>CM023100.1:5932898-7169953 GCA_013103745.1 Gardenia jasminoides
TTTTACTTTAGATCTTTATTTCATAATATATTTTCTAGAATTGATCATAAACTTGGGTCCTCTCATCAACTGGACATTCATCTTCTACCCCTCCCCCATAAATTTCTTTGCAAGAAAAAACTAAAGACTTACTTTTATTTCCTATAAAGTCTCCATATTTAATTTTCTTTTGGTTTTCTTACAAGACTGAATTTAAGAATAGCTAAAATTTTCCATAAAAAGTTCTTTCCTAATTTGAAAAAAGTTGAAAATATGATATTATGGATGTCCAAAACTCTAACATGCTATGACTCTTTATTAATATTCTCAATTAGCATCACAAATTAAAGTTGATTAAATTTTACAAAGATGGAATTTATTTATGGCAGGACCCTCCCACCCAAATTTTTGTATAATCTATTAATAGCCATAAGTTTCCTTTCCATTGATGGGTTTCAAACCAAACTTCATATAAGTGGAAAGATTTACCTATTATTTATTGGATTAAGTTTTCATCCAGTGTCAGTGTAGTAGATTTTTTATACTAACAGGTGTAGATGAATGCCACCTATGCAAAAGTTGGATTTCAAATTTGAAATTGGATTATGTGGCATACATCTATACCCGCTCGTGTATACATTGACAGTGTATAAAAAAAATTACTCTTATTTATTTGAGTAAATCTTATATACACTAACAATGTATATACTATCACCAATGGATCAATGACATATATACCAAAGTTGAATTTCAAATTCAAATTTTACATAGTTGTCATTTATCCAAAACTGATAGTGTATACATTGTTAGTGCAAAAAAGATTAATATTATTTATTATCAATACTCTTAGGTCTCGTTTGATAACTCAATTCACCACTTAAACTTAACTGATTCAGATCTAATACATTCAGATTGCATTTGACAACCAAAATTAGAACATTTAAATTAATTAAATGGCACTGAATTTTCTAAACAAAACTTACTCCCAAAAATAAGTAATAAACTATTTACTTATCACTTAATATAATATACATTCAAATATATTAGATTTAGTATTTAACAATTCAATGCATTTAATGGATTCAGACTTTAGATTTTAGATTTCAATAGTCAATTTTCAGATTTTAGTTTTACCAAACACACCTTTCGTCATCATGGGTCTCTTTACTTTCTCAACCATACATTCAAACCTTTGTGATTCTCAATTTGGAAATATTCTCTTTATTTCATCGTTCACTATAGCATCTCTACCCATCTTAATTTCCTACAACCATTAGTTGATGAAACATATTCTCGTAGTCATTTTGATGGTTTCGCATTTTATGGCCCTATTTGGGAGTGAAATTTTTTGGGTGTTTGTATAAAGCTCAACTATAACTTACTATAGAAATTGCAGAAAAAAATCTTGAAAGTGAAGGTTTTTACGTGTTTTGGGGGTGGTATATTAAAAACTTTGGGAGTTTTTGGGATTCTTGGAATAACGCATTGAGAAATAAACAAGTTTTATACAAACTTACTAAAATTTGCGTTAAAACTTTGGAAGTTTTAAAGGATTCCTATAGTAAAGTGGGTAAAAACTAGCGACATACAAACTTGGCAAAAAAACTCAACTGCAAACAAGGTAAAGGTAAAAACCAAAACTTAAAAAAAAAAAAAAATTCCCAGAGATCTTGGCCCAATTTTGGAAAATATTGAACCCAAAGCCGAAAGGGAGAGGAAAAATTCATATAAATATGAATACCAAATATGTGCGTATAATTGATTATTGGACTAAATTATGGCGCTTTGTGAATTAGTATGTTCTGAGAAACAACCAGAATATAACATTGCATAAAAGTTTTCACAGAAGTCATATATCTAAGTCTAAACAAGAATTCAAAGGAGTGAGAAATGATTGACCATATCATTCTTCCCAAATTAAAAAACGGAAAAGAGAAAAAGATTCACCATATCACATTTAGAAGTATCAGTATGTCTGTGTCTCATGAGTAGAGGATAATTAACTAGACGTACGTATCATTGGGAAATGATTCTTTTCCAGCAGCAAAAGCATTAAACTGATCATCTTCATTCAAGTTTTCTTCGGAGAAGTCCCTTGAAGAAGTCAAGACTGCAGCCACAGGCAACAAATTAAACTGGTTAAATCCAAAGACAAACAAAGTCATGTGCTAACAGGTAAAGGGCACTGCTCTCACATGCAAATGCACATGCAATTACATGCCCCCTGGAAATGCAGGTAGCGAGATTGATCACACGATATCATAGTAATTTGTTTTATTACTATCCCATTTATGCCCTCCAACCTTTTCTAGAGAGAAGGGAGGCAAAGATATGATTTTGACAAACTGTCACATATCATTGTTCGATTGACGAGTTTTCCCAGCATATTCACAACCTTAGGAGAGAATTGATTGACAACTAACAATATTTTATAATGCATTTATTTAAAACAAGAAAATGGGAGTTCAAACACATTTTAATGGAAAGATCTACTTCTGTATACTAGAAGCATGATATATTTAGTTTTGCACAAACTTGTATTTACTTAGTTAATATGAACTGAAAATATTTTAGATGCGTTGAACGTATTAATGCCCCTAAAGATGCTGCTGCACTTCCATGTGCTTAACTATATAAAAGCATGGTAATCATTATTGTTTTTTCAGTGTCATATAAGGAGATGTTGACTACCTACACAGCTAATTGACATCTTTATCCAACATTACAAGTTATTTTATTCACTAATCAAGGGTATAATAGGCAAATCAAAAAGTAAGAAACACCATAAGGCACTTTTAGATGTGGTATCGAATTGACCATAGTATTTGGCCTGAAAATCCCCAAAATAATGTAAGATCAGATTACTTGTACTAAAGAAGACTCCACATACTAAACAAAGTTGTGAATAGATTATTCATGCTAAAGATCTACACCAAAAGAAACAAAAAGGAACACAGGCAACAACCATCAACAAGCCTTTGTTATGGAATGGCAACTTATTTGAATAGTCAGAGCATATATCTTGAAATTCTAATTGCAAAAAATCCTAGCAAAGTTGAGAATACTGAGAATACTCGGTTAAAACTATGGGAGAGCTTCAAGATCTAAAGCATTTACTAGTCTAACTATAGAAGTCTCCTAGGACAATTGTGCAGACTATTCTTCATGCTAGTCTGTGAAATCTTCATAATTGCTACCAACTATTTCAGTAAAACATTCAATTTACACTTTCTATGTACTAAGAATGATTTCATCAACTATTCATCTATATCCCCCACTTGGGCAAATACACAAGAAAATGCCGCTACTTTAATTAATATACTGTTCCACTTCGGTCAATTCCTGATATGTTAAGCTCAAAAAAACCACCTGCCATCAAATTTCCCTTGGGTCTGGAGCAGATTTATACAGAATTCCAGTAACAGCTTAATGGCAGTTCATATTGCAAGTAGAGACAACAGTTTCTCTACAGCATTCCTTATCATTCAACCACCAAAAGAGAGAAACAATTGGTCACATGACACAAAAATATCAAATAGTTAAGATAAGCCACATGGTACACTAGCAGCAATCACATTCCACCGAATAAGTAGGTGGGCCTTTATGTCCAGCACCCACCAGACAAGAACCTACCTTGATGGAATGTGATTTACAGTGGTACATGAAGACCTTATGGTCCTTAATCATCTAGTTTTGATAATGACAGACCAATGATGATAGAGACAGAACCTGGAAAAAATAAATTTATCAAGCATCCTCTTAATGTATGCACATGCATAAAAATCAATTAAGCTCCCCCTAAATGTTGGACATGTATTACAGGTAAATCATTTTTATTTCTCCCCCTTTTGCCATCTTCAAAACTTCAGTTCCCCCTTAGTAAAAGCCTCAAAAATGAGTGAAATTCCAAGTGTTGTATTTTGTGAAAAATTGGACATAGCTCGCCCTAGATCTGGCACTTTCCCCAAAAACAACTTAACCAAATTAAGAACTGACAAGGGCAATCATCATTCAAAAGCACACAAGTCCAGCAAGGACCATATCAACCAACAACAGAATCACAAGTCTAGCAAGGACTATCAACAATAACTATATAAACACGAGTCCGGAAAGGACCATTGACAAGTCAATAATGTTGAAGTACTGGCATACATGAGAAAATACAGAAACCATAGAGTTGCAATGCCAAATTCAAACTTAAGAAATATAGAAACCATAGAAAATGATACATCAAAACGAAAATCAAGAAACACTAATGATGTCTAGCTTTTGTGCAGCGCTCTTAATTCATATTTCTTGCATCTTCTTCATCCTCTTCCTCATGAAGGCGTGTGTTTGATAGTAGTTATCAAATCCTTGCATTTGCTCCTCCGTCATGACAACTTCATGTTGATATTTAAGCCTCTGTTGCCTTTCTCAAGATTATTAAGTCTACCGGTGAAATCGGTGGACATGTCAAATTTCAAAGAAAGTGAATCCATTTGTTCCATTATCCCTTCAAGTACCCCAAATAAATGACTCCCAAGGTTTTTGGGAGCACAGCTAGAAGATTCTTGGAGGGAGTGCTAGTGCTAGGACCCAATTGGAAAGGAGGTTCTAGTGGTTCACATCATTGTGAATGAAATTTGGTTGGAAATAACCCAAAGAAGCAGGAAATTTGAACTTATTTCTTGCAAACAACCATCTATCTTCATAGTAAACCAAGTGAAGCATTTCAAATGCATCATGACTAGTGTGATCACCCCCACGAAGGCGCTCACGAACTATCCCATCAAACCAGACACCAAACTTATCAAAGATTCTAGTCAATATTCTACTATAAACTAGTCCATTAGTTGTATCCTCCTTACACAAAGATGTATTGAATCATGGGACTCCAAGATTGATCTTAATGCCACACAATATCCCTAAATATACTATATATGAAAATTTTGACTTAATACATATCATTTAAATTTACTAAACATCTGTCAATGACAGTCATGGTTAAAGTCCCACAAGTATACATCTTCTTCAATTTCACCCAGTACCTCAACTTTCTCAACGAAAAATCAGGTCCAATGAGATAATGAGTAATTCATAAGCTGACCATTATAACAAGTATACAACTTGATTATTGACCATTATAACAAGTATACAACTTGATTACTTGTTTCCCAATCTCAGAAGGCTCTGTATTAGATAAAATTCTGTTTTACTGGTTCAGATTTATTAAAGACAATAATTGATGCTACTAGCCATAGAACTTCTGGTCAATTTTTAGCACTTCTGTTTGATAGAACTCAAGGATTTGACTAAATCCTCTCTATCCAGCAAAGTAACTCATCAAAAATGGGTTTCACCTGAATCAGTAGACTGGAGTTGAACAGCTGCCTTTTTCGTCACATAGAAGAAAGATGAAAATGGTATCTTCGTACCCATTTCCAGTCATATTTGCTTTAACTAGACCAAGAAACTTAACTATGAGCACAAGCATCTTTATGCAAATTGAAATCAGTAATTGGTAACTCAAGCATTCTGTTTTGGATGGTCTTGATTTGATAAAGCTCGTATCCTATATCCATACAAGATCACCCATCTTTTTTTTCCATCTTGTTAATCACTCCCTATGTATTTTATTACATGTTACTGTACCTTATTTTAGTTTATTCTTAGGAGCAAAAGATGATATAATGCATATGTGATTGATAAAGGATTTTATTCTAAGTTTGCGAAAAAATTCAGGACCATATGATAGAAAATTTAATAGAGTATTTGTCAGGCTATAGAAACTATACAATACCTATTGCCGTCAGGATGAAGCTCGCATGTTTGACCATCTTCAGAAATAGCTAACAAATACCCAGATCGTGTCAAACCCTGAAAAACAAAAAAGTACTCTCCAATTCTTATCCTTTATGATGAGACATCATTTCAAATCAGAAAATAGTACTAATGACATTGGTGAAAGAGGATGGCATGACAACCACTATTTCTGATGTAATGTAAATTAGATACTTTTACTTGATGATACAAGTAAGGCAAAAGTAGTAAAGCTAGAACCTGCCAACACAATATCCTTAACACCATCAAGGCATTGAGCAGAAAAGTCATACAGGTATCATCACTCCAGTTCCTATTACTTCCCTTACCGTTGATCACTTTGTCCATGTAATTTTCTCATATGTATCCACCAAGTGGGCTTATACTTATGTGAATCACTATTCTCAATTTTTGTGACTCAAGAATAGAATTGAAGAAAAATGTCACTACTGTATATGATTTTACTCCTATTGACAGCCAAGAGAGCAACCATGCATTTCACCGCGACTGCATACAGCTAAAGCAAAAAATGCATGTTAATATTGTCATCAAGTGGCAATGAGGAATATAGCTATTGGAAAACCTCCACTTGTCCTCCTACCCCTAACACAGTTTTTTTTAATAGATCATTAAAACTGTAGTCCGAAATCCAGCAAGGGTATCTGATGGAAATGATAGTGTTATGAAATTTATTTGGGGTTGTGTTTGGATCGATGGATTTGCATTTGGGGAAGGATTTGAGTGGGATGGATTTCAAATGACTCTTGTATTGGATGGATTTGAAATTCCCTAGACTAGCCTGTTCTATCTTATAGATGGATTTGAAATCTCATCCTTAAAATAAAATTCCCAAACAGTGGAAAGGATTTGGACTGTGGATTTGAAATCAGTTCCACCCATCCAAGCACAGCATGAGGTTATTTTCAAGAGGGAACTATTAGCAAAGAACAATTTTCAATCCAACCCACGAACCAGAGATTTCTTTTTCATCTTTATTTATTGATTTTTATCCTATAATTCAAAATGCTATTACTTTGCAATTAGTCTATAGTTTTAATACAGGGTAGTTTTGATCAGCTACCGGTATAAGTTGTAATGCATTAGAATCTTCGAAAGATTCCAAGTTAAAGGTCCATAGCCAATCTTAACACACTATTCTTGCCAATTTATGATCTTCATGAACGGTTTGAAGGCCCATAACTGCCCATTGTGAAGGATATCAAGAAAATAAAAAGAGCCGGATATTATTGCTCACTAGCACCCTAATATGTCCATAAACCACTTCCCCAGTTTGAACCTCGTGCAAATTCAAATCAGCAAATTTTAGAACATCCTTGTTGTTCACACTGTCAATCTCAGACTTAATTGCCTGTGAAAAGCTTTTCTTGCATTCAGTGTTTTGACTAGAAAAATGTAACTTAGATTTCCTAAGACTTCAATGAATTGTTTCGTCAAAAAATTATATAAAGATCAGGTAAAAAAGCCAAGAGCTTAACAGATTTTTGGCCAGATTCAAGAAATAGTGGATATTGCCAGGCTTGTCATGTATACTTAAAAACTCGTATCAATGATTGATTACAGAAGCTAACCTGAATTGTGACAACATTTTCCACAACTTGGTCCTGATTATCATTTTGGTCCTGTACTATAACTCTTTGCCCACTGCACAGAAGTAGCGTAACAGGATCAAGAGTTTAACATTATATCAAATTATACCTCTCATTTTCTACCTGTATATGGTGCAGGAGAACTAAGTTGTCAAGCATATACCTGTAAATAGCATGCATACGACACATACTAAAAATGGCATATTGCCAGCAAAACTTAGCAACCTTTCCATCAAATATGGAAAAGCAAGTAAAGCTTTTAATTTTGGACAGGGCACGTATCTTGTTTACCCCATCCTCTGTTGCCTCCATACCCAAAAAAAGCTGCTTTAGAACCACCAGCCCATGAAATTTGTAATGAGGGAAATTTGTCCAAAGCATTTAATAAATGGAGTACAAGAAGAATATCTTCACAAAAACACTTCACAAAGCTGCATTAAACAAAATGGAATAGACTCCCATGCAATTGTTCATAAGATCACATTAAACTTTCAAGCAAAAGTTATCAACATATAAAACTTCTAGAGGGTACCATTAAACCTAGTATGCAAGGAAAAACGCACTATCTACATGTAGAGTGTTACAATGTAGGTACTTTGACCTGTGCAACCACGTTTTATAGTACAGCGGCTCAAGCGATTGGAATCCTGCATAAAATGAGGTAAGAAACATAAATCTCATGCCAGTTCTATTGTCATGTGGAACTGCCATACAGTCAATCCTGTTTTGAACTAAAAGCAACCAAGAGTATGTATATTAACCAACAATTTGCAATTCACGGTAGCAATTTTACCCTAATACTACAAAAATCTTCTCACCTACTCTATAGTTATATTTTCATGCATGCAATCACACAGATATGTAAATTGAACTGCAGTCTATTTTTCACACCATCGGGAAAAATAGAAACATGGTTAATCCATTAGGATCAAGGATGTGCATTTTAATGCTTGAACAAAATGTTATTCCTACAATTGAACATTAGCCCCATTTCACAAAAATTTTCGCGAGCACAGCAATGGGTCTAGCATATTTCAAGCCTCCATGCTACTGAACAATTGACAAAACTAAAGAGCAGGAAAATGCAGTCATTCTATGATGAATAACTATCTTGCATACCTTTGCAATTAACCTACTAAGCAGGAGAGCAGGAAGACAGAAAGGAAAAAGAGAACCAAAAAGTGGGATGAACACCAAAAGTCGTCTTGATGGTGATATATGACCTAAAACACTAAAAGAAAAATTATTCACCTTGCCCCATGAAAACAGTGTAGAGATCCTCAAATTTATTGAAGAAGGCTGCCATTATGTCTTCTCGTTGTAGTTCATGAGCAACAGGAGTCAAATTTTGTAGAATTGCATTCAAACAAGTAGTTGGTTTCTCGTTGCTGACATTCAAGCCTATTCCTGCAAAGATAAGAGCAAATGAAATTAATCCTAGTCCAAATTCATTAAGTAACCTCCAATGCCAGATGCAATGATGCAATCATACAAGATACCATGTTTGAAATCTTAGTACATGCCCATTATAAAATGTCATGATAGAAAGCTTCAATAAAATTTTCAGCTTCATTAGGTTTGCTTGAGCAGATGGCAGAAAAGTGCTTGTTGAATTGTATACAATGAAAAGGATAAGACTGTTTACCAGCACTGACATTAAACCTCTTTGACTTATAAGTTGATGTGCACAAAATGCCTCCAACTTTAAGGCCATCCAAATACAAGTCATTTGGCCACTTTATTTTAACATCAAAATGTTGTATGCCCTGAAAGAGATCATATCTTATCAAGACAAATATTAAGTATTGATTAAAATAGTGAAATAATGATGTTTTTGTTACAAATAAAGTAGCAACAGAACCTATGAAGCAATATATGACGTTTTTGTTACAAATAAATTAGCAACGGAACCTACTAAACAACATGTCACTATGAATTTAAGTTTTATTCCACACATTGGGAAAGATCAAGCAGGATAGAAACGAACCCAAGTTTTATCAGCTATGCAGTCAACCCTTCTCAAAACCCTAGTCCACCCCAAATTAAGCATGAAACTAGGGTACAACTACTCCTTGCAATGGTAAATAATCAGACGGGGGAAGCCACAATTTTAAGACTGAACCAGAACTGGAAATTCTTATCACTCCATTGTTCCACAGAGAAGCAGAGCAATTTAGATCATATTCCAGCAATAGATATTCTGGACTTCAGAGCGGAAATCATTATGTTAACTGAACCAGAAAGGGATATCATTATTATTCTATCCTTCCATAAGATAATTTAAAATCAGCAGAAAAAATCTAGATTACCTTTCACAAGAAATATACATATCCACTTTCAAGAAAATATACTAAGCATTTACTCAACATACGTCCAAATTTAACTTCAAGCTCAAGTCTAGCAAGTACATAAGTTTTTCCCAATAAGTGCTCCATCACAAAATATTCTTGCCTATACGTTGGCTAGAAATTTAACATAGCAGGTGTAGAAGAATTAGGAAACTAAAATAATCTAGAAGACAAAAGCACGCTATCTTGCATTGATCAAGCAATTTTTTTAGTTTTAGTAATTCAGGATTATGAGCTGATTTAAGACATCTAGTTACATATTAGCATATGTACCTGGAGTGCCAATTGCTTCAATTTCATCCCTAATTAGTCAAACCTATACGCTGCTTAACTTACTTCGTTGATGATAAATCATGAACTATCAGATATCAGAGTGCATGAAACACTGGAGAATAGATCCCAACCATATCATAAGGGGATGGAGGAAGTAAAAAGACAACTAAAAACTTCTATCATTCTATCTTACGTCCCAGAAGAAACAGTAGTACATTAAATTATAGCTCCCGTACAACCCCAATAGACACGTTCAACAGTTCTTAGAATTACAAAATTGTCCATGCTGCAACTTCAAATCCAAGTAAGACGAAAAAGAATACGAAAAATCAGATACAAATATGACATCAAATGATATCTTCATTAGTATCAGGCAAAGAAAAACAAAAGATATGGTCACAATGTACGAGCATCTAACGAAAAAAGGAAAATTATGGATTACAAAAACAAAAAGATACTTTCGAAACTTCCAACCTACAGAAATAATAAATACTGGGAGAAACAAAGTATATCACTGTGCTTATCATCAATTTTCTCATTTACTGTTATCATCTACTATATGATAGTGATGATACTGCTCATAAATTACTTTTGACAGCACTAGACCAGAAAATACCACAAAATCTAATCCACAAGTCATCTAATCATGGTCAAAAGCAAGACCAAATAAACAATTAATTCATCATTTGTTATCTAAACGTGAGATAGATGAATACATGTTCACTAATTGTGGTTACCTTTTTCTGGCAAATATCTTTAATTGCCTCTGTCACAGCAAGACTAACCACATACTGCACTAGTGGCACCACTCTGCCATCCTCCATTTGTATAGTGAAAGAAAACAATAGACATCCTTTTGGAGATTCCCACACATTTTTAGACCGACCTTATGTTACCACATGAGCTCAAAGACATAAGGAGTACAAATAAAATGTAAATTAGATCCCAAATCAATATGACATACAACCCAATATTCTAAACTTAGTGATACCTCTCCCTTTGGTCTGCACATCCGCAATACAGACTGCACCAATTGGCAGCTCACCGAAATTGCTGCCAGAGTATATATAAGAACATCAGTAAGTTACAACCAACTTTTATCAATTTCAAATGCTGTATGCATAAGTTCATATTTTAGCAGGATGATTCAGAACAGAAGTAAATTTAAGAATTCAATTTAAAAATTTCCAGCAACTTCAACGCTTTCAACCCTTCCATCTTCTCCCAAATTCCAGTTATGGTACCTTTTTCTTTTAGACTTTTTTATTTATCCATGAAAAGCACACCTGGGCCACAACATTTTGAAATTTTAAAACATAAATTTGGATATCTAGGGCACAGATTAAACAATATCAATTAATACCACAGATTGACCATACAAAAGCGAAGCACTATCACTTTCCAATACTTTTTCATTTACAACCAATTATTTTAAAGAACTTGTAACAAAGAAACAAATGAGTAAAGCTTACTGTGAAACTACGTCGTGTGTGGAGCCTAATCTCGGAGAGTATATTAAGAATCTTCCAAATTGTGAAGTTGAGAGAACATCCATATAATGATCAATATCAAATCCTTTGGAATCACAATGCAGATTTCCAATCTCCGAATGCAGACAAATTGAAACAGGATTGCTATCCGGAAATCTTAAAACATTATTACTCTTCAATGATAGAGCTAATTCGTTCTCTACATTGGACTTCCCACAAAGCACCAACACACTAGCTGATTCTGCCTCCATGTCTGCCCCAAAAAAAAAATCCAAGATACTTACAAGTAATTAAATATAAACAAATCCATGGTGTACTAAACATCAAGGTATTTCATTACTTGAGGATGATAGAGAATGCTTGTGGCGTTTGATAATGTGTTTAGGAAGCGACTGAAGCGTAGAAGTGGGACAATGAGAGCACAAAAATCTGAAGCTGCTACAATTGGGCAAGAGCATCCTTCTGTTTCATCATTAGGGCACTGGTGCCTGCTAAGGGTTTCCCTAACAATAAAGGCAGCAAGGGGTGGTTTACGGCAGAGAAACAACTTCTAAAGGCTCCATTTGAATCTTTTCAGGTTGTTTCTAGAAAAATTTTACTATATCAACTTTATTAGAAAGAGTGAGAGATAAAAAGGCTGTTTGGTATGTCTGTAAAAAGTACCCGAAAAACGGTCCAAGATCCCATCCAACATTTTTAAAAAACACATCTACAGTAAAAGTTTTCCAAAGACACCCTAGAAAATACCCCATCCAAATTATTTAAAAACAATCCAGACTTTATTCTGCAGATTGTGTGTGTATTTATGAGATGGGGTGTGTGTGTGCAATGAGAAAGAGAGTTGAAGACAGGCAATTGAAGGGAACGAATGTGTGTCTATGGACAATTATTCTGAGATTCTTAATAGGGAACTGAGGGAATTGATCCAAAATAATAATAATAATAATAATAAGTCAAGGAAAGTATCCAGGAATCTGATGAAAGATCAGAAAACAAAAACAATAAGCGGTGCATTTTCTGCAAATCTGAAATTCAGAAGCACAATAGACACTTTTCAGAATAGCTGCTGCTAATGATGTGACATTTGCAGATCCTTAATGAGGCACAAAGTGGAAAAACTTGGCAAGTCTGTGTTTGAAAGAGAGGTGCAAGAAAGGAGGTGGATAACAAGCAGTGAAGCCTCTAAATGAGCAAGACATGCAAAGTGATAAACTGCAGGATTTGTCAAGTAAAGCGTGCAACCTTAATAGTGCAATGCCTGTTTTATTGAATAACTGGAAAACATCAGAAAATCTTCTCTCAGAAAGAAAGTCAAAACGAAGTTCCCCCGGGACATTTATCTTTATTACTTTGGGAAGCTAATACAAAATCTTGACAGGAAGTGTCAGAGGAAGAGAAACATTTACATTGTGCTGTTTTGTGCACACAGAAGCAGAGAAGAGAACCAACCATTTGTCTCCATTATGAAACTCAAGCTCTTCATGTTTTAAGCATGGAAATGAACTATACCAAGAGAACATTAGATTATTGCTTCACTGGGTCTTAATTTGAAGAAAAATAAGAATATTGTAAAAGAGTTGGCAACAGGTGGTTGTCTTCTAGGAAATATAGAAAGTACTGCACAAAAAGCAGGAAAAAAAAAACTCAGATTATTCTTCGGTTACAGACTCAATCTTTTTTGTATCACATTTTGGGGTATACACAAGCATCATCCTTCACAGTGCACTATCAATTTTTAATTTCTCGAGAGCTTCTATGTTTGATCCACAGTAAACAGTACTTTTCTCAATAACCATTAGATGCTTCGTTAACAATTAACATTACTTTTCAACTAACAAAAGAGAAAACCACGTTGAAGCACAAATATGTTAGAGTCAAGCAAATGAAGGACGAGAGATAACGCTATCTGTAAAGTTGAGTAGATAGGTGATTAAGTAAAATATCCGTTTACATATTGAAAAAAATTCCATACCTGCAAAACCTGACAATTTTCTAATGTGCTTTGTCCTCCCTGAAAATGTTCCAAATTGGGTTTCAGGTGAAACAAATGTAAGGCTTAAAAAATATCATGTGAATTAGACATAAAAAATACAACATAAATATTTCAGACACCAGGAAAACTGATATTAAACTTCTAAAGTGACTTGAAGGTCAGCAAGTAAAGAAATCACATGGGCTACTGTATATATTTATAGCATATGAATCACTAAGGATGCAGATAACAAACAGAGTAGTAACTGGATTATGACCACCACAATATGAACTTAACTTCAGCTACACACTCTTTTTAAGTACTGGTTCAATTAGTCAGATTTTGCCCTCTAGATGAGGGAATAAACAGAAATAGTTTTTTTTTCCGATGTATCAGTTTACATTGTCAATAACTCTCAACTGTCTTAGTTGGTCAAATTAGACACAATAACAAGAATAACGTGCATTGTTCCAGTATTGGAAGTAAAGAATAGTGTCCTTTCTTAATAAATCTTTTGTTCATGAATAGTAATAAAACCAGCACAATCTAGAAGAAGAAAGTTCATTATTTCATATTACATTGACAAGGCAAAACATCTTGACATCATAGATCAATGAAAGAGAATAACAGGTAATAGAAAAGCAAATTAACACAGCAATCACATTTGCTGAAAGACTTCCAGATAACCAATAATATAAAGAAAACCAGCCCATGCATAAGTTCTTTGCAATTTCCAGGAAAAGCATTAGGTTTTGACTCTGAGAAGGAGATTTTGGATGGGAAAATGGCTAAGAGAGCTGTAACACTGAAAAATGATTCCATTGCTAGTCTTTCTAAACCAAACCTGCTGACTTTAGCCTAATAAATCCTATGCTGGGGTATAAGGAGGGGTATGGGCGATAATGTTTTGGTTAGAATGCTGAAGCATAGTCACAATAAATTCCAAGATGGTATCATTGGCATTGGTAACACCTATTACACACATGCATCAAGTGAATCTTTTCTAAAAATGGGCCAGAAGTAAAATGCATCCCATTTGTGCTCACAAAAATCTGTGCTCTATCTTAAGAAAAGATATTAGCATAACTTTGAGATTCAAATCTACTACAAGATTCAACAGTCAACAAGAACCTATGTCAAGCGTTCAAACAGAGTTCAGGAACCATATTCCCAGGATAAATTGATCCAACCACAAGAAATCGAACCTTTACAACTAATCAGTTCTTGCAAACACAAACCAGCAAAATGAAAAACAAATGGACCTAATCAAAACCTTCGAGTTAGATTTTAGAAGACAGAGATTAAAAAGGCATTGTTGGCTTACCTACCCAGCACTCAGAAATCACAACCATTTCATCCAATACAACTCAAAACTCAACAAGGAAACTAAAATTTCGCAGTTTAGTTAGCAAATTATGCTTCCACACCCCCAATCAAATAAAAAAGAGCATCGTTTCAACTGCAAATGAGGGGGACCACAGACAAAAACTCAAAACCCAAAAAATAAAACTTTGGAAAAATTCAGGGGAAAGAGAAGAAAAGAGCCCCAATTCATAACACTAAGCACCAACAGAGGCGGAAACAAAAAACACAGCTTTAGACACCCATTTCCATCACTGGCAAAACCCATAATTCCAAATTTATTAAGACAATAAGAATCTAAATAAAGTCAGCAACTTCAAATATTCAAAATTTACAAAAAAAAAAAAAAAAAAAAAAATCAAAAACCTTGAAAAGTGAGGTTCAATACCTTAGAATAAGGAAAAATATGGTCATAATCGTGGCATAAACAACCAGGGCAACCCACAAGCTTCCGAAACACAATATTTCCTAGCGGGTCACGGCCCTTGATTTTCTCTGCTTTCTCCCAGCACTGTTGCTTCACGCTGTAAGGAAAGCTTCTTGGGTTGGGATTCGGGTCGGGCGAAGAAATTTGAAGGCTTTCAAAGGCTGCAAGTTCTTCTGTGATGAGGTCGCTGTCGAGAAGAAGCGAGGACGATGGCGGAGGGGAGGAGAATCTGGAGTTACGGGTCCTGCCCAATTCGGATGGGACTCCGGGTCGGGCCCTGGTTGGAGATTATGGGGCAAATTCCTCAGATTATTGGTGTTTGGAAAAAAAAATCCACAACGCTGTGATTTTTTTTGTCTCTTAATTTATGTCCGCACGCCCAATATTTTTTACCAATTTGCGTGAGAGGGCGAGGGGCTTGCAATAAAAACTTAAAAAAGGGACTGGTCCCACTTTCCGCGCGGTGGCGTGCTCCGCCGCAGCTAGACTTCTCCGTGTCACCGCAAAGAATAGACTGAGCGAGCTCCAAGTTTGCTCCAGAGCGGTAGCGGTTGCGCCGCGGATCGCATCGAACTTGGGTCGCTAACGATACTGGAGATGCGGCAGAACCAGGGTGGTTGGTGCCTTTATCCAACGAATAGAATTAATTTGAGATAAATCCAACGCTACCTCGGCCTATAAATATGGGACGGATTAAGGCCCCTTTAATGCACCTCTCAGTATTTCGAACTTCAATCTCATTCGTCCCTTTCATAAAAAAATTCATTCGTCCCTTTCAGAAAAATCCACAACTGAGCTTGCTCTTCATCAGGCAGAAAAGGCAAGCAGTTTGGGGAACGGACCTGAAGAATTGCTGGAACGCAAGTCTTCAAATTCTTCCAACAGTCCGAAAGGAACAAAGTTGATCCTGGTGCCACCGCATATGAATCCTTGCTAGTCATTATAGGTAATGATTGTACAATTTAAAATTTACTTTATTAAATCAGTATATATACTTTGACACCAGATTTTAATATTACTGCTTTGACCTTGTTACTCTAGGGAAATGTGATAATTAATTTTATTCCCTTGTTATTTGATTTAGTCTAACTACTTTGACTTTAATAGTTTAATTAATTGCTGAAATGTTAAATATGACTTGGATAGTATTAATTTAGTTTAAATGGTTTGACGTTGATAAAATAATTACAGGTGGAAAGGAATATTGTGATGTTGACATTATTAATTTGGTTCAAGTCGTTCAAATTTTATAATTTAGTTATAGGTAGTGATTTGTATTTTGGATTTGACATCATTAACTTAGTTAAAGTTGAATGATGTTATATTTGACTCTGAATTTGATTTTGACGTGTATTAGTATAACCTAAGTGGTATAAATTAATCAATTTACTTTAGGCTTATATCTAAGTTTAACTGAATTGGCTTAATATTTGAATTGGACTTTATTAAATATGTCTAGTTGGCTTTCATTTTTTAACGTAGTTGAATGTGTAAATTTACATTTTCACGTCCTAATTGACTGTATTAAATTAGTTTACGCGCTTTGACCGATTAATCGAAGTTTACGCTTTGACTGTATTAATGTAGTTTGCATATAAACTAGTGGAACTAAATTAATTCAATTTAATTTGGAGCCCTGGAAATGAGTATTTAAATAAATTGTGTTGGTGTGTTAAATCTGGAGGCATAACATGTAAATCACTAATATATATGCATGTCTATATTAATATTCATATTTAATTACGTTCGTAACCTGCATCCAATATGAAGAAAGTAATGCATAATTAATCAATGTGCTTGAATACTTCATTACTTGTTTACGTAATTTGAAAAATTCAGGTGGATTTAATGAAATGCAATGATCGATTTGCATTGAAAATACTATAATATAATTTTATGTGGAGTATGCATATAATTGGTTAATGAAATGTTTGTACGTAAGGAAAGCCATGTGGTTCGTACCCAGTTTGGGAGGATTTTTCCGCTGGTGTGGTTACAAGTGGTTGAGCACGTTTCGTTTTCCCGACATTAAAGGTAAGTTCTTATTTTACAGTTTACTTTTGACTTAATGTTTTGGAGGAATATACAAAAGTAAATGTTTTGGAGCATTTAATTATTAAATAGCGTATTTGTATTTCGAGAGATTTTCATGGCATACTCATTGAAAACGACTTTGAATGATTAGTTGAAGTGCTTGTAATCTGTTCATGGTTGCTTAATAATATGTGTACTAAATTTGGTATACGTGACGCATTGAATTTGTTAACTTGCATACTCATGTTATTAGACATTCAGATCTTAAATGTTATAATTTATATGTTTCATTGATGAATAACATGTGTATTTAAATGTGTGAATCATAGTTTGAAATATAGATGAAATGTAAAAGACATAATTGTTTGAAAGTAACCACCGTGTAATGTTGTAAATTGAATACGTAATATATTGGAAACGTAGTCTTTAGTGAAAGAATTAGATTGTAATGTATTAGTCCCCATTTATGGACGGTCGAGATTTTAATTGAATATATGATTTGGCTAATGAACGTGAAATAGTTAAGAAGATTTTTCAAATGTCCACCTTAACGCTATTAATTCAGTTATACTGGGGTGGAACCATTGTACATTCTGGAGGATCAATGTCATACGACCCTCAGAGGTGCAAAAAGGCAATGCTTATAAAACAACCTATCCGATTTGATCAGTTGGTTGATAGAATCTACAAGCTCATGCGTGTAGATCGAGATGCCACGAGACTTAGTCTGTGGCTAAGGAGTCCTGTTGGAAACGGGTGTTTTACCGACTTTTCAATTGTTGACGATGGGGATGTGGAGAGTCTGTACTATATGAAAACAGCTGATCCACATGTTCCATGTGAGGTGTATGTAGAAGTAGAGAACATTTCACCTCTCGCGCAAGGTGAGCCAGAATATGGCATGCGCAATGTTCTCGATCTTCTCACCAAAATGCTTATGGAGGACGCCATACGGCGCCGATCGGAGCCTTGTGGTAATGAAAGCACATATGTTGCAGTGACACCGCCAACTAATTGATACCTGCAGCGAGATGGCTTGACTCTCCATGAGTCCTGCACCTGTAAATGAGGTGCAACTGCAACATGAAAGCTGGCCTGCGATGTTGTTCGATGTCCCCCTGTTAACGGAAGCATCCATGGCACATTACCCACACTTCAGTGAGCATGATTTCGGTTCATTTCATCCATCCCCTGGCCCGAGTAGAAGGGGTGGAGGTGTGGGCTCTCACGGTATGTGTAGCAATACAACTACTATCGTAAGACACCAACCCGCAAACGGGTGACCAAACACATTACCAAGTCCCATTGTTTCGATACGCAATATGTGCATGGGTTTGACGACGATGATGATGATTCTTATGGGTCGGGAGACCCCGAACCAGATAGCGAGGACTCATGCAATGACGACGACGAGGTTGATGCTCATGACACCGAGATCCAGCAATTTGATACCTCCCACCTAATTCTCAAAATTTCACCACCTCTGGGATGGGGCGTTCACGGATGTTGAAGGTGTTGACGCCATTATGGTTTCGATCCAACCGCTCGCCGTGCATACGAAAAGTTTCAAGTATGGGACGAGCGAAGGAATGAATTGGAAATTGGACAAGTATTTAAAACGAAGGAACGCTTGCAAAATGCTGTTCGATTGTGGTCAATTAAACACAATCGAGAGTATAAGGTCAAAGAGAGTAGCCCGCACACATGGTATGTCATCCGCAGTTAAAATAATCCTCCGATGTGGACCGGCACCGAAGCTTCATACCGAAAGTCGCGCCAAATTTGGACGATTGTAACTTTCCTGAAGGAGCATACCTGTGTTCGCGTGTCAAATTCCAATGATCATCGACAGTTGAGTTCTGCCATGGTCGTCCGGTTCATTCGCCACCATATTGAGAACGGTCCCGCATTCCAGATAAAGGAGATCCAGGCTGCAATAAAGGCACATTTTCAAACCGACATATCATACAAGAAGGCCTGGTATGCAAGATGCCGTTCTATTGAATTAGTATACGGTGATTGGCCAACTTCGATAGCTGAACTGTCGGCTTTCATGCACGAATTGGTTTCACCACCTGGAATGCGTTGTTTGGGAGTTTCATCCACAAACACCCCCAATGCCGATATTTGACTATGTGTTCTGGGCTTTTGCTCCTGCTATTGCAGCATTTCCATACCTCAAGCCTGTGATTTGTGTGACGCTCATGAAGGGTCCATACAGATCTAAAAACATTTTTGGCTGATCGCTAACAGAATGTTGCCCCTAGCCTTTGCTCTAATTGATGAGGAGACAACTAGAAGTTGGAGTTGGTTTATAAGGCAACTTCGCCAGCACGTATGCAAAGGTGTTAAAAATATTTGCATCATCTCTGATAGGCACCAGGGCATCATTAATGCCATGCGGACGTTGCCGGAGTGAGCCGAACGCATTGCCGTTCACCGATTTTGCCTTGTCCACCTTCGGTCCAACTTTACAAAGAAATTTAGAAACCATCGGTAAGCAACTGCTTCATGTTTGTCAAATCCCCATTTGATTTTATTCGATCCACATTTGAGACGTTTCTTTCCCTTTTCCTTCTTAGACTGAAAGATCTTGTGTGGTCAAGCACCATAAGAAAGAGGATTGGATGAATCAAATTGCACTTGCTAATGAGGAGGCATATCGATGGTTGACTGGTGGGGCTGTGCATCCACAACAATGGGCGATGTGTAAAGACGGGGACTATTGATGGGACACCCCACCTAACGCGAGCGTGGAGTGTTTTAACAAATTTCGGCGAGCTAGGCAATTACCGACAGACTGCGTTTTACTATGAGACAGAGTGTTGAATTATTTGAGAAGAAAAGAAAAGTTGCTGCAAATCCTAGATTCCACCTTCCTAAGGAATTTTGGAAAATCTATACAGCAAACGAGTAGAAATCTCGCGGCCATTATGTCCAGGTGTTTGATAGCAGAGATGGTATGTATTGTGTCACCACTGGCAGTAACAACACTCATCAAGGAGGAAATAGGCAAATAATTGATTTTCGTAAGCGCACCTGCACATGTGGAAAGTGGGCTGAATTTCGATTGCCCTGTTCGCATGTAATGGCAGCGTTTAATCAGTCTAGCACAAATGCGTTCGAGTTAGTCGGCATTGAACATTCAAATGCGTCTTTCCCGGGCAACCTATCGAGGGAAATTCTATCCACTTAGGCACCTTCAATATTGGGCTCCTATTGAGATGGATCTCACATTCGTATCTTCGAGATTCAAGGATAAGAGGCCTGGACTGTTACGGACCAAACGGATCCGAAATGAAATGGATCGTCGTTGTCCTGATACTCCACATCGGTGTAGCCACTGTTCCCAGACCGGCCACAATGCCGCCTCGTGCCCCTACTCTAGTTACTTCGTTTGATTAGGAAATCTCATATGTTTGCTCTTGTAATGTACTGGACGCTCCCCTTCATGGATTCAAAGTTTCAATACAATAATGCCAATTGAGAATTATCTTGTGTGGTCTGCTCGTACAATGTCTTTTGTTTCATTAACACATTAAATACAATTGTTACGTATTGTTTTCTCGTCCACAAGTGCTTTAACATTGACAGAATTGTGTTACGAAATTTAATTTTACCTACTGCATACTTACAGGAGATGGAGGAATTTGCATCCTTTTTTCCGCGTACACCGCATCCGCGGCCCGGATCAGAGGATCCATCACTTCTTACACTGCAGGAGCACCATAGATCGACTTCGGTATACGCCGGCAACGACGTGCAGTTGAAGATCAAGAGGTGTGACGGTAACTTTTGGAGCGTGGTTGAGGGCCTACAGGACAATCGCATATTGAGCTATCTGGATATAGTTGGTTTTGGAGGTGTTGTCCGTGCTAGGCAGGTTAAATATGACCAGACTCTTATCACAGCATTGATTGAGCGGTGGTACCAAGAAACTCACACATTTCACCTTCCCTGGGGAGAGGCTACGGTGACCCTCCAGGATGTACAGGTCCTGCGGGGTTTGAGATTAGAGGATTACCGGTCACCCATGGAAAGGGGAGCGACGATGCCGGAGTCGATTACCGTGTCATGAGCTGCTAGGGTTCGCGCCGGACGACAGTTTCTTCAATAGCAAGCGGCTTAAACTTGAAGCTCTTGTCCCGCACGTCTATGTCCAGCTGCCTGCATACGCATTGGATGAGCGCATTCGATGCCATGCGCGGATGTACATCCTTCTCCTGCTAGCTGGCTTATTTGCGACATCGCGGTAATCGTCGGTCAAGACAGCTAGATTACGTGCGAGACATAGAGGGGATGACACAGTTGGGGCCACGTGTTAGCAATAATCTATATAGGCAGATGTGTCATGCAGCTAAGACGTCATCTTGATCACCGAGCCATACCCGCCCTGATTGATCTTGAGTTGTTGCATTCTTTTCATCAATTTCGTTCTTAAAGCTTGCTCTTAATTATTGATTACTTTGCAAATAACAATGGTGGGCATGGGAGCGTATGCCGACTATCCGGCCGTCCATTGTTGTTGACATTGGCCCAGGGGACTACCCACGTGCAGGAAGATGGGCAACTAAACGCACTCAAATTTTTGCTCCCCCAAATTGTTTAGCCCTGTATAGAGACCAGTTGACAAAACTTGGCCAGTACGAGGTGATAAATTTTCTATGCCCTTCAACTTTTTTAGTCGTTAAGCGTTAATTTTTACATTCTACTTGGGTCACTAATACGTATAACCGTCTCTGGGTTTAGTTCATTTGGCAGCCACACACCACAGATGTCATAGCATCACTTCCTGGCTATTGCACGGTTGATGCACACTTATGGTGAGCTAGAATACCCCTCATTTATTGGCACATTGTGGAGATGCATCTTCCTAACCGGGTGCTGCGACAGTTTGGTATGCGCCAGGAGATTCCAGAGCCTCCTGAGACATATGAATCGCTTCATAAGTCAGGGATGCGATTGGGCATACATGCACAGGGATTACATTGAACTGTGGCACAGGCGGTGTCACTGGTTTTCGCTGAGCCAGCGGATCCCTATGTACCACTCTATCAGTATTTGAGATGGTATTCAGTTCATACTGTCTGGTATATTACACCACCTAATCCACAAAGCATGACGGTTCACGAGGGGATCTTTGGACGAATGAGTACATGGTAACGTCAACTAAACTTTAAATTAGGTTTTAATTTGTCGTCCATTACCTATCATCTATCTCGTCTTCTAATGATTTTTTCAAATGTCGTATTATTAACAGATGGATACAGTCACGCGTATAGCGTGGGACTCGTGTGATGCTTTCACCCAAGACGCGACACAGGAGAATTTAACCGCGTCTCTTAAGGGCATCCAGCAAGAGGCCTTTGGGAGCATGAACTATGTGGATAGGGGTATGCGTGCTTGTCTTGGAGTGTACAACAGGCAGGAGGCTAGTGCATCATTGCACCATAATATGGCATATCGACCAAAACGTGGTTAAGCATTGGTGAGGAACACGGTCAGTCGCAGAGGTAGGCGTCGACCACGAGTCCAGCTGGCTACTACCCAGGTTGAGGACACTACACATGACACAAGAGCTGAGGTAGATAGATGATAGGGAGATATTTGTGGGTGTTATTTGATGATATTTGGACTTAATTTCTCCCATTTATTGTGCAAAAAATTGGGTTACTGCTTATATTTGAATTTTGTGGCTTTTGCAGGCCTTTAGTGTGAAAGTTGGTATTTATTGGCAAAATTCCAGAAGACTTACGCTTCCAGGGCGTGCCTGTGCCTGAACAAGAGAAGCAGGGCTGAATTGGCAAGGTTGAGGCGAGTTCTTGGGCTTTGAGCTATTATTTTTGGAGATAAATTGGAAATCGAATGGTGGAAGGAAACATCTTTAAAGGGGGTGGCCAGCGGATTAGGAAACGAATTCCTCAAAGAAATTGAAGGCTTCACCTTCCATAACCGACTTACCTTCCATATTTTGTGGATTTCCAAAACCATTGGAGAGGTCTTTAGGCGGTGGAAAAGCTGGAGGAAAATTAGAAGAGGTTTCCTTGTCATAGGGAGATTCCAGAGTCGTGGAAGGATGCCAATGACGTAGCGGACTTGGACTCCTTATTTCTCACGGACCTCGGCGAATTAGAAGACCACTCCTTATATATATATAGTATTCTTTTGTCGGTGGTTCATGATACCTGTAGCCTAGCATAGTTTATTGTTGCTTTATTGGTTAGTTTCGTAGGGACAATTCTCGGGAGCCTAGCTTTGCTAATTACCTTTCTTTAGTTTTCTTTTGAGCCGCCAGAGACAAGAATAGATTAGTCTAGCTTTTGTTTTGTTCTAGTTTTTATCCGTCCTTCTTCATCAGAGCCAACCAAAAGTTCAGTTCGGCGGGTTTTGTCTTGCTTGCTCTTAGAGTTAATCGCAGAATTCTTTTCCTTATTAGTTCAAGTGTTGTCTTTATTTTTCTTTTCCTTCCATATGCACTACATGAAAACCACGACTTGCATGGGAAAGATGTCGGGGTGTGGCTAATTCCTTTTCTAGTTGAGAAATAATTAAGGCTCGGGGCACCATAACTGTGAGATCGTTTTGATTATTAATTTTAATTTATATGTTCATGGGTATTTAATTATTCTCTGTTTTTAATTAATTATTATTTGGGTTTATTGGGTAATGTGGCCAGTTATTCAATTGTCTAAATAATATATAGTCAATTAGGGTGTTGGCGCGTCGCCTTTAAGCAACCTAATTAGTGACACACACACACACACATATATATATATATATATATAAGAATGTATAAATATATACATACATACATGCATATACACACACACGCATATGTATATGTATAGGTATATCTGTGTGTGTATGTGTGTATAAATATATATTTGTATATATATATATATGTATATGTATATGTATATACATTTGTGTATATATATATATATATATATGTATGTATGTATATATGTATGTATATATACACATATACGTATATGTATACATATATGTATGTGTGTATGTGTATGTATATATATAATTATGTACGTATATATATCATGTGTGCATTATGCGTTTGTATATCTGCATTGATTATTAATGCGCATGCATGTAATGTATCGCGGTGCAATATCAAAATTTGTTTGCTTGCGATATGGTATAGGAAGTGTTATTATATATATTATAGTAAATAACAATTATACTATTAAAGATCATATGATTGCATACATACATACATACAAGCATGCATGCATGCATCCTACATACATACATACATACATATATATATATATACGTACACACACATATATACGCATATGTACATGCATACATACATATATACACACACATATGTATGCGCATGTATCATATGTGATATTATGTATGTATATATAATGTATATGTGTTTGTGTATGTATGAGTATATATACACATTTGTGTGTGCGTGTACATATGTCTGTATGTAAATCAAAATTTGTTTGCTTGCAATGTAGTACAGGAAGTTTTATGTACATAGTATATTAGATAACAATTGTAATATTAAAGATCATATGGTTGTATACATACATACGCACACGCACACGCACACGCTCATGCACACACACACACACATATATACATATACTCACACATACACATATATGTATATATGCTTATATATATATGTATATGTATATATGCTTATATATATGCATATATGCTTATATATATGTATATGTATATATGTGTGTGTGTCTATATATATATATATATATATATATATATATAGTCATATATGTCCGTGCTTGTGTGTGTATGTATGTATGTCAAGATTTGTTTGCTTGTGATATAGCATCAGAAGTGTTATTATACATATTATAGTAGGTAGCAGTTGTAATATTAAAGATCAAATGGTGGCACTGACAACAATTAAGCTTCTACGAGATAAGTTTATCATTATCTTGGACTTAGATTGATCATTAGAGTTTATTTCTCTAAAGTTACTTGTTGAAAATAATTAGGGAGGGACTAAATCCACAACCCTCCATATTAAATTCACACCCTATGCACTTATTGGACAAAAATGGGCTTAGCTTTTAAGTTTATTTGATACTCTTTTAGTTTTAAGAAACATATGTATAAATAGCAAGAAAGAGGAAAAACAGATGTTTACATTATAGAAGGGATTATATTCAAATATTTTACAAGTGTGTGAGAATATCGATTTATAATTTAAAATTAATCTTGCTATCAAAATTTTTTCAATTACTAATAATTATGTAAATATCAATGTCCACATATCTCAATTCCACAAAATCAAAATTTAAGCAATTTTCAAGGTCGAATATGCACTCATATTGACTTCATACTAATATTTATCATTAGGTTATGCACAAGTGTTTTAAGAAATTTAGCAAAATAAAGGTAGTAAATCGTATATAATAGGAAAGAGGAACAGAATTAAAGCAATTTTAGAGAGAGATGAATTTTGAAACAAAATAAACAAGGAAAAGTAATTTGTATATAAAACTTACATGATGATCAAGGTGTGAATTGTTTCTAGATAGAACGTTTGGATTGCTTCTATTTTGCTAAAAAATTTTGCTTACATCATCGACACAAATTCCAATCACCTTTTTATCTCAGATACATCACATCAGAAAAGTACTATAGTAGTGCTACAGTTATCTTTTCAACAAATTATCCCAAAAAATCTACTATCCAAACGCACTTAATTATAAAAAGTTTTGATTTAATTGTTAAAAACTAAGGGCATTAATGTCATAGAGACGTGTAGATTTAGCCCCTCCCAATAATTTAAATCTCTTACCCCCATAATTGCAAACTTAAATCTGAAATTAAAAAAAAAAAGAGAGGAAGTTGGACAAATGCCTATGTACAATGAGATTTTGAATAAATGAGCCATGAGAGCTATAAATGCATGTAACTTATCTCCTTTTGAGTTAAGGTGCATGAGAAACTTAATATTTGCACTTTAATGACTCAAATACAAGATTGGTCCTCAAAATGGTAAGCTCACTCTCAAATTTGGATACTAGCCTGTTGCCAATCCTATTGTGGATTGATTTTTTTTTTTAAGGAATTAATGGACTAGGGTTGGCTACGGTTCAAAGGGTACTTTAAGTGAGAATGATCTATCTAATTGGACACTTTATTGGCATGATTAGACCAAACTTCCTCATAATTGATGTTTCCTATTTCTAGTCTAAAAGTAGAAATTTTAGTAGTTTAGTTGTTTAAGATTTAGTGTAATTTTTTTTTATCTTAGTAGTTTCGTAATTACTAAGTCATGTTGACTATATAGGATATTTTTTGTATTGTATGCAGTTGAGAAATGTGAGAGGAAAAAATCATAGAGACTTGTAGTTATTGTAATGTAATTTCTAGACTTTATGCCGGTTTCAATATGCGAGTCGGATGTACTTTATGCTGTAATTATTAAACTCCTCTTTTCCCACATGTCTTTCTACATGTCAAATATGCGTCCAAATATATATTTCCATTTTTATATGCTGACATACTTATTTTTCTTACTTGCATGTTGGTTCATTTGTGGCCCATTTCATTTGCATCTTACCTGCATGTTGGTTCAGTTATAACATAATTTGTTCATGTGTTCATGTTGGTTCATTTATAAAATAAATTTTTTCATACTGTGTCGTCATAAATATTTTGGAGATTGTGTTCATGTCGTGTGAAATAGCAATTACCAGCTATAGCTTTCCCTCAAACAAAACTAAGCTAGAGCCTTGAGAAGTCTTTAAGATTCATCTCATGTCTAGATGCTTAATATCAGATTCACCCTTTGCCTAACCCTCAACAATCAATTTGAACATTCATCCACATACTCCAAGATGAAAAAAAATTTTATTTTAGTTTGGCCAAGTAAAATTTCATCTTTCGTTTTGCTTGTCATAAGATATATTTTGTTGAGCTTAATTTCAATTGTCAAATGAGATTATATATCAAACCAAAAGTGTGCGTTTGATAAAAACGAAGTCTAAAAACTGAAATTTAAAATTTGAAATTTGAAGTTTGAATTCATTAAATGATTGAATTGTTAAACACTAAATTTAATACATTTGAATGTATATCACATTTAGTAATAAGTGAATAGTTTATCACCTATTTTTGGGAGCAAGTTTTGCTTAAAAAGTTCAATGCCACTTAATTCATTCAGATATTCTATTTTTAATTATCAAACAGTGTGAACGTGCTAAGATCCGAATTCATTAAGTTTAAAGGCTGAATTGAATTATCAAACGGGGCCCAAATGTTATATAAGTAACCAAAACACAAAAGCGGAACCTTGAGATTCAGCTTGACAGTCGATATACTAAATCAAACTGAGTCCGCCATGATATATACAAACAAATTTACAAGATAGTCACGTGCATCCTGATAGAAAAGGCCACCCCCACTAGATTTTCACGGATAAATTGCTATTTATCACTATCCATCACATGATTTGTGTCTTTAACTATATAAAACCTCCAAAATAATTTTAAAAAAACTTTCAACATATTGTCTATATACTGAACGAATCTGTATCCATAGAAGTATTGGAGCGCTTTGTAGTAAATAGGAAGCCAATTCAATCTCATGTATCATCCCACAAAATCCTTCAAGATAAACCAGTCTTAAGAAAGTATGATGCCTAGTTGGCCACGCCCTCCTCCTAGTAGTTCACCATTCCATAGATATCTTACCTACATCCAGATGAAGAAAAATCCAACAACAATATACAAAAACCAATTAGAATCTTGACTTGTGTCAAAATTGGGAGTATTGAAGATCAAAACTTCAGATAGATAAAAGGCCTGATTTATTTGTTAATTAGATCTGGGAAAAAGACAGTTTTGAGCCTTGTCCAAGTGCATTCAAACGCTATTCATCACATTCCATAAACATCAATAATAATGATGATGATGATGGTGATGATGATGATGATAATGATGATGATGATGATGATATAGCAGCCAAAACAGCAATGATAATAGTAATCATCATCATGATAACAACAAACAATAACATTAATAATAGTAATGATAATAGTAATATCAACAATAATGATAATGATAAGATGCACTAAGTAATTTCAATAAAAGAAAAGAAAATTGAAATATAGTGGGAGAAGAAGTTTAGCTAATAAAAATTGACATCCACCACCATTGTTTAACAAATCTACTTTTCACTTTACCATATTTAGGACATCAGTGGAGTATCTTTAAAAAAAAAAGTTGCAAGGGTGGATTTTATAAAATTGAAAGTCTGTATGGGCATAAACACAAAAAATGGGAAGTTGATGGGCAAAGAGTACATTTGGAGCTTCCTTTCTTTCAGTCAAATTTTTTTTTTCGTAAATTAAGATGCATAAAGTAAATAAGTAGAATACAAGATGATTTCAGTCGATTTTGTTCGGCAGGGGAAATTTCTCCTTTATCGCTTGGGATAGAAAATTTTCAATTACGAATTTTATATCAATCGATTTACTTAATCTTGGACAAATTTCATGTATCAATATTGCTACAATAATTGTGGGCTGTAATTGCATAAACATCCTCAGCATCATCTACAGTTTCTTGCAGCTTTGATTAACTTCTCATCTCCAAATACTTATTGAGGCCTTTGACTTTGGTGTTTGTCTTAGTTAATCAGATTAGTTTTTACCAACCATGCAGGGAGAGGTATGTAACAAACTTATCTCTTTCCAATGTAGCATTCAACATTTATCAAATCATTGTTGGATGAGATTTTTGGACTATGCTTTTGGTGCTACTACCGAAAACGAATCACAATTTGATGCCAACCTTTATTTCCTATGTTTGCATTTTTTCAATATGATAGTTCTACTACTCCAATCTCCGGCGTTTGAACCCTTTTGCAAATCTGGATTACTACGCTGGTAGACTACCCACTAGATTGCAGCCACAAATGAAACTGATCAAAAGCAAATCAAGTCTGATAGTGTTGGAACAGAAATGAATGCAACCGTCACAAATGATTGTTGATATCAGCAAGTTTAAGACCTCAGCTGTTATCTTCACAATGCTAGACCGGGGTGAAAAGGTTACCTCTATCGATTCCTCCCTTCCTTTTGCAAGCACAAATTGGAGGGCTATGAAAACAGGGTTCGATTGACATAGAACGTTGACATGGTGTGCGATATGATTCTCAGGCTTGTGGAGTATCCATGGCTTCAAACCTCCAAGATTTTGGGCAACATAGCCAAAAGTTGACAATACGCTTGTGACCAATTTATCTGTCAAGCTTAGTGTTAAGATTTGTGTTAAGATTTGATGTGTATCTTGTATATATCAATTAGGAATCAATTAATTCAATTAGAGGTCAATTAGTAATATTTGTATTGATTGACACAATCAATCAATGATTCGATTAGATACTGTCTAGGTTCATTGTATTTCTTGTATCTTCCTGCCTAAAAATATAGGCCTTGTATATTATTGAGTGTACGTAATGTAGTATCAATGTTTTTCTCCCTTTTGCTCTTATCATGGTATCAGAGCCCTATAAATTTGGCCAAAATCACTTGATTTCTTGAACACTTCCTTTTGGCCCGTTACTTTGCAGCAGTCTCATTTTTATATTTTCTGTGAATTTTTTGACCGTAGTTTTCAACCTCTATCACGGGAAAGCTACTCTAGAAGTTCCGACGATCACATTGGTATAAAGATCGCTGGAATCCGACATTCTACGCGCTCACACACAAAGTGCAAAGTTTCAGGTTTCACGGCCCAATTTCAACCCACTCTAGCCCATTTCATCTTATTATATTATTATTTGACCTTTATTTATTGGGTGAGTTAATCACTTTATTGCTAATCCTATGGCAAATTCTGATGTCTCTCAACCCATACACATTATTCTTGATGGTACAAATTATTTTCATTGGGCTCAAGCTTTTCAAAATTTTCTTCGTGGCCGCAAACTGTGGAAATATATTACCGGTCAAGTTACTTGTCCTGAAGCAGGTAAAGAAGAATCTTCTGATAAATTCAATGCTCGATTTGAAGAATGGGATAGTGATAATTACAAAATTATCACTTGGATCACCAATACTTCAGCTCCTACCATTAACCACCTGTTCAATAGATTTGACATTGCCAAAGTTGTTTGGGATTTTTTGGCTCATCGGTACGTTGCTACTAATCTCTCTTGCAAATACCAAATCTCACTTCACCTGCATGATATGAAACAACAACCTGGTCAATCCATTCAAGACTTCTACTCTAATATGATTTGTTTATAGGATCAACTTGCGGAGTCTGAACCAAAATGGGATCACAATAGTGATGCTGAGAAATTCATTGCTTATCGAGATGCTAATCGTCTTATTCAATTTCTCATGGCATTGCATAATGACTTCGAGCATACAAGGGCCTCTATTCTCAATCATCGACCGCTTCCTACTCTTGATGATGCAATTAATATGTTACTCTCAGAGGAAACCTTCAGACATAGTTCTACTCCATGCCTCACTGATACAGTTTTTGTTACTCATCCAACGACATCTTCACCTGATACTGTCCTGGCTACTTATTCTGCCGCAAAGTCCTCTTCTTCAAAGAGTTGCAACTACTGTCACAAAATTGGATATCTCATTTTGGATTGTTCAATTAGGGGATGTCGCATTTGCCAAAAGAAAGGTCCTCGTCATTTTGCTCATAATTATCCTCAATCTCGTGGGAAAAGTGGTCCTTCTCATGCTGCTACCATTACTGATGTGTCTTTTGATTCTACCTCACCAATGGTCCCATTAAGTGACATTGGATCGATTGTTAAATAGGTTTTGTCCAAATCTATCCCATCCACTACCCTATCTGCAATTCCAAGTACTTCTTGGTATTTTGATTCTGCATGTTGCAATCATATGACTTCTGACCCTAATCTTTTCTTTGTTAAACACGCTCATCCTAATGCACCTACTATACAAACTGCTGATGGATCTTGTTTGCATGTTAGCCATATTGGAAGTATTTCCAAATCTATCTTACCCTATCTAATACTTTTCTTGTCCCAAAACTTCAACTTAATCTCTTATCTATTGGGCAACTCTGTGATTTTGGACTTCATGTTCTTTTTACTCCTTCTGGTTGTACTGTGCAAGATCCACGAATGGGGCGGAATCTTGGGACCGGCCGTAAGATTGGTTGTTTTTTTGAGTTGGCTCATCTTAACATCCCAGTGTCATTATTCACTCCATCCAAGTCTACTGCATCTACTACAACTACTCAGTCACTAAATTTATGGCATTCTTGTTTGGGTCATGTTTCCATAAGTCGTTTAAAATCATTAGCTTCCTAAGGTCATTTAGGATCTGTTAAGGATGATCATTTTAATTGTTCTTCTTGTCAACTTGCCAAGAGTCATGCTTTACCATTCAATAAAAATGACTCAATTTCTTTTGCACCTTTTGATTTAATCCATTCTGATATTTGGGGACCTTCTCCTACTATAACAATGGGTGGATCAAAGTATTTTGTTATATTTGTTGATGATTTTTCCCACCATACATGGATTTATCTTTTGCATCATAAGTTAGATTTGCCCAAAATTTATCATGAATTTGCTCTTATGATCAAAACCCAGTTTTCCTCTACAATTAAGGTACTCCGCACTGATAATGCCATGGTGTATAAAGAATCATCACTCCTTCAATTTTTGCATTTGAATGGTACAGTTGTTCAACGTTCTTGCCCAAACACCTCTCAACAAAATGGTTGAGCAGAGAGAAAACATCGTCATATTCTTGATATTGCTCGTACTTTACTCATTTCTTCCTCCTGTCCTGAACGTTTTTGGGGAGAAACTATTTTGACAGCTGTCTATACCATAAATAGTATTCCTTCTCTCGTTATCCACGATCAAAGTCCTTTTGAACGTCTTTTTGGATCTTCTCCTAACTACTCACAACTCAAAATCTTTGGTTGTGCGTGTTTTGTTCTTCTCCAACCTAATGAGCGTACCAAATTAGAACTTTGTGCATGTCTGTGTTGTTTTCTTGGTTATGGAATTGAACATAAGGGTTATAGGTGTTGGGATCCTCAATCAAAAAGGTTGCGAATCTCTCATCATGTTATCTTTTGGGAGCATCAGATGTTTTCTATTATGTCCAAATTTTGTCCATCTTCTAATTCACCTACAACCTTTTTCACTAATCCTGCTATTGATCTCTTTCCTGATAATGACTCAAAAATATTAGGACAAGACTTAGAGCCAACACTGACTGGCCTGTCTGGTTCCCAGATTCCTATCACGTCTGAAGATCCTGTCATTGAACTACCAGAATCCTCAAAATTTTCACTACTTGCTCCTCGTAGGTCTCAGCGAGTAAGAGAACCTTCTACTCGACTCCATGATTTTATTATTTTTCTACTATACTTTCTCTACATGAGCCTACTTCCTTTCAAGAAGCATGTTCTAATCTCGTTTGGCAGCAAGCTATGAAAGATGAATTACAAGCTCTTGACAAAATGCACACATGGGACCTTGTAGACTTGCCTCCTGGAAAATCTACTATTGGATGCAAATGGGTTTATAAGATCAAGACTCGGTCCGATGGCACTATTGATAGGTACAAGACTCGTTTGGTAGCCAAGGGTTTTGAATAAAAACATGTCATTGATTATAAGGAAACTTTTGCTCCTGTTGCCCGAATCACTACAGTTCGTAGCTTGCTTGCTGTTGCAGCTATTTGACGATGGTCGTTGTTCCAAATGGATTTAAAGAATGCATTTCTGAATGGTGATCTTACTGAAGATGTCTACATGAAACCACCACCAGGTTATTCTCATCTACCATATAAGGTTTGTAAACTTCGTCGAGCACTTTATGGTCTTAAGCAGGCTCCAAGAGCCTGGTTTTCCAAATTTAGCTCTACAATTTGCAATTTTGGTTTCAGTCCCAGCCCATATGACTCGACATTGTTTCAACGTTCCACTAAGAGTGGTATGATTTTGGTCCTCTTATATGTTGATGATATGATTATTACTGGTGATGATACTGATGGCATCAATGAACTGAAAACTTTTCTTCATCAACATTTTGAAATGAAGGATTTGGGATTCTTAAGTTATTTTCTAGGACTTGAGGTCTCTTCCAATTCAGATGGTTATTTTCTGATTCAAGCTAAATATGCCTCTGATATTGTTGATAGAGCAGGTCTTACTGATAGTAAAGTTGCTTCTACTCCTATCGAAACTGATGTACAATTTACTCCTCATGATGGATCTCCTCTCTCTAATCCTACTCTTTATCGAAAGTTAGTTGGAAGTGTTATCTATCTCACGGTAACTAGACCGAACATTGCATTTGCTGTTCATATTGTTAGTCAATTTATGGCTGCCCCACGAACCACTCATTTTACCGCTATTTTGTGTATCCTATAATACATTAAGGGCACTCCATGTCATGGTCTTTATTTCTCTTCATCTACTAAACTTGAGTTACAGGCCTATTCTGATGCTGATTGGTCCGGAATCCTACAGATAGACGATTAATTACAAGACACTGTTTCTTTCTTGGTGATTCTCTTATTTCTTGGCAGAACAAAAAGCAAATAGTCACTTCTCGCTCAAGCACTGAGGCTGAATATCGTGCACTTGCTGATACTACTCAAGAGCTTATTTGGCTTCGTTAGTTACTTGAGGATATGGGAGTTTCACATTCAGCTCCCACCATACTTCATTGTGACAATCAGAGTGCTATTCAAATTGCCCATAATGATGTATTTCATGAGCGCACTAAACATAGTGAAAACGATTGTCATTTTGTTCATTAGCATGTGGTTCGAGGTATTGTCTTGCTATAATTAGTGTCTTCAATCAATCAAACTGCTGACGTCTTTACCAAAGCTCATCTTCCTGATCGTTTTCAAGATCTTTTATCCAAACTCAAGACTCAAGTTGGTTTCAGCTAAACCATCTTGAGTTTGAGAGGGATGTTAAGATTTGTGTTAAGATTTGATGTGTATCTTGTATATATCAATTAGGAATCAATTAGTTCAATTAGAGATCAATTAGTAATATTTGTATTGATTGACACAATCAATCAATGATTAGATTAGATACTGTTTAGGTTCATTGTATTTCTTGTATCTTCCTGCCTATAAATATACGCCTTGTATATTATTGAGTGTACGTAATATAATATCAATGTTTTTCTCCCTTCTATTCTTATCACTTAGTACATAAATTTCTGCCCATGCTATCATATTGTGCATCTGTTTCTCAGTTTGTTGATACTCTTCATGACTTGGCTGGTATAATTCAATCACTTCTCCTGTTACGGTTGGATGTTCCCAGTACGTGTTTCTTACTTAATCGGAGTTCCATGAGCTTAAAGATGTCATTAAGACAGCTATAGTCTTATTAGGTCTCCCATGTAAAGCAATTAGAGGTTCTTTCTTGTTGATTTGTGGCAGTAAATTCTCCTTCATTACACAAGCCAAAATCTGATCCAAGACATGCTTAAATGGACCGCTTTCTCTAGCAAAAACTCTTACCTGGATGCCTATCTTTTCATCTGCTTTGGCTAAGTAAGTGTTGTAATACCTGGTAATTAGCCCCCAGACAGAGTTTGCTGGATGAAAGAGATACTGCCCTAAGTAATGGAAAACAGCTCCTTTCTTGGGAAAGAGATCCTTCAGTTCTTGCTCAAAAGATGGGATCAAAAAGAGAGAAGGGATAAAATAGTTATTTGGTTTCAAAGTCAGCCAAGATACATCTTTGAGAATATTCTGATCTTGATCACAGAAGAAAAGCATGTCATCTTTGTCATAATCATGAGCTAGATGGAGATAGATAAATGGTGGCAGTGATGACGAAGTTGAATTGTATAAAACATTACTTTTTTTCAGCAAATTAACCTAACTCTGAGAAGATTTCTGATCAAAGCTATTGAGCTTATCTGCAATGGGGAAATCAGAGGGAAGTAATCAGGAAACGGTTCGCAAAAAAGATAAGGTATGTAGCCACCAGGTCCTTTTTTCTGACCAAAAAAAAAAAAAAATGTAGCCACCAGGACCAACAAGTAGGACTCTATTTGTTAAAAGCGCGTAAAGGAAAGGAGAAGCCAAGGTAAGCACCTTGTTTCCTAAACCACTATACGGAATCCACACAAGATAGTTGCAACCTGTGTGACTGATGTTGTATTGACCTAACTTCAGATATTCCACAATTCTGTTGTAGGACTCAATGAATGGTCCACATTTTTTATGCAAGACTTCATAGTTGCATAATCTAGAGATACGACGGGAAGAAGGCCGCCCATTTTTTTTGTTTGCGGTACAAGACCGACTGATGCCTGCTTAAACATGATTTTTCTTCTAATCCTGCAGGTAGAAGACCTCCAAGAAGCTTATCCTGATGTACCTCAACAGGCTTGGGAATATTGTCTCCCCCAACTGTGTTCTGTTTTGCAGTATCGCCTGGAGCAGCATATGGCAAAGGATTGTCACAAGAAATGATTTATCCCTCTCAAAGTCTATACTGAGCCTTCACAATGTAGCCCAAGGAAATATGAAAAATTGGTAAATATCAGATAAAAATAAGTTAAAGCAACATTGCCGGCAAAAGGCAATCAGAGTCGATAACCTTCCGAAGCAACTCATCTTGATGTACAGACAAGCTAGGTAAATGAATACCATGTAAAAGCATTCAATGGGCATCTATATTAAATAAATGGGAGTGCATTACCATATCAGAGCTTATCTAAAACAAACTAAAGACAAGTTCTTGTTCTTCCATTTCTTTTGGTTCCATTTTCTTATGGTTTCAGGCTTTCAGCTTTAGATTCTCCGTTCTCCATCTAAGGTACAACTACTGCATTTATCCCAAGAAAGCACCAGATAGTCTCCTAAAAGTCAATTTGATTAAAGTTTAGCTCACTTTAATTTCAGTTACTACCTTTTAACTTTGGAGATGAACTATGAATGAAGTCCAAAATAGTAATATATAAGAATTAGAAAAATGGAGTAGTACCTTTTTCTAAAAGGTTTGAAATCTAGAAGCCTAACTTCAGAAGATGAAGGCCTCTTCAATACTGAGAACAAAACAAAGAATCCCAAGAAGCAGACGACGAAAATCACAAATACTTTGATTAGATTCCCACTGCATTTTGCTTCTAGACTCCTTAGAATGGTGTAGTTTCGAGGACCTTCATGAGACTTTATTTGATCAGCAATACTGTTGCTCTTCAACTTTGTCATCTCTAGTGAATCCATTCTCCCAACTTATGCAAATCAAGAAATGGCAGGACTTAAGAGAGGGATGCAATGTGTAATCCCGGGAGAAGATTCTTGGGTTAAGACAAAACTCAAGAATTATTAAGACGCAAGGGGAGATTAGTTGTTTAATCTGGGTTTAAATCGAAATTGTCCAGATATATGGGAGATTACTTGTTTAATCTGGGGTTTATGTCAAAATGGATGATTTGAGTATATTTGGGTAAGTCATAATTGGGTAATGAGTGTAATTGAATCAACCCAGTTATACCCATTTAATAAATGGGTATGGGTATACCCAAGTAACCCAACTACCCATTTATGACTTGTTTGAAATATTATTTATTTTTTTTAAAGGTTTTTCGCATGGTGTTTGACATTAAATAATGGTATTTTATTGTTATTACATTGGTAAAAAATTCAAATTTATCTCCTTATTACTCAAAAATTTTGAATAAAATGTGTATTTATTTTTAAATGAGTTATATGGATGAGCCAAGTCAACCCATTACCCATCAATTAAATGGGTATAAATGGATACCCATTTATACCCATTTAAAATTAATGAGTTGATTTGGGTAAATTATTAATGGGTTGGGTTTGGATGAGCCAATGGGTTGTGATTGACACCTCTAGGTTTATTGAAGGGTTTAATTAAAGTGATTAACGAGGAAAGTGTCAGGTTACCATTAATATGGGCGGGCTCAGGGGCAGGTTTGGCGGGCAGCAGACAAGTCTGTTAAAAAGTGAATTTTGGCGTCCCTTTAAACAATTTTCTTTTTCAACTTTTACTCCTTTACCTTTCAATATTAAGTGAATTTAGACCTTAAAGTTTCTTTCACAAATTAATAAGCGCCTATGTAGAAAATGACAATTTTAAATTGACATATGATTTTTATGTGAATCCTAAATTTATAACAAATTTTACATCAACTAAATCACCTAACTTATGTGTTCAAGATATACTATAACAATCAAGTCTCTTATTGCAGTTAAGGGACTGGGATAATCCTTTAAACAAAGTTCGAAGACTTACTAGGACTATTGATTTTTTTTTTTTTTTTGAGGAATTTTCCGAATGGTTATGGCCTTCATAGACTTAAAACATATGAGGTGGAATATTGCAATTTTCCATAGAAATTTTGGCCAAGATCCAAGGTTCCATTTTGTTTTTTAGGGAACAAAACCAACTCCATATTTATAACCAAGACACCAACATGTGCTTAACATTTTGTGTATCATTTTAAGAGAGTAATATGTTCTAAGTTAGATTGAAAATCCATTTTGTTGTTTTTTATTTGCACGAGTTATACTTGTAAAAACTACGTATTACATTAAAAGAAATGCTAACTTAAATCTAACGCCATAATAATTGACAAGAGATATCAAAGATTCTTAAATTAGATAGATTACTGATCATATATCATGTCATGTTCAATTGCTCTTGACATATGGGATAATATATTCAATCACCAATTTAGTCATATGAGTAGAAAATTTTCAACTTGCACCCAAATTGTACGAATTCACGATAAATATAATAAAAATTACATGAATCGGTTGAACTAGATAGAACATGTGAAATCCTAATCGATCCCATTGCACAATTTCCATCTAAACTAGTCACTATATTTAAAGTCTATATATATATATATATATAAGAACAATAACTTAATTAATTTGATAATTCATTATTAACTTCTTTATCTTCGCAAAATATTCTCTTGCATTCATGCTTTGAAATGCCCATTCTTGGTACAGTTTATAATTATTTCTAATTTTCTTCTTTTCTTTAGAAGTAATATTGAGATTATTTCCTTTTTTTAGAACTTGTATTATGATTGTTCTCGAACTCTAGAGCTGAATTCTGCTGAACTTCAATATCTAGCTCTGTTGCATTTGCACAAACATCTTCAGCACCATCTGCAGCTTTGATTGACTCCTGATCTCCAAATACTTATGAACACAATGCACATTCAGCGCAGCTTAGAGGCCTTTGTTTTTAGTATTTTGCTTAGTTACTCGTTTAATTTTTAACAACTGAGCAGGCAGAGTTATGCAACAATCTTATATTTTTCCAAGCAGAGTCATGGTGGCATTCAAGGTTTATCTAATCCGGGCTGCCAATGAGGTGTGAGATGAGATTCTTGGACTACGGCCCTTGATGCTACTACAAAACGGGAACATCTACCAGAAACAGAATCCAACCATTTCCTTTGTTTGCACCTTTTAGGTACAATAGTTCCACTGCTCCAATCTCCAGCATCTGAAGCCCTTTTGCAAATCTGGCATGCCTGATACTACACTGGCCGTGACACTCTTCTTAGTATAAGAGCAGAGCTGATTTCCCACTAGATTACAGCAATAAATGAGACTAATCAAGAGCAAATCAGGTCCGATTGTGTTGGAATAGATATGAATACAATGGTCACAAATGATCATCTCTGTCAAGTGTCAACAAGTTTAATACCCCAGCTCCTATCTTCACAATGCTGGACATGAGGGGAAAGTTTACTAGGGTCAATCCCTCCATTCCTTTTGCAATCATAGGTTGGAGGGGCATGGAAACAGGGTTCCATTGACACTGCACATTGGCACGGTGGATCTGGTGCAGTATGATTCTCAGGCATGTAAAGTATCCATGGCTTCAGACCTCCGAGACTTTGAGCAACATAACCAAAAGTTGACCATGCGCTTGTGACCAACTTATCTGTCAAGCTTAGAAGATAAATTTCTGCCCATGCTTTCATGTTGTGCATCTGATTCTCAGTATGTTGGTACTCTTCATGGCTTGGCTGGTACACTTCAATCACTTCTCCAGTAACAGTTGGATGTTCCCAATACATATCTCGTATTGCCTCAAAATATCCAGAGCTTAAAGATGTCATCAAGACAGCTATGGTTTTGTTAGGTCTTCCATATGGAGTGATTAGACTGTCTTTCTCATTGACTTCTGGCAGTAGATTCTCTTTCATTACACAAGCCAAAACTTGATCCAACACATACTTAAAAGGACCAGTTTCTGTTTCAAGGACTCTTATCTGGAGGCCTATCTTTTCATCTGCTTTTGCTAAGTAAGTGTTGTAATACCTGGTAACTAGCCCCCAGACAGAGTTTGTTGGATGAAAGAGATACTGCCCTAAGTAATGGAATACAGCTTCTTTCTCAGGAAAGAGATCATTCAGTTCTTGCTCAAAAGATGGGATCAAAAAAAGAGCTGGGATAAAATAGTTATTTGATTCCAAAATCAGCCAAGGTACTCCTTTTAGTATAGTTTGATCTCGATCACAGAAGAAAAGCATGTCATCTTTGTCATAGTCATGGAGTAGATGGAGATAGATAAATGATGGCAGCAAAGATAAACTTGAATTGCGGAAAACATTGGTTTTTAGCAAATTACCATAGCTCTCAGGAGATTTCTGATCAAAGCTATTGAACTTATATGCAATTGGGAAATCCGAGGGAAGTAACCAGGAAGCCCCAGGAAAAGGTTCGCAGAAAAGGTCAGGTATGTAACCACCAGGATCAACAAGTAGGACTCTATCTGTTAGCATAGCATAAAGAAAAGCAGATGCCAAACTAAGTATTCTGTTTCCTAAACCATGGATTGGGTGAATCCAGACAATGTATTTGCAACCTGTGGAATTGGTGTCTTGACCATGGCTGCCTGACTTGAGATATTCCAAGGTTCTATTGTAAGAATCTGTGGATGGTCCACATTGTTTGTGCAAGGCTTCATAGTCGCGTAATCTAGAGATAAGATGGGAAGAAGGCTGGCCTCTTCTTTGCTTGCGGTACAAGACTGATTGATGCCTACTTAAACATGATTTTTCATCTAATCCCGCAGGTAGAAGACCACCAAGAAGCTTATCCTCCGGTGCCTCAACAGGCCTGGGAAAATTGTCTCCCTTAACTATGTTCTGTTTCGCGCTATCAATCAAAGCATCACCTAGCAAAGGATAATTACAAAAAGCAATTAACTCCTCAGAGAAATCTATACCGAGCCTTCACAATGCGGTGAGCTAAGGACATATGATAAAACTAATGCAGGTGCAAAGAACTCAACTAACATTGCCTGCAAAAGGTGATCAGATTTGAGAATCTTCTGAATCAACTCATCGAAATGTATACATAGGCTAGGTAACATAATATTATGTAAAAGCAATCAATGTGCATCTATATCCAGTTAATGAGCACACTACCATATCGCTGCTCATCTGAAATATAATGAAGACTACTTTAAGTCCTTTTTTTTTTCCGGGATCCATTTTCTTATGGTTTAAGTTCTAGATTCTCCATTCACCATCGGAGGTACTACTACAAACCTTTATCCCAAAAAAGCACTAGATAGTCTCCTAAATGTCAATTTGAACAAAGTCTATATGATAACTTGCCTTAACTTCAATTATTTGCCTTTGACTTTAGCCACTAACTTTGAGTAAATCCACAGTAGAGCTACAAGAACAGGAAGAATGTAATACCTTTTCTAAAAGGTCTGACATCAAGAAGCCTAGCTTCAGCAGTTGAAGGATTCTTCAACGCTGAGAACAAAACAAAGAATGCCATGAAGGAACCGAAGAAAATCCCAAATACTTTTATTGGATTCTCAGACAACCTTGATTCTAAACTCCTTAAAGTGGTGACATTTTGAGGACCATCATGAGGCTTTATGTGATCATCAGTGCTGAAGTTGCTCTTCAACTTTGTCATCTCTAGCAATTCCATACTTGGTTTCTGCACAATCAAGAAATGGGCAGGACTTTGGAAAGGGATGCAACGTGCAATGTCGGCAGAGAAATCTTGGGTTTAAGTCAAAATTTGAAGAATTATTATCAGAAGGAGGGAAGATTGATTGGTAATCTGGGTTATAACAGGGGTTTGACCACAACAGGGATTGCATGGAAAAAAGTGTGAGATTACCGTTAATATGGGCGGGCTCAGGGGCACGTTTCGCGGGTAGCGGACAAGTCCGTTAAAATATCAATTTTGGTGGTCCCTTGACGCAATTTCTTTCCTCACTTGTGCTCCTTTGTTGGTTTTTGGGGCATAAACTAAGAAACAACACTTAGTGTTGCAAAAAAAAAACTCACAAAAGATATTGAAGGCTGAAAAATGAGCTTACTTTCTTCATTCATCAACATCCTATTTATAGTGATTACATGAAACAAACTAGCTAACAATTCTCTAAAAAATCTCAATAAAAACTACTTGATAACATAATCAAATCTTAGCTAAAATATTTGCTAACAAATCAAGATAATATTTGGTTAACAAATATCCTAACAATAAGACTTATTTTTCTACTACTTAACTTATTCTAAAATCAAGTACAATTTATTAAAATCTAGAAATATCTGTAGAAAAAGTTGGCATATTCCAACATCCTTTACCTTTCAATGTCGAGCCAAATATATATAGTTCTTAAAGTTTCTTTCGCCAATTAATAGGTGCATATAAAGAAATGACACTTTTCGTTTAATTTAAAGCAAAGTCGTTCAAAACTTTTTCACATGTCATCAAATAAATTTTGCCTGTCTTTCATTTTTAAAATATTAACTTTACATCCATTATGAATTCAAGTATACAAAATTTAGCCTCAACCTAAGTTTTCTATCACTTTTTTACTTGAAATCACCAGGTAACTCAAATGTAGTCATTTTTTATTATAAATAAGTCAAATCTTTTTTTTGATTGGCAAAAAATGAGTATGGGTTGTGTCAAATTTCACCTTTGTAGGAAAAATTGAATATGGTTCGAGATGGATACTTCTTTTTTAGTGACAAAAATGAATATGGATCAGAACATTTGTTTAACTACAAATAGGATTTAACATTTTTACCCCTAAAAAATAACCATATATAAGGTACATGATCGAATCAAGATAAAAAAAAATGGTCGAAAACCTAGGTTAAGATCATATTTTCCTGACTTGATTTTGTAAGGGACATAAAACTACCATTTTAAAAGTAAAAGATCAAAAATCCATTTGACAAAATATGAATGATGTTTTGAATGAGTTTACCTTAACTTCAAACTTTTACATTAATCCTAGGGGATTTTCTAACCAGTGTCACTAAGCATACATTAACACACTTCAAATTTTATCTAATCCATCATATATATACACATACTAATAATTATTACATTCTCTTACATTTACACACTTCTTTAATTAATCTTACCTTCTAAAAAATCTAACACCTGAAACACATCTTAATGAGTGTCCACTTACCCCTTGTTTGGTATGTTGGAAATGTCTAGAATGGAAAGACCTTTCCAACTTCTTCATTCCATTTTAGTATTTGGTATGACCCTTTCCCCCTAGAAAGCCCTTTCCCTCTAAAAAGTCCTTTCCAACTTTTTCTTGAAATCCCATTCTTTACAAAAATCTAGAGAAATGTCATTCCAACTCTATCCAGTAAATACCTACATTCTAGGAGTCAAGATTACCCTTCTATACTATTTCATGTGTACCTATTTATCTTTCATATATATTAATTTGTCATTTACTTTGTCAAATATTAGGTTTATTTTGTAAATCTAGTTAATAAGACTACTACTTTTTTATTTAGGAATAATTTTAATTTTATTTAATGACTTTTCTTTCCTTTTACTTTGAAATAAAATATTCAGTTGACATTTTTAATATATTTTTACTTACAATATTGGATTATATGATAACATTTGTTAATTTCAGCGAACAACAACATGCCAAAATACATTTATATGAAATTAAAAAAAGAAAAGAGTAAACCCACTAGACTATCTGTTAAGGCACAATTACATTTTTCTATTTACAAATAGTTCTTAAAATCATCCAGAAGCAAATCAAGGGTAAAGAATTTAACGTGCATGAATGACGGATTTAACATGCATGAAAAATACACGGGATTCAACGTACATATAATTTAAAATTTTAATTTTGTTACAACTGTTATTCACCTATTGCAATTGTATTACAGTTAGTATTCACCTATTGTAATTGTATGCTATTAAAAAGTTGTATGTTCTCACTTAATAAGTTATTGTGATTTTATGCTATTAAAAAGTTATTTATTAATTAATAATTCATTCTAAATCAAGATGCGTATAGAATGTTATGTATAGGGGCAATTAAGTCAATATAGTAGTTTTTTTCCATTCCATTGACTTCTCAATATGATTATACCAGACATGGGAAAAAAAATTAACATTCCATTCTAACTTGGTTACCAAACACCGGAATGATAAATTTTTTCATCCCCATTCTGGTAGGAAAAGAATTCTGGATGGAAAGATCTTTCCATTTTAGGCCTTTCCATCATATCAAACGAGGGGTTAAAATAGACCCTAATCCTAATTCTATTATAACAAACTCTATATCAACTAATTTTAGGAATATGCACAATATACTCCAAAAATTTGCGTACTTCAGAGATCTAAACTATGGGAGGTAAAATTTGCAATTCGCCCCTAAACAAGGGTGAAGGTTCAAAACTAACTACATTTCTGACTTTTCTGTTTACTTCATAAAAACATCATCATTTCAATAAAGCCAATACCAATAGCAAAAATTACATCAACTATGTTTATGACTTATGAATGCAAGAAATCTTAAGCATTTAAATGTTTTGGCTAATGGTGTCGCCCAATGGGCATTTTTCAATAGAGGGATCAGGTGTTAATTTTTTAAGAAAGTGCATTTACTTTGGAAAAATATCTAAATGCTAATTCTAACCGTGTGTATTAAATGGTAAGTTAAGTATTATTTAGGTATTTTAACAAGTTTTCCATTGGATACTTATTAGAAAAATCTTTATTTAAATTGGACATGCATTTAACATTTTAAATTATGTAATTGATTCTAAATTAGATTGGAAATCTATTCTATGTTACTACTTTGCAATTTGAATGTAATGCAGACAAACACTACCTTTTCTTTGAAAACATGATATAATCAATGAGAGATACCAAATTTTCTTAATCCAACAATAGTGACATTTTTTTGTCGTTTACAACAATGTTGATGAAAAGATTTTGCATGTCGAGAATCAACATAGTTTGGTATTTGATTGTGAAAGTTACAGGCAGACAGTTTAGAACTTAGAGTGCTTAAAGTTTGCAATGCTTCTTTGAAAAACAAATGATTAGAATAATCATATAACTTACAAATAGAGTTTAAAAAACTCTTCATTTCTAAACCAAATTTTATGGATCGTATAATTTAGATACCAAACTCTATATCTTCCAAACTAAGTGATCAAGCTAATATCTATAGCCATTAAGTAACTCCACGAATTAAATTCATAAGGCAAAAGCATTATACAAATTCAATCCATAAAAATATTGGGTTTTACTTGATCATATTCCTATAGTTTTTGAATTACAAATTATAGCAGGTGTTCCTCTACCATTGGACAATGAGAGAAAGCCTTCTATTTCTCTTGGGTGGAAGTAGAATAAAATTAAAATATGCTATAAGGAAAAGAGGTTTCCATTCTACCAAACATGGGGGTTATATATCTATTTCCCAAAATTATTGAGGGCCTATGAGAGTTATTTCTTCTTCTTCTGTTACTCTTCCAATTTCTTCTTTTCCCAAAATGATAATTCTCTTTTCACTTGTCTCATATTAATGACTTGTGGCCACACAAATACAGTGATGTACAATTGCTAATCTGTGAAATAGTGAAGTCTCAATCACTTGGGTATAGCATTTCGAGGATCATTTGTCATGGAGATAACTACTATAAGGATTAGCAGTATCACAAGAACTGGATTGCAAACCCAAGCCAGCTCCTTGGTTTCTAAATTCTGATTATATTCAACTAACTAGAGGCTGTCTATACATACAAGAAATCTGAATTTCTACATGATCACAGCAAAAGCTGAGATAACTCAGGAGGAGTATTTCATATTCTTCCTTACCATAATAAATAATATGAGGTCAAAACCCTTTATCCATCGAAAAGTTTAAGACCCCAGCTCATATCTTCACAATGTTGCACACTAGGAACAAGTTTTCCCGTGTCAGTCCCTATCTTTCTTTTTGCAATCATAAAAAGGAGGGGCATGGAAACAAGGTTCCATCGACATAGCACGCTGACAGGGTGGATCTGGAGCTGTCTGATTCTCAACCTTGTAAAGAATCCATGGTCTCAAACCTCCAAGACTTTGAGCAACATAACCAAAGGTTGACCATGAGCTTGTGACCAACTTATCCATCAAGCTCAGTAGGTACATTTCTGCCCATGCTTTCCTATTGTGCATCTGCTTCTCTGTTTGTTGATATACTTCATGACTTGGCTGAAATACTTCAATGATTTCTCCTGTTACAGTTGGATGTTCCCAGTACATGTTTCTCAGTGCCTCAAAGTATCCAGAACTCAAAGATGTGACTAGCACAGCTTTAGTCTTTGGCTTTCCAGGTGGATTGATGATAGGTAGATTCTCATTGACTTGTGGTAGCAGATTCTCCTTGATCGTACAAGCCAAAATCTGATCTGACACATACTTATAAGGACCAGGTCCTGTTTCAAAGACTCTTATTTGTATGCCTATCTTTTCATCTGCTGTGGCTAAGTAAGCATTGTAATACCTAGTGATCATCCCCCAAACAGAGTTTGTTGGATTTAAGAGATACCGGCATAAGTAATGCAAGACAGTTCCTTTCTTAGGAAAGAGATTATGTAATTCTTGCTCAAAAGATGGGATCAAAAAAAGAGAAGGGATAAAATAATTATCTGTTTTCAAAATCAGCCAAGGTACTTGCTGGAGAACAGTTTGATCTTGATCACAGAAGAAAAGCTTGTCATGTTCATCGTAGTCATGAACTAGATGTAGATAGACATATGTTGGCAGTGAAGAACTAGCTGAATTGGCAAAAACATCATTTTGCAGAATATTCCCATAACTCTCGGGAGATTTCTGATTGAAGCTACTGAACTTATCAGTAAGTGGGAAATCAGAGGGAAGTAACCATGAGACATCTGGAAACGGTTCGCAGAAAAGATCTGGAATGTCTAATCCACGATCAACAAGTAGAACTCTATTCGTGAGGAGTGCATAAAGGAAAGCAGATGCCAAAGAGAGTATTCTGTTACCTAAACCACTGAAGGAAAGCCAGACAACATAATTACAGCCTGTGAAACTGTGTTGTAGGACTCTGCTAGAATTGAGATGTTCCACGGTTCTGTTATAGGACTCTGTGTATGGTCCACATCGTTTATGCTGTGACTCATAGTTCCGTAGCCTAGAGATGAGATGAGAAGAAGGTTGATGTATCCTTTTTTGGCGATACAAGACTGATTGATACCTACTAAGGCATGACTTTTCATCTAATCCAGCTGGAAGAAGGCCACCTAGAAGCTTATCTTGAGGTACTTCAACAGGCAGCTGAAAAGTGCTCTGTTCTATAATGTCCCTTAAAGCAACATTTGCTGCAAGAAAGTCCAAAGAAAAACCAAGTAAAAAGCATGAGAGAAACCAAACATTAAGCAAATCACTCTAATCAGCCATTATGATCTCCTGAACTCTAACCAAAAGATTATGAAGACTAGGCCCGTAACATGCATTTGATTGTACAGAAAATATATAGTCTAAAAGGATCCATTTAAAAAAACTTTGGAACATAATTATGCTAACAAAAATAACCAAGACTTCAATCTAGGTCAGCTGTGTTATTCTGCCATTCATTGCTTGATTTATCTGCACAATGCTCTTAGTCTCAGTGTCCACCTGCCCAGTTGATTTTGAGAAAGTATCTACTTGCAAAGAAAGATGGGGACCCACTTTTGGGTATAGGTCAAGGAGGTACAAAAATGGGGAAGGAGTTGGTAAAAATAGTGCAAAATTAAATGAGAAGCATGATAAACAGAGCAAAATGATCTAGCAAATAATGTTGCACTGTTGAAAAGGCATGTTAAGCACCAGTCATGGCAATAACGGCATGCACTAATTTCAACTGTGTAATGGACATCACCTAAACAGGAAATCCAGGCTCTATGACTCAAACAAATTCATCCTTCTAAAAGGCTTATGGAACTTCTCACAGCAATAAACCAATTAAAGGAAGTAACTAGCTAGGATGGTAGATATAGAATGCCAGTGATAATTTTCCATAGTATGGTTAATTCAATAAGCTTCTTAAGAAATTAATACTAGTATACCTCGCCAAGTGACTTTCAACTGTAGAGCAAAATATAAATACATGGACATTTATATTTGAATAAATTATGATATCTAAAACATGTTACAGACTAGGTGTATGACACTACATGACATGCTAATCTTCAATCACAAACCCCTTCGACCTTAACATCTTGATAGCTAGTGGAAGAATGTGTTTCTTTGTCTATAAAGCGGCTTTTCTCTACAGTTGAAAACTTTTCTTAGATTTTAGTCACATTCAAGTCACAACAGGGATAAATAACTGAAACTCACCCCACCAAACTAAACGAATTACATCCCTAAATAAAGCAATACATTCTACATAACCATCCTCTTTTCCCTGTCGCCTTTTTTTGTGTTTCCTGGCTTCTACAAACGGAAGGTAAATAAGGAAAGGTACATCCATGTCGTACAAGAATCTATCTAGATCAAACCCCATCGCACCTATAACCTATTCTTCATCTGAAGAGCTACACAATATTGTTCACTATTAAAAAGCCGTTAAATTTATATATTATGTTGAATTAGAATAATGATTAAAGCGGATTATAGTTTATCAGTAGCTTCTTTAAGTACCACATAAGTACCAGAAATAAAACTGCTCATTCAAAAAATAAAAACAATAATACAGATTTGGAAGTGAAGTACCTTTTGGGGTGGTTTAACATCATGAAGCCTAGCATCAGTAAGAGTCCAGATGCCATCAGAAGAAGAGTCCTTCATAACTGAGGATACTGTAAAAAAACACAGAACCCCATTAAGCAAAACACCAAAATTCCCAGCATTTTGAATGGACTGCACATGCATTTTGCTCCTGGACCATCCCAGAAAACAATGTCGTTTTGAGACTCTACAGGATTGGTTTGATGAATACTGGAGTTGCCCTTAAACCTCCTGATCATGGTTTTCTGTAATTCTCATGCAAAATTAACAAAAGGGTTGTGAAGAAATGCAATGCACTATGATGTGGGAGAAGTAAGAATAGTTTGGTTAAATCAAAACAAAATCTCAAGAAATATTGCCAAAGATGGAGTGTGTGTTCGTGTGTTCACGTGTAGGTTTGTTCTGGGAAGGAAATTAATATTGGGGGCTGATAAAGCGAGAGGTATCACACTTTCATTTAACAAACACTTTCAGCACGGAACATGGGGCATGTTTGCCAAGAACAACACGCAATTTTTTGTTTGCTAGATGTCAATTCCTAGGGATATATCATATACTACATTTGCATTAGCGGCTAAGGTTGATGTCTAAAATTAAAAGTTTTGGTTTCCAATCTCCTTCCTCCTCCCTCTACTCCCTCTACCATTTGGATGAGAGAATTTTTGGAGGATTTGCATTGGAATATCATACCTATGTATAGTTCAATATCATAACTGGTTTGGTTATTTTATCTATCTAACAGTGTATATTGAATTAGATACAACATACATGTTTTAATGTATTTCAAGGGGCATGAGATTTAAAAAGAAATCAATTTTGATATCAATTTGGCCCAATGACGGCACGAGGGTTTTTGGTCGGGGCAAACTTATATGCATAGAAAATTATTATCCTATTTGAATTAATTTTTTATACATTGATAATGTGTTTGGATACATATCGCATGTGCAAAATTTAAATTCTAAATTCAAATTCAAATTGATTATACCATTCATTTTAGATATCATACCCATAACTCTAATCTAATAAACTCTTGGCACATCATTCAATGATTTAAAGTCCTCAAATTATCTAAGGTTCGGTATCTCTCTTTCACATATCCAACGGTAAATTAATACTCATCTGTATGATACAACATAGGTCCTATAGAACTCTCCTATAATAAAATTAGTTTTTTTATGAGTGTCATTTTTAGTTTTGTTTTGCATGTTAAATTTTTGTTTTCTTTCAATTAATTATTGAGTCTAGATATCTAATTACAATTCAAATTAAAATATTTAGACTAAAATCTTGTATCAAAAAGTTTTTGCTCATCACTAGATTATGTCAACAAAGCAACAACAATAATCAAGTTTTTTTTATAAAAAAATCATCATTTCATTAAAATTGCACTAATGGTAGCGAGAACTTACATTAACAATACATAGATACAAAGCAGATCTAAAGAGCAAATACTTGATGCTGTAAAGTCTAGAAAATCAATAGAATATTATACTAAAAATTAAAAAAAATTCAAAAGGTAAAATACTTATAGCCCGTAGATCATCAGTGCATGCTTTCAATCACGGTACTTACTTTCTTCGAAATCTATTAATGAACTAATTCAAGTCTGAATATTAAGGTGAGATTTGACAGGTAAATCCAAGAAATCTTAGATTCAATAACTAAATATGGAAAAACATAGATCTAATACAAGAAATAGACTAACTACAAAAGCTTTCACTATAAATTCCAATCGGGAAAAAATTTTCACAAGAAATCTTTAAGAGAAAAAATTCTATTAGGAAACCCCTAGAAGAGGGGAAAAAAAACTCTTATTAAGAATCTCTAGGAGAGAAGAAACTCTCACCAGAAAACCCTAGGAGATACTTTATTACAAACATAAAAACCAAAAAAAAAAAAGACATGGGAGGAAGGAAGTCCAAATGAGACCAATTGGCCTTCCTCTAAGAAAGAATATGTTACTTGTTTGGGAAAGAAAAGTTAGAGAGAATGAGGAGGTTTAAATTTACAGAGAATTTTTCCTACAACATAAACACAACAATTCATATTGATTAAGATTAGGTATTTTTGGAATTTTATTTCATAAATTTTATTTAGCTATGTATATGAAGAAATTATTGCTCTAGTTATTTGTTGGGCTATTTTTAGAATTTTAAATCTTATTAGAATATTTTTCTATATAAAAAAATCACCCACTACCAATAACCCTGGCCACCACCCCATCACTCATTTTCTCTCCTCCGTGTCTTTCTTTTTTCTCATCTTTCTTCCTCCTCCCTTTTCATCCCCAACTCTTCTCTCCTTCCTCCTCCCTCTTCCTTTCATCCTCTCCCTTCTCCCTAAGACCCCTTCCTCCTCTTGCAATAAGAAGCTTTAGTCGTGATCGATTGGTCTCGACCAAAACCCTCTCTAGTTTCAACTTTGATTGTCACTAGTTTCTGCAAGGGAAGGGAAAGGTTTTGCAGGCGGGGAAGAAGGAAGGAAAGGAAGAAAAGATAGGGAGAAAAAAAGCGAGATGATGAGAGGGGAGAAAGAGGGAGGAGGATGAAAAAGGAAGGAAAAAGAGAAAGAGACAGAGGTACGAGAAAGAAGGAGGGAGAGGGTGGTGGCAATGGTTGGTCGTGGTGGTGGGTGATGGGAGGCTATGTTCTCAGACTCAAACCGAAGATGGATTCGATTGAACTCAGGGGTCAGGGGTCAGGAGTCAATGGGACCAACCGGATGACATCATAAATACTATATATATATATATACACACACCCATTCAGTTTTCCTACATATCAAACTTACAAAATATGACCAAGAACTCAAAGTTCTAAATCCATATCCAATTCACCAAACAATTCATCAAATTTATCCAAAATTTTTTTTTTTTTTTTGGGATAGGTAAAAGACATGAATGCTGTAATTTCATATAAAAGGTCAAAACTGAAGGCAATCCTCAACAACTTGCATTGGTAGAATTTTCAAATTTCTTTCTTCTTAGATAAACAAAACTTATCCACATTTGTATGCGAAACAGTTTAAGAGTCTATGAAACTCAAAACAAAATGTATGAACACTCAAAAGATCACTTTTTTTCTTCCCTAAATGGATGATCCTTCATAGTTGCAGATTCCTTTTGCTAAATTTGGCGAACCCACCAAAAAAGAATTGCCATATTAGATTGTCCCAAGCTCTGAGAATGAAATCCTTTCGCAATTTTCAGAGACCCAATTGGAGCGCATGTAGCGCATGTAATTGGCTTTTCTTCATGGAGGAATGTGAATACCCCTTTCTCTTAAAGATTGTTTTGAAACTGTACAAGCCAAAGAGACGATTTTTTTCAGGTTTTAATTCTATCCGAACAAAAAATGAAGGCAAGGAATTTTAGAGCCCTTCATATTCTGGTGAAGGCTCAGTCCACTTTCTCTTTACAGTTCCATATTTAATGAAAAAAAAAAGCTTTGGAAGTATTCTACCAAAACAGAAAAGCCTAGAATGGTGTTAAAAAAAATTAAAACTGACTAAATTGAAAATCGCTTCAAGAGTTCAATCAATTGAATGAAACTGAGGAAGAGGAGCAGCGGGCAACAAATCAACAAGTTGGCTTCTCCCCTGAAGTGTAAGCTCCCGCGACACTGGGAGTTGATGAAATCGAGGAGTGGCGACAATGGAAAGGTGGCGAGGAGTGGTGGATGAAATTAGGGTTAAGAAAATGAAGAGGAGATAATGCAGTGCTCTGTTTCCCAATTTTGTTCGTCTAGAAATTAGAATTAGAAGAATTGAACTATTGAAGAAGAAGAAGTCATTTGTATATGCTTATTTGTTTTACCTTGTCAACAAGTCAAGCGGTAAGAAGCCAAAAAAAAAAAAAAGAGCGAAAAGAAAAAACGGGTTTAATCCGATTCATACGATTCTGGTCAAATCCGATTTTGACCGAAGTTTGAAGTTTTGAACTTCCGATTTTTCTACTAACTGGAAGGAACTCCGATCGGTTCCCACCGATCGGTCCGTCGAAATCAAAACACTAAGGGGTATAGTAGTACAAATTATTTTATTTTTTTATTTTTTAGTTGCATTTGATTTGAGAATGGATGTATAGATCATTTGTTGTTGAGAAACTACAAATAGCTGGGTGAAAAACAGGAGCTGTGAACAGCTAAAAAAATTCCTGTCCTCGAAACGATGTTGTTTTGGCCAATTGCTGATAAAATTCGCAATGCCCAATTCGGAGAGCCCCCATTCGATTTTTCTCTTGCCCTAGCACCAAAGTATACAACTTTTCCTTCCGAAACTCCTCCGGCACACCCAACTCCGATCTTCAAGCGGACAGCGTCTTCACCAAATTATGCTCAGCCTTCATTTACAGCTCCTTGTCCGGAAGTAGCATGGCCAAGTCCCAGTAAGTCTCCTCCTCAAGTCAATCGCTATTTGTAGATCGGCTTTTCCACTTGAAGCTACTACAGTGAGACGGGTGCGCCGGGAAGACGACTTCGAACCAGATATTCCACCATTTCGTTCGGCTCCATCATCTCATCCGTCCTTCTGCCGTCAATTCTTGGGTTGTGGAACATCATAGCCATCAAGAAATAGCTCCATCCACGGTGAGTTCCTTAACCAAAATTCTGTTTTTCTTGTGTGCTTGAAACCAGTTTAGCAGACGTTTTCCAGAAATAGAATGCCTCGAATATGATTGTCTCATCAGTCTTAAATGGAATGCCTTTGCTCTTAGTTGCTCTTCATAATTGTCAAAATTTTACAGTAGCATATTTCGATGTGTGGCTGAATTCATACTCATTGCCTTGTGTTGTTTCAATGTGTTCCAGCTTGTGCTTTGAGCCGTTTGTTTCTCCGTTATTCAATCAATTTCCATAGTTCTGTTCAGTAATTTTATTTGAAGTAACTGGGAATGTTTATTGAGCCATTCGGGAGGGCAGTGTACACCTGTAAGAGTAATTCTTCTGTGGGACGGGTGAGAAAATTTTTCTAGTTGCGTCAGACCTTTATGCATTGTTCGGCCTTTTCAGTTTAATTGTTTTGCAATACTTTTGGCTCACACATTAATTTTTGTTTTTGGATGAGGTTCTGCAAATGAATGACTGACATATAAATTAACCATTTTATATCCCACTTGTTATACTAATGAACTCTAGATGATTAGTATTGGTACTTGGCTGGGTTTGGGACAAGGTGAAAATCGTGCTCATCAAGACAGAGTCTAGCAAATTAAAATAGTATGTGGACAAGCGAGCAAGGGTGATAAAGTATAGGACTATATACATATTAGAAGCATTGTGTTGGTTGGAGACCACTTGCTAGATAACTAGAAAAATCCCGACATAGATTCTGTTCTCGTGTGTTGAATAATTAAAAATTCTATTACAGCTAGATGTATCTTTTGGCTGTGGTTGAATGTCTCTATTGTGCATATGTAAGTAGCTACCATACTTGTTTCAAGAAACAAGGCCTTGTCACACTCGCTCTTGGAGTGCTTTGGGTTCTCGATTGTTGTGATGTAATTGTTCAGTGGAGTCATCTGCCACTGCAATTGCTCTTGGTGTATTTCTTCTGCTTTCTTACACATTTTTTGGGGTTTGTTGTGTTTCTCCAAGCTACCGCAAGGCCTGCCCTTATTACGTTGTGCTCCTTGGAAAGTACATGCCCCCAATGACTCGCAGCGCAGCAAAGGGCAAGGGTTACCTCTACCATTTTTCCACACTAGTTTATATAATTCATTTTATAGATTGCTTGCATCTGAAATTTTTCCTTTTAATGTGACCAACACTGAAATCCCCTCATCTCCGAAATCCCCACTCTAAGGAATCCTTCTGTGGAGAAAACAATTTGCGGTTGTGCCTTGCAAATTACTACAAGATAAATTTTTTTTTGAATTCATTGCCTATGTGGGACTATTTGTTGTTTTTTCAGCAGCCAAAATCAGGCTCTTTTTTTCTTTTAATGGTTCTTAAGATGCGTAAACAAAGACGAGGGTTTAGCGAGCGAATTCATTTCACTAAGGAACAAGAACTTTCTTTTGCCAATTACCTTGTCACAATGAATTTGGAGGGCAAGATTTCTGCAAATACAATTGGAAGTTACGTGGTTCCTGAAATCAGGAGGCTTCTTACTGAGGACCATGGCATATGTATTCCTCGGGATAGTATTAGGGGGAAATACTATGCCCTTCGCGATGCAACCAAATTGTACATTGATTTCAAGAGGAGGGGCACCGGAATGGGGTGGGATAGTGAAAAGTACACCTTCATGATGGATGATCTTAGGTGGGCAGATTTGCAACAGGTATACTATTTGTTCACGTGTTGAAAATTATTTCCTTGTATTAATGCATTTTCTATCATTCCTTTTTTTGTCACTTTTGAACACTTTTTCCAAACCTAGTATTATTTGCCTTAGTATTATTTGGAAGTTATTACTTCAGTTCATTATTTGCCTTAGTAGTCAATCCATTTGTGGTCAGTGGTTTATATTGAGAAGGGCATGGCTGGAATTTTTGTTTTGGCATATTTTTTAATTTTGGGTTGTGGAATTTCTATTTTGGTTTATATTGATGGATGGTGTAATTTCTCTTGGACAGCACCTTATTCTTTCTTTCTTGGGCTGTCATTATCTAAAAGGTGTCTTATACTTGAGGGAAAAGTGATGGTGGTGCAACTGTTTTTTTTTTAATTTTGGGTTGTGGAAGTATATTTACTTTCAATTGTACAGCACCTTGTTTTATCTCTTTGGACCGTGATTATGTAGAAGGTGTCTTATAGTTGTTGTTTTGCTACTCTCGGCCACTATTATAGTATATATTTCGAAACTGTTTTTTTTTTAATTTTGGGTTGTGGAAGTATATTTAATTTCAATTGTACAGCCCCTTGTTGATATCTCTTTGGACCGTGATTATGTAAAAGGTGTCTTATACTTGTTGTTTTGCTACTCTTGGCCACTATCCTGGTGCGGAAATCGAAACTGGTTTATGTATGTTTGATTCAGCTTTATGTTTGCTTAATTGTAGTGCTAATTGGCCATTCCTCTGTTTTGCAAATTTGTGACATTTGCTGAACTCATAGGCTGTTTGTATGCAACTGGTTTATTTCTTGTATAGGTGAACAAGGATTATGGAAAGTTCTACAACAAGAACTGCTACATCTACCACATCCTAGAAGATGTTTTCCGATCTCAGGGGGCAACTGGAGAGTTTAAGTCCCGGTTTAATAGGTCTCCTCAAAACTCTGACGAGGAGAAGGTGATGGAAGAACAGTTTGGTGATGGAAGAGGCAAGGCCAGAGTTGACATCGAGACATCTGGGGACGATGTCATTGAGGTAAAGCAAGCGAAAGGGAAAGGCAAGAAAAGGAAGGGAAAAAGGAAATCTGATGACTTGACCAGCGACTCACCCATTCCAAGTCCAACTGCTGCTGCTCAGGATAGGTATATCCGTGTGCTTGATGACTTGGAGACAATTGTAGGTTGGAAGAAAAGTAGTACCAGTAGCATGAGTGTGTCAGTTAGCTCTCCTTCTAAGAGTAAACCTACCTCCTCGAAGGAAAAAGACGACTTTGAGATTGCTGTTGAACAGCTTTCAAACCTAGGGTTGCCCTGGCTTGTGCATGTTAAGATGGCAACAATTTTGAAGGATAAGATGGAGCTGGTGTTTTGGAAGTCGGCCAGACCTGATGAGGATCGAATTGCCCTAGTTCGTGAGAGAGGATGCTTTCCCCTGACCCCGCCGGGAGGACAAACTGGGAATGAAAGTCCCAAGTGGCTTCTTTGTTGTAGCGGCTTTATGTTTGAGACTTTTTTAGCCTAGTTGTGAGGGTTTGCATTTGGTTTTTAATATTTTTTTATTTTTTTCGAATTCATTGCCTTGTGAGTTTATTAATGGCAGCGTATGCGAAAAGGCACGTGACTCCGTGGTACAAGAGCAAAAAAAAAAAAAAAGACTTCTATTTACGTAGTATACTTAATTAATCCCCACTTCAAAGGTTGGAAGTCATCTACATTTAAATGGAGTTGGTTACGTTGATGGTTGTCTTAATATCCTCGGCCCACCTTCAACGAATAAAAAAAATTTGTATCTCCCAAACATTTTTACCAAATAACGAATGAGTAGTCATTTTCAATCTTGAATAGGACTATATGGAGGTGACAATTAGTCTTTTATTTTATTGGTGAATGTGTTATGGTAAAGCCCAAGGTTGGTTAATTCTCGAATGAATTGTTACAGTTGACTATTGTAGGATAGTGGTGAAGCTAACTTAACCAATTTCCATTTTTTATTTCACGTGCAGGTTAGTACTATTGTGTATATTGGTTGAAAGTAAAGCTTGGATCATGGATAACTTCAACAATACAAACGGGGATCAGTCGGGGGACTCTAATGATGACGATACGGAGGTGACCTTTGCTTTATTTGTGATGTTAGGGTTGGCTCTATTTGACCCGGCCCTAAATCCCATACCTCGGAGAAGCATTCGAGATGGTGCACTTTCAGGGGCACAATGGGTGACCGAACTCATAAATGGTCACCGGGATAGGATATTGGATAACATACGAATGGACGCTAACCTCTTCCTACAATTGTGTGACTTGCTTTTACAACGGGGTTATTGGCAACCACATCCGACTCAGAGGGTTGGGATACACGAATCAGTTGCCATTGCATTGGTTTGCCTTAGCCACAATGAGCGCCATCGAGTCTTGGCTGAACGGTTTAATCATTCATTAGAAACCATTGACCGGCATCTCCGTCGTTGTCTACGATCCTTGGTGCGGCTCGGTCGGGATATAGTTAGACCCCGAAATTTTCACCAAATTCATCCACGTATCCAAAATAGTTGGAAGTTTTGGCCATGGTTCAAAGTAAGTTTTGTGAACTAACTTTAAAAATTCCACTGATTTTAATTTTGGAATTTCCTTTCATTTATCTATTCTGTACTCATTCAAAATAAAATTTAATATGTGCTCTACTTTCTAAGGATTGTGTTGGAGCGATAGATGGAACTCATGTGTCGGCCTGGTGTAGAGCTGGTCAACAGGACCGATTTCGAAATAGGCATGGAGACCTGTCCCAAAATGTTTTGGCGGCCTGTGATCATGATATGCGCTTTGTGTTTGTTGAAGTAGGATGGGAGGGCAGTGTACACGATTCCCGAGTGCTGCAGAACACTTTACGAGATCCAACTAGTGGATTTCCAATGCCCCCTGAAGGTTTAGAAGTCTAATCCCATTTTTTTTTAATATTTGCAACTTATTAAATAGTTCTCTATTTCATTGTTTCATCTATTTTTCCACTTGCTAGGAAAATATTTTGCAGTAGATGCTGCTTACACAAACATGCCTGGGTTTATCGCTCCATTTAGAGGTGCTCGGGGGAGTGCTCAAGAGCGGGAAGCAAAAGCATTGTTTAATAGACGACATGCTTCCCTTAGAAATATTATAGAACGTACATTTGGTGTGTTGAAAAGGCGGTTCCCAATTTTGAGGGGTCCAATGCAGAATTATTTGAGGGTGACTCAGAACAATATTGTACTTGTGTGTTGTGCTCTACATAATTTCATGCTAGAAAATATGGTGAATGACGCATATTTTGATGAAGAAATAGCAATTGGGGAACTGGATGATGCAATGGAAGATGGGTACCAACTCCCCCCGCCGCAACAAGTTGATATGTCGGAAGCAGGAATTGCCGCATTCGCCCAAGATCGTCGAGCCATTGCAAATAGCATGTATATTCATCAATTCATGTAATTCGATTTCGAATGAAATCGAATAATATTTGAGATTTGTAGTTCTGTTTAGTTGTAGTCCACGGTTTAATATGTATCCCACTTCGATTTAGCGACTTTAATGTGCTAACTGCTACAAATTATGCCATAAAGCAATTATTTTTTCACAAACAACCCGAGAAATAAGATCACAAAAAAACTTTATAAAATTAAGAATGCCCATAAAATTTTAAGAAATAACTTTTTGGCTTGCAACCTACATTAATTTAATTTGGGGTAATTACCACAACTAAATTTTTATTAATACATCAACCCATGAAAAGCCAAAATTAAGTTAATTAAAGACATCTAAACTTATCCATATCAAAATAGCTCTAAAAGCAGAATCAAAGCGATTTTTCTTTGTTTTCAAAAGTCTTCTGGTATGTTTTTCAAAAACAACCCAAAAGCAGGTAATCAAAAGCGAAAGTTTCTAGCTACTTAGTGAGAATTTGGACAGGAGGTTATTTGTTAAATTTTTATTTGCTTACACCACCAACACATTTTCCAATAACCTTTTTATCTTACATCTTGTTAGGTGCCAATTTTAGCAACCCGAACACTGCCGACCGATGAAGTCGGCAATGCAGCGATGCCACCTAGTTTGTAAGTGAAAAACTAGGAAAACTCTAACCTGCCGATTGGGGCTGTGCCCTACCCTAGTGTGTCGATTACCCTGACCTCTGGACGATTACTGTCCGTCCGCCTTAAGTAGCCTTAAGGACTTAAATTCCGTACTGATGGAGATTGAAAAGACAAGTGCCGTAAGGGGAAGAGAATCTAAATGGCTATCTGGGATAGGCGAGGAATCTGAAGATCTGAACCAGATTTTGATTGAAGGAGGACTACAACTGGAAATTGTGGTGAAAGAAATAACAAAGAACATGACCAGACTAGCTAACTAATAAAGAGAACGAAACGAAGAAACCTATCTGGACCTATTCCTATTCCTATTCGCCTTTTGATGCCGGTATTTTTCGTTGTGTTGTTGTTGTCTTCTCGTGTCTGTGCTTTTCTTCACCTTCGGTATTTATAGGCACCCCTTGCAACCGCCTCCCTTGGGATTAGCCCAGACCTTAGCCCATTTCCCCACTACCGCCGGTTTCGTGGGTAGTGGGGATAGTGCCGTCCTCCACTCCCTAGAATCTAGGGTCACAGCAACCGCCCTATTTTCAGCTATGTCTCACCCTGTCTGCCAAGTTCCTGCTTACTCCGGGTGGTGGGGTGACCGTCCGCCACCGGGTAACTTTTGTCCTCTTAGTCATCGATACGCTTGGTGATTATATTGTGATCGGCTCCTTGTCCCTCAGTTGCCGATGCACTGGGCGGTCCTATTAAGATCGGCTCCTTCCCTTTAGTCACCGATTTCCTATCTCGACCTGCAGCCGCCCCTTTTTGGTCCATCGGCCAGCCGATTATTTGGGCCCAACACATACATCACATTAAAAAAGTGTCATAATATTTTTTTTACCAAATAATCTACTATCCAAATAGTGATATTTTTTCTAAATATTATTTCACTTGCTTTATAATTTATGATTCCCAAACAACTTCCTAACTTGTTTTATAATTACAATTCCTAAACAACTTTCTATCCTTTCAACAATTATTTTATCTCACATACATCACATCATACTAAAAAAAAGTGTTATGATAATCATTCCAAATAATCTTTCAAATAACCTTCTATCCAAACACAAAGATGGAGAGTCAAAAAGGAAGGAAAAGGAAAGAAAAAATGTATAAAGAAAACAAAAAAATATTAATTAAAAAGCTACAATGTGCTCTTTCCACAAATAAACCAAAAAAAATAAAGTTTTGTTTGGACTAGATAAGATGATTTGTTTTGTGTATATTTACTTGATGCTAAGTTCTACTTCTAGTTTTGTGATTTGGTTGAATATAAACTTATGCTTCTAGTTTTATGATTTGGTTGAACATAAACTTATGGTGTTGTTCTTGATATCATCTAAAGAGTTCTATTAGATTTGAGAGAGATTGAAAATGGGTTTAACGGAGGACTCGGTAATTAGAGTGATTGCTATATATATATATATATATATATATATATATATTTTAACCAATAGGTTTTCTATTTGCTTGTATGATTCTTTTAAATCCTCTGATCTTTTGTCCAAGTCTTTTAAAATTTTCTTAGTATATGAATAAAAAACCACCTGAATATAGCAAACATCCAGAATACCTTGAGACCCTAGAGGAATTAAAATTCTATCATTTAGAAACTGAAGGCTTAACAAATTACTTGGGAACTTCAAATTCAGATAAAATTTATCCTAAACAAAATAACGTAGTCATAGCTTTAATTCTTAAGCTTTTTTGATAAAATTAACAATCTTAATAATAGATTAAATAATATTAGCCAAAAAGTAGATAAAATAGAATTAAAATCAGCATTAGATGAGTTAACAGAAATTTTTAAAAATATCCCTGTTAATAAAAAGAAAACCTCAGAACCGAGTAATTTATTTGCAAAAGGAAAGCAACCTATAATCTGGTAAGATGAATAGAAGAGTATCTTTTATAGGACCATCCAGAACACTAATAGAAGACCATAAGAATAATAACTTAATCCTAGATATAGCATCTCCATCTAATAGTAGACATATTGAAGAAATCCTAGAAGTAGATAGAGATTATCAAATTCTAAATAATAACCAAATAACCCTACTACAACCTAAAGTATTATACAAAACGGGAATATGGAAAATAAAAACAGGACTGTCGTGCCCCATTTTTTGAAAAAAGGAAAGAAACCGTCGTTTCGGGTTTTTAGTTGGAAAAAGGTTCTTTAGTTAAAAAATTGATCTTTGATCTTTGAAAAATTAAAATAAAAGAAATGGGTCATGGGACTAAAAAATGCGACGATTTGAACCCAAAACAAAAGTCTAGAAAAGGTTTTTTAGAAAAATTTGAAGTCGCCACTTGGTATAGAGTTTAGGTGTACCAAGTCACCCAAAAATTTTAATTAATGAAAATAAACTAAGAAAACCCTTTTTTAGACAACTCCAGGTCTTTGAAAAACTAGAGAAAAAGTTTCAGGGGTCACGGTTGAAAGAAGGGAAGGCAAAGATTCGATGTTACTCGTCTCTAAAACACCTTTATAACCTAACCAAAACTAGTTGCGTGATTTAGTTAAAAACTTCCTAATTCAAACTTTAAAATTTATCACATTTGGATGTTATCTATATGGATGCAAAACTTAAATCTAATGTTGGATCGGGAAGGGGCAGAATGTCTCCTTGAGGTTTGATTGGAATTGATCACATTAGTTGTGTTATCCAAATTTGATCCCTCGAGGAGGTCACGAGAAATGCAAATAATGAGACTCGAAAAGAACGGGAAATTGGGATTTTCAAAAGAAATGCAGTTTTATAAAATCTCAAGGGAAAAGAAATTGGATTTTTGAAAAGATGAACTTTTAAGTGCAAAAAGGAACTTGATTTTCAAAAGATGAAATTTTAAGAAAAATGGATTTTTGACTTTGAATTGCTAAACGGGAAGAAGAAACTTGATTTTTAAAGAATGATTTTGATAGAATTTAAAATAATGCACATGTATGTCCTAAAGAGGGATAATGCAACAAAATGGGTGCGGGGAACTAAGTTCGTGACTTTAAATCTTCCTTTTCATAGAAGGGAATAAAAGCGTGCTAAGGTTAGGAAGCCATACTCGCTCTTTTCGCTTGTTCGAAGGGTAATGTTCTAAAATGCACTAATCTATTTTCTAATTTCAAAAATGTAAATGCAAGTTTAAATATCATGTTTTACATACAATAAATAAACATGCAAAAAATGAAAATAAAATCCCTAACTGTATGAAATGATATATAAAATGTTGTTCTAACAACCTAAAGTTCTAGTATTGGACTAGCCTTTTTCTACGAGTCATGACTAGCGTTGGACTAGTGTGACAAGGTTAAAGGGAATGAAACACAACTAGCATTGGACTAGTGTGGTGGCGTCAATACATTTACATAATAAAACATGTAGACATGATAATAAAGCACGTAAACATATAAAACACATAAACACATAACACATAAGCATAATATCTAGATGCAAAAACCCTAGGAAAGCAAATAACCTAAACACATAAGCACATAAAGATTATTACATTTAGGGCCCTAATTACAATCTAAGGGGGGAAAGACGTAAAAGAAAACTAAAATAATTACTTATTCTATTACAACTTGGCCTTCAAGGGCCTCTTAACCACTTGCAAAGCAATTAAATGACTTAAATGAAATTATAACTAATGAAGCATTTAAAACCCATAAAACACATAGGAACACATAAGAACACATAATAGGGGAAAGAAGTTACCATCCCTTGATGTGATGCCTCAACTGAATCCTTAAATGAGGGGAATGGTTATCTAAGACTCAATGTCAACAAAAAGGGATCAAGGCACCAATTTAAAGGAAAAATCAATCAAAAATTCAAAGAAAAGATATCAAAACAAATTATGCAAGCAAATTGGACAAGACTGGAAGACATGAACACTAGAGTAAGTTTTTGGAACAAAAGAGCAGAAAATAGCAACAAAATTGTAAAAAGGGGAGCTTACAGCGGGATAAGTCAGCAACCTGAGTCAGCGTTACAGGCAAAAATCAAATTTAAGAGGAAAGCGCGGACGAGCCGTAACTACTCGCGTCTCTTCCCATCTTCAAAAATATCCAGGAAGATTGCTTCTAGTTTTTCAACCAAAATCACAAATAAAATCATCAGAGACGGCAGGATCAATTTCAATGTATAAATACTATCATTCAGATCATATCAAGACAAGCTAGACCCAGAAAAGGGTGAATCTTAAGCATCAATATCATCAAATAGAAAGAAAGGAGAAAGAAGAAGCTGTCGGGAGATGCGGGGGAGGTTCAGCGGACTTGTCTGCAGCATAACTACCTCAGCGTTTCTTATCTTCAAACATTCAAAGCGAATCTGGAGGTTCGTGGATCAAGACGCACAAGTACCCCGCGTTTCTTCATATCTTCAAAGCGCGAAGAACATTTTTCAGAAATTTTACAAAAAATACAATAAAACCAACACAAGAACATCAAATATCCGATTTTAAATGTAAAACAAGTCCATGAGCCTTACCAAGGCTATATAAACATAACATACTCATACAATAACACATAACCATTATCAACTTTTATAAAACTAAAAGAACATAATCAAGACCTTGGTTCCACCAAAAGGTCTAATTTTTCAGCAATTTTTGACCAAAACATAGTAGGTATGGTAGAGGAAGGTTACCTGAGTCAACAGCTTGATGAAAAAATGAAAGGGGAGGACCAAGACTTCAAGAATGATCTTCACCAAGCTTCTAAGGGAAGAAAACCTAATTTTTCCTCTTTTCTCTCCTTTTTATCTTTCTCTTTGATTCTCAACCATTTTTTTCTCTGATTCTTTCCTCTCTAATTTCCTTCACCTCTTTTTTTTTAACCAACTCCAGCTTCTCTCCCTAAAGAAAACCCTATCATGAGTTATTTATAGCTACTAAAACCTAGCATTAAGGGTCTTGATCATTTCTAGGTGAGGTGGGTTGATTTTGAACATTAGATGAAGTGTTAAGGGATCAAGGGTGAGTTGGGAATTGTCTAAATCGATTACTTGATGATAAAAACACAAAAATTACAGCTGGTAATTAGGAAGAAAATGGCTGGAAAATTCGCGCGTATATTTTTTGTCTCGATCTAGATTTTCGGACGATTCAGCGGACAATCCAGCGTAAGCGGTCAGCGTTTTTTGAGACTTTTTTCATAAAACCTACAAAATAAGAAAATATGTTAATATTCAAAATAAATAACTAAATACTAATAGATAAAAACATGATAAAACAATTGAAATAGTCAAAATTTGGTGTCTGACACTATTTGTTTGAATTTCGAAGAAACTCTAGACAAAGCGTGAACCAAAGCGATTCAGCTCCTCGACTTATATCAATTGAAATATCAAGAATAGGAGATAGAAGGGTGCCCAGCGGAGGTTGAGACTCACCAACAGGAACTTAAAAATATCAAGAAATTTTAAATATCGAGAAAGGGGTTAGAAGGGTGCTCGGTGGAGGTTGAGACTCACCAATAGGAATTGAAAATCAACAGAGATTTCAAATATTGAGAAAGGAGAAAAGAAGGGTGCCGTGAGGTTGACTCTGAGAATTTAAAATATCAAGAAGGAGATAGAAGGGTGCCCGTGAGCTGAGACAACAATGAGAATTTAAAATATCAAGAAAGGAGATAGAAAGGGTGCAGTCAGACAACAACAGAATTTAAAATATCAAAAGGAGATAGAAGGGTGAGGCTGAGACAACAGGAATTTAAAATATCAAGAAAGGAGATAGAAAGGTGACAGTGGAGCTGAGACTTCTGCAGAAGGGTGCAGTGGAGGTTGAGACTTCATGGAGAATTTAAAATATCAAGAAGGAGATAGAAGGGTGGAGGTGAGAGAACGACAACGAGGAATTTAAAATAGTCATTTTGAACCTAATCTTTTCAGTAGCACAAGCTTGAGCGACTGGTAGGTGAAACGTCAATATACCTCAAATTTAGATGATAGGTGAAAATAAAACATTCATAATAAAGACCATTTTTCAAATTCTCTTTAAAGATAACTCTTGGGGGAATTGCTGAAAAGGAGAGGATCACCATCCCTTTTTAAAACTTGCCCCAATGTCAAATGAATCATTAATCCTGTAATGATCATGGAATTCTAACCAGTTAATCCACAAAATGCAACTTCTCTTTTCTTTGACCTAAAAATGCAAAACTTAGTGGCAATCATGATTGTTAGCCATTACATGATCAAACATGTCAAAACATACGCAACAAAACACACTTCATCAAATTTTCTTTTTCAGATCGTTTGGTTGTCTTTAAAAAACTAGGAAATACACATCGACAATGATACGAGATTTGAAACAAATCATGCGATTTTTCGAAATTCAACCTTCTTCACAAACTGGGCAAATCATTATTATGCAACTATTCAATTTGCATCAAGTACTCATAATATCAAGTAAAAGAGAGACAATTATACCTCAATTTTAACAATTCAAATTTGATTTCTCACTTTCACCAAATTTTGCAATCAAATGACTCATATAGTCAATTCAAGCTTGCCTTTTCCACAGTTTTCTCAGATTTTCTGCTGCTAAAAGGATTTTTAAAACACATCTTCTTACTCAAATTGTAAGAATGCCTTTTGTATAAAATCAACACTTTTAGGTAAAGACTCGGTTTTCGACATATGCCTTGCTCAAATAGTAAGCGTCTTTTGATGCGAAAATCAACACTTTTAGGTGAAGATTCTGGTTACTCAACATTTTACTTGTTGAACTGCTTTTGCATACTAAGTAATTCAAGTACCGTTTTACATAAAGTTAACATCTGGAGATGCTAAACCTCCGGTTACTTAGTACTAGAATCATTGGAGTAGAACTTTAGTTCTCACTTTGCTTCTTTTTCTCTCTTCTTTTTTTCTTCTTTTCCCTTCTCTTTTTTTTTATAGCATATCAATTGAAAAAGGATCATTTGCCAACTATATCAATCATTTTCTTGCAAAATCTAATAAAAGAAGAAATCTCATTTAATAGGAAAAAACTGAGGCATAATTTTCTCTATTTTACAAAACATATTTTCTAAAATGCCAATGTCTTCATCACATAACAATTATTTCCGAGTAAGATGGAAAAAGGATTTTTCACATCGTGCGGCCTTTATTTCAAAAAGATGAAGGCAATTGCAACCTAAAGATTGGATATTTGTGCCCTTTTTGAGTCAAATCTTGGAAAGCAAAGCAATTTGTGGGATGAATGTGTAATTTAGACGAAGTTCTTTTTTTTTTTTGAAAAAGTTTTTTTTTATCATCTCATTATTGTTTATTATCATTAGCAAACCTTTGACCCCCTCACCCGATTTTTCAAAACATGCAATTAATCAATCTTCAAAATGATTTAATCATACATTCTAAACATTTACTCAAAATAAAGTTGGTCTCCTCGATTGGACCGATCTGTCACTTGTCTCTGCTTCTCTGCAAAAGAAAGGAAATGGTGAAAAGTAATAATAACGCCGCCACCGTTTGACCCTTTTATCTTGAGCAGCCCGTAAACATGAGTTCTTGGACGTCGATGAGCGGTGTAAGCCGAATTCTTTTTGTTTTGCCGGTGTAGATCCGTTCTGTGGCTCCGATTGCTTCTGAACCTATATCACCCATACCTTCAAGGTAATCTAAGAGGATTGTCCTTTGATGAAAGTGTCCTTTTGATGAAAATATGTGCAAGAATTTGTGCAAAGAAAAATTTTATTTTAAAATGACATCATAACCATAGAATGAATGCTAAACATGGTATTTTAAATCAATAATAGCAAAAAGCCAGGAAAACTATTTAAAACAAATGCGTCGCACTTGACCCCTTTGGATATCGTCTTTTTGGAATTTGTTGACGGTAAGGGAGTGCTTGATATAAGGTGAACATAATCACCAGTTTCTCCTGTCCCAGGAACCTTTCCTTTCTGCTTGCACTACTGCTTTTCAAAACTTGCCTTAGGACCCTGATTTCCACGGGTTAGTGATAAAGTAGTACAATGAAATAGATGACTTAACTAACTTTTGTCAATTTAATACGTTTGTTAAAATGGTAGCATCGATTGAGATAATCCCCGACAAAATTCAGAGAGAATGTATTTACATCATTTGCCTTTTGGTTGAGAAAGTTCCTTTTAGAAATCTTGCAAAAAGGGTAAAGGTCTGTAACACTAGGGTTTTGCAAGAGAGTTTAGGTGTGGTGTAGGGGCAAGTTTTAAACTCGAACGTAAATTTTTTTTATTTTTTTTATTTTTTTTGAAAAATCTGCCCCAATTTAGTTCTAACAAGGGTCATTTTCTTCTTCTTTTTTTTTTCAAAAATAAAAAAATTGCCCCAGTTTGGGGTTTGTGGTACTTAATGGGAGTTGCAGAATGAAGTGTCATTTTCTTTCGAAGGCTCAAATGGAGAATTTAGGAAGAAATTGTTTAAACGAGAAAGAAGAAGGCTGGCCTTTTAGACCACCTTTTTGCAAACATTTCTTAAAAGACTTCACTCAATCAGATAAAAAAAAAAACTTTTAGCACATGTCCGAATTAATTGTTTGATGAAAATCTGTCCATCCATCTCTGCAAAAACCAGCGCTCCTTTGGGTAGCACCTTCATTACAATAAGCGACCCAATTGAATTTCCCTTTTGCCTCTTCTTGCATTGGAAGAATTCTCTTCAAAACCTTATCTCCTTCTTTAAACACGTGATGTCGACTTTCTTGTTATAAGATCGAGCCATCTTGTTGGTAGCATTACCACGACAAATAGCGTTCAACCTCTTTCATCAATTAAAGACAATTGTTCATGGCCGCTTAATCCATTCGCATCCTTTAGCGAGCCTCAGTGGAATCGCATAAAGCGGGATCTTGACCTCGGCGGTAAAACCTGCTTTCCATACCATACATGAGTTAATAGGGAATTGCTCCAGTAGAAATCCTGATTGCAGTTCTACATGCCAAAAAGGCAGTTTCTCATGCCAATCTCGGTGTGTTTCGGTCATCTTACAAATGGTGACATCCAAGTTCATGAGAGATATCAGAATTTGCATTCATCAAATTCCAAAATGGTGACATCCAAGGGTCAAAGGTTTTTATTTGTGGCCATCTAAGAACAAAATAAAACATGTAACAGATAAAATTAAAGAATAGAGGCAAATCCTTCATTCTTTTAAGTTCAAAAATCCACTAAAATTTAACCAAAATAACCATTTCACAGATATGAACCCAAATTAAAAAAAAAAACCTTCATCCTAGACTCTCATTTCCATTTCAGTAATTTCCTTAAACAAAATATGCCATGCTATAGAAAAATAATTTGAAATACTGAAATGACAATAAAACCAAATAACAAAATAATTTCTAACAAAGATCCAAATTAGAGCTCATATGGATGACCCTAAACCAAAAGACAATCTCGATTTTAGAAATTTCCTTCAAGAGGGAAAGTAGTCGGTTGACCAATTGCATGTCTTCTTGAACGATGGGAACTCCAAAATTTCAGATGATCCAGCCTTATAAATAGTTCTCATACAAGATTGATATAAACCCACTTCAATCTCAGGAGAGTCCTCTTTTTACAATAAATGGGTCATCTTTCCCATACAAAGGTGATTTCAATTTTCTTTCAAAAATGTCATCCGTATTCTTTGCCACGAATTCCTTAGAGGACAACATTCTCCTCATTCTTGTCTGATTAATTTTCATTATACCAAACACTTTAGTTTCATCCATGATGTATTGAGCAGGGTCAACAAACTCCTCATCACTGATGATTACTCCCACAGTACCTCCATGCTCTGGTAGAAGATTCTTGCTGACATTTGGCCCCTATTCTCCCTTTCTTTTCAGGATAATGTCTCCGCATCAATCATGCCTTGGATCTTGTGTTTCAAGACCAACGGTTAGCCGTTGAATGACCTAGACTTCCGAATGGTAAGCACAAATGGTGCAGGGATCATAACCGGAGGCGGACCGTTAGGATAGATTTTGGGAGAAGCTGTTCCCATCTTTCCAGTACACTTTCAACGTCAGATAAGCGATCAATTGGCTGCCCAAATTAGAAAGTTCGAGATGGCCTTTGAGTTGGAATCCCACTGGTTGGGACAGGATTTTGAATAGGATTGTTGCTTTGTGAGGTTGGTCTTGGGTTATAGGTTTGACGAGGATAGTTTTGAAAGGTGGGTTGAGGAACTGGAAGTATTGATATGGTATTTAGATGGACTGGTCGAGAGTAGGAGGTTTGGGCAATGGTGTGGTAAACAAGATGAGAATTAGGGTAATGCGGGTGAGGGGTTGAGTAGGCAGGATAACGTTGAATTCTTGGTCTAAAAGATGGGTCTTCATCCCATCACGGTTTCTCCTTCTTTCTTCTTGAATTGGTACTTATTCCCATTGTTATTTTGATTCTGAGAACTTCCAATTCTTTGTTTCAATCGACCGTTAACAATCTTCCCCATCTTGACAAATTCATCATATTCTTCCAACTTATTAACAATTGCAGCAAATGAACTCCCAGTCATGCGAAAAATTTCTTGAAAATAAGGTGGGTCATGTGCCTTGATGAAAGTACGAACAATCTCTTCTTGAGTCATAGGAGGCTCCACCCTGACTAATTTTCTCCAACGCTTGGCATATGTTCTGTGATCTTCTGAAGGTCTCCTTTTGATTCCTTCCAATGTTGTTCGTGTCGGTGCCAACTCACAATTGAATTCATACTGCTTCACAAAAGTTGTTGACAAATCCAACCAAGTTTTGATCTCTTGAGGTTTTAGGTTCGAGTACCAATTCAAAACATCCCCCTCTAGGCTCTCGGGGAACAGGCGCATAGGCAAGTTCTCATCATCTACTGGTTTGCCAAACTTGTTAGCAAACATTTTAAGGTGCGTTTTAGGGTTCCGGGTACCATTATATTTACTGAACTTGGGGGTTTTGAAACCCATAGGTAGTTGGGCGTGGAAATAGGCCATCATCGTAATCCAATCCACCATGTCGATTCGGACCACGGTTCTTCTTTATAAACTCCTCAAATCTGTCCAATCTCTTCATCAGATCTTTGTCGACTGGCATGGCAGGCTCATCTATCTCTAGCTTTCCTTGGGAGGCAATGTCCCATACAAAGGGTTCCATGGTATGAAGATGAGGCTTGGTGTGATTGGGAGGAATGTTTAAGGTGAACTGGGGTTGAGTATAAGGGTTTGCCTTTTTGATTGGGCTCAGCAAGATGTAATTAGGATGGAAATGTGAAAAATTGGTGTTGTGATGAGAAGAGGTAACATCGTATGGGTTAGAAGTAGGCGGGACAAAAGTAGTTTGAATATTGGTCAGGAAAAGGAGTTGACTATCTATCACAGGGGGGTTACTAACAATGGGTTCATGCTCATTCGAGACACCTCCTCCACCGTTATTTGCCACCAACTGATCAATTACACGCCTTTGCGTGGCCATCTCGGCGCTCATCTCATTAAACCTTCCCAGTACTTCACTTAACTGAGCTCCCAAGGCAGTAAAGTCGGGCGAAGTGACCAAAGCATTCCTATCTGAGCCTTCTGGTGCAGAACTCATGTTTACGGGTTGCTTCAAGCTCTTGCTTTTGGATCGGGTAACAATGGGATTTCTGCGTGGAGCTATTTTTAAAAGTACCTGAGTGGAAAGAGAAGCACACTTTAGAAGCTTATTTCCAAAGGGAGCTGTGGAGATTTATTTGGAAGAAAAAAAGAACAAGAGTGAAGTTAGTAATTATTTATATAATTCGGATGCATGTCCTAGAGGGGAGCCCTTTTGTGCTAAGGTTAGGCCTAGCATGATGCAATACTTTCAAGGTGGAGCCCGTTCATCAAACCTGAAATTTGACACTAGTGAAAATGATGAAAAAGTTTTCATTAGTAAATTCTAAAACTTCATAGTCTACATCATCTCTTAAAGGCGTTCTTGTACAAAACCATTGAATTTTTTCAACCTATCTATTACAGCATCTTTTGGTTCTTTAGAGTAGGGGTTCCTCATGCGCTCAGTTTGGTCATATAGTTCGGCACATTTCCGTTTCAAGTCTTGATTTTTTTTTTTTTTTTTTTGCATCTCTTCATACATCTTCTTGTTCTTGTCCGCCAAATCCTTATTTGTTTGCACGGATTGCTTCAATTGTACATTCTCTCTATCCTTTGCCTTAATGATCGCCATCAGTCTCTTGACTTCATCGGTCTGCGCCCCTTGCAGCTATCTTCCATCACGATTCCTAAGCCAGTCTTCATACTGAGGTGTGACCAGAACCAACTGTTTATGTTGTGGAATGTAAGCAATATCATTGTCCTTAGACAACGTTCCCCATGCTTGCGTGATCGGTACCTTCATTGGAATTTCAACCGGACAGATTCCCTTGTCAAAAATGATGGTGAAGTTGGTCAAATCGGGTAGAGATGGTAGTCCTTAAACGCGTCCCAACTGTCTCAAAAATCTCTTTGGAGTGTAGCTCATAATGCCTTGAGTTCCTAGCAACGGTATAAAATCGGAGGATTTGGTGCAAAGAGCCGGATCGAGGCAGTCCGTCCAATCTAATACCCATCTAATCTTGTGATCTGGTAGTGTATTCAAAAGTCCACCCATTTTGAAGCATTCCTTGGTAGGTTATTCCTATCTACTCTCTTGTAATGAGTAATCAGCCAATTGTATCCAACTAGAGGCACACTATCAGGAGCTGGTAATTGTCTTTTGAAATGCTCCATAGCCCACATGTGCAGAATTCGGTTCGATCCATGGAAGAACTTTACCCCTTTTTGGCAATTTGTACAAGTTACGAAGAGGTCTGCTAATATGGTCGGTACTATAGAGCCTCGTCGATTTCCAATCCCATAGAACAGGTCATTCATAAGCTTGGTGATCTCAAAACCAATTTTTTCGTCTCTTCTTGGAAATAAATAGACTCCTGCCATGACAAATCCATATACCCATGACCTTTTGTGCTCCCAGACAGCTTTGGAATTGAACGAAAAATCTTTGGCATATTTGTCGAATCCATCTCTTACAGCAAACCTATCAAACAAAAACCTTACATCTATACTTTGATTTTACCCTAGTACCACAGACTCCTTTAATCCAGTGAAGCAAAGGGGAATATCACTGCAGTACCTTCTACTGATAAGTTAAGAAGACCAGATACCTCCTCAATTGTCATAGCAAATTCCTTATTTCCTATCCTAAATGCTGAATAGCTAGGGTCCCATAGTTGGATTAGAGCCTCTACCAAATACCCATCAGATTCTATGTCCTTGAAATCCCCAATTGGTCCGAGGTATGTCGCTACTTGGTTGATCTCGCTTGGTGAGAGAAGCCCGGGCCATAGCTGAATTTCCACTAGAACTGCTAACAGTTGCTTGATACGTCTAGGTCTATCCATCTGAATCATGTCAACTGGGTCAAATACCTTACCTACAGGCCCCACCTATCCAGTTTTACTGAAATTTAAACGTGAATCTCCTATAGGGGGTTATATACTCAGGAGAAGTGATGTGGGCGTAGTCCTATAATAGGATTCCCTAAGTGGCATTCCCTCTATGGTTAATGCATGATGTCATCTTATTAAAGCAAGTAAGGGTGCAAAATGAAATATGGCCTATAGGAGCCCCATTTGAATGTCGGGGTAAGCCTAAAAGTGATATGCAATTACAACTTAAATGCAATAGATATAAATTCAAACGTGCAATAGCCTATTTAGAAGGATGACTTGTCTTAAAAGAGTGCCAAGACTCTTATTTTCTAGAGTTTGTAAAATGTAGGAAAAAGGAAGACAACAAAAGGTTAGTTTAATCTACAGATATCACATAACAAGTTGGAGCAACAAATTGCATAAGAATAAAGAGGGGTGGAATCCCTCCTCTCGTGTCTAGTGATCCTTAATAGGGTAAGGTAGACTCTCCCCTAGGCAATTCTAACATGGATGCATGCGGTTGGGCTCACTAATGCATCTAGTCTCGACAAAGGTTACAGGCTCCCAAACCTTCAGACCAAAGGCGAAGGGTCATCAATCCCAAAGCCTAAGAATCGGTGGTTCGAGTGATCCCTCAGACATTGTTACGTGCACGTCGTGCCACGGTCACATGTCCAAGTGGATCAATCCTAATCCTAATACGGAGGAGTGGCGTGACAAGCCACTAAAGTAAAAAAAAGTAGGGCCAAAATAAAATACATATGCACGTATGAAAGTGATTCCCTTTGAGAGGAGAGATTCAAATACCAAACATTCTAGAGGCTCTAGGGTAGATGCACACCCACCCCAAATGCAAGGCGCAGTATAGATAAACACCAATAAATGGATAAATAATTCATTCATCATGCACGCGATGTGTAATGAACGATTGCGCGGGAAAAAACCCTAAAAGAGAAAAGAAAAGAAAAGAAAAGAAAAAGGGAAAAAAGGAAAAGCAACCTAAACATCCAAATGTGATATATAAGAAAGTTAGAAAAATGAAATAATCAACTAAATCAAGTGTTCGGACCCTCTTAGGAAAGTCCCCAGTGGAGTCGCCAAGCTGTCACGCCCCATTTTTTGAAAAAAGGAAAGAAACCCATCGTTTCGGGTTTTTAGTTGGAAAAAGGTTCTTTAGTTAAAAAATTGATCTTTCATCTTTGAAAAATCAAAATAAAAGAAATGGGTCATGGGACTAAAAAATACGACGATTTGAACCCAAAACAAAAGTCTAGAAAAGGGTTTTTAGAAAAATTTGGAGTCGCCACTTGGTATAGAGTTTAGGTGTACCAAGTCACCCAAAAATTTTAATTAATGAAAATAAAGTAAGAAAACCCTTTTTTAGATGACTCCAGGTCTTTGAAAAACTAGAGAAAAAGGTTCGAGAGTCACGGTTGAAAGAAGGGAAGGCAAAGATTCGATATTACTCGTCTCTAAAGCACCTTTCTAACCTAACCAAAGCTAGTTGCGTGATTTAGTTAAAAATTTTCTAATTCTAACTATAAAATTTATCACATTTGGATGTTATCTATATGGATGCAAAACTTAAATCTAATGTTAGATTGGGAAGGGACAGAATGTCTCCTTGAGGTTTGATTGGAATTGATCACATTAGTTGTGTCATCCAAATTTGATCCCTCGAGGAGGTGACGAGAAATGTAAATGATAAGACTCGAAAAGAACGGGAAATTGGGATTTTCAAAAGAAATGCAATTTTTATAAAATCTCAAGGGAAAAGAAATTGAATTTTTGAAAAGATGAATTTTTAAGTGCAAAAAAGAACTTGATTTTCAAAAGATGAAATTTTAAGAAAAATGGATTTTTGACTTTGAATTGCTAAACGGGAAGAAGAAACTTGATTTTTAAAGAATGATTTTGATAGAATTTAAAATAATGCACATGTATGACCTAAAGAGGGATAATGCAACAAAATGGGTGCGGGGAACTAAGTTCGTGACTTTAAATCTTCCTTTTCATAGAAGGAAATAAAAGCGTGCTAAGGCTAGGAAGCCATACTCGCTCTTTTCCCTTGTTCGAAGGGTAATGCTTTAAAATGCACTAATATATTTTCTAATTTCAAAAATGTAAATGCAAGTTTAAATATCATGTTTTACATACAAGAAATAAACATGCAAAAAATGAAAATAAAATCCCTAAATGTATGAAATGATATGTAAAATGTTGTTCTAACGACCTAAAGGTCTAGCATTGGACTAGCCTTTTTCTACGAGTCACGACTAGCGTTGGACTAGTGTGACAACGTTAAGGGGAATGAAACACAACTAGCGTTGGACTAGTGTGGTGGCGTCAATACATTTACATAATAAAACATGTAGACATGATAATAAAGCACGTAAACATATAAAATACATAAACACATAAACACATAAGCATAATATTTAGATGCAAAAACCCTAAAAAAGCAAATAACCTAAACACATAAGCACATAAAGATTATTACATTTAGGCCCCTAATTACAATCTAAGGGGGGAAAGACGTAAAAGAAAACTAAAATAATTACCTATTCTATTACAACTTGGCCTTCAAGGGCCTCTTAACCACTTGCAAAGCAATTAAATGATTTAAATGAAATTCTAACTAATGAAGCATTTAAAACCCATAAAACACATAGGAACACATAAGAACACATAATAGGGGAAAGAAGTTACCATCCCTTGATGTGATGCCTCAACTGAATCCTTAAATGAGAGGAATGGTTATCTAAGACTCAATGTCAACAAAAAAGGATCAAGGCACCAATTTAAAGGAAAAATCAATCAAAAATTCAAAGAAAAGATATCAAAACAAATTATGCAAGACAATTGGACAAGACTGGAAGACATGAACACTAGAGTAAGTTTCTGGAACAAAAGAGCAGAAAATAGCAATAAAATTGTAAAAAGGGAGGTTACGCAAGATAAGTCCGCGCAACCTAGTCCGCGTTACAGGCAAAAATCAAATTTAAGAGGGGAAACGTGGATAGGAAACACGGACCGAGCCATGTAACTACCCGCGTCTCTTCCCATCTTCAAAAAAATACAGGAAGATTGCTTCCAGTTTTTCAACCAAAAACACAAATAAAATCATCAGATACGGTAGGATCAATTTCAAGGCATAAATACTATCATTCAGATCATATCAAGACAAGCTAGACCCAAAAAAGGGTGAATCTTAAGCATCAATATCATCAAATAGAAAGAAAGGGGAAAGAGAAGAACTGTTAGGCTAGAGATAGGGGGGGTTACGCGGACTTGTCAAACATTCAAATGGAAACGCAGAGAGTTACGCGGATCAAGATGCGCAAGTACCCTGCGTTTCTTCATATCTTCAAAGCGCGAAGAATATTTTTTCAAAAATTTTGCAAAAAATACAACAAAACCAACACAGGAACATCAAATATCCGATTTTAAACATAAAACAAGTCCATGAGCCTTACCAAGGCTATATAAACATAACATACTCATACAATAACACATAACCATTATCAACTATTATAAAACTCAAAGAACATAGTCAAGACCTTGGTTCCACCAAAAGGTCTAATTTTTCAGCAATTTTCAACCAAAACATAGTAGGTATGGTAGAGGAAGGTTACCTGAGTCAGCAGCTTAATGAAAAAATGAAAGGGGAGGACCAAGACTTCAAGAATGATCTTCACCAAGCTTCTAAGGGAAGAAAACCTAATTTTTCCTCTTTTCTTTCCTTTTTCTCTTTCTCTTTGATTCTCAGCCATTTTTTTTCTCTGATTCTTTCCTCTCTAATTTCCTTCACCTCTTTTTTTTGAACCAACTCCAGCTTTTCTCCCTGAAGAAAACCCTATCATGAGTTATTTATAGCCACTAAAACCTAGCATTAAGGGTCTTGATCTTTTCTAGGTGAGGTGGGTTGATTTTGAACATTAGATGAAGTGTTAAGGGATCAAGGGTGAGTTGGGAATTGTCTAAATCGATTACTTGGATGATAAAGACACAAAAATTACAGCTGGTAATTAGGAAGAAAGTGGCTGGAAAATTCACGCGTATATTTTTTCGTCTCTGATCTCGTTACGCGGACAGTTACGCGGACAATCCCGCGTAACTGGTCCGCGTTTCGGTTTTGATAATTTTTTTTTTCATAAAAACCTACAAAATAAGAAAATATGTTATAATATTCAAAAATAAATAACTAAATACTAATAGATAAAAACATGTTAAAACAATTGAAATAGTCAAAATTTGGTGTCTACAAGGACTATTTAGAAGTTGTAGAGAAGAAATATTAGCCTGTACTAGTGAAAAACAACCTAAAAAAATAAAATTAGTAAAATAAAATCTAAAAAAGGAAAAGAGAAATTATAATTTTATGCATATAGGACAAATAGTGATAGCAATAAAAGGGTTAACTAGAAATGGTTTTAATAATAAAGTTCATATAACTATACTAAATAATAGATGGCCAGACATAGGCAGAAAATTAGTATCAGGAATAGAAGTAGATATGACCCAAAATAAAGGAGTTTTCTATTGTAACCCAAACCTTATAGCAACCATAGAAGATGTAATGAATTATTTAGAAATCGGAATACAAAGCAAAAGAATATGAAGGATTTAAGGGAAAAAACCTTAATCTACAAGTAGGAATTTTAGGAAAATTAACACATAGTAGTAGAACTAACTATGATTTGAATACAAATGCTATTATAGAAGCAATAGCAAGTAAAGGAATAAAAATGATAAAACCAATGGAAGAAAATCCAGAAGAAACAGCAGGAGAAGAATGGAATTTAGAAGTCTATAATCAAGATAAAACACCAATTGCATCGACAGAAAGTATAATGTATAAAGGAAACATAGGTAAAAGTATAAGATATATAAATTATAAACAAGTTAATACAGAAGAAGAAGATACCAGGGAAACAGAACTTGATTTAATGGAAATAGATGATGTAGATCAATTACTTAGCTATACTAATAAAATAATATATCCTAATGAATTAGGAATGGAATTAAATGAAATAGAATTAATGAAATTAGAAGCTGAATTAGAAAATAAAGGACAAATAGAAGTAAATCAAATACTTTACTACGATAGTGAAAGAAATATAAGAGTAAAATATGAAACTGAAGAAGATAATTTAGCATGGCAAGCATTAATGGAACAAACTAATAATTTAGGAGAAGAATCATATAGTGAAATATCTTATAAAGATTTAATGGATAGAGAATTTATGAATCAGGATAATACTCAAGATACTGCAAGCAACAGTCAACAAAATAGGTATACACCAGGAGACATACCTAGATTAACATATAATGATTACAGAGACCAGCCAATAGGAGAAAGATATATTAATAAGGGAAGAAGAAAACCTTTAGAAGCAATATCAAAAATTAATACTATAGATGAAGGTAAAACACTGATGCTAACTTCTTATGACCCACAATTAATATCAGATGTAATAAACCAATGGAAAAGTAAAGTGGTACAAACATATATTCAGAAAGGATTTAATCATAGCACAGCAGAAATGTACACATACTTAGAAACATTTTTAGGAAGAATAGCAAAAGCAACTTGGGAAAAATTTAAAGAAAAATTTCCCCAACAATTAGCAGCTGATATGTCCTTTGGGAATAACCCCTATAATTTTGTGAATTGAGTAGAAGAGATACTATTAGCAAATAGTCCAAATAGAGGAGGAATGTTTATACAACAAAACAGTATTAGAAAATTAGAACAACTAACTTTAAAGAAATGGAAACATATAAAATTTTTTCTACAAGATTATTTATATTACTCAACGTTAGCAGGATGTTTTTATGAAGAAAAGATCATAGAAAAAATTTTTGCAAAATTACCAGATGAATTAGGAAGAAGAATTTATGAAAGGTACAAACTTATACAATTTAATGGCCCGAGCTTAAAAAATGTAAGTACAGCAATAGTATTCATACTAGAAAAATTGGTAGAAGAATGCGCTCAAATTAAAATACAAAGACAATTGAAAGGAGAATATAGTTTTTGTTCAAATATTTATACACCACAAAGATATGGAGAAGATTCTTATGATATAAAACCAAAGAAAAAGAAAAAATTTTACAAAAAACCTAAATATCAACCTAGAAAACAATACTATCTTAGAAAAAGTAAAGTTAGAAAACCATTTCTTAGAAAAGATCATCCTGTTATGAAATATAGACCAGACAGAACTTATAATACATCTTTAAACTGCTTTACTTGTGCAGAACCTAATCATTTAGCAACAAATTGCCCAAAAAGAAAAACACTATATAATAAAGAACGAAATCTCGTAGAACAATTTGGTGAACATTTAATACAAGTAGATGATGATATTCTTGAAACAGAAAGTATTTGTAGTATAATATCACTTGGAATAAATGATCAAACAAAAGAATCAGATTCTGAAATAGAAGAAAACAGTTTTATACGTGAAGTACTTGATAAAAATGAAAATAACAATCGTATAAATACATTATTCAATGAAATCAGCAACATGGGAATAGATTTAGTAGAAAATGATTGTATACATGAGTGGCAACATCAGAAAGGTAATATTAATAAACCATGTAAATTTTGTGATAAATATCCATCAATAGAACTGAGATTCCAATGTAATAATTGTTATCTAGAATCATGTAAATTCTGTCTTGATAAATTTAATATGCTTTATGAACTCAGAAGTGATAAAAGTAAAGAAAGAATAAATGAACAACCCATAGAACATTACTTAGAAAGAAGAATAAGAATGTTAGAAAATAAAGTCGAACAATTAGAAACAAACATAGCCAAAATAATAATAGCAAAATCCTCCAATACGGCATTATTAGAAATGGATATAGATCCAAATATAGAAATTATAAGTAGAAATCATTCAGAAATTACAACTATAGAAATTATGACAATAGTAAAAATATAAAACTATATTATAGAAATTCCAGCAATAATTGATACAGGATGTAGTCAAATCACTATCCAACCAACACTAATACCAGAAAAATATTATAAAAATTGTACGACACCTAGAACAGCAACACAAATGGATGGTACCATATTCACTTATACAACATCTATATTTGACGTAGAACTATCTTTTAAAATAGGTAACCAAACATATACTAACCCTTATTATGTTAGAGAAATATATGTTCGAAATTTCCCCTTCAAAATGATAATTGGATTATCTTTTATTTTACAACATTACCATGGAATGATTTTAACTAGAACCGGAATAACATTTCTTAGAAATACATTCCTATCATATAATACATCAGAGTGCTTAGAGAAGCGTGGTGAACCTCTTACAATCCTAAAAAATAAAGATATAAAAGTAATAGAAACTCCAAGGAAAATAATAAGTAAAATTGAAAAAGAACATATAGAATACACTTGTAATTGTAAAGATATTGGTAACTGTAAAAACTTGTACTTATTAGAACAAGATTTAGAATATCCTATTAAAGAAGATTATGATAGAATAGGCATTGATAATAGCCATCTAAATTTAGGAAAATTATATAATTTAATTGAAATAGGTAGACATGATATAGACCAGATGATAAGTAAATTAGAAAAAGAAGAAATATTTGGAGAAATACCAACCAAGCATTGGGATAAAAATGGTGTATACTATAAACTAGACATTTTGAATCCAAACCTAAAAATCTCTACAGCAAAAATAGATGCTAGCAATGATGAAATTAAAGAATTTGAAATGCATATTAAAGACTTGACAGAACTAGGAGTAATTTGGAGAAGTGAAAGTCCTCATAGAAGTGCAGCATTTATAGTAAAGAAGCATAGTGAGCAAATCAGAGGTAAAAGTAGAATGGTAATAAATTATAAAAGACTAAACGATAATACTAGAGATGACGGATATGATATTCCAGATAAAACTCAGCTAATTAATAGTATTCAAAACACTTATATATATAGTAAATTTGATTGTAAATCAAGATTTTGGCAAGTAAAAATGCACCCTGATAGTATAGAATGGACAGCTTTTACATGTCCCTTGGGCATTTTGAATGGCTAGTAATGCCTTTTGGTCTTAAAAATGCACCTATAATATTTCAAAGAAAAATGGACTTAATTTTTAATAAATATAAAGCATTTGTTTTAGTTTATATTGATGATATATTAGTATTTTCAAAAATAGAACAAGAACATATTTCGAATCTTAAATTAGTGTTATCGGAATTTTTAAAAAACGGTATAGTAATTAGTTCTAGGAAAGCACAATTTTTTAGGAAAAATATAAGTTTTTTGGGAGTTGAAATAGGAAAAGGAAAAATAAAATTGCAACCCCATATAAGTACAAAAATATTAGAATTTCCAGATAAAATAGAAGATACTAAACAACTCCAAAGATTTTTAGGATTATTAAATTATGCAAGACCTTTTATTCCTAATCTAAGTAGAAAAATTGGACCATTATATGCAAAAACAGCTCTTAAAGGACAAAAATATTTTAATAAAGAAGATATAGAATTGGTGAAGAAAATTAAAATAGAAGTAACTAAACTACCAGAACTTAGGCTGCCTCTAGATACAGATTATTTAATTGTACAATGTGATGGAAGTGTAGTAGGATGGGGAGCAAGCCTAAAAGCTAGACCTCATAAATATAATCTAAAAAATGAAGAAAAGGACTGTAGGTATGTTAGTGGAAAGTTTTTAGAAAAAGGAACAATTAATAGCATTGACGCAGAATTATTAGCAGTAACATATAGCTTGGATAATTTTAGATTATTTATTCTAAATAAAAAAGAATTTATGGTTAGAACAGATTGTGAAGCTACAGTAAGATTTCATGATAAAATGAATGAGAAAAAGAGCAGTACTAGAAGATGGACCACATTTAGAGATAAGATTTTAAATGATGGTTACAAAGTAATCTTTGAACATATGAAAGGAATAGATAATAAATTAGCAGATAATCTATCCAGATTACTAACCCCAATTTCTTAACAGTATTAATATGCAGCAATTCAGCTTTCCTACTATCAAGCTTGGGAATTGGGAACTTGAACAATTTCCCAGAGGATCAAACCTCAGGTTTAATATCAGTCCTCAAGCAGGTAATATTAGAGATGTAGAACATATAATTATAGACAATTTATGGAAGGCTTCTTCAGCCACACAAAAAGCTAGAACCTTAAATGCATTAGCATGGTATCTTAGCCATTTACCACATAGTGGATTTTCTTATTGGGTAGTAGTTAAAGGTAGAACCCCTGGAGTCTACTCACAGTGGATTTCAGTACATGAACAGATTAATAATTTTCCAGAAAAAGACTGGTTAGGATTTAGAAATATTCATGAAGCATTAGATTATGCTAGACGTAAAATTGGATTAAATTTTTATGTTGATCATGGCTGTAGAATGGATAGTCAGAGGGCGCCAGTTCAACCCAGAACAGAAGCCCCTAATAATACTAATGTTTGTAACACTAGTAGTAGTTATAGTAGCACTTTGCAATCAGATAGAACTCATACTTTAATTTTTTGTGATCACTGTAAATCAATGTCTGATAATTATAGAAGGCTAAATGAATGGAATAATAGTTTGAATCAACAAATTGTAGATTTGAAAGGCCAAGTCGAAGATTATAAAGAAAAACATAGAATGGCAAATAATCACCATGTAGAACAAAATAATGAGAAAAATAAGAAAATAAATAGTTTAGAAAAACAATTAGTAGATGCACATCACACAATTGGTTTACAACATTTAGCTTTAGAAAAAGAGGAAAGAATGAGAATTAGAAAAGATGAAAAAATTTCATATTTAGAAAAAAGGCTCTTACAAGGAAGACTGTCACCTACGGTAAATTTACAGGCCAGCTCTTCAGGCCTAGAAAAAACCATTTTGGAAAGGCCATTTGATTTCCTAAGACCAAGGATATTCTTCAGGCCAGAACCCCTTCTTTCTGATAATTTTCCAGATAATATAGTTGGGCTTATCTCAGAAAAAACCCAATCTCAATACTGGGCTAAAATAGAAGCCATACAAGAATTCTTTAGAGAAATGTCAACAGATTTACATGATACTTCTATAGTGTTTACAGCCCACTACTTCTATAAAGAACCAATTGATTGCCTCGATCAACCTTGTACACACTCTAGAATGGGCATTCTTAACTTAACTAGTGTTTGTATAACCCAAATTAGATATTTTTTCTTAAAGGCCCATATTGATCTTAGTAGATATCAGTCAGCCCAAATAGCAGTCAATAATGAAACCATTACCCTTACACCCCAATATCTTCTTGACCTAGGAATGGTAGAAAACCTTTATATAAACAACATTAACGATACATATCATTTTGGAGATAAGTTAGCATTTTTAATTCAGAGAATGTTAGCCCATGGCCAATGGGTAAAAGTCTATGTAGCAACAGCACCGCCAGAATGGACAAACAGATTCCAACTAGAACCAGCAGTTCACAGAATCAGATTATTCCCCTCAGATATTGGACCTCATCTTGTACCAGCAGACAGATATCAGACTTTTTGTAGCAGACCAATCCAAGAGCAAATGATCCATTACAGAGCAAGGATGTTGGCCCATAAACATTTCAAAGGAAATTGGACTGGAAGTTATAGATTAGCAGTAGAATCAAGCTACCAAAAATATACATTTCGAGACCCTATCTCATTGAAATAGATTTCATTATTAATACCAAATGGCCCGAAATATTTGAACATTATTTAGAAGATTATGAAAAAGAAAAAAGAGAAGAAGAATACATTGTAAAAGATGAAGATATTCTCAGCATGCAACAATATCTAGAAGGACTAGACGATGAAGCTATAGCAAATCTAGAAAATCAAATGGAAGCATAAGAAGACGCACAGTTGGAGATCACTTGGTGGATTCCAAAAGATATATATATATATCTAACAGATGGTAGAATTATTAGCATCTACTTTATGTCAATGTCACTGTCACAGAGGCTTTATCACTACCACCTTTCGGTGGAAAAACTGTCGTCTTGCTAGACAGCTGTTAGTGGTATGTCCCACCACTGAGTCACTACTTTATGTTTATTAGAAGTTGAAATCTGGATTTCATATCCGGGATAGTCTATATAAGAATTACTTGTAAACTTCTCAAAGTATGTACATCCTTACCCAGCTCTGAACTTCAAACATCTTTAGCAATAAAAATACCTTCTTCCGCAAATATCTTAGCACCAACTCTGATAAACTCTTAGAACATAAGGAGAAAAGGAAAGGGAGAGTAGAGATTAGCTAGCAACTTTTATCAGTTTGATTACCGGAAACTTGGTTAGTGGTTGCAGAGCCAAGAGGGACATTACAAGTCCAAAAGAGGTGTAGTACCCGCTAAAATCCTGTGGCCCAGAAAGTGGCATTAAAGGGATCAAGGGGAAGATCCATGAGGCAACAGCCTCTCTGAGCAAAGCATCTCGATAACCCAGCATCGGAAGGTCTTCAAACCTAAAAGGTATAATCTCCTTGATCCTCCTGAGTACTTAGTATCCATAAGTTTATGACATCTCAGGAATAAGCTTATAAAATTGCCTTGATTGATTCCAGATCTCCTTACAATTATTTCTATTATGAACAACAAATAGAAAAGATAAAAACAAAAGAAGAATGCTTAGAACAAATTAAAATTGCAGAAAGAAATTTAGAAAAAGTTAGGGACCATAGACCTATATCGTACATATTAAATATTTATCAAGTAAGATTAGATCTGTTAAACCAAAAACTTTTTGAAATTAATTCCGCAGAAGATTTTGGTATATCGGACTCAGCAAATCCTGGCACCAAAGGGAATTTGAACCCTGGAAACAGAGCCAGTACCTCATTGAACAGCCTAGATCCCTGCTCCAGTACCGCTTCTTCACCAAAATTCACCGACACATTACTTCCTCACTAGTAACGTGGGCTACTAGATGTCTGCAGAGCAATTGGACCAGGTCGTGGCACAATCAATATCAACAGTGATGTCCAGTTCTCAAGCCCAAGAAAATTGTGGGCCTTTAATTAAGAAGCCTCTATAGTAGAGGCCCATTGGGCCGAATAGCGGCCCAATTGAATTTGTACTTTGTAATCCGCTGCGCTATCAAATTCAATAAAGGATTCTTTTTCCTCATTACTCATTACTCTCTTATTTGCTTTCACAAATTATACAGTTACCTCCTTAATCGAGCAATTAATATGCGATTAAGCACATTACAAGTGTAAGTACACTTAATGATGGTACAGCATCCTACAATTAATATTAACGGCAACAGTGTTGCCTGATAAACACTCCCAAACTATGTACAGCATGAGTGCATTCTCTTTCACATTACTGTAACGACCATCAGTTATGGTTCCGTAATCCTTGAACTTTGTCAAGAATTTATTCTTCCCAAATAGTGGGAGGTATCTATCCTTGAACTTCTCGCGCATTAACACGCGAAATCTGCTCAGCATGTCTGATCATACATGCAGGTCAACTTTTAAACCGTGGGTTCCACTGACCTCACCGAATACATCGATGAATGTGGGCTCCCGCTGGTCACTAGACTCTCAATCCAGAACTACGAACAGGCCCAATATGCCATCCGCTAGGCCTGACATTTCAACAGTGTTCCCGTCGTCCATATGAGTGATTCCTGTTCCTATCACAAGGGACCCATCCATATTGATGGAGTCCACCTTGCATTTGTTACCGTACCTATTTCCTGGTCCCTGACCCAGGGCTGTCATGCTCATATAGTCGGAGTAAATGGCTTCGTGTCCGACTCGCCATCCGAAGTCAATACCTCGCTTATAATGCCGATGCAGGCGTATCTCTTCTTGACTCGAGCAAACAGCCTTGATCTTCTTCCTGTCATATTGTTGCCACCGCCACCATTAGGCGTGAACAGCAGCTTCCGCTGCCGTGCCGATTGGATCGCCGGCATTCCTGGAGAAAGGTATCTCTTCGCACTATGACTTCCCATTTTCCGGCACAACAACAACCACAACAATTCCCTTCTATCGATTTCTCTTTCATTTATCACCACGTACTCCTGTAGAGAGTGTATGACATTCAACTTTATGTCAATCAGCAACAGTTCATCGAGAACACTTGCACTGTATTTTTCCCCCTCTCTAAGACAGCAACAGGGACTGAGCCCTGTTCATTCAAAATTTAAATTTTCAATTTTGTACGGCGTAACTACAGTGAGCAAACGTGCCCGCGTAGAGAACTGCCACGTGTACTAGTCCAGTAGGTACCCATTGCTACAGTCTTCCACAACGATATCGTATTTCTATAAAACGACACCGTCCCATTCACATCATACACAATCAGGAAATCGCCTTTCTCATCCTCGTTGAGTGCTAGTGAACATAAGTTCAATGAAAATACCGGCCAATCACTCCATCGCCGGCTATTACAAGTCAAAGGTTTCAGAAGCACAGGCTTCTTGAGAATTGCAGGTCATCAACATCTCCTTCCCGACATTTACATCGAGTCTCTTACAGAGGGTGCAGAGACTCTCCCTTCTAATCGAACACTGCGAGATCCGATACACTCCCCAGATTCCGATCAACAGTACCGACAAGGTGCGCGTGCTCATATACAACATGCGACTCAAGGCACACAACTAGTTACAGGCGGAGTACGTCTTTCTGGTAACCTGTCTGATCATCCTCCATTATTGCGGCACCTCTTACTCATCTCTCAACGATGAAAAGTGCCCGTGGGTGGCCAGGTACAAGCTGGAAGACTCCAACATCAATGTGGGGGTCAACTTCTGCAAGATCAAGGCTTACATGAAGCACTCGACATGCAAGATACCGGATCAACTTCTATTCCAGGCCCCGACGGCACGGATTATGTCGGATCTGTTCTTTGAACAGGATATAGATCCGTGGCACTACAACTATGCGCCCAAATAGCCCGTCTTATGTAGATCTGCTTCTGCACTGGACCGGTCCACAAGGGCCCAATTCCTTATTGGGCCAGGTATGTCACTGTCGCAAGCCCGTTCATCTATATCTAAAGTTGGGCTGAGCCCAACGACGGAATCGATAATGGATCCGATCCCACTCCATCGTGACGCAAGTGGGCCTCACTAGTAACGTGGGCTACCAGATGTCTGTAGAGCAATTGGGCCAGGTCGTGGTCCAATCAATATCAATAGTGATGTCCAGTTCTCAGGCCCAAGAAAATCATGGGCCTTTAATTAAGAAGCCTCTGTATTAGAGGCCCATTGGGCCGAATAGCGGTCCAATTGAATTTGTACTTTGTAGTCCGCTGTGCTATCAAATTCAATAAAGGATTCTTTTTCCTCATTACTCATTACTCTCTTATTTGCTTTCGCAAATTACACAGTTACCTCCTTAATCGAGCAATTAATGTGCTTAATCACACATTATAAGTGTAAGTACACTTAATGAAGGTACAGCATCCTACAATTAATGTTGACGTCCATCTGATTCTTATTCTATTTACCATTCAAATGAACAGGCTTTACTTATACAGTAAAAGCTTCCTTACACGCATTTTTTATATGGGACCTACTGCTTCCTTACAACTGGCATACAGTGCCTCAGCACTGCTCATTCGTTATTCAAATTTTAAAGCACTCATTGCCACAAACGAGCATTGAGGCAGAATTATTAGCAGTGACATATAGCTTGGATAATTTTAGATTATTTATTCTAAATAAAAAAGAATTTATGGTTAGAGACGATTGTGAAACTATAGTACGATTTCATGATAAAATGAATGAGAAAAAGAGCAGTAGTAGAAGATGGATCACATTTAGAGATAAGATTTTAAATGATGGTTACAAAGTAATCTTTGAACATATAAAAAGAATAGATAACAAATTAGTAGATAATCTGTGAGGACCCGAAAATTTATTTTTATCTGACCTATTTATTTAATTAATTATTTAATTTTTCTAAATAATTGATTTAAATCATTTTAATTACAATCGTACCATACATTACCTCATTTTATTTTAAAAATCATGTTTAACCATCAATTTAATTTTTCTGTCACTCAATTGTGAAAAATGAGAAAAGACACGTTTTTCGAGACAAACAATTGGACTGAGAGTGACGTAACCTTGGAGAATAAGAATGATCACTAGTAGATTAAAAAAATCTAATTGAGGGATTGGAAGTGAGTGATTAGGAATTAATCTCAAATTGGAGCATTAATGAACTAGTGTTCACTTGTTGACTTTTGTACCCAAAAACTTGTGGTTCTCATTCCTTCTTGCTTTTCCCCAATTTATTCATCAAAAATCACAAGAAACTCTCATTTCTCTCTCTCTCTCACCCAAACTCCCCTTCCCCTTGTCCCTTCATTTTTGTCTTCATAAAACTACTCCAAAACTTCACTAACCCACCAAGAATTTGAACAAACTTTGCTAACTTACTTTGGAGCTTGAGGATCATCAAGGAGAGAGAGTGTGAGCCGAGATTTGGAGGAAGAAAAGAGGGGTTTTGGTGCAACACATGTGACAGCCCACCTCTCCCAAGGGCGAACCCAAGGGTATCAGCGGGTTGCCTACCCAACTCTCGCCAGGACTCACTACAAAATCCACAATATAATTGCAAGAAATCATTCCTAAAACCCTATTTAGCATTTAACCCAAATACTAGTTAACCTACAAGAGTAAATCTTCAAAATTACAATTATATAAACTTCAAATAAGATCGTCCAACAACTTTACGATACATTTCAATTCCAGATGGAAGTATAGAACCCTACAGAAGTAACTAATTCCTCGATCTACGAACCCCACTTCAAGACCTGTTAAGGAAAACAAATTGGGGTGAGCTAACGCTCAGTGAGGCCAAGGAAAGGCATGCAAGCATGTAATCAAACAAGTAGGAAAGCCAAGAATTCAGATATAAAAGCAAGTAAATCAATCAATCACTTCCACTTACAATTTTCACCGTGAGACCGTATCCCAAGGAATCACTACCGAGGGCTCACATTAGGCAAGAGCCTTGGAGCTGGGTTCGAGAACCCCTTCAGCCTCTCTATCTATAGATAATATCGCAAGTACAAACAAGCTGTTCATACAAAAAAATACACGTAAAATGTAAGGATACTGGGCTCGTGAGCCATTTCCACCAAGCAGCTTGAGTCCATTCCATTCCAAATGTTGACTCTTCGTCAACTGTGAGGTAAAGTCCAGAGAATCTCCACTTGGTATAACCTCCAACCAAGCTTCACCCTCTCGGGCTCAAACCAAACACGCGACTTAAATGGCATTACTTAACAAGTATGCCTAGCGAGACCCCAATTCTGGATCAAGCTATATCATTTCCCATGGTTCACCAAGCTTCTCGACCAAGCCCTTGCCGGCTCGAGTTACAAGGCCAGCCAATGGGTTGGGGCGTCCCCCACACTATGATCGATGAGACAAAGCTCCAATCGACATACTCGGTCATAGTATTGGGACGGGAGGGGTGGTACCCTGCCACTCAATGCTCACGAGAAACACTTTCATTTACATGCACAAGTAACACTTATCATTTATCAAGCAAGCAATCACATGAGAGAAAGGACAAGGGCGATAAAGTACACCTTAGCCTCAGTAACTAGTAAGTACGAGAAACATTTTATTTAAACACTTAACATACACTTGGCACTCACCGAGGTCAAGAGCCTAAAGCAAAAGCATGCAAGACCAATCGAGTTCTCCGGGATTTTCTCGATCACCTGAGACAAGTACGAATATAAATTACTTAATTATACAACCAAGGTTTAGTAGTTTTCTCACTACCCTTATTTAAAAGATAACATTTTCAAGTCATGGGAAATGATCAAGTACTTTAATTCAAATCACTAGGGTAATATTTGATAAATGTCTTTAAAAATGTCTCAATTAGACTCAAGTCAAGTTCAAGATTCTCCGATTTGAGAATCAAGTGAAACACTAAGTTGGCACGAAAATCAAGAAAGAGGGTCAACCATTTTCAGGTCAAAGTTACCAAGTTTTACGCCCTAAAATAGTTAAAAGAGAATGGAAATAAGTTTTCCTAGTTCACCGACCAAATTTATTTCAAAAGAAAGCAAGTTCGATAATTTTCTAATTTGAGCTGAAATCTTTGAAAAATCATAACTGGAGTTCTACAAGTCCAAATTTTACGTACTTTGTACCGTTAGAAACCTCTTGAAAATTTCTAAAACTTTGTAGAAGACACCCAGTTAAAATTCTGGGCATAAATTGCCCATATTTTAGAGAAAGAAACTGCTACAGTACCAAAACAGGGCACGTCAGGTTGGTCGACCAGCCCACTTTGAAAATTCACCAAAAATTACAGAAAATTAATTGGACTCTAAAATTTATACAGTTTAAATTACTACATAATAAGTTTCAAACGCCACCAACGGCTCTCAATTCTGACACTTGAACAAGAAATTATAATGGTTCAAACATGGCAGGTTCACAAAACTGAATTTTCTGGAATCCGAATTTGGAGGGCAGAATTCTAAACCTTGTTTGAGTGACGGTTTCTTGTCCAAAAATTACCAAATTTGGTAACTAATACTTCCATATATAAGCTAAGTTCATACCAAAATTCAACTAAAAACTCTCTCGGGAAGATAGCTTTCTAATCGCCCAAAGTTCACTCAGTGAATTGCCTTGAACCAGTGAAGTTTTAATCTTCTTCTTCTAATCATCTTTTACATACCTAAACTACCACCAATTGACCCTATTTTCGAACCCAAGATATTTTCAACCTTCCTAAGCCTAATGGTGGTCAAAAATGATGAAAGCTTTTATTAAACTTTTGCACTAAACAGCCCCAAAATTTCAGACAGCATGCTACTTCAAATTTCCAGATTTTGCTCCAACTTAATAACCATTAATGCAACCATTTTAGAGGGCTTTTTGTGGGAAAGTTTAATACCTTAAACCTCAACATTCAAGCATTAATAATCAGCTCATAAACCTACAAAATAGCAGCCACGAAATTAAGGAAAAATCAGCAAAATTCAACCCCCAAATCATCTCCTCCTTCTCGGTTTTCCCCTTGAGGTTTCTCCTCCAATTTCCAACCCACAAATCAAACATATGCATACACATTTCATCATTTAGCAATTCTAGTAAACAAATTTACACATTTCGTGGGAATTCCAAGAGTCCACATATCAACCATAATCATCAAATGCAAATTAAAGAAAGCTTAACAACTTGAAATTCCAAAAACCAACTCTAGTCAAGGTTCTAGGAACCCATCAACATCCCAATCCTAATTTCATGCTTGGAATTTAAAGAATGAACAAAGATTAAGCTTCTAGGGTTTTACCTCTTCCAAGAACTTAGCAAGAAAACCTCCAAAGAACTAAGCTTCAACCACCCAAGAGCTTCCTTCTCCAAGTTCTACACCACGCTTCAAGTTTGAGCCAAGATTAAGGCTTGATTGTAGTTGATTTTGGGAGGAAAATGGATGAAGAAAATGCTGAAATTTCAAGGGAAGGAAGAGAGAGAGAGTCACAAAGAGGAAGGGAAAACTGAAATGTTTGAGTGGTAGTTTTGTAAATAAATGGAAGAAGTACAAGACAAGTTTTTAAAGGTCAAAAGTCCAAATGGAAATAGTAGTTTTGCTAGCAATTTTGAGGGAAAATAATTAACTCTCTTGGCTGCAATTTAAAGGACAATCTCGGCTAAGAGAGAGAGAGAAGAAAAGGAAAAATTGAAGTGAATTGGGGGAAATTAGATGGGTAAACAGTCGCAATCCTAACTTTCGGGAAATTTGTCCAACTAGGGTTTTAAGGTTTCAAAACCCTACTTAATCTCACTGGTCCCTTGATTATATTCATAACCCACGAAAGTGATCATCCTTACATTCCAGTACTACTAAGTCATTGCCAATTTCTACCTCGAAAACGATTTTTCTCATTTTCTGTCTAATTGATACAAAAAGAGCGAATTTTAAAATAAGATGAATGGAATATTGAAAATCTACCGGAAAAATGAATATAAAGTTGAATTAAGTTTTTTTTTTCTTAAAAATAAAAATGAATTTTCATCTAAATTTTTCTGAAAAATATGTGTGAAAATTACATTAAAATAATTATACAGATTATTAACAATAATAATAATATTTAAAATAATAAATACTAAAAATATTTAAAAATAAATTTTTGAGGCCCTCACATCCTTCCTCTCTTAACAGAATTTCGTCCTCGAAATTCATACTTGAATTATGGAATAATTCTAGGTATTTCCTCCAAATTTCTTCCACTAACCCTCAAGTTACTTCTCCGACACCTTGGTTCATCCACAATATTTTCAATAAAGGAATTTGCTTCTTCCTCTAAATTTTCACCTTGCTAAACAAATAATTCTGGATACTTTTGCATTTCTTCTTCCACTTCCCAAGTTGCCTCCTCAATGTCATGATTTCTCCAAAGAATTTTGACTAAAGGGATTTTCTTAGTTCTCAAGTTCTTTACTTTTCTGCTCCGGAAGTTTCCTAGAAGTTACCTTGAACACCTAAGACAATTACACTCAATGACCACCAAAAGTGAACCATTTCAAACTAATTCCCTTAAACCATCACGATACTTAATTGAAAAGGAAGATCCACACACTTAAACAACTACTGTAACACCTAAAGAGGAAATCAAAATTTTCGAAAACCTTCATTTAAAAGAGGGCTTAAAACTATAAGAGACCTCGTTTTTCATCCATGAAATCAAACTTGAATCAAATCACCATTTCCAAAGTAAAGTCATAAGTTTTAAAAGAACACCTTTCCTTCAAACCAGAAAATCCCAACTTTACGCAACGTTGCTTGAAAAATCATATCTTCAGTTATTGGAAAAATAGAATCAAAGTACTACAACTGTTCAAAAGACATCTTTTCAAGATTCGATTCGTAAATAAAACGAATTTGACCTCAGGTCATAGTTTTAACTAGTAGGAAAATAGAACAGGTTTAACATTTTAATGAATTTTTGAAAAGTTATTGGTGCTTATAGAGATTGAGTGAAAATCTAAAATTTACAAGGTTGAAAAAGCTCTTGTTTAGTTTCAAATCTAACAAACTAAACCCAAATTGAAAGTTTGTCTTACGCCGCGACATCAAAATTTTCTAAAATTGCGCTATACTCCCTGAGGAGATGTCTAGCAGAAAAAAGTTCAAGAAATTATCCCTTTTTAACTTCTAAACTCACATTTAAAAGTCAACATTGAACAAAGATTATTGAGCGATATTTTACCAAAAATTTGTAAGAAAGTAGAGCTAAAGTAGTTGAACGGATTCGGCCAGCAAGGGGGTATTTCTAGAGATTCTACCAAGATTCTCGCATAAATCTCACAACTATAATTCATCAATCTCATGAAATAGCCATAATACATAACAATCGACATATATCAAGCTATTAGCCATCAAGATTCACCAACAAGTTTACACTACAAAGTATGAAAAATCTTCAAGTCATCTAATCGGGTACTCGGGTTTTCAAGAGATCTTTTCAATAACCTAAACTCATCTAGTCATAAATCATTGGATTTAAGCCGTAAAACTTATAGGTCTATAGAGTTCAAACTCTTCCCACTAGCATAGTCTCAACCCAAGCCAAGGTAAGTTGTAGACCTCCAAGATTCGCCACAGGATTTACCTTTCTCTCGAACTTGATCAGGAGCAAGTGAAGTTGGATGTGGTAGTGATCTTGGAGCTAAATTTATGAAAGAACAGATGAAATCTTTCTTCTCTATTTGGAGCTTGAATAACCGCCTAGAGAAGAGTAAATGGTGAAGAAAATTGCTGAAAAATCTCGCCTCTCTCATCTCTATAGGACTGGCTACAAGGAAGGAAGAGCATAGAGATTCGTGTTGGTGATTTTCTTGAAAGATGAAAGAAAGGATAAAGATAAAATATGAAGCAAGACTCTTTTTTTCTTTTTTTTTTCTCTAGTGGTTTCTTATGAAGTCAAAATGAAATGATAGAACGAAGATTAGTTGAGGTCTTGTAAAGAATGAGTGGCGGAGGTGATGCCATTTGTCACCCTCTCATTACTTGAAACTCTAATGAATTCTTATCTTATTCACTAGTTCGCCTCTTTCACACTTAATTCCCTTTAATTCCAATAAAGTGCAACATATACCTCACAAATTATCTCTTTACCCTTATTCACTAACCCTTAACTTCGACTCTTGGTTATCTCTCATGTCTTGGGGTTACCTAGCCCTTCGTTCTTGGCCTCGACTTCGACCTTGTCTACCGTCTATAATCTTTATAGAAGGTAGACACAAAATGAATGCGAGAATAAAATAAAATACAGTAAAACAAGGTGAAATAATATATAATAACATAAAATAAAATAAGCAACTAGCAAATTAAATTTTGAAATCAACATGAGAATCTTTTAGAACCGACCAAATTCCATACATATATATACCGAGAGAATCAAGTACATTACGCTGGCATATTTAATACAAAAGAACACACCAAAAGTCGCTTGCATGGCTATTTTACTACACAAAAACACAACAGTGAAAGCGGTAAATAGCATGCACCTACAGAGACGAGAATCGCCCTGGTGGTTTCTCTTTACAAAAGGGTTACAAAATATACTACACGCAGATGCCACAAAATACAAACAGTCATGTAGCCACAAGCATAGGCCTCACAAGCCTCACCCCAACTAATCCATTTACAAAACATTCAAAAGACTAAGACCTTCATAGTCTAGTTCGCAACTAAATTTTCACCCTACATCTAGGAGGATTTAAGACCAAACGATATCAACATTTGCTTGTACTAATCATTACATCAAGTGCCGAGTTCAAAACTCATAGAATAGATATAACTCTAGGTTTTACGACAGTTCCTTATTAGGTGTTCGAGACTCCCATACCTTAAACATGCACCCATCTTTCTCCAACACCCATCTGTAGGATGAGGTTTGTGACAGAAATCACACTTAGTAGCTCTGAGTTGCCATACAACAGGTCCACCAATTTTTAGTTTCTTTCCTTTACATTCAGCAGCATGTTCATCTTCGTTAATCTCTTTACGCTTTCCTTTAACATTGAGAGAGCTTCCCTCCAGATTTCTAACTTGAGTGTTAGGAGTATCTCAAAATTCAATTTGGGTAGTTGAGCGCACCAGATCAAATATATGCTGCATCTCCTCTAGTATGGCTTCATATTTCTTCTTCATTTCCACATACTTGCTTATTAGCTCAGTCTTTTCCTTATATTCTTGTTCCCATCGTCCTTCCCAATATTTAGCAAGTTCTTTCTGAAACCCTAAATCCTTTCGAAGAGCCTCTACGTCTTCGTGTGAATCCTCCAAGTTCGCCATGTCTCTAATTCCTTTAACTCCCAAATTTAACCTGCTAAGGAAACCAAAATTGCCAGGTTAATATTTAATCACTATGGACCTCTAACCATTTAAATCTCAACTCTATGAAATCCAATATAATGACCCTTTTTGACTTGTGAATACAAATCGAGTCTTTTGCTTAACTACCTATCCGAGAGATCTCAACACAACTCATCTATTTTCAGAGATGCAAAACCGTAGACATAAGTATGGCTATCTCAACTCTATATTCGAGAACAATATTCTTAAAATATCCCAAATAGATCTTTAACCTAGGCTCTGATACCACCTGTGACAGCCCACCTCTCCTAAGGGCAAACCCAAGGGTATCAGCGGGTTGCCTGCCCAGCTCTCGCCAGGACTCACTACAAAATCCACAATATAATTGCAAGAAATCATTCCTAAAACCCTATTTAGCATTTAACCCAAATACTAGTTAACCTACAAGAGTAAATCTTCAAAATTACAATTATATAAACTTCAAATAAGATCGTCCAACAACTTTATGATACATTTCAATTCCATGGAAGTATAGAACCCCTACAGTAACTAATTCCTCGATTAACCCCACTTCAAGACCGTAAGGAAAACAATTAGGTGAGCTAACGCTAGTGAGGCTAAGGAAAGGCATGCAAGCATGTAATCAAGCAAGTAGGAAAGCCAAATTCGATATAAAAAGCGAGTAAATCAATCAATCACTTACAGCTGTAATTTTCACCAGAGACCAGATCCCCAAGGAATCACTACTCGAGGGCTCACATTAGGCAAGAGCCTTGGAGCTGGGTTCGGAGAACCCTCTTCGAGCCTCTCTATCTATAGATAATATGCGCAAGTACAGTGAACATTGTTCATACACAAAAATACAAAATGTAAGGATACTGGCTCGTGAGCCAATTTCCACGGTCAAGCAGTTGAGTCCATTCCATTCCAAATGTTGACTCTTCGTCAACTTAGCAGAGGTAAAGTCCGTTGAATCTCCACTTGGTACAACCTCCAACCAACAGTTCACCCTCTCGGGCCCGAAACCAAACACGCACTTAAATAGCATTACTTAACAAGTATGCCTAGAAAGACCCCAATTCTAGATCAAGCTATATCACTTCCCATGGTTCACCAAACTTCTCGACCAAGCCCTTGTCGTCTCGAAGTTACATAGCAATGGGTTGAGGCTCCCCACCATGGTCGGATGAGACAAAGCTCCAATCGGCATACCGGTCATAGCATTGGGACTGGAGATGGTACCGCCACTCAATGCTCAATGAAACACTTTCATTTACATGCACAAGTAACACTTATCATTTATCAAGCAAGCAATCACATGAGAGAAAGGACAAGGCGATAAAGTACACCTAGCCTCGAACTATTGGCAATGAAACATTTTATTTAAACACTTAACATGCACTTGGAACTCACCGAAGTCAAGAGCCTAAAGCAAAAGCACGCCAGAACAATCGAGTTCTCCGGGATCTTCTCGATTACCTAAGACAAGTACGAGTATAAATTACTTAATTATACAACCAAGGTTTAGTTGTTTTCTCACTACCCTTATTTAAAAGATAACATTTTTAAGTCATGGGAAATGATCAAGTACTTTCATTCAAATCACTAGGGTAATATTTGATAAATGTCTTTAAAAATGTCTCAATTAGACTCAAGTCAAGTTCAAGATTCTCCGATTTGAGAATCAAGTGAAACACTAAGTTGGTACGAAAATCAAGAAAGAGGGTCAACCATTTTCAGGTCAAAGTTACCAAGTTTTACGCTCTAAAATAGTTAAAAGAGAATGGAAATAAGTTTTCCTAGTTCACCGACCAAATTTATTTCAAAAGAAAGCAAGTTCGATAATTTCCTAATTTGAGCTGAAATCTTTGAAAAATCATAACTGGAGTTCTACAAGTCCAAATTTTGCGTACTTGATACTGTTAGAAACCTCTTGAAAAGTTATAAAACTTTGTAGAAGACATCCAATTAAAATTCTGGGCATAAATTGCCCAGATTTTCGAGAAAGAAACTGCTACAGTACCAAAACAGGGCACGTCAGGTTGGTCGACCAGTCCACTTTGAAAATTCACCAAAAATTATAAAAAATGAATTGGACTCTCAAAGTTATACAGTTTAAATTCCTACATAAGAAGTTTCAAACGCCACCAACGGCACTCAATTCTGACACTTGACCAAGAAATTATAATGGATCAAACATGGCAGGTTCACAAAACTGAATTTTCTGGAATCCGAATTTGGAGGGCAGAATTCTAAACCTTGTTTGAGTGACGGTTTCTTGTCCAAAAATTATCAAATTTGGTAACTAATACTTCCATATATAAGCTAAGTTCATACCAAAATTCAACTAAAAACTCTCTCGGGAAGATAGCTTTCTAATCGCCCAAAGTTCACTCAGTGAATTGCCTTGAACCAGTGAAGTTTTAATCTTCTTCTTCTAATCATCTTTAACATACCTAAACTACCACCAATTGACCCTATTTTCGAACCCAAGATATTTTCAACCTTCCTAAGCCTAATGGTGGTCAAAAATGATGAAAGCTTTTATTAAACTTTTGCACTAAACAGCCCCAAAATTTCAGACAGCATGCTACTTCAAATTTCCAGATTTTGCTCCAACTTAATAACCATTAATGCAACCATTTTAGAGGGCTTTTTGTGGGAAAGTTTAATACCTTAAACCTCAACATTCAAGCATTAATAATCAGCTCCTAAACCTCCAATTTCCAACCCACAAATCAAACATATGCATACACATTTCATCATTTAGCAATTCTAGTAAACAAATTTACACATTTTGTGGGAATTCCAAGAGCCCACATATCAACCATAATCATCAAATGCAAATTAAAGAAAGCTTAACAACTTGAAATTCCAAAAACCAACTCTAGTCAAGGTTCTAGGAACCCATCAACATCCCAATCCTAATTTCATGCTTGGAATTTAAAGAATGAACAAAGATTAAGCTTCTAGGGTTTTACCTCTTCCAAGAACTTAGCAAGAAAACCTCCAAAGAACTAAGCTTCAACCACCCAAGAGCTTCCTTCTCCAAGTTCTACACCACGCTTCAAGTTTGAGCCAAGATTAAGGCTTGATTGTAGTTGATTTTGGGAGGAAAATGGATGAAGAAAATGCTGAAATTTCAAGGGAAGGAAGTGAGGAGAGAGTCGGCCAAAGAGGAAGGGAAAAACTGAAATGTTTGAGTGGTAGTTTTGTAAATAAATGGAAGAAGTACAAGACAAGTTTTTAAAGGTCAAAAGTCCAAATGGAAATAGTAGTTTTGCTAGCAATTTTGGAGGGAAAATAATTAACTCTCTTGGCTGCAATTTAAAGGACAATCTCGGCTAAGAGAGAGAGAGAAGAAAAGGAAAAATTGAAGTGAATTGGGGGAAATTAGATGGGTAAACAGTCGCAATCCTAACTTTCGGAAAATTTGTCCAACTAGGGTTTTAAGGTTTCAAAACCCTACTTAATCTCATTTCTGGTCCCTTGATTATATTCCTAACCTACGAGTGATCATCCTTACATTCCAGTACTACTTAAGTCCTTGCCCGAATTTCTACCTTGAAAAACGTGTTTTTCTCATTTTCTGTCTAATTGATACAAAAAGAGCGAATTTTAAAATAAGATGAATGGAATATTGAAAATCTACCGAAAAAATGAATATAAAGTTGAATTAAGTTTTTTTTTCTCAAAAATAAAAATGAATTTTCATCTAAATTTTTCTGAAAAATATGTGTGAAAATGACATTAAAATAATTATACAGATTATTAACAATAATAATAATATTTAAAATAATAAATACTAACAATATTTAAAAATAAATTTTTGAGGCCCTCACAACACTAGACCACAATTGTCTTAGGGTTTCGACTTGGTGGGAAGAGGTAATCTAGTTCTTCCAAATCTTTTCTTTTGATTTCATCTTGTAGTTTTAGGCTTTGTAGATTCTTGATATTGTTCTTGTTAAATTTGGGTTGTTGAAGTGGGCTCTATGAAATCCCACATTCCTTGATTATTGGACTGCCATGATGTGTGTACATGTGATGGAATGAATTTGTGATGAATTCATGGAAGTTAGGAAGATAGGAAGAGAGGAGGAAGGAATGTTATGCTGCCATTTTCATTTTAGCATTTTCTCCCCTGTTTTGGCAGCAGCTTTTGTGGAATTTTTGGTGATTTTGAGAGCTGAAATGTTGGTCTATATGTGGGTAAATTTATTTGCAAAAAATTATTCCATTTGGTGTGTTATAATCGCATGAAAAGAAGAAGTTAAAATCTGGAAAAATAGTTCCCAATTTATCGAACCTTGCTGCCCTATTTTTGATTGGTTTGTTCACTGCCTTTCCGTATGAGTTTTTGGCTAAATTTTGGTACAAATTTAGTTCACATACTGAGGTTTATGCCTGCAAATTTGGTGTTTTTCCAATGTCATTTCGTTACCCAAATGATGTTCCAAAAATGACCCTTTGAAACTGGAAAATCAAGCTGTCAGACAGCTTACTGTCCCAACTTCAATTGGCTATATTTTCTTGTTCGGGAGTCAAAATTGTATCTCGTTTGTTGTTTTTGAAAGTATACTTGTAGGTCTTTCAGTGGTATAAATTTCAAGGGTTATATCGATTTCTGTGAATTTTGGTGAATTTTCAAATTTTGTCGAAAACCAAGACTATCATGCCTTGTTTTCACTGTTGTAGTGAAGATTTCTCTATGTTATTGATCCAACTAGCTCTTACACTAAATATGAAAGTTGTAGATAATTGAATGAAGAATATATATGTAAATATTCAGCTCAATCTGAGCACTGTAGATTGTGAAATGACAAAATTGCCCCTGGTGCCCTGTTTCTGTCCAAACTAAAAATTGGCCTCTGTAATTGGTTAGTTTGACTGGGAAGATGACTGAATTTGTTGTCGATGCCTTCTTAAGAATTGTAGCCTTGTATATGATCTTTCATATGCCATTGGAATCACCTGAATTGGACTTGTGTGCGTTGAGTTATGATTAATTGAATCAGGCATGGCAGTAAGTTTCACAGTGAGATGTAAACTTGAGAATCTGGGGGCTGTTTTGGTAAAATTGACCTAGATAGAATGGGAGCTGAGTTGAGATGCCTTCATGAATTGTAGAGCTATGTCTTAACTTTGAAACGGTACCTCATGCACTTTAAACCGATACTTGTAGCATGAGTTATGAGAAAAGGCGCATAGGGTGTCAAAACTGCCTTTTTCACCTTTTTGTTTGCGTTTTCCGTTTTTATTCCGTTCTCGTCCGTTTTTAGTCTAACGTTCATGCTTGTGCTCTTTTTGCTGTTTTAAGTGTTTATGAGTGTCTTCTTGAGAGTTTTAGTTTGTTGAGTATTTGCACCCCATTTCATACTTGGAAAATGGATTTTCCCAATTTCATGAGATTCCTCTTAATTTAGAATCAGAAAGCTTAATCGCTTGGAAACTTGACCTTGAATGCATACTTAGGTAATTTTGATTTTTCATATCTTAGGTGATCACGTGGACACCGAGAAACTTGTTTGAACTCCTGAATTTTTCTCACTTGCTCTCGACTATTGGTGAGTGTTCAAGTGCATGTTAATTAATGTAAATGAATTGAAAGCATGCTTGTGTGCCTCAGTGAGCGTGTACTTTATCGCGCTCACCTTCTTTGAATTGTCTCAAAATGAGATCAACTGTTTAAATAGTTACTTGTTTGACTGCTTGAATTGTTTATAACTGTGGGGACGCCTAGACCCCATTGGAAATCCCTTCACTTTGTTCGGCAACAGGGGCTAGGGCAAGGGATGGGTGATCCATGGGTTATTACTGTTTAAATCACGTCGGTTGGAATGAGTCCACCGACTTGGCATACTCATAGTGGGTTGCCAATCACTGATTAAATTTAGGAGTTCGGGCCCGGTCAAGGGGGTGTAAGTAGACGGGAGAGGGGGTAAGTGGTGAATATAGACTGTGAGAGTGAGTGGTTGACGGAGTGTCAACGTATGACCAGAAATTGATACTTGTGAAGCGGAGAAGGCAACTACAGAGATTGTGGAAATGTAGAGCCGGCAACTGTATTCTTCAAATTGTATTGTTTAAATGATTTATTAACTATTTTGCTCTTTTACTGCTTCATTAATTTCTTTATCTACTTTGAGTTGCATGTGCATGTTTCTCTTGGACTCTCTGAGCGTTAGCTCACCCCAATTTGTTTTCCTTAATAGGTTTCGAAGTGGGGTACGTGAATCGAGAAATTTAGTTTCTTTTGTAGGTTTTCCTCACTTTTGTATAAGATTGAAACTGTTTATGGAATTGATGGATTATTGTACTTGAGGTTATTATTCCTGTAATTTTGATAAAATTATGAGGCTTGTACTCGTGAAAGTCGAGCTAGTGAATTTGATAGACTTTAATTATGGATTTAAGAATGAATGTATGTGATATATTTGTTTTTAGTGAGTGAGTCCTGGCGAGAGTTGAGCAGGCGTCCACTGATACCCTAGGGTTAGCCCTTGGGAGAGGTGGGGCATCTCAGGTGGTATCAAGGCCTAGGCTTTAGGTCCTTGTAGTGTATCCTAGACTAGATGTTTAGAATGCCGGACTGTAGGATTAGTTTGAAAGTTAAATGAAAGGATTACTTGTATACGTTTGGTTAAGACTTGCATTTTAAGTGGATGATTTGGAGTTTAGGGATGTAGAACTATATATGGTCGAGATTTGATTTATAATTAGAGGAATTTGGATGGTATGTCGGGCAAAAATGAGAATTGAGTTGATTTATACTTTAGGGTGGCCAACCTTAGTGTTGATTGACTTTGTTCTTATTTTGGTGCCTGAATACAAATATATTATAATTGAGGATATCCGCCATACTTGTAGGTTATCCAAGACCTCGGGAAGAGGTAGAAGAGAGAGCTGAGAGCATGGCTCGTGAGGAGCCCTCGGAGGAGGAGCCATTCAAGGACCCTTCTAGGGATTCCCGACTAGCGATTTGGCTGTGAACTAGATTAGGGTTTCCAATTTTTGAGTGTTTTGAAAATGGTTTAGCTGGGGTGAGGCTTGTAAGGCCTAAAACTGTGACTGCATGACTATTGTATTCTGTAGCACCTGTGTGCTATATTTTGTAATATCCCACGGCTTGCTAACTGTTTGTGAACTTGCAAATATAAGTATATGTTAGTTGTTTCTATTTCAAATGTTTTCACTATTGATTCTTTTACTTAAATTATTTTTGCGTAATTGTTTTATTTCTGCATTTAGACGTAACTAAACAAATGGATGCTCATGGTCGAGGTCGAAGTTGAGGTCATGGTCGAGAACGTGGGCGTGTGCAAGCCCAACCCTCCGTGAGTGTTCACCTTTCTTGGGCTGAGTCTGAGGGGAGATCGGGCGGTGGTAATGAGGATCAAGTGGCTACGGCCATCAAAAGAATGACTGACATACTTGAACGTCTGGCCTATAATCAAGGCTCTGGACAGCAGAATCAACCTTTAGGGTCTGACCATGGGGATGATAGGGTTTTGGAGCATTTTCTTAAGTTCTCGCCACCTAAGTTTTTAGGAGGGGCTGATCCCGAGGTAGCTGAGAATTGGTTAGATAGGATGTCTGATATTTTTGCCGTTCTGAATTACTCTGAGGAGAGACGGGTTAGCTTTGCCACTTTTCAACTTGAGAGCGCGGCGAGATCTTGGTGGAATGTGATCCGAATTAAGTGGGAACGAGAACAAACTCCTTGGATTTGGGCAAACTTTAAGAGAGAATTTGATGAGAAATTCCTGCCTCCACTAATCCAAAAGAAAAGGGAGGATGATTTTATTAGATTAAGAAAGGGATCTATGAGTGTGGCCAACTATGAGACCCAATTTACAAAACTCTCAAAGTTTGCATCCGAACTAGTGGTCACTGATCGGAAACTAATTAGGCGATTTGTGCAAGGACTTAACGTTGAGATCTAAGAGGCGTTGGCTGCGGCCCCAAATTAATACTTTTACTGAGGCTTTAAAGAAACCCCAAAGAGTTGAGAGTGTTAGGCAACAAGTGAAGGCTTTTCATGCTAAAAAGAGAAATGCTCCGAGTAGTAGTGGAGTAGGATCGTCTGATAGAGATATGCCAGCCCCTAAGTTGGGAAGGGGCACGGGCGGAGTAAGGACTGCCGGAGTATCGAGGGAATCTATGGCTGAGGAAGTCTCTCGTGGATGTGATCAGTCCCGGAATACCTCACAAGAAGGTTCTAGTACAGTGTCGACACCACAAGTGGGATGTGAATATTGTGGTAAACCAAATCATACGGTGGGCGGTTGTTGGAAGAAAGCTGGAAAATGTCTGAGATGTGGGAGCGCAGAATATCAAATTATCAACTGTCCCATGTCACGTCGTGAGGGTGGTGGATCACAACAATCTACTAGGCCGACGTCTAAACAGTTGAGTATGGGAGATAATCGCTCGAGAGTGCCCGCTAGGGTCTATGCCATGGACTAGCATCAAACTCCTAATCCTGCGGAGGTTGTTGAAGGTATGACCCTTCATTTACCATTACCTAGGTAGAGTTTTAATTAATCTTGGTTCAATAGACTCTTTGTAAACCCTAATTTCATGAGTGGGGTAGACATGAGGTCAAATAGGCCACCCTACAAGTTGGAAGTTAAAACGTTTATGGGAAAACCAAGGTTGGATTGCCAATTTGATGTGTAAAGATTATGCGGTATGAATTTCGAGGACGAAATTCTTTTAAGGAGGGGAGGTTGTGAGGACCCGAAAATTTATTTTTATCTGACCTATTTATTTAATTAATTATTTAATTTTTCTGAATAATTGATTTAAATCATTTTAATTACAATCGTACCATACATTACCTCATTTTATTTTAAAAACCATGTTTAACCATCAACTTAATTTTTCTATCACTCAATTGTGAAAAATGAGAAAATACACGTTTTTCGAGACAAACAATTGGACTGAGAGTGACGTAACCTTGGAGAATAAGAATGATCATTGGTAGATTAAAAAAATATAATTGAGGGATTGGAAGTGATTGATTAGGAATTAATCTCAAATTGGAGCATTAATGAACTAGTGTTCACTTGTTGACTTTTGTTCCCAAAAACTTGTGGTTCTCATTCCTTCTTGCTTTTCCCCAATTTATTCATCAAAAATCACAAGAAACTCTCATTTCTCTCTCTCTCTCTCACCCAAACTCCCCTTCCCCTTGTCCCTTCATTTTTGTCTTCAAAAAACTACTCCAAAACTTCTCTAACCCACCAAGAATTTGAACAAACTATGCTAACTTACCTTGGAGTTTGAGGATCATCAAGGAGAGAGAGTGTGAGCCGAGATTTGGAGGAAGAAAAGAGGGGTTTTGGTGCAACACTAGACCACAATTATCTTAGGGTTTCTACTTGGTAGGAAGAGGTAATCTAGTTCTTCCAAATCTTTTCTTTTGATTTCATCTTGTAGCTTTAAACTTTATAGATTCTTGATGTTGTTCTTGTTGAATTTGGGTTGTTGAAGTGGGCTCTATGAAATCCCACATTCCTTGATTCTTGGAAACCATGATGTGTGTATATGTGATGGAATGAATTTGTAATGAATTCATGGAAGTTAGAAAGATAGGAAGAGAGGAGGAAGGAATGTTATGCTGCCGGTTTCATTTCAGCATTTTCTCCCCTATTTTGGTAGCAGCTTTTGTGGAATTTTTGGTGATTTCAAGAGCTGAAATGTTTGTCTATATGTGGGTAAATTTATTTGCAAAAAATTATTCCATTCGGTGTGTTATAATCGCATGAAAAGAAGAAGTTAAAATTTGGAAAAATAGTTCCCAGTTTATCGAACCTTGCTGCCCTATTTTTGATTGCTTTGTTCGCTGCCTTTCCGTGCGAGTTTTTGGCTAAATTGTTGACTTTTTCCCCATTACTCATTACTCACTTATTTGCTTCCTCAAATTACACAGTTACCTCCTTAATCGAGCAATTAATGTGCTTAATCGCATATTACAAGTGTAAGTACACTTAATGAAGGTATAGCATCCTACAATTAATGTTAACGTCCACCTGATTCTTATTCTCTTCACCATTCAAATGAACAGGCTTTACTTATACAGTAAAAGCTTCTTTACACGCATTCTTTATGTGGGACCCACTACGTCCACGCGTTTCGATAACAGTGGCCAGCTTTACAGCTGGCATACAGTGCCTCAACACTGCTCATTCGTCATTCAAATTTTAAAGCACTTATTGCCACTAACTTTTGCACTTGGATATCTGGCCCACATGTCCTTCATGGCCAACGGCATACTGCCACTTTGCAGTATTTTACATGATGAGCTGTAATGGGTCCCACTTTATTAATAAAGTGAATTACATATTGCACTGTGTGCATACACTGGTACATGTACTTTTCTACGGCACTATTGCAATGTGGGGCCCATTTCTTCCATATAACGGGCACTATGCCTGTGCTTCCGTGTTTGAGGTACTCCCAGACGAGCTCAGCTCGTCTTCTTCCTCTCTACCCTCCATCAGCACCTCCTTGACCTGCTCCACAGCACGGAAGAGCTCACCGAGCCCCTTAACGAACCTTTCAGGTCCGGAAATTACTGCTACATGCATCCCATATAAACCGCAAGTTCCATTCCATCTCGCAGCATGACTCGAAAAAAACCCTCGTAATCCCTCCTGTCTGCTATCTCATTCTTATTCTCTTCACCATCCAACTGAACACGCTTTACTTATACTGTAAATGCTTCCTGGACACGCACTCTTTATGTGGGTTCCACCATGACACGTGTCAAGATAGCAGTGGCCAGCTTTACAGCTGGCAAACAGTACATCGGCACTGCTCATCCGTCGTTCAAATTTTGAAGCACTCATTCCCACCAGTTTTGGCACGTGGATACCTGGTCCACTTGTGATTCACGGCCAATGCCGTGCTGCCACTTGGCAGCACCTGTGTCGGCCACCATGCCTTGTTGGCATGGTGGGGGACAGGGCCACATCAATCGTGGCCCACAACAGAACTCAGTAACAAGTGGCATCCTGCCACGTGTACTAGTCCGTACCGTGCCCACGTGCCTGACGGCAAGTGGGACGGGAGGGGGCCTGCAAAGCGGGTCATTCAATCAACCCTCCGAGTTGATCCTGACCATCCATTCCCCATCTTTCAATCTCATCCGTCCACGTGGCGGCCCCGAGCGTCTTAGTAACATTATATAAGATGCTGGGGAAGACACATGGCGGTTACTATTTAGGGAACCCAATATACCCAATTGGGCGATACTTTTTTTAGGAACCTGATGCTACAATAGGAACCCATTGCTACAGTCCTTCACAACGACATCGCATTTCTATAAAACGACACCGTCCCATTCACATCATACATAATCAGAAAATCGCCTTTCTCATCCTTATTGAGTGCTAGTGAACATAAGTTCAATGGAAATACTGGCCGATCACTCCATCACCGGCTATTACAAGTCCAAGGTCTCAGAAGCAAGGGTTTCTTCGAAATCACAGGTCATCAAGATCTCCTTCCCGACATTTACATCGAGTCTCTTATAGAGGGTGCAGAGACTCTTCCCCCTAATCGATCACTGCGAGATCCGATACACTCCCTAAATTCCGATCAACAGCACCGGCAAGGTGCGTATGCTCATATATGACACGCGACTCAAGGCACACGACCAGTTACAGGCGGAGTACGTCTTTCCGGTGACCTGTTCGATCATCCTCCACTATTACGGCACCTCTTACTCATCTCACAATGATGACAAGTGCCCGTGGGTGGCCAAGTACAAGCTGGAAGACTCCAATATCAATGTGGGGGTCAACTTCTGCAAGATCAAGGCTTACATGAAGCTCTCGACATCCAAGATACCGGATCAGCTTCCATTCCGGGCCCCGACGGCCCAGATTATGTCGGATCTGTTCTCTGAATAGGATATAGATCTGTGGCACTGCAACTATATGCCCAAACAGCCCGTCTTGTGTAGATCTGCTTCCGTACTGGACTGGACCACAAGGAGCTCAGTGAGCTCTTCCGTGCTGTAGAGCAGGTCAAGGAGATACTGATGGAGGGCAGAGAGGAAAAAGACGAGCTGAGCTCGTCTGGGAGTACCTCAAGCACGGAAGCACAGGCATAGTGCCCGTTCTATGGATGAAATGGACCCCACATTGTAATAGTGCCGCAGAAAAGTACATGTAGCAGTGTATGCACATAGTGCAATATGTAATTCACTTTATTAATAAAGTGGGATCCATTACAACTCATCATGTAAAATACTGCCAGGTGGCAGTACGCCATTGGCCATGAAGGACATGTGGGCTAGATATCCAAGTGCAAAATTTAGTGGCAATGAGTGCTTTAAAATTTGAATGACGAATGAGCAGCTAAGGCAATCAGATGCCGTTGTAAAGTGGACAACGCTATCGACGCGGGACGTAGTGGGTCCCACATAAAGAATGCATGTAAGGAAGCTTTTACTGTATAAGTAAAGCCTGTTCATTTGAATGGTGAAGAGAATAAGAATCAGATGGACGTTAACATTAATTGTAGGATGCTATACCTTCATTAAGTGTACTTACACTTGTAATGTGCGATTAAGCACATTAATTGCTCGACAAGGAGGTAGAATCGTAATTTGAAGCAAATAAGAGAGTAATGAGTAATGAGGAAAAAGAATCCTTTATTGAATTTGATAGCGCAGCGGATTACAAAGTACAAATTCAATTGGACCGCTATTCGGCCTAATGGGCCTCTAGTATAAAGGCTTCTTAATTAAAGGCCCACGATTTTCTTGGGCCTGAAAACTGGACATCACTGTTGATATTGATTGGGCCAATGTACTCACCCAATTGCACATCTGTAGCCCACGTTACAGTAAGGCCCACTATGCGTCAGATGGGCTCTGGATCAGATCCATTATTCGATTCCACGCAGTCAACTCGATAAAAGATGAACGGCTTACTACGGCGGTGACATACCCGCTCAATAAGAAATTGGGCCTTTGTGGACCGGTCCAGTGCAAAAGCATATCTACACAAGTCGGGCTGTTTGGGTGCATAGTTGCAATGCCACAGATCTATATCCTGTTCAGAGAACAGATCCGACATAATCCGGGCCATCGGAGCCCGAAATGAAAGCTGATCCGGTATCTTGGATATCGAGAGCTTCATGTAAGCCTTGATCTTGCAGAAGTTGATCCCCACATTGATGTTGGTATCTTCCAACTTGTACTTGACCACCCACGGGCACTTGTTATCGTTAAGAGATGAGTAAGAGGTGCCGTAATAGTGGAGGATGATCGGACAGGTCACCGGAAAGACGTACTCTGCCTGTAACTGGCCATGTGCCTTGAGTCGCTTGTCATATATGAGCACGCGCACCTTGCCGGTACTGTTGATCAGAATTTGGGAAGTGTATCGGATCTGGCAGTGATCAATTAGGAGGGAGAGTCTCTGCACCCTCTGTAAGAGACTCGATGTAAATGTCGGGAAGGAGATCTTGATGACCTGCGATTCCAAAGAAACCTGTGCTTCTGAGACCTTGGACTTGTAACAGCCGGCAATGGAGTGATCGGCCAGTATTTCCATTGAACTTATGTTCACTAGCACTTAATGAGGATGAGAAAGGCGCATTTTGATGTATGACGGAACGGGACGCGTGTCGCTTTTATAGAAATGCGATGTCGGAAGATCGTGAGCTGGGTACCCACCGCAAAGATCGTTCCCAAACAAGTATCGCACAATTGGGTATATTGGGTTCCCCTAATAACGCTTATCGTGTCTCCCCGAGCGTCTTATAAAATATTACTAAGACGCTCGGGGTGCCACGTGGACGAATAAGATTGAAAGATGGGAAATAGACGGTCAGGATCAGCCTGGAGGGCTGATCTAATGGCCCACTTTGCGAGCCTCCCTCCCGTCCCATATGCCGTTAGGCACGTGAGCGCGGTACGGACTAGTACACGTGGCAGTTCTCCCCGCTACATTTGTGCTCTGTAGTTGTGCCGTACAAAATTCAAAATTTGAATTTTGAATGAACAGGGCTCAGTCCGTGTTGCTGTCTTGGAGAGGAGGAAAAACACAGTGCAAGTGTTCACGATGAACTGTTGCTGATTGACATAAAGTTGAATGTCGTACACTCTCTACAGGAGTACGTGGTGAAAAATGAAAGAGAAATCGATGGAAGGGAACTGTTGTGGTTGTTGTTGTGCCGAAAAATGGGAAGCCGCAGTGCGAAGAGGTACATTCTTCCAAGAATGCCGGTGATCCAATCGGCATCGGCTGAAGCTACCGCTCACGCCTAATGGCTGGTGGCGCAGCTTTCAGAAGAAGATCAAGGCTGTTTACTCAAGTCGAAGAGGTACCGCCTGCATCGGCATTATAGACAGGTATTCACCCGCGACAGATCGGACCTGATACCATTTACTTCGACTATACTAGCATGCCAGCCCTGGGTCAAGAACTAGGAAATAGGTACGGTAACAAATGCAAGGTGGACTCCATCAATATGGATGGATCCCTTGTGATAGGAACAGGAATCACTCATATGGACGACCACGGAACATTGAAATGTCGCACGCCAGATGGCATATTGGGCCCGCTCAGAAGTTACGATCCGAGAGCCCCGCCAGCACATTCACCCGTGGTATTCGTGAGGTGGAACCCACTCGCTTAAAGGTTGACTTGCGCGACGTATTACGCCGGAGCGATTTCCGCAGTTAATGCGCGAGAAGATTGTCGTGCGGAATGCTAATGTTGGAAGCCGTATCTCTATCGATAGATACCTCCCACTATTTTGGAAGAATAAATTCTTGACAAAGTTCAAGGATTACGGAACCATAACTGATGGCCGTTACAGTAATGTGAAAGAGAATGCACTCATGCTGTACATAGTTTGGGAGTGTTCATCAGGCAACACTGTTGCCGTTAATATTAATTGTAGGATGTTGTACCATCATTAAGTTTACTTACACTTGTAATGTGCTTAATCGCACATTAATTGCTCGATTAAGGAGGTAACTGTATAATTTGTGAAAGCAAATAAGAGAGTAATGAGTAATGAGGAAAAAGAATCCTTGATTGAATTTGATAGCGCAGCGGACTACAAAGTACAAATTCATTTGGGCCGCTATTCAGCCTAATGGTCCTCTAATATAGAGGCTTCTTAATTAAAGGCCCACGATTTTCTTGGGCTTGAGAACTGGACATCACTATTGATATTGATTGGGCCACGACCTGTGGCCCAATTGCTCTGCAGACATCTGGTAGCCCACGTTTCTAGTGAGGAAGTAACGTGTAGGTGAATTTTGGTGAAAAAGCGGTACTGGGGCAGGGATCTAACTGATAAAAGTTCCGGTAATCAAACTGATAAAAGTTGCTAGCTAATCTCTACTCTCCCTTTCCTTTTCTCCTTATGTTCTAAGAGTTTATTAGAGTTGGTGCTAAGATATTTGCGGAAGAAGGTATTTTTATTGCTAAGGAATTTTCAAGTTCAGAGCTGGGTAAGGATGTACATACTCTGAGAAGTTTACAAGTAATTCTTATATAGTCTATCCCGGATATGAAATCCGGATTTCAACTTCTAATAAACATAAAGTAGTGACTCAGTGGTGGGACATACCACTAACAGCTGTCTAGCAAGAGGACAGTTTTTCCATCGAAAGGTGGTAGTGATAAAGCCTCTGTGACAGTGACATTGACATAAAGTAGATGCTAATAATTCTACCATCTGTTAGATATATATACATCTTTTGGAATCCTCCAAGTGATCTCCAACTGTGCGTCTTCTTATGCTTCCATTTGATTTTCTAGATTTGCTATAGCTTCATCGTCTAGTCCTTCTAGATATTGTTGCATGCTGAGAATATCTTCATCTTCTACAATGTATTCTTCTTCTCTTTTTCTTTTTCATAATCTTCTAAATAATGTTCAAATATTTCGGGCCATCTGGTATTAATAATGAAATCTGTTTCAATGAGATAGGGTCCCGGAATGTATATTTTTTGGTAGCTTGATTCTGCTGCTAATCTATAACTTCTAGTCCAATTTCCTTTGAAATGTTTATGGGCCAACATCCTTGCTCTGTAATGGATCATTTGCTCTTGGATTGGTCTGCTACAAAAAGTCTGATATCTGTCTGCTGGTACAAGATGAGGTCCAATATCTGAGCAGAATAATCTGATTCTGTGAACTGCTAGTTCTAGTTGGAATCTGTCTGTCCATTCTGGCGGTGCTGTTGCTACATAGACTTTTACCCATTGGCCATGGGCTAACATTCTCCGAATTAAAAATGCTAACTTATCTCCAAAATGATATGTATCGTTAATGTTGTTCATATAAAGGTTTTCTACCATTCCTAGGTCAAGAAGATATAGTGTGGGGGTAATGGTTTCTATTGACTGCCTATTTGGGCTGACTGATATCTACTAAGATCAATATGGGCCTTTAAGAAAAAATATCTGATTTGGGTTATACAAACACTAGTTAAGTTAAGAGTGCCCATTCTAGAGTGTGTACAAGGTTGATCGAGGCAATCAATTGGTTCTTTCTAGAAGTAGTGGGCTATAAACACTATAGAAGTATCATGTAAATCTGTTGACATTTCTCTAAAGAATTCTTGTATGGCTTCTATTTTAGCCCAATATTGAGATTGGGTTTTTTCTGAGATAAGCCCAACTATATTATCTGGAAAATTACCAGAAAGAAGGGGTTTTGGCCTGAAGAATATCCTTGGTCTTAGGAAATCAAATGGCCTTTCCAAAATGGTTTTCTAGGCCCCAAGAGTCTAGAATTTCACCGTAGGTAGCTTCCTTGTAAGAGCCTTTTTTCTAAATATGAAATTTTTTCATCTTTTCTAATTCTCATTCTTTCCTATTTTTCTAAAGCTAAATGTTGTAAACCAATTGTGTGATGTGCATCTGCTAATTGTTTTTCTAAACTATTTATTTTCTTGTTTTTCTCATTATTTTGTTCTACATGGTGATTATTTGCCATTCTAAGTTTTTCTTTATAATCTTTGACTTGGCCTTTCAAGTCTACAATTTGTTGATTCAAAGTATTATTCCATTCATTTAGCCTTCTATAATTATCAGACATTGATTTACAGTGATCACAAAAAATTAAAGTATGAGTTCTATCTGATTGCAAAGTGCTACTATAACTACTACTAGTGTTACAAACATTAGTACTATTAGGGGCTTCTGTTCTGGGTTGAACTGGCACTCTCTGACTATCCATTCTATAGCCATGATCACCATAAAAATTTAATCCAATTTTATGTCTAGCATAATCTAATGCTTCATGAATATTTCTAAATCCTAACCGGTCTTTTTCTAGAAAATTATTAATCTGTTCATGTACCGAAATCCATCGCGGAGTAGACTCCTGTGGGTTCTACCTTAACTTACCTACCCATAAGAAAATCCACTATGTGGTAAATGGCTAAGATACCATGCTAATGCATTTAAGGATCTAGCTTTTTGTGTGAAGAAGCCTTCCATAAATTGTCTATAATTATATGTTCTACATCTCTAATACACCGCTTGAGGACCATATTAAACCCAGGTTTGATCCTTTGGGAAATTGTTCAGGTTCCCAATTCCCAAGCTTGATAGTAGGAAAGCTGAATTGCTGCATATTAATACTGTTAAGAAATTGGGGTTAGTAATCTGGATAGATTATCTGCTAATTTATTATCTATTCCTTTTATATGTTCAAAGATTACTTTGTAACCATCATTTAAAATCTTATCTCTAAATGTGGTCCATCTTCTAGATCGCTCTTTTTTTCTCATTCATTTTATCATGAAATCTTTAACGTAGCTTCACAATCGTTCTAACCATAAATTCCTTTTTATTTAGAATAAATAATCTAAAATTATCCGCTATATGTTACTGCTAATAATTCTGCGTCAATGCTATTAATTGTTCCTTTTTCTAAAAACTTTCCACTAGCATACCTACAGCCCTTTTCTTCATTTTTTAGACAATATTTATGAGGTCTGGCTTTTAGGCTTGCTCCCCATCCTACTGCACTTCCATCACATTGTACAATTAAATAATCTGTATCTAGAGGCAGCCTAAGTTCTGGTAGTTTAGTTACTTCTATTTTAATTTTCTTGACCAATTCTATATCTTCTTTATTAAAATATTTTTGTCCTTTAAGAGCTGTTTTTGCATATAATGGTCCAATTTTTCTACTTAGATTTGGAATAAAAGGTCTTGCATAATTTAATAATCCTAAAAATCTTTGGAGTTGTTTAGTATCTTCTATTTTATCTGGAAATTCTAATATTTTTGTACTTATATGGGGTTGCAATTTTATTTTTCCTTTTCCTATTTCAACTCCCAAAAAACTTATATTTTCCTAAAAAATTGTGCTTTCCTAGAACTAATTACTATACCATTTTTTAAAAATTCTGATAACACTAATTTAAGATGCGAAATATGTTCTTGTTCTGTTTTTGAAAATACTAATATATCATCGATATAAACTAAAACAAATGCTTTATATTTATTAAAAATTAAGTCCATTTTTCTTTGAAATATTACAGGTGCATTTTTAAGACCAAAAGGCATTACTAGCCATTCAAAATGCCCAAGTGGACATGTAAAAGCTGTCCATTCTATACTATACTTGCCAAAATCCTGATTTACAATCAAATTTACTGTATATATAAGTGTTTTGAATACTATTAATTAGCTAAGTTTTATCTGGAATATCATATCCGTCATCTCTAGTATTATCGTTTAGTCTTTTATAATTTATTACCATTCTACTTTTATCTCTGATTTGTTCACTATGCTTATTTACTATAAATGCTGCACTTCTATGAGGACTTTCACTTCTCCTAATTACTCCTAGTTCTGTCAAGTCTTTAATATGCATTTCAAATTCTTTAATTTCATCATTGCTAGCATCTATTTTTGCTGTAGAGATTTTTAGGTTTGGATTCAAAATGTCTAGTTTATAGTATACACCATTTTTATCCCAATGCTTGGTTGGTATTTCTCCAAATATTTCTTCTTTTCTTAATTTACTTATCATCTGGTCTATATCATGTCTACCTGTTTCAATTAAATTATATAATTTTCCTAAATTTAGATGGCTATTATCAATGCCTATTATATCATAATCTTCTTTAATAGGATATTCTAAATCTTGTTCTAATAAGTACAAGTTTTTACAATTACCAATATCTTTACAATGACAAGTGTGTTCTCTATGTTCTTTTTCAATTTTACTTATTATTTTCCTCGGAGTTTCTATTACTTTTATATCTTTATTTTTTAGGATTGTAAGGGGTCCACCACGCTTCTCTAGGCACTCTGATGTATTATATGATAGGAATGTATTTCTACGAAATGTTATTCCAGTTCTAGTTAAAATCATCCCATGGTAATGTTGTAAAATCATTTTGAAGGGAAATTTCGAACATATATTTCTCTAACATAATAAGGGTTAGTATATGTTTGGTTACCTATTTTAAAAGATAGTTCTACGTCAAATATAGATGTTGTATAAGTGCATATGGTACCATCCATTTGTGTTGCTGTTCTAGGTGTCGTACAATTTTTATAATATTTTTCTGGTAGTACTGTTGATTGGATAGTGATTTGACTACATCTTGTATCAATTATTGCTGGAATTTCTATAATATAGTTTTCTATTTTTACTATAGTCATAATTTCTATAGTTGTTATTTTTGAATGATTTCTACTTATAATTTCTATAGTTGGATCTATATCCATTTCTAATAATGCCGTATTAGAGGATTCTGCTATTATTATTTTGGCTATGTTTGTTTCTAATTGTTCGACTTTATTTTCTAACATTCTTATTCTTCTTTCTAAGTAATGTTCTATGGGTTGTTCATTTATTCTTTCTTTACTTTTATCACTTTTGAGTTCATAAAGCATATTAAATTTATCAAGACAGAATTTACATGATTCTAGATAACAATTATTACATTGGAATCTTAGTTCTGTTGATGGATGTTTATCACAAAATTTACATGGTTTATTAATATTACCTTTCTGATGTTGCCACTCATGTATACAATCATTTTCTACTAAATCTATTCCCATGTTGCTGATTTCATTGAATAATGTATTTATATGATTGTTATTTTCATCTTTATCAAGTACTTCACGTATACAACTCTTTTCTTCTATTTCAGAATCTGATTCTTCTATTTGATCATTTATTCCAAGTGATATTATACTATAAATACTTTCTGTTTCAAGAATATCATCATCTACTTGTATTAAATCTTCACCAAATTGTTCTACGAGATTTCGTTCTTTATTATATAGTGTTTTTCATTTTGGGCAATTTGTTGCTAAATGATTAGGTTCTCCACAAGTAAAGCAGTTTCAAGATGTATTATAAGTTCTGTCTGGTCTATATTTCCTAACATGATGATCTTTTCTAAGAAATGGTTTTCTAGCTTTACTTTTTCTAAGATATATAGTATTGTTTTCTAGGTTGATATTTAGGTTTTTTGTAAAATTTTTTTTCTTTGGTTTTCTATCATAAGAATCTTCTCCATATCTTTGTGGTGTATAAATATTTGAACAAAAACTATATTCTCCTTTCAATTGTCTTTGTATTTTAATTTGAGCGCATTCTTCTACCAATTTTTCTAGTATGAATACTATTGCTCTACTTACATTTTTTAAGCTCGGGTCATTAAATTGTATAAGTTTTACCTTTCATAAATTCTTCTTCCTAATTCATCTGGTAATTTTGCAAAAAGTTTTTCTATGATATTTTCTTCATAAAAACATCCTGCTAACGTTGAGTAATATAAATAATCTTGTAGAAAAAATTTTATATGTTTCCATTTCTTTAAAGTTAGTTGTTCTAATTTTCTATACTTGCTTTGTTGTATAAACATTCCTCCTCTATTTGGACTATTTGCTAATAGTATCTCTTCTACTTTCGATTCACAAAATTATAGGTTATTCCCAAAGGACATATCAGCTGCTAATTGTTGGGGAAATTTTTCTTTAAATTTTTCCCAAACTGCTTTTGTTAATTCCTTATAAAATGTTTCTAAGTATGTGTACATTTCTGTGCTATGACTAAACCTTTCTCGAATATATGTTTGTACCACTTTTACTTTTCCATTGGTTTATTACATCTGATATTAATTGTGGGTCATAAGAAGTTAGCATCAGTGTTTTACCTTCATCTATAGTATTAATTTTTGATATTGCTTCTAAAGGTTTTCTTCTTCCCTTATTAATATATCTTTCTCCTATTGGCTGGTCTCTGTAATCATTATATGTTAATCTAGGTATGTCTCCTGGTGTATACCTATTTTGTTGACTGCTGCTTCCAGTATCTTGAGTATTATCCTGATTCATAAATTCTCTATCCATTAAATCTTTATAAGATATTTCACTATACGATTCTTCTCCTAAATTATTAGTTTGTTCCATTAATGCTTGCCATGCTAAATTATCTTCTTCAGTTTCATATTTTACTCTTATATTTCTTTTCACTATCGTAGTAAAGTATTTGATTTACTTCTATTTGTCCTTATTTTCTTATTCATTTCTAATTTCATTAATTCTATTTCATTTAATTCCATTCCTAATTCTTTAGGATATATTATTTTATTAGTATAGCTAAGTAATTGATCTACATCATCTATTTCCATTAAATCAAGTTTTGTTTCCCTGGTATCTTCTTCTTCTGTATTAACTTGTTTATAATTTATATATCTTATGCTTTTACCGATGTTTCCTTTATACATTATACTTTCTTAGAGTTGCAATTGGTGTTTTATCTTGATTATAGACTTCTAAATTCCATTCTTCTCCTCATTGCTTTCTGGATTTTCTTCCATTGGTTTTATCATTTTATTCCCTTTACTTTGCTATTGCTTCTATAATAGCATTTGTATTCAAATCATAGTCAGTTCTACTACTATGTGATAATTTTCCTAAAATTCCTACCTGTAGATTAAGGTTTTTTCCCTTAAATCCTTCATATCCTTTGCTTTGTATTCTGATTTCTAAATAATTCATTACATCTTCTATGGTTTCTATAGGTTTGGGTTACAATAGAAAACTCCTTTATTTTGGGTCATAGCTACTTATTCCTCGATACTAATTTTACGCCTATGTGCCATCTATTATCTAGTATAGTTATATGAACTTTATTATTAAAACCTTTTCTAGTTAACCCTTTTATTGCAATCACTATTTGTCCTATATGCATAAAATTATAATTTTTCTTTTCCTTTTTTAGATTTTCTTTTACTAATTTTATTTTTATAGGTTGTTTTTCACTAGTACAGGCTAATGTTTCTTCTCTACAACTTCTAAATAGTCCTGTTTTTATTTTCCATATTCCCGTTTTGTATAATACTTTAGGTTGTAGTAGGGTTATTTGGTTATTATTTAGAATTTGATAATCTCTATCTACTTCTAGGATTTCTTCAATATGTCTACCATTAGATGGAGATGCTATATCTAGGATTGAGTTATTATTCTTATGGTCTTCTATTAGTGTTTTGGAAGGTCCTGTAAAAGATACTCTTCTATTCATCTTACCAGATTATAGGTTGCTTTCCTTTTGCAAATAAATTACTCGGTTCTGAGGTTTTCTTTTTATTAACAGGGACATTTTTAAATTTTTCTGTTAACTCATCTAATGCTGATTTTAATTCTATTTTATCTACTTTTTGGGTAATATTATTTAATCTATTATTAAGATTGTTAATTTTATCAAAAAGCTTAAGAATTAAAGCTATTACTACGTTATTTTGTTTAGGATAAATTTTATTTGAATTTGAAGTTCCCAAGTAATTTGTTAAGCCTTCAGTTTCTAAATGATAGAATTTTAATTCCATTAGGGTCTCAAGGTATTCGATGTTTGCTATATTCGGTGGTTTTTATTCATATACTAAGAAAATTTTAAAAGACTTGGACAAAAGATCGCAGGGATTTAAAAGAATCATACAAGCAAATAGAAAACCTATTGGTTAAAATATATATATATATATATATATATATATATAGCAATCACTCTCTAATTAAGTCCCATAGTCCGCTAAACCCATTTTCAATCTCTCAAATCTAATAGAACTCTTTAGATGATATCAAGAACAACACCATAAGTTTATGTTCAACCAAATCATAAAACTAGAAGCATAAGTTTATATTCAACCAAATCACAAAACTAGAAGAGAACTGTAGCACCAAGTAAATACACAAACAAATCATCTTATCTAGTCCAAACAAACTTTATTTTTTTTGGTTTATTTGACATGAAACGTGGCATTTTGGCTGCAGAAGCTTTTAATTAATTTTTTCTTTACACATTTTTCTTTCCTTTCCTTCCTTTTGACTCCACGGATGTTTATTTGAAAGATTATTTGGAATGACATCATAACACTTTTTTTTTAGTATGATGTGATGACGTGTGAGATAAAATAATTGTTGAAAGATAGAAAGTTGTTTAGGGTTAATTATAAAGCAAGTTAGAAGTTGTTTGGGGAATCATAAATTATAAAAGCAAGTGAAATAATATTTAGAAAAATATCACTATTTGGATAGTAGATTATTTGTAAAAAAAAAATATTATTGACACTTTTTAATGTGATGTATGTGTTGGGCCCACAATGTCAGCTGGCGATGGACCAAGGAGCTAGCCAGTGTGAGACTGAAATCGCGTGACTAAAGGGAAGGAGCCGATCTGTATGCCGCCCCATGTGATGCATCGCAACCGAGGGACAAGGAGGCGATCACAATATAATCACCGTAATGCTGACTAAGAGGACCAAAGTTACCCGGCAGATGGATGGCCCCCACCACCCTGAAAGCGGGGAACTCGCCAGACAGGTGGGACATAGTCGTGAAAATAGGGCGGTTGCTATGACCCTAGATTCTAGGGAGTGGAGGACGGCACCATCCCACTACCTGCAAACCAGCTGTAAGGGAAGTGGTAAGGCCTGGCTAATCCAAGGAGAAGCTGGGGTTGTAAAGGGTGCCATAAAATACTGAAGGTAAGAAAACACGTATCAGAAGACAACAACAACACAACGAAAAATACCAGGATCGAAAGACAAATAGGAATAGGAATAGGTCCAGATAGGTTTCTTCGTTTCGTTCTCTTTATTAGTTAGCTAGTCTGGTCATGTTCTTTGTTATTTATTTTACCACAATTTCCAGTTGTAGTCCTCCTTCAATCAAAATCTGGTTCAGGATCTTCGCGAGATTCCTCAGTCTATCTGTATTAGCCATTTAGATTCTCTTCCCCTTACGGCACTTGTCCTTTCAATCTCCATCAGCACGGAATTTAAGTCCTTGAGGCTATTTAAGGCGGACGGACAACATTCGTTTGAGGTCGAGTAATCGGCGAGACTATAGTGGCACGCCCCAATATCGCCAGGTTAGAGTTTTCCTAGCTTTCCACTTACAAACTAGGGTGGCCGACTGTTATCGAATTACTATTTGCGTAGATGTTCGTAATAAAATCTGCACGCATCAAGATGTAAGATAAAAAGATTATTGGAAAATGTCAGTGTAAAATAAAATTTAACAAATAAATCTCGGTCAAATTTCGAACGGAGTAGGTAAGCGGTGAAACTTTAGCAGTTTGGATTACCTTTTTTTGGGGTTATTTTGAAAACAGTGACCTGTAATAGTTTTGCAGAAAAAAACAAAGAAACCGCTTTGGATTCAAGCTGATATGAAAACGCGTGTTTTTTAAAAACCGCTTTGATTCCCCTATTTTAGAGCTGTTTTTACGATATGGATAAGTTTAGGATGTCTTTTAATTAACTTAATTTTGGGCTTTTCATGGGGTTGATGTATTAATAAAAAATTTAGTTGTGGTAATTACCCCAAATTAAATTAATGTAGGGTTGCAAACCAAAAAGTTATTTCTTAAAATTTTATGGGGCATTCTTAATTTTATAAAGTTTTTTGTGATCTTATTTCTCGGGTTGTTTGTGAAGAAATAATTGCTTTATGGCATAATTTGTAGCAGTTAGCACATTAAAGTCGCTAAATCGAAGTGGGATACATATTAAACCGTGGACTACAACTAAACAGAACTACAAATCTCGAATATTATTCGATTTCATCCGTAATCGAATTACACGAATCGATGAATATACATGCTATTTGCAATGGCTCGATGATCTTAGGCGAATGTGGCAATTCCTGCTTCTGACATATCAACTTGTTGCGGCATGGGGAGGTGGTACCCATCTTCCATTGCATCATCTAGTTCCCCAATTGCTATTTCTTTATCGAAATATGCGTCATTCACCATATTTTCTCGCATGAAATTATGTAGAGCACAACACGCAAGTACAATATTGTTCTAGGTCGCCCTCAAATAATTCTGCATTGGACACCTCAAAATTGGGAACCGCCTTTTCAATACACCAAATGTACGTTCTATAATATTTCTAAGGGAACCATGTTGTCTATTAAACAACGCTTTTGCTTCCCGCTCTTGAGCACTCCCCTGAGCACCTCCAAATGGCGCCATAAACCCAGGCATGTTTGTGTAAGTAGCATCTACTGCAAAATATTTGCCTAGAAAGTGGAAAAATAGATGAAATAATGAAATAGAGAACTATTTAATAAGTTACAAATATTAAAAAAAAATGGGATTAGACTTCTAAACCTTCGGGGGGCATTGGAAATCCACTAGTTGGATCTCGTAAAGTGTTCTGTAGCACTTGGGAATCGTGTACACTTCCCTCCCATCCTACTTCAACAAAAACAAAACGCATATTATGATCACAGGCCGCCAAAACATTTTGGGACAGGCCTCCATGCCTGTTTCGAAATCGGTCCTGTTGACCAGCTCTACACCAGGCCGACACATGAGTTCCATCTATCGCTCCAACACAATCATTAGAAAGTAGAGCACATATTAAATTTTATTTGAAGCAGTACGTAATAGATAAATGAAAAGGAAATTCCAAAATTAAAATAAGTGGAATTTTAAAGTTAGTTCACAAAACTTACTTTGAACCATGGCCAAAACTTCCGACTATTTTTGATTGGATGAATTTGGTGAAAATTTCTAGGGGTCTAACTATATCCCTCTCCAAGCCGCACCAAGGATTGTAGACAACGACGAAGATGCCTATCAATGGTTTCTAATGAATGATTAAAATGTTCAGCCAAGACTCGATGGCGCCTCATTGGTATAAGCAAACCAATGCAATGGCAACTGGATTCGGTATCCCAACCTCGAGTCGGATGTGGTTGCCAATAACCCCATTGTAAAAGCAAGTCACACAATTGTAGGAAGAGGTTCGCGTCCATTTGCATGTTATCAAATATCCTATCCCGGTGACCATTTATGAGTTCGGTCACCCATTGTACCCCTGAAAGTGCACCATCTCGAATCCTTCTCCGAGGTATGGAATTTAGGGCTGGGTCAAATAGAGCCAACCCTAACATCACAAATAAAGCAAAGGTCACCTCCATATCGTCATCATTAGAGTCCCCCGACTGATCCCCATTTGTATTGTTAAAGTTATCCATGATCCAAGCTTTACTTTCAACCAATATACACAATAGTACTAACCTGCACGTGAAATCAAAAATGGAAATTGGTTAAGTTAGCTTTGTGAGGGCTTCAAAAATTTATTTTTAAATAGTATTAGTATTTTTTTTATTTTATTTTAAATATTGTTATTATTGTCGTTAGTTTATTTGATTATTTTAATGTCATTCCCAAACATATTTTCCAGAAAATTTAAATGGAAAATTCAATTTTATTTTTGGGTGACCTAATTTTATTTCACACATATTTTCTCATTGATTTTCAATATTTCATCTGCTTTATTTTTTAAAATTCGCCCTTTTTGCGTTAATCAGCGAGAAAATGGAAAAACACGCTTTTCGAGAAAAATTTCGGGTCATGAGTGAATTAGTGATAGAAAGTAAGGATGTTTACTCGTAGGCTTAGAATTCAATCAAGGAATTAGAAGTGAATCATTAAAAGTGAGATTAAGCAAGGTTTCGAAACCCTAAATCTAGTTGGGCAAATTTTTTCCTAAAACTAGGGTTTTCATCTCGCCATTGTTCCAACCATTTAATTTCTTCCAACTCACTCTAATTACTCTTTTCCCTCCTTAATGGCCAAACACCCCTTTAATCTTCTAGCTAAATTTGTCATTCCATTCCCTCCAAATTAAGTTGCAAGACATGAAATTCGAATGGGGACAACAACCCTTGGAATAAGGCTTTAAGTCTTGTCAATGCTTTGTGTCAAAACAATCCAAGTCTTCTCTTCATTTCCTTCCATTTTCAGCCAACCATTCTCTTTCTTCTTCTCTTGTGAGAGCCGAGAGACAAGAGAGAGATAGAGAGCCAAGGGAAAGCTTCATCTTCTTATTTATCAACTCACAACTCCATAGCCAAAACCCCAAGCTTCACTTCCACTTCATCTTTTCTTGATGCTCCAGCCGAGAGGAGAGAGAGAGAGAGAGAGCTGTGAGCCGAGAGAGAGAAGGAAAAGAGGGGCAAGGAAGCTTCTTCATCTAGCCTTCAACCCACCCCAAGAAGCTCAAGCAAGACAACCCAAGCCATCACCTCCATTTCTTCAATTTTCTTGAGCAAACCGAGAGCTTGAATGAGGAGAGAAGAAAACAAGAAGGGCTGTTGGGTGGAGGCTGGCCGAACCAAATTTGGGCAGAAGAGAGGTTGTTGATTGCTGCCATTTTCAATTGGAGGAAGGAAATCAACCAAGGGAGCTCTAGGAAGCAAGAAATACTTGGGAAGTTGACTAGGGTTGGACATTGGAGCATTTCTTGAATTTGACAAGCTAGGGTTTGATTGTTTGAAAGGTAAATTTTCAATGCACCTTTAATTTTAAAAATTTCAGATTTAATTAGGTTCTATATATATGATTTGTGGTGTATTTATGGAAGTATTGGGTATTTGTTGGATGATTTTAGCTTAGGAATTTTATTGTCCCTACTTGGTGCTTTGGTTTTGAATTGAGAAAATTTGGTTGGAGTTGTGATTGTTTGTGATTAAATCTCGATTATGGACACCTAAGGGCTAATGATTGATGAAGCTCTTAGGGTTTATAGAGCTAATTGCGTGGTTTGATGGTTGATTAGTGGACTCTTTGGAAGAAATTCTGTTTTTACCTAAATCTGCCCAGACTTGCTTTAGCTTGAAATTTGTGTGTGTTTTGGTGGTTTCTTGCCTAAGTTGGGCTTAAATGATATAGTACATATTAGGGGATGTTTATATGTTAGTTTGGGATGAAGATTTGGAATTTTGGTTGGGCAAAAGTTAAACCAAAAACTTGTGTACTTAAAACTGCCCTGTCCAGCAATTTGGGCCATTTGCGGACTGTTTTGCTTCTAACCACTGATTTCTCGGTTCAATTTTAGCTCAAATGAGTTGCCAACATGTTATACTATATATATATATGTTTGTTTTGTGGTTGGAATTTGGGAAGAAACCTCAAGGGAAAAAACTGGATGGAGAGGGGGAAATGGGGGCTGAAAATTTGCTGTTTTCCCTTAATGTTTGTGGTTGCATTTTTGTGAGATTAAGGGCTGATTATAGTGCTTAAATGATGAACTTTAAGTTGTTAATTTTCTCTACTAAAGCCCCTCAAAGTTTTGGTAAGAATGGCATGAGAAAATCCTGTTTTGAAAGCTTTAAGGGTTGGCTGAAAATCCTGCTATGTTTCCCCTGTTTTGTGGCTGTGATTTTGCAAGCTTGAAGTCTAAATGTAATGCTTAAATGTTAAGAGTTAGGTTGTTAATGTTTCCCACAAAAGGCCTTTCAAAAGTAATAGCAAGAATGATAGTTAAATTGGAACAAGCAAAGCTGGAAATTGAGCGAGCTTGCTGTCCGGATCTATGGGCCTGTTTTGTGCTAAATTTTGATAAAAGCCATCATCATTTGTGATCACCATTAAGTTTAGAAAGGTTAAAACTATGTTGGTTTCGAAAATGGTGGTTTAGATGTGTTAAAAGCAATGAGAAGAAGGGGAATGAAACTTTGCAGGATTGAACCAATGTTGTCGAGGCCACTTTGGGTGATTAGAAAACTGTGTTTCCGAGGGAATTTTTAGTTGAAATTTGGTATGAACCTAGATTATAAATGAAAGTATTAGTGTAGCAAATTTGGTAATTTTTGGACAAGAAATCGTTACTCAAACAGGGCCTAGAATTCTGCCCTGCAAACCTGAAAAACGAAAATCTTAGAATTTCGAATCCCCTCTGTTTGAACTGCTATAATTTCTTGCTCGAGTGTCGGAATTGAGTGCTGTTGGTGGCATTTGAAACTTCTTACATATTAATTTAAACTGTATAAATATGAGAGGCCAATTCATTTTCTGTAATTTTTGGTGGATTTTCAAAGTGGGCTGGTCGACCAACCTAATGTGCCCTGTTTTGGTACTGTAGCAGTTTCTTTCTCAAAATTCTGGGCAATTTCTGCCCAGAATTTTAACTGGGTGTCTTTTACAAAGTTTTAGAACATTCAAAGAGGTTTCCAACGGTACCAAGTGTGTGAAATTTGGACTTGTATAACTCAAGTTACGATTTTTCAAAGATTTCAGCTCAAATTAGAAAGTTATCGAATTTACTTCCTTTTCAGATAAATTTAGTCGGTGAACTAGAAAAACTTATTTCCGTTCTCTTTTAATTATTTTAGGGCGAAGTGCTGATTTGCCCTTTGATCAAAACTTGGATTCCGATCCCTACTTTGTCGGTGAGTTTTCAATGCATGTTAAATGCTTTCATTTGAATGCTTGTGCGTGCACGTGCTCCAAGACATATTACTCGTGTAAAATGTGAAATTTGAAACTTGTTGAACTGCTCGCTTAAAGGAGAGTATACTTTATTGCTCCCTTCTAAGTAGAGTCGGTATCTTACGTGTTTTGCCTGTGTTATAATTTGGAGGAGAAAAGTGTTATATAACCACTCTTGGCCGCGTCCCTTGAGTGGTTAACTGCTTAAATGTTTAAGTGTTTGGCGTGCGGGCCCGGTAGGGGGAGTTTGGTGGTTGGATTTTGGCGTGAAGAGTTGTCTACTTGGACTGAAAGTCGACGGAGTGTCGACTACTCTAAATGTTCGTGAACTGTGGATTTGAGCTCCTGAGAGCCAACGTATCATACTTGCGCGTTTAATTTATTTGCTTCCTGTGTTTATGTTACTGCTTATTAATTTATTGTTTATATACATGTGCATGACTTTTGGAAACTCACGAGCTTTTAAGCTCACCCCCGTTCCCCTTTGTTTTTCCTTAACAGGTGACGAGAATCCAGGGATCTAACTAGGTTTAGCTCTGTATTTTGGCTTTTGTCTCGAGTATGGAGAAACGAATTGTATATTCTTTTGAATTTAAATGTTTCGGTTTTATGGAAATGTATTAAGTTATGGCTCGAGGTTTTTAAGTATTTTGAGTTGATAACTGTAATTTTAAGTTTAAACGCGTCACTTTACAATTTCCGACGTTATTGTTGAGGTGAATTTTGGTTTTATCTTTTAAGTTAGTACTTTTGAATGCGTGAGTCCTGGCGAGAGTTGGGCAGGCAGCCCACCAACCCCTCTAGTTAGCCTTAGGGGGAGGTGGGGCTGTCACAAGCTTCACCACTATCCCACAATAGCCAACTGTAAAAATTCATTCGAGAATTAACCAACCTTGGCCTTTACCATGCCAAAAACACATTCACCAATAAAATAAAAGACTAATTGTCACCTCCATATAGTCCTATTCAAGATTGAAAATGACTACTCATTCGTTATTTGGTAAAAATGTTTGGGAGATACAAAATTTTTTTTATTCGTTGAAGGTGGGCCGAGGATATTAAGACAACCATCAACGTAACCAACTCCATTTAAACGTAAACGACTTCCAATCTTTGAAGTGGGGATTAATTAAGTATACTACGTAAATAGAAGTCTTTTTTTTTTTTGCTCCTGTACCACGGAGTCACGTGCCTTTTCACATACGCCGCCATTAATAAACTTACAAGGCAATGAATTCAAAAAAAATAAAAAATATTAAAAACCAAATGCAAGCCCTCACAACTAGGCTAAAAAAGTCTCAAACATAAAGCCGCTACAACAAAGAAGTCACTTGGGACTTTCATTCCTAGTTTGTCCTCCCGGCGGGATAGGGGAAAGCATCCTCTCTCACGAACTAGGGCAATCCGATCCTCATCAGATCTAGCCGACTTCCACAACACCAGCTCCATCTTATCCTTCAAAATTGTTGCCATCTTAACATGCACAAGCCAGGGCAACCCTAGGTTTGAAAGCTGTTCAACAGCAATCTCAAAGTCATCTTTTTCCTTTGAGGAGGTAGGTTTACTCTTGGAAGGGGAGCTAACTGACACACTCATGCTACTGGTGCTGCTCTTCTTCTGACTTACAATTATCTCCAAGTCATCAAGCACACGGATATACCTATCCTGAGCAACAGCAGTTGGACTAGGAATGGGTGAGTCACTGGTCAAGTCATCAGATTTCCTTTTTCCCTCCCCTTCTTGCCTTTCCCTTTCGCTTGCTTTACCTCAATGACATCGTCCCCAGATGTCTCGATGTCAACTCTGGCCTTGCCTCTTCCATCACCAAACTGTTCTTCCATCACCTTCTCCTCGTCAGAGTTTCGAGGAGACCTATTAAACTGGGACTTAAACTCTCCAGTTGCCCCCTGAGATTGGAAAACATCTTCTAGGATGTGGTAGATGTAGCAGTTCTTGTTGTAGAACTTTCCATAATCCTTGTTCACCTAAACAAGGAATAAACCAGTTGCATACAAACAGCCTATGAGTTCAGCAAATGTCACAAATTTGCAAAATAGAGGAATGGCCAATTAGCACTACAATTAAGCAAACATAAAGCTAAATCAAACATACATAAACCAATTCCGATTTCCGCACCAGGACAGTGGTGAAGAGTAGCAAAACAACAAGTATAAGACACCTTTTACATAATCACGGCCCAAAGAGATATCAACAAGGGGCTGTACAATTGAAATTAAATATACTTCCACAACCCAAAATTAAAAAAAAAACAGTTTGAAATATATACTATAACTTGAGGTGAGAGTAGCAAAACAACAACTATAAGACACCTTTTACATAATCACGGTCCAAAGAGATAAAACAAGGTGCTGTACAATTGAAAGTAAATATACTTCCACAACCCAAAATTTAAAAAAAAAAAAGTTGCACCACCATCACTTTTCCCTCAAGTATAAGACACCTTTTAGATAATGACAGCCCAAGAAAGAAAGAATAAGGTGCTGTCCAAGAGAAATTACACCATCCATCAATATAAACCAAAATAGAAATTCCACAACCCAAAATTAAAAAATATGCCAAAACAAAAATTCCAGCCATGCCCTTCTCAATATAAACCACTGACCACAAATGGATCGACTACTAAGGCAAATAATGAACTGTAGCAGTAATAACTTCCAAATAATACTAAGGCAAATAATACTAGGCTCGGAAAAAGTGTTCAAAAGTGACAAAAAAAGGAAGGATAGAAAATGTATTAATACAAGGAAATAATTTTCAACACGTGAACAAATAGTATACCTGTTGCAAATTTGCCCACCTAGGATCATCCATCATGAAGGTGTACTTTCCACTATCCCACCCCATTCCGGTGCCCCTCCTCTTGAAATCAATGTACAATTTGGTTGCATCACGAAGGGCATAGTATTTCCCCCTAATACTATCCCGAGGAATACATATGCCATGGTCCTCAGTAAGAAGCCTCCCGATTTCAGGAACCACGTAACTTCCAATTGTATTTGCAGAAATCTTGCCCCATTGTGACAAGGTAATTGGCAAAAGAAAGTTCTTGTTCCTTAGTGAAATGAATTCGTTCGCTAAACCCTCGTCTTTGTTTACGCATCTTAAGAACCATTAAAAGAAAAAAAGAGCCTGATTTTGGCTGCTGAAAAAACAACAAACAATCCCACATAGGCAATGAATTCAAAAAAAAATTTACCTTGTAGTAATTTGCAAGGCACAACCGCAAATTGTTTTCTCCACAGAAGGATTCCTTAGAGTGGGGATTTCGGAGATGAGGGGATTTCAGTGCTGGTCACATTAAAAGGAAAAATTTCAGATGCAAGCAATCTATAAAATGAATTATATAAACTAGTGTGGAAAAATGGTAGAGGTAACCCTTGCCCTTTGCTGCGCGGCGAGTCACTGGGGGCATGTACTTTCTAAGGAGCACAACGTAATAAGGGCAGGCCTTGCGGTAGCTTGGAGAAACACAACAAACCCCAAAAAATGTGTAAGAAAGCAGAAGAAATACACCAAGAGCAATTGCAGTGGCAGATGACTCCACTCCACTGAACAATTACACCACAACAATCGAGAACCTAAAGCACTCCAAGAGTGAGTGTGACAAGGCCTTGTTTCTTGAAACAAGTAAGGTAGCTACTTACATATGCACAATAGAGACATTCAACCACAGCCAAAAGATACATCTAGCTGTAATAGAATTTTTAATTATTCAACACATGAGAACAGAATCTATGTCGGGATTTTTCTAGTTATCTAGCAAGTGGTCTCCAACCAACACAATGCTTTTAATATGCATATAGTCCTATACTTTATCACCCTTGCTCGCTCGTCCACATACTATTTTAATTTGCTAGACTCTGTCTTGATGAGCACGATTTTCACCTTGTCCCAAACCCAGCCAAGCACCAATACTAATCATCCAGAGTTCATTAGTATAACAAGTAGGATATAAAATGGTTAATTTATATGTCAGTCATTCATTTGCATAACCTCATCCAAAAACAAAAATTAATGTGTGAGCCAAAAGTATTGCAAAACAATTAAACTGAAAAGGCCGAACAATGCATAAAGGTCTGACGCAACTAGAAAAATTTTCTCACCCTTCCCACAGAAAAATTACTCTTACAGGTGTACACTGCCCTCCCGAATGGCTCAATAAACATTCCCAGTTACTTCAAATAAAATTACTGAATAGAACTATGGAAATTGACTGAATAACGGAGAAACAAATGGCTCAAAGTACAAGCTGGAACACATCGAAACAACACAAGGCAGTGAGTATGAATTCAGCCACACATCGAAATATGCTACTGTAAAATTTCGATAATTATGAAGAGCAACTAAGAGCAAAGGCATTCCATTTAAGACTGATGAGACAATCATATCCGAGGCATTCTATTTCTGGAAAACGTCTGCTAAACCAGTTTCAAGCACACAAGAAAAACAGAATTTTGGTTGAGGAACTCACCGTGGATGGAGCTATATCTTGATGGCTGATGTTCCACAACCCAAGAATTGACGGCAGAAGGACGGATGAGATGATGGAGCCGAACGAAATGGTGGAATATCTGGTTCGAAGTCGTCTTCCCGGCGCACCCGTCTCACTATAGCAGCTTCAAGAGAAAAAGCCGATCTACAAATAGCGGCTGACTTGAGGAGGAGACTTACTGGGACTTGGCCACGCTACTTCTGGACAAGGAGCTGTAAATGAAGGCTGAGCATATTTCGTGAAGACGTTGTCCGCTTGAAGATCGGAGTTGGGTGCGCCGGAGAAGCTTCGGGAGGAAAAGTTGTATACTTTGGTGCTAGGGCAAGAGAAAAATCGAATGGGGGCTCTCCGAATTGGGCATTGCGAATTTTATCAGCAATTGGCCAAAACAACGTCATTTCGAGGACAGGAAATTTTTTAACTGTTCACAGCTCCTGTTTTTCACCCAGCTATTTGTAGTTTCTCAACAACAAATGATCTATACATCTATTCTCAAATCAAATGCAAATAAAAAATAAAAAAACAAAATAATTTGTACTACTATACCCTCGTCAGTGTTTTCAGACTCGAAGTAGACCGATCAGACTGGGAACCGATCAGAGTTCCGTTTCGAGTCAGTAGAAAAAATCGGAAGTTCAAAACTCGGTCAAACTCGGTCAAAAATTGGATTTGACCGTAAATTGTATGAATCGGATTAAACCCGATTTTTTTCTTTTCTGCCTCTTTTTTTTTTTGGCTTCTTTTACCAGTTGACTTGTTGACAGTGCAAAAACAAATAAGCATATATGTGAGGACCCGAAAATTTATTTTATTCGGCTTATTTATTTAATTATTTATTTATTTTCACTGAATAATTGATTTAGATCATTTTAATTGCAATTACACCATACATTACTTCCTTTTATTTTAAAACCTTGTTTAATCATCAATTTAATTCATAAAATTTCAAAATTCCATATTTTCATAAAAATTACTTCATTAAATTAGTTTGAATTATTTGAATGTCGTTTATCAACTATAACGGTACGAAAAGTTTTGAAATGCATTTTGTACGTTTAAACTATGTTTTCGATTTAAACTGTTTGAATGTTTAACTTTCGCACTCGGGCCTAGGATCGACTATTTGACGTAAGTTTTGAATATTAGAATGTGTATTCGGGATATATAAATGCGAGCAACCGGGATCGTAGTGTCGTGTCATGTGAATTGATCCGATACGACAAAAGTGATTTTACGTCAAATTACTTATTTTCCCCTCATTTCACCCATATCACACAAAAGCCCCAAAAGTCAAAGAAACCACCACCACTCATTTCTTTCTTCCTTCCATCTCTTGGCCAGTTTCTTCTTCTTCATTTCTTCCCCAATTTCACTCCAAAACAGCCGCCCCTCTCTCTTCATTTTAACCTCCATTTCCTCTCCAATAATCAACACAAAACCACCAACACAAAGCCACCATTGAAGCCATCAATAGCTTGGGAATTTGGTTGAAACTCTTGGAGATGCATTCGGTCCAGCTAGAAGGGAAGGATATCCAGTTTTGAGCTTGGAAGTTGAGGGTTTTTTGAGCTTGATCATCCACCATAAGCCAAGCTTCTTGTTGGAAGAGAGGTAGTAATGCTCAACACCATCAACTTTGCTCATTGTTTCATTCTTTAGATAGGAAAACTTATGGTTCTTTGTAGTAGATTTTATTGTTGAATTTGGTTGAATGTGGGCTCTATGAAATCCCACCATATATGAATTGGGGCTGTTGATGATGCATTGTGTATCTGTGAGGTGTTTTTGTGGTGTTTTGATGTCAAAATGAAAGAGGGAAAAGAAGAGGAGAAAACCGAGAGGATAGAAACTGCTTGCTACCCTGTTTTTGGTTGCTTTGATCGCAGCCTTTCCTTTCGAATTTTTCGTTGAAATTTGTTGAAAACGTAGCTTACATACTGAGGTTGTTTCCTGCAAAATTTGGTGTTTTTCTAGTACCATTTCATTGCTCAAATAATGTGTCAAAGTTGTTCTTCGAAACTGGAATTTCAGGAAAATCAGGGTTGGTCTTGCAGCCTACTTCCAACTGTAGGTCCGAATCGAGTTCTGTTTCTTGCATTTGAAACTAGAATATGATTTATTTTATCAGTATAAATTTCAAGGGCTAGTTCGAATTCAGTGAATTTTGGTGAATTTTCAAAGTTGACTGAAAATCAAAACTGATATGCTTTGTTCACACTGTGACAGCAGCTTTAAGCTGAAATTTGATTAGGTTTCAATTCGAATCTTGTAAAAGTGTCTTCTCGAGAGTTTTAGTTCATTGAGTCTATTTTCCAATGGTATAAGTTTCAAAAATTTTGGACTTGTAGAACTCAAGTTATGATTTTCCAAAGAACACTGCTCAAAACTGAAATTTCTTCCAAGAAAGTTTAAAATCTGGAATTTGAATGTTCAAAATTACTACTTGTCTTTTGGGGTTATTTTGCCCTTTTTTGAGACCATTATTTTGTGGTTATTCATTTCTAAGATGATGGTCTAAATGATGAGCTTTAAGTTGTTAATTTTCCCTACAAAAGCCCCTCAAAAGTTATAGTAAGAGTGGTAGGAGAAAATCCTGTTTTGGAAGCTTTAGTGATGGCCGAAAATCTTGCTGTCTTATTTCTGTTTTGTGGTTGAGTTTTTGCAAGCTTGAAGACTAAATGTGATGCTTAAATTTTGAAGTTTAAGATGTTAATTTGTCCCACACAAATTCCTTCAAGAGTTGATGCAAAATTGGTTGCTTAGTTGGGGCAAAAATCTGGAATTTGGAAGGGGTAGACTGTCTGAATTTTTGGGCTGAATTAGTGCTATGTTTTAATCTAACCTTGCATCACTCTTGACCATCATTAGGCCTAGGAAGATTAATACTAGCTTGGTTTGATAAATTAGGGTAATTGGTGATGATTTGGATAACTTAGAAGCTCACAAATGAAGAGGACAAAACTTCACAGGTTTGGATCAAGTTTACTGAGTGCATTTTGGGCATTAATAAAACTGTCTTCCCGTGAAAGTTTTTGGTTTAATTTTGGTGTGAACATAACCTATATATAGTAGAGTTATTGTACCAAATTTGGTGATTTTTGAGTAAGAATTCATCATTCAAATGGTGTTCTAAAAATGGCCCTGCAAATCTGGAATTCCAGAAATATCAGAAATTCCGACCTGTTCTGTTTGGGCAGCTATATTTTCTTACTCAAGAGTTAGAATCAAGTGCTGTTGGTGGCGTTTGAAACTAGAGTCATAGGGCTATGGACCATGTAAATTTCAGAGGCTAATTCTTTTCCTACAACTTTTGCCGAATTTCCGAAGTGAGCCGGAAAACCAGCCTGTGTGGCCCTATTTTTCACTGTAGCAGAATCTCAAATGAAAATCTGGGCAGTTTTTGTCTGGAATTCCATCATGGTGTCTTCTTCAACATTTTAGCCCTTTTTATAAGATTTCCAACGGTACCAACCATATAAATTTTGGACTTATATAACTTAAGTTACAATTTTTCAAAGAAGTCTGCCCATAGACCAAAAGTTTCTTGATATTGCAATCAACATGAAAGTAACTTGAAAATTTTGCTTGGCCTTGAATGTGCACTTAAATGATCGTCATCATACATGTCTCAGGTAATTACAAGGACTTTGAAGAGCTCGTTTAACTAATTGGTTTTCTCTCTCACTCGACCATTGGTGAGTGTCAAGTGCATGTTAAGTGTTTAAATGAAATGTTTCTTGTATTTGCTAGTTAATGAGGCTAGGGTGTACTTTATCGCCCTTGTCCTCTCTCTCATGTGATTGCTTGCTTGTTAAGTGATAAGTGTTACACGTGAATGCAAATGAAAGTGTTTCTCGTGAGCATTGAGCGGCAGAATGTATCACGCCCTTTTAGGGTAGGAGGTACCGCTCATCCCGTCTCAATGCTATGACCGAATATGTCAATTAGAGCTTTGTCTCATCGACCATAGTGGAGGGGGACGCCCCAACCCATTGGCTAGCCTTGTAACTCGAGCCGGCAAAGGCTTGGTCGAGAAACTTGGTGAACCGTGGGAAGGGTTATAGCTTGATTCAGATTTGGGATCTTGCTAGGTATACTTGTTAAGTATTACCATTTAAGTGCGTGTTTGGTTACGGATCCAAGAGGGTGTCATGGTGGTTGGAGGAAGTAAGTGGAGTACTATGGACATGGTTACTTGGGTTGACGGAGAGTCAACTAAAAGTGGATCGATCGGCCAAGACGTGGATTAGCTCCGAGAGCTCCAAAGATCCTTTTATTGTGTTTAAATTCCCTATTTGCTAATTGTTTCGAAATTACTTGTTATTCAAGTTTCTTGCTTCATTCCGTGTTCATTACTGCTTGCATGTTTCTTTTCCTTGGCCTCACTGAAATGCTAGCTCACCCCAATTTTTTCCTTAATAGGTCTTGAAGTGGGGATCAGATCGAGGATTTAGTTACTTTGGTAGGATTTTCATACTTTTGTTTAGGCTTAATATTAATTTGTGAAGTTAATGGTTTATTGTACCTGAAATTGATATTATCCAATTTTAATAGAAATTATTGAGGATTTACTCTTGTAAGTTAATTATTATTTATTGTTGGACCTCAAATAAGGTTATAAGAATGAATGCTTGTATTATTATTTTAGAGATCTTAAATTGTAATTATTTGAGGTCTCAGAAATGATTGAGGATTTGTAGTGAGTCCTGTGAGAGTTGGTCCGCTAAACCCTTGGTTTTAGGGAAGGTGGGGCCATCACAATATACAAATGACTTCTTCTTCTTCAATAGTTCAATTCTTCTAATTCTAATTTCTAGACGAACAAAACTGGGAAACAGAGCACTGCATTATCTCCTTTTCATTTTCTTAACCCTAATTTCATCCACCACTCCTCGCTGCCTCTCCATTGTCGCCACTCCTCGATTTCATCAACTCCCAGTGTCGCGGGAGCTTAAACTTCAGGGGAGAAGCCAACTTGTTGATTTGTTGCCCACTGCTCCTCTTCCTCGGTTTCATTCAATTGATTGAACTCTTGAAGCGATTTTCAATTTAGTCAGTTTTAATTTTTTTTAACACCATTCTGGGCTTTTCTGTTTTGGTAGAATACTTCCAAAGCTTTTTTTTTTCATTAAATATGGAACTGTAAAGAGAAAATGGACTGAGCCTTCACCAGAATATGAAGGGCTCTAAAATTCCTTGCCTTCACTTTTTGTTCGGATAGAATTAAAACCTGAAAAAAATTGTCTCTTTGGTTTGTACAGCTTCAAAACAATCTTTAAGAGAAAGGGGTCTTCACATTCCTCCATGAAGAAACGCCAATTACATGCGCTCCAATTGGGTCTCTGGAAATTGCAAAAGGATTTCATTCTCAGCGCTTGGGACAATCTAATATGGCAATTCTTTTTTGGTGGGTTCGCCAAATTTAGCAAAAGGAATCTGCAACTATGAAGGTTAATCCATTTAGGGAAGAAAAAAAGTGGTCTTTTGAGTGTTCATACATTTGGTTTTGAGTTTCATAGACTCTTAAACTGTTTCGCATACAAATGTGGATAAGTTTTGTTTATCTAAGAAGAAAGAAATTTGAAAATTCTACCAATGCAAGTTGTTGAGGATTGCCTTCAGTTTTGACCTTTTATATGAAATTACAGCATTCATGTCTTTTACCTATCCCAAAAAAAAAAAAAAGAAAAAATTTTGGATAAATTTGATGAATTGTTTGGTGAATTGGATATGGATTTAGAACTTTGAGTTCTTGGTCATATTTTGTAAATTTGATATGTAGGAAAACTAAATGGGTGTGTGTCTATATATATATATATATATATGGCTCTGTTTGGATTACCTGTTTTTTCACCTGTTTTTGAAAAACTGTTTTTCACACCCCAAATGCTACAGTAATACACCAACCAAAAACAACCAATCCAAACAAATATTTCAAAAACAACTTATATATACAAAATAAAATGATCCCTTTTTCCCCCACCTATCACCTACTCACTCACCCACTCACCACTCACCTTCACTCCCTCTCCCTCCCTCTCTCCCTCTTCTCTCTCTCTTTTTCTTCCTCTCTCTTTCTCCCCCCTCTTCCTCCCCTCCCCCTCCCTCCCTCTTCCTTCCCTCCCATTAAAATTAAAGATTTGGGACATTTTTTAAAATTTATTTGAATAATTTTTTGGACATTTTAAAATTAAAATTTACTTAGGAGTAATTTTTGGATTTTAAAATTAAAATTTATTTGAGATTTTTTGGCATTTTAAAATTAAAAATTTGTTTGATTAATTTTTTAGGGTATTTTTAAAATTAAAATTTGTTTGGAGTAATTTTTAGTATTTCTAAAATTAAAATTTATTTGAGTATTTTTGTGGCATTTTAAAATTAAAAATTTATTTGAGTAATCTTTAGTATTGTTAAAATTAAAATTTTATTTGGGGCATTTTAAAATTAAGAATTTATTTAGGTATTTTTGGACATTTTAAAATTAAATTTTATTTGGGGTAATTTTTTGGGTATTTTTTAAAATTAAAAATTTATGTAGGGTATTTTTTTGGGCATTTCTAAAATTAAAAATTAATTTGGAGTAATTTTTGGGCATTTATAAAATTAAAAATTTATTTGGAGTATTTTTTTCTGGCATTTTTAAAATTAAAAATTTGTTTGGAGTAATTTTTTGGGGTATTTTTAAAATTAAAAATTTATTTGGAGTATTTTTTTGTGGCATTTTTAAAATTAAAAATTTATTTGGAGTAATTCTTTGGGGCATTGCCCAAATTAAAATTTTATTTGGGTCATTTTTAAAATTAAGAATTTATTTAGGGTATTTTTTGGGACATTTTAAAATTAAAGTTTTATTTGGGATAATTTTTTGGGTTATTTTTTAAATTAAAAATTTATGTAGGGTAGTTTTTTGGGTATTTTTAAAATTAAAATTTATTTTATGCAATTTTAAGCAATTTTAAAATTAAAATTTATCTGAGTATTTTTGGGGCATTTTAAAATTAAAATTTATTTGAGTAATTTTTTGTGGCTTTTTTAAAATTAAAAATTCATTTGGAGTAATTCTTTGGGGCATTGTTAAAATTAAAATTTTATTTGGGGCATTTTTAAAATTAAGAATTTATTTAGGGTATTTTTTGGGACATTTTAAAATTAAATTTTTATTTGGGGTAATTTTTTGGGGTATTTTTAAAATTAAAAATTTATGTAGGGTAGTTTTTTGGGTATTTTTAAAATTAAAAATTTATTTGGTGCAATTTTTGGGGCAATTTTAAAATTAAAAATTTATGTGAAGTATTTTTTTGGGGCATTTTTTAAAATTAAAATTTATTTGGAGTAAGTTTTTGGGGCATTTTTAAAATTAAAAATTTATTTGAGGTATTTTTTGGGGCAATTTTTGGAGCATGTTTAAAATTAAAAACTTATTTAGCATATTTTTGGGGCATTGTTAAATTTAAAAATTTATTTGTGATAATTTTTTGGAACATTTTTAAAATTAAAAATTTATTTGGGATAATTTTTTGGGGTATTTTTGAAATTAAATGGCTACTAACGAGCTAAAAAAATTTATTTCTAGTAATTTATGGGGTATCTTTCATCTTATATGTAGTGTTTTCCCCAACCCTCAAAAAGTTTTTGAAAGACAGCTACAGTAGTTTTTTAAAAACAGTTACTGTAGTTTTTCACATCCCAAATGCTACAGTGCTGTTTTTGAAAAACAACTCCAAAAACAACTAATCCAAACGGACCCTATAGTATTTATGATGTCATCCGGTTGGACCATGACTCTCGACCCTGAGTTCAATCAGATCCATCTCCGGTTCAGTCGAGAACATAGTCCGTCACCCACCACCACGACTCAACCATTGCCACCCACCTCTCCCTCCTTCTTTCTCGTACCTCTATCTCTTTCTCTTTTTCCTTCCTTTTTTATCCTCCTCACTCTTTCTCCCCTGTCATCATCTCGCTTTTTTTCTCCCTATCTTTTCTTCCTTTCCTTCCTTCTTCCCCGCCTGCAAAACCTTTCCCTTCCCTTGCAGAAACTAGTGACAATCAAAGTTGAAACTAGAGAGGGTTTTGGTCGAGACCAATCGATCACGACTAAAGCTTCTTATTGCAAGAGGAGGAATGGGTCTTAGGGAGAAGGAGAGGAGGAAGGAAAGAGGAGGAAAGGAGAGAAAGAGTGGGATGAAAAGGGTGGAGGAAGAAAGATGAGAAGAAAGAAAGACACGGAGGAGAGAAAATGAGTGATGGGGTGGTGGCCAGGGTTATTGGTAGTGGGTGATTTTTTTATATAGAAAAATATTCTAATAAGATTTAAAATTCTAAAAATAGCCCAACAAATAACTAGAGCAATAATTTCTTCATATACATAGCTAAATAAAATTTATGAAATAAAATTCCAAAAATACCTAATCTTAATCAATATGAATTGTTGTGTTTATGTTGTAGGAAAAAATTCTCTGTAAATTTAAACTCTCCTCATTCTCTAACTTTTCTTCCCAAACAAGGTAACATATTCTTTCTTAGGAGGAAGGCCAATTGGTCTCATTTGGACTTCCTTCCTCCCATGTCTTTTCTTTTTTTTGGTTTTTATGTTTGTAGTAAAGTATCTCCTAGGGTTTTCTGGTGAGAGTTTCTTCTCTCCTAGAGATTCCTAATAAGAGTTTTTTTCCCCCTCTTCTAGGGGTTTCCTAATGAGAATTTTTTCTCTCTTAAAGATTTCTTGTGAAAATTTTTTCCCCTGATTGGAATTTATAGTGAAAGCTTTTGTAGTTAGTCTATTTCTTGTATTAGATCTATGTTTTTCCATATTTAGTTATCGGATCTAAGATTTCTTGGATTTACCTTGTCAAATCTCACCTTAATATTCAGACTTGAATTAGTTCATTAACAGATTTCGAAGAAAGTAAGTACTGTGATTGAAAGCATGCACAGATGATCTACGGGCTATAAGTATTTTACCTTTTGAATTTTTTTTGAATTTTTAGTATAATATTCTATTGATTTTCTAGATTTACAGCATCAAGTATTTGCTCTTTAGATCTGTTTGTATCTATGTATTGTTAATGTAAGTTCTGCTACCATTAGTGCAATTTTAATGAAATGATGATTTTTTTTATAAAAAAAAACTTGATTATTGTTGTTGCTTTGTTGACATAATCTAGTGATGAGCAAAAACTTTTTGATACAAGATTTTAGTCTAAATATTTTAATTTGAATTGTAATTAGATATCTAGACTCAATAATTAATTGAAAGAAAACAAAAATTTAACATGCAAAACAAAACTAAAAATGACACTCATAAAAAAACTAATTTTATTATAGGAGAGTTCTATAGCACCTATGTTGTATCATACCGATGAGTATTAATTTACTGTTGGATATGTGAAAGAGAGATACTGAACCTTAGATAATTTGAGGAGTTTAAATCATTGAATGATGTGCCAAGAGTTTATTAGATTAGAGTTATGGGTATGGTATCTAAAATGGATGGTATAATCAATTTGAATTAGAATTTAGAATTTAAATTTTGCACATGCGATATGTATCCAAACACATTATCAATGTATAAAAAATTAATTCAAATAGGATAATTGTGAGGACCCCTACCGTCTTTTATATTTTTGTTTAAATTTTAACATCGACTTTAACACAAATGTTTGCATTTCAGGAGTTTTCAAAGTAAACTTGCCTGCTCACGAGAGTTAATTACGGTAATTGGGTGTTTAGTGATTTAACTAGGTGTAGTTAAGTAATGTTGGACCAAGTAGGTTTTACAACTTATGGAGTAGATTGATAGGAAAAGAAATCATGTGGGCAAGAGTGGAAAATAACTTAAGTTACTAGGTTATAGTTGGCTTGATAATTTTGACCATGGATTAACTTTGACTTGGACCAATAAATATCTCTTTACCACAATCCATTAGCTATTTTAGCCAAAAAAAAAAAAGGAGAGAGAGTCGGCTGCCAAGAGAGGAGAAAAAAACCGAGGAAAAGAGAGAAAACTAGGGAAAAGCTTGGGATTTTGCCAATTTCAACCATCCAACCTTCCTTTGGGAGTTGGAAGCACTTGATTGTGAAGTTCAATCTTGGATTCAAGAGGTGATTTACACTTTGCAAGTTGAATTTTTATTGAGATTGCTGAAATTTATCTAAGTAGATAAAGATGGTGGATTTTATTCATGTTCTAGCTTATTGATGATTAAAGTTAGTTGGGAAGATGATTCCATGGTTTAGTTTTCTTGTTTTGCTTGTCTTGAATCTTGGCCAAGAGCTAGGGTTAGGGTTTCATTGGTTTCAAGATTTCATGATGAAATTGATGTTTGTGTTTGTTGTTATGAATCCCTTGGTACTTGTTACTCCCTTAGATAATGAATTCATTGTGTGAATGGGTTGTTTCATGTTTCATGATCCAAGAAGATCCGGCCAGCTTAGGGTTTTTTTTTAGGCTTCAAGAATTCATGTGTATTTGAGTTGTTTCCCTTGCATGTTTAGGTGTATATGGAATGCTTGCATGAAGAGTTGGTGATTTGGTTACTAACTTGTGGATGAAATGGTTGAAACCGTAATAAGGAGGAGATGATCTTATACTTAATTAATGTATTTGGTCACTTAAATGAATGATTGATAATCCATTGTTAGTGCATTAATGCACAATGGAGGAGAAATGCATGAGTTAGAACCGTTAGAAGGCATTTGCATGTTTGTTATCGCATTCGAGTCATTGGATTTGCATGCGCGTGATTTGGTTGGGATGCAATGCATTTAGACGTAAAATAGGAAAACAGGGGAGGCTGGACAGCAACTTTGGCTCAATTTTTCGTGTCGATCCTTTGTGATTTGGCTTTTGGTCAAAACACGAAAGTTATAGCCCTTCATTCTAGCTTACCAACGCATCTGCAATTTCTTGATTTGGATCTGTGAGCACTGAGATATGATCATTTGAATCAGACCTGTCAGGAATTCTGAGACTGAAATTCTGGAACTATTTTCGTACTTTTTGACCTAGAAGGAGTGAATCAGGGCAGAAATGGTTTGCATGAAAGTTATAGCCTGTTCTCTTAGCTTCAAAACGGCACCTTGTGCACTCTAATCCGATACTTGTAGCCTGAGTTATGAGTAACGGCATACAGGGTGTCAAAACTCCCTTTTCACCGTTTAGTGTGTGTTTTCTGTTTTCGTTCCGTTCTCGCCCGTTTTTAGTTGAACGCCCATGCATGTGCTCCTTTTGCTCTTTTAAGTGTTTATAAGCGTTCTCTCGAGAGTTTTAGTTCGTTGAGTACATGCACGCCATTTCATACTTGAAAATGGATTTTCCCAAATTTTAAGGGATTCATTTTAATTCAGAATCGGAAGTTTAATTGCTTGAATCTTTCATATCTCAGGTGATTCCGTGGACATCGAAGAACGTGTTTGATTTCCTAAATTTTCTTGCTTGCTCTCAACTATTGGTGAGCGTTCAAGTGCCTGTTTTTTAATACTTGGGTGTAATGAAAATTGTTTGAAAAGCATGCTTGTTTGATTTGGTGAACGTGTACTTTATCGCGTTCACCCTTACCTGAAATGAAATTGTTGAATGTATGTACTTGTGCTTGTTCTTGACGTGTTGAGACCAAACGGTTGTATGTACCACGCTCAAGAGAGTGGGAGGTACCTCTCCTCCCGTTTTGGTTAGGTTCTGGTTAAGTCGATTGGAGCGTAGTCTCGTCGACTCATTTACCAAGCGGTAGTATGTACCACGCTCTATGGAGTGGGAGGGGTCGCTCATCCTGACTTGGTTTAATGATAATGCTATCCTGACGAACGGGTCCGGTACAAGGGGTGTAAGTAGACGGGTGAGAGTAAAGTGATTTCTACGGTTTGTGAGATAGTGGTTGATGGAGTGTCAACATTCCTGTTGAACTACGGCTTGGGACTGGACCAAAGATGGGTGTGGAAATTTCAAAAAAGTGGAACGGCAAATTGTATCCTTTCAAGTGATTCTTTTATATTGTCTTGTATGACTTCCAAGTTTTCTACTGTTATTGTTTTGTTAGAATTTGTTACCGCTTTAACCTGCTTGTGCATGAACTCTTGACCTCACTGGGCTTTGCTCACCCCATAAGCTTTGTTTTTCTTAACAGGTCTGGAAGTGGTGCACGAGAATCAAGGAACCTAGTACTTTTGTAGAATTTCCACTTTTGTATAAGATTGAAATTAATGGATGACTTTGACAGTTTATGGTATTTTGGAGTTATTATCAATGTAACCTTGATGAAATTTTGGGGTTTGTATTTTGTGAGAATTTTTCAGTAATTTTAATACCTTTTAACAATGGATTCATGGGTGAATGTTTCGAGTCCTGGCGAGAGTTGGGCAGGCGGTCCGCTAACCCCGTTGGCTTTAGGGGAAAGTGGGGCTGCCAGTTGGTAATCGAGCCTAGGTTTGAGATCTGTTTGGAAACTTTAGGAACTTTACTCAGAATGGAATAACTTTGTTAGGCCTTCAATGAATGTTTAGGTAAGTAGTGACTTTAAGATTCTCCACGGTGGTTTATGGTTGTTTGTGCAGGCATGGAGGGGCAAAATGGTGGACACGAGACTAATGGGGCTACCGGTAATGCGAGGCTAATGGTCAATGGGACCTATTAGGGCTATCAGCTACAGTGCTTGGTGGGGCTCTTATTGATACTCTCCAAGGAGGTCTCCGGTTGCCAGCCTGTAGGGAAACATTTTCTTACCCTAATGAGTTAGTGTTATCCATTGGCCGGTCATTGAATCATAATAGAGCGCTAGCTGATGAAAATGAGGGCTTGCGGGTCTTAGAAAATGCCCAAAGTCTTAGAATTATTGAGCTGGAGGATGAAGTGGTGGTGAAGCGGGCCAGGGCTGAGGCCGCTCATGACGAGGTCCGGAGGCTTAGAGCTCGGTTGACTAGGATGGTCAACGAGACTTCGGGAACGGACTGCTAGGATATTGGATGACGCTACCATATTAATGGAGGAAGTAGCCAATACGGAGGAAATGGCAGTTGGAGATGAGGGTTCGGCTCATGAGGACTCTTCTGAAGAGGAGCCGGTTGAGGAGGAGCCAATAGAGGACCCTTCTGAAGAGGAGCCAGTTGAGAACCCCTCTGAGGAGGAACCGGTTGAGGAAGAATCGGTTGAGGAGGCCCAGACTAGTGGTTCGGCCGTGAACTAGATTAGGAGTGTAACCTTTTGACTTTTGTTTTTGTCTAGGGATTAGCTGGGGTGAGGCTCATTAAACCTGTGACTTTAATTGCATGACTAACTCCATTTTGTTGGCACGGGTGTGCTGTATTTTGAACATGCCCCATGACTTTTACTCACCTGTACTGTAAACTTTGAATATGTTAATATATGTTCATCATCATTATTTCAAATGGTTATAATATTGAATGTTGTTTTTAAGAAATTTTCCCTTGTGTAATTATTTTCATGTTACAATTAGACATCATTAAGACTATGGAAGTCCAAGGTCGAGGCCGAGGACGGGGCGCGGGCGTAGACAACCTCAACCTTCAGAGAGCGCCCGGTCTTCTGAGGTGGGACCAGAAAGGGGACCGAGTGGTGGTGATGTAGACCAAATGGCTACGGCTATCAATAGAATGACTGATATCTTGGAGCGTCTGGCCGACAATCAAGGCCCTGGTCAACAAAACCAACTTATAGGCCCTGAGCATGGAGAAGATAGAGCCTTGGAGCATTTCCCTAAGTTCACGCCGCCTAAATTTCTAGGAGGGGCAGATTCTGATATAGCGGAGAGTTGGTTCGAGAGGATGGCTGACATTTTTGCCGTCTTGAATTATACTGAGGAGAGACGAGTGGTGTTTGCCACCTTTCAATTTGAGGGTCCAGCTAGATCGTGGTGGAATGTCATTAGAGTTAAATGGGAGAGAAAGCAGACCCCATGGATTTGGGCAAATTTCAAAAGGGAGTTTGATGAGAAGTTTTTGCCTCCTATGATCCAGGAGAAAAGAGAGGACGATTTCATTAGACTAAGACAGGGAACAATGAGTGTAGCTAATTATGAGACTCAGTTCACAAAACTTTCCAAGTTTGCACCAGAGTTAGTGGCCACGGATCGTAGAAGGATTAGACGATTCCTACAGGGGCTTAATGTTGAAATTCAAGAGGCTCTAGCCGCGGCCCAAATTAATACTTTTACCGAGGTTTTGGAAAAAGCCCAAAGGGTAGAAAGTGCTAAACTTCAAGTGAGAGCTTTTCATGCAAAGAAAAGAAATGCTCCAAGTGGTAGCGGAGTAAGGCCGGTGGATAGAAATGTGTCGGCCCCTAAAGCTGGAAGAGGTTTTGGAGGAGTACGATTAGCGGGAGCATCTAGAGGGTCTATGGAAAGAGGAGCCACTGGGGGGCGTGGCCAGGCTCAGACTATAACACAAGGAGGTTCTGTGTCGACTCCTCAAGTAGGGTGTGGATATTATGGAAAACCAAACCACACCATAGATGATTGTTGGAGGAAAGCGGGAAAATGCTTAAGCTGTGGGAGTACCGAGCATCAGATTGCCAACTGTCCGACAGCTCGTCGTGCAGGAGGTAGTTCACAATCATCTTCTAGGTCGACCTCCAAACAGTCAAGTGTTGGAGACAATCGCCCGAGAGTACCTGCTAGGGTGTATGCCATGGACCAGTACCAGGTCCCTAATCCTACAGAGGTTATAGAAGGTACGATTCCCATATTTCGTCGTCTAGCAAAAGTTTTAATTGATTCCGGGGCAACCCATTCCTTTGTAAACCCTACCTTCATGAAGAGCGTGGATGTTAAACCTGAAAAACTCCCAAATGATCTAGAGGTTAGTACACCTACTGGGAATCAGAGACTGTTATCTAACTCAATTTATAGAAATTGCGACATTTGGATTGGCAAGCGAAAATTGCTAGTGGACTTGATGAGTCTGGAAATCAAGGGCTATAACGTTATTTTAGGGATGGATTGGTTAGCCCGTCATCATGCCCAACTTGATTGTAAAACGAAGATAGTAGAATTGCATGTGCCGGGAGAGCCAACTTTAAAGTTAGATGTAAGAGGTAGATTAGCATCTTCAGCTTTGATTTCAGGAGTCCGAGCTAGGAAATTGTTGAATAAGGGGGCGAAAGGATTCTTAGCCTTCCTGATCAATACTCCTGGGGATAAAGTAAAGTTGGAAGAAGTACCGGTGGTGAGGGAATTTCCTACTGTTTTCCCTGAAGAACTAAAAACTCTACCACCTGAAAGGGAAATAGCTTTTAAGATTGAGGTGACTCTGGAGACAACACCTATTTCTAGGTCGCCTTATAGGATGGCTCCAGCTGAATTGAAAGAATTGAAGCTTCAATTACAGGATTTGCTGGAACGAGGTTTTATTAAAGAGAGCAATTCACCTTGGGGTGCACCGGTGTTGTTTGTTAGAAAGAAGGATGGAACCCTAAGGTTGTGTATAGACTATCGAGGCTTGAACGACGTTACCATTAAGAACAAATACCCCCGACCACACATTGATGAGCTTTTCGATCAGTTACAAGGAGCTGAGGTGTACTCTACGCTGGATCTCAGACAGGGATACTATCAATTAAGGATCCAGGAGGAGGATATACCGAAGATAGCTTTTAACTCGAGGTACGGGCATTTTGAGTTCGCGGTAATGCCATTTGGGTTGACAAACGCACCGGCAGCATTTATGGATTCAATACATTGGGTTTTTAAACCTTACTTGGATCAGTTCGTCGTGATGTTTATCGATGATATTCTGGTATTTTCTAAGACTCGGGAGGATCATGAGCGACACTTAAGGATAGTATTGTAAACCCTAAGAGAACAATAGCTGTATGCAAAATTCAGTAAGTGTGAATTTTGGCTAGAGGAAGTGGCATTTCTGGGTCATATAATTTCTAAAGATGGAATCACAGTAGACCCAACTAAGGTGGAAGCGGTGTCAAAATGGAAACAACCTGAGAATCCAATGGAGGTTCGGAGTTTCTTAGGTTTAGCTGGTTATTACCGTCGGTTCATTCAGGATTTCTCCAAGATAGCGGGACCCATGACTGAGTTGACCAAGAAGCATAGTAAGTTCATATGGGACGCTAAGTGTGAAAGGAGTTTTCAGGAGTTAAAGAGACGGTTGACTGAGGCACCAGTGTTGGCTCTGCCCATGGAAGAGATGGGTATGTGGTGTTCACAGATACATCAAAGGAAGGGTTAGGTTGTGTGCTAATGCAAAATGAACGGGTTATAGCCTACGCTTCGCGGAAGTTAAAACCTCACGAGCAAAATTATCCAACCCATGATATGGAATTAGCTGCCATAGTGTTTGCATTACGTAAGTGGAGACATTATTTATATGGGGTGACATTTGAGGTTTTCATCGACCATAAGAGCCTTAAGTATCTATTTTCCCAGAAAGAATTGAATTTGAGACAGCGTAGATGGGTGGAGTTTTTGGAAGATTATGATTGTACAATTAAGTACTACCCTGGGAAAGCTAATGTAGTAGCCGATGCTTTGATCCGAAAGGTACAAGTAGCTGGCTTGATGGTGAAGGAATGGCACATGTTAGAGGAGATTAGTGTTTGGAATCTCCGTCTGCAATCTAAAAAAAATTGTACTAGGAAACATTGTACTGAGATCTACACTACTGGATAAGATTAGAGAGGTGCAAAGGAAAGATCCCGAAGTACAAAGATGGTTGGAGAAGGTCCGGAAAAAGGAGATTTCAGATTTTAATATCGGAGCGGAAGGAGTTCTTAGATATCGAAATCGAATAGTAGTACCGAAGGATGAGGAACTCAAAAGGGAAATATTAGAGGAAGCCCATTGATCTAAGTATACGGTACACCCTGGAGGAAATAAGATGTACCAAGATTTAAAAAGTCTATATTGGTGAGAAGGCATGAAGAAGGAAGTAGCCCAGTTTGTTCAGACATGCTTGGTATGCCAGAGAGTTAAGGCAGAACATCAGAAACCCTCTGGATTATTGCAACCGTTGGAGATACCCATATGGAAATGGGAGGATATCACCATGGATTTTGTATCGGGACTGCCAAAGACGCAAAGAGGTCATGATGCGATTTGGGTTATCGTAAACTGTCTGACTAAATCTGCACATTTCCTGCCCATAAGCGTGAAGTACTCGATGGAGAAATTGGCCAAATTGTATACGGATGAGGTCATAAGGTTGCATGGTATTCCTGTGAGTATAGTATCGGATCGAGATCCACGGTTTGTGTCAAGATTTTGGCAAAAGATGCAAGAGATGTTAGGAACTAAGCTAAATCTTAGTACTACTTACTATCCTCAAACTGACGGTCAATCGGAAAGGACGATTCAAACTCTTGAGGACATGTTGAGGACTTGTGTTCTAGACTTTGGGGTTAGTTGGAGCCAATATTTGACCTTGGTAGAATTCGCTTATAATAATAGTTTTCATTCATCCATACAAATGGCCCCATATGAAGCTCTTTATGGTCGTAAATGTCGATCACCGATTTACTGGGATGAAGTAGGAGGGAAGAAAGCCTTAGATCCAACCGCGATCCCTTGGATGGAAGAAGTTCGAGAAAAGGTCAAGTTAATTCGGCAGACAATTTTAACTGCCCAAAGCCGTCAAAAAAGTTATGCGGACAATAGGAGAAAAGATTTGGAGTTCGAGGTAGAAGATCACATATTTCTTAGAATTGCCCCTTTAAAGGCAAGTTTGATGGCAGGAAAAGAAAAGAAATTACAGCCAAGATATGTGGGACCATACACCATTCTGGAACGGGTCGGAAAGGTAGCTTATAAGTTGGATTTACCAACCAGCCTATCCCGTATTCATAACGTGTTCCATGTGTCGTTTCTTAAGAAATACCACCCAGACCCAGCTCACATACTCCAACCAGAGGACATAGAACTTGATGAAGCTTTAACTTATGAAGAGAAACCTGTAAAGCTTTTAGACCGGAAAATCAAGGAGTTGAGGAACAAGCAAATTCCTTTAGTGAAGGTCTTGTGGAAGAACCATGATGTCGAGGAAGCTACGTGGGAAGTTGAAGAGGATATAAGGAGAAAATATCCTGAGCTGTTCTCTAATTCAGGTATGAATTTCCAGGACGAAATTCTTTTAAGGGGGGAAGATTGTAAGGACCCCTACCGTCTTTTATATTTTTGTTTAAATTTTAACATCGACTTTAACACAAATGTTTGCATTTCGTGAGTTTTCAGAGTAAACTTGCCTGCTCACAAGAGTTAATTACGGTAATTGGGTGTTTAGTGATTTAACTAGGTGTAGTTAAGTAATGTTGGACCAAGTAGGTTTTACAACTTATGGAGTAGATTGATAGGAAAAGAAATCATGTGGGCAAGAGTGGAAAATAACTTAAGTTACTAGATTATAGTTGGCTTGATAATTTTGACCATGGATTAACTTTGACTTGGACCAATAAATATCTCTTTACCACAATCCATTAGCTATTTTAGCCAAAAAAAAAAAAAGGGAGAGAGAGTCGGCTGCCAAGAGAGGAGAAAGACACCAAGGAGGAAAAGAGAGAAAACAAGGGAAAAGCTTGGGATTTTGCCAATTTCAACCATCCAACCTTCCTTTGGGAGTTGGAAGCACTTGATTGTGAAGTTCAATCTTGGATTCAAGAGGTGATTTACACTTTGCAAGTTGAATTTTTATTGAGATTGCTGAAATTTATCTAAGTAGATAAAGATGGTGGATTTTATTCATGTTCTAGCTTATTGATGATTAAAGTTAGTTGGGAAGATGATTCCATGGTTTAGTTTTCTTGTTTTGCTTGTCTTGAATCTTGGCCAAGAGCTAGGGTTAGGGTTTCATTGGTTTTAAGATTTCATGATGAAATTGATGTTTGTGTTTGTTGTTATGAATCCCTTGGTACTTGTTACTCCCTTAGACAATGAATTCATGGTGTGAATGGGTTGTTTCATGTTTCATGATCCAAGAAGATCCGGCCAGCTTAGGGTTTTTTTTTAGGCTTCAAGAATTCATGTGTATTTGAGTTGTTTCCCTTGCATGTTTAGGTGTATATGGAATGCTTGCATGAAGAGTTGGTGATTTGGTTACTAACTTGTGGATAAAATGGTTGAAATCCTAATAAGGAGGAGATGATCGTAGACTTAATTAATGTATTTGGTCACTTAAATGAATGATTGATAATCCATTGTTAGTGCATTAATGCACAATGGAGGAGAAATGCATGAGTTAGAACTGATAGAAGGGTTAAGCGCATTTGCTGCGTAAGTGGGGACTGTGTGTGTGTGTGTGTGTGTGTGTGTCAAGGGTAATGTGGGACGTGTAAAGGCTGCATTTGCATGTTTGTTATCGCATTCGAGTCATTGGATTTGCATGTGCGTGATTTGGTTGGGATGCAATGCATTTGGGCGTAAAACAGGAAAACAAGGGAGGCTGGACAGCAACTTTGGCTCCATTTTTCGTGTCGATCCTTTGTGATTTGGCTTTTGGCCAAAACACGAAAGTTATAGCCCTTCATTCTAGCTTTCGAACGCATATGGAATTTCTTGATTTGGATCTGTGAGCACTGAGATATGATCATTTGAATCAGACCTGTCAGGAATTCTGAGACTGAAATTCTGGAACTATTTTCATACTTTTTGACCCAGAAGGAGTGAATCTGGGTAGAAATAGTCTTCATTAAAGTTATAGCCTGTTCTCTTAGCTTCAAAACGGCACCTCGTGCACTCTAATCCGATACTTGTATCCTGAATTATGTGTAACGGCGTACAGGGTTTCAAAACTGCCTTTTCACCTTTTAGTGTGTGTTTTCTGTTTTCATTCCGTTCTCGCCCGTTTTTAGTCGAACGCCCATGCATGTGCTCCTTTGCTCTTTTAAGTGTTTATAAGCGTTCTCTCGAGATTTTTAGTTCGTTGAGTACATGCACGCCATTTCATACTTGAAAATGGATTTTCCCAAATTTTAAGGGATTCCTTTTAATTCGGAATCGGAAGTTTAATTGCTTGAATCTTTCATATCTCAGGTGATTCCGTGGACATCGAAGAACGTGTTTGATTTCCTAAATTTTCTCGCTTGCTCTCAACTATTGGTGAGTGTTCAAGTGCCTGTTATTTAATACTTGGGTGTAATGAAAATTGTTTGAAAAGCATGCTTGTTTGATTTGGTGAACATGTACTTTATCGCGTTCACCCTTACCTGAATTGAAATTGTTGAATGCATGTACTTGTGCTTGTTCTTGACATGTTGAGACCAAACAGTTGTATGTACCACACTCAAGAGAGTAGGAGGTACCTCTCCTCCCGTTTTGGTTAGGTTCTGGTTAAGTCGATTTGAGCGTAGTCTCGTCGACTTATTTACCAAACAATAGTATGTACCACGCTCTATGGAGTGGGGGGTGCCGCTCATCCCGACTTGGTTTAATGATAATGCTATCGACGAAATGGGCCTCAAAGCAGGGGTGTAAGTAGGCGGGTGAGAGTAAAGTGATTTCTGATTACGTGAGATAGTGGTTGTGGTGTCAACATTCTGTTGAACCTGACTTGGGACTGGACCAAGATGGGTGTGGAAATTTCAGAAGGTGGAGCGGCAAATTGTATCCTTTCTAGTGATTCTTTTATATTGTCTTGTATGACTTCCAAGTTTTCTATTATTGTTTTGTTAAGATTTGTTACCGCTTTAACTCTTGTGCATGAACTCTTGACCTCACTGGGCTTTGCTCTGTATAAGCTTTGTTTTCCACAGGTGCGGAAGTGGTGCGAGAATCGAGGAACCTAGTACTTTTGTAGAATTTCCACTTTTGTATAAGATTGAAATTAATGGATGACTTTGACAGTTTATGGTATTTTGGAGTTATTATCAATGTAACCTTGATGAAATTTTGGGGTTTGTATTTTGTGAGAATTTGTCAGTAATTTTAATACCTTTTAACAATGGTTTCATGGGTGAATGTTTCGAGGCCTGGCGAGAGTTGGGCAGGCGGTCCGCTAACCCCTTTGATTCGCCTTAGGAGAAAGTGGGGCTGTCACAATAATAATTTTCTATGCATATAAGTTTGCCCTGACCAAAAACCCTCGTGCCGCCATTCGGCCAAATTGATGTCAAAATTGATTTCTTTTAAATCTCATGCCCCTTGAAATACATTAAAACATGTATGTTGTATCTAATTCAATATACACTGTTAGATAGAAAAAATAACCAAACCAGTTATGATATTGAACTATACATAGGTATGATATTCCAATGCAAATCCTCCAAAAATTCTCTCATCCAAATGGTAGAGGGAGTAGAGGGAGGAGGAAGGAGATTGGAAACCAAAACTTTTAATTTTAGACATCAACCTTAGCCGCTAATGCAAATGTAGTATATGATATATCCCTAGGAATTGACATCTAGCAAACAAAAAATTGCGTGTTGTTCTTGGCAAACATGCCCCATGTTCCGTGCTGAAAGTGTTTGTTAAATGAAAGTGTGATACCTCTCGCTTTATCAGCCCCCAATATTAATTTCCTTCCCAGAACAAACCTACACATGAACACATGAACACACGAACACACACTCCATCTTTGGCAATATTTCTTGAGATTTTGTTTTGATTTAACCAAACTATTCTTACTTCTCCCACATCATAGTGCATTGCATTTCTTCACAACCCTTTTGTTAATTTTGCATGAGAATTACAGAAAACCATGATCAGGAGGTTTAAGGGCAACTCCAGTATTCATCAAACCAATCCTGTAGAGTCTCAAAACGACATTGTTTTCTGGGATGGTCCAGGAGCAAAATGCATGTGCAGTCCATTCAAAATGCTGGGAATTTTGGTGTTTTGCTTAATGGGGTTCTGTGTTTTTTTTACAGTATCCTCAGTTATGAAGGACTCTTCTTCTGATGGCATCTGGACTCTTACTGATGCTAGGCTTCATGATGTTAAACCACCCCAAAAAGGTACTTCACTTCCAAATCTGTATTATTGTTTTTATTTTTTGAATGAGCAGTTTTATTTCTTGTACTTATGTGGAACTTAAAGAAGCTACTGATAAACTATAATCTGCTTTAATCATTATTCTAATTCAACATAATATATAAATTTAACGGCTTTTTAATAGTGAACAATATTGTGTAGCTCTTCAGATGAAGAATAGGTTATAGGTGCGATGGGGTTTGATCTACATAGATTCTTGTACGACATGGATGTACCTTTCCTTATTTACCTTCCCGTTTGTAGAAGCCAGGAAACACAAAAAAAGCGACAGGAAAAGAGGATGGTTATGTAGAATGTATTGCTTTATTTAGGGATGTAATTCGTTTAGTTTGGTGGGGTGAGTTTCAGTTATTTATCCCTGTTGTGACTTGAACGTGACTAAAATCTAAGAAAAGTTTTCAACTGTAGAGAAAAAGCCGCTTTATAGACAAAGAAACACATTCTTCCACTAGCTATCAAGATGTTAAGGTCGAAGGGGTTTGTGATTGAAGATTAGAATGTCATGTAGTGTCATACACCTAGTCTGTAACATGTTTTAGATATCATAATTTATTCAAATATAAATGTCCATGTATTTATATTTTGCTCTACAGTTGAAAGTCACTTGGCGAGGTATACTACTATTAATTTCTTAAGAAGCTTATTGAATTAACCATACTATGGAAAATTATCACTGGCATTCTATATCTACCATCCTAGCTAGTTACTTCCTTTAATTGGTTTATTGCTGTGAGAAGTTCCATAAGCCTTTTAGAAGGATGAATTTGTTTGAGTCATAGAGCCTGGATTTCCTGTTTAGGTGATGTCCATTACACAGGTGAAATTAGTGCATGCCGTTATTGCCATGACTGGTGCTTAACATGCCTTTTCAACAGTGCAACATTATTTGCTAGATCATTTTGCTCTGTTTATCATGCTTCTCATTTAATTTTGCACTATTTTTACCAACTCCTTCCCCATTTTTGTACCTCCTTGACCTATACCCAAAAGTGGGTCCCCATCTTTCTTTGCAAGTAGATACTTTCTCAAAATCAACTGGGCAGGTGGACACTGAGACTAACAGCATTGTGCAGATAAATCAAGCAATGAATGGCAGAATAACACAGCTGACCTAGATTGAAGTCTCGGTTATTTTTGTTAGCAAAATTATGTTCCAAAGTTTTTTTAAATGGATCCTTTTAGACTTATATATTTTCTGTACAATCAAATGCATGTTACGGGCCTAGTCTTCATAATCTTTTGGTTAGAGTTCAGGAGATCATAATGGCTGATTAGAGTGATTTGCTTAATGTTTGGTTTCTCTCATGCTTTTTACTTGGTTTTTCTTTGGACTTTCTTGCAGCAAATGTTGCTTTAAGGGACATTATAAAACAGAGCACTTTTCAGCTGCCTGTTGAAGTACCTCAAGATGAGCTTCTAGGTGGCCTTCTTCCAGCTGGATTAGATGAAAAGTCATGCCTTAGTAGGTATCAATCAGTCTTGTGTCGCAAAAAAAGGATACATCAGCCTTCTTCTCATCTCATCTCTAGGTTACGGAACTATGAGTCACAGCATAAACGATGTGGACCATACACAGAGTCCTACAACAGAACCGTGGAACATCTCAATTCCAACAGTCCTACAACACAGTTTCACAGGGTGTAATTATGTTGTCTGGCTTTCCTTCAGTGGTTTAGGTAACAGAATACTCTCTTTGGCATCTGCTTTCCTTTATGCACTCCTCACGAATATAGTTCTACTTGTTGATCGTGGATTAGACATTCCAGATCTTTTCTGCGAACCGTTTCCAGATGTCTCATGGTTACTTCCCTCTGATTTCCCACTTACTGATAAGTTCAGTAGCTTCAATCAGAAATCTCCCGAGAGTTATTGGAATATGCTGCAAAATGATGTTTTTGCCAATTCAGCTAGTTCTTCACTGCCAACATATGTCTATCTACATCTAGTTCATGACTACGATGAACATGACAAGCTTTTCTTCTGTGATCAGGATCAAACTGTTCTCCAGCAAGTACCTTGGCTGATTTTGAAAACAGATAATTATTTTATCCCTTCTCTTTTTTTGATCCCATCTTTTGAGCAAGAATTACATGATCTCTTTCCTAAGAAAGGAACTGTCTTGCATTACTTATGCCGGTATCTCTTAAATCCAACAAACTCTGTTTGGGGGCTGATCACTAGGTATTACAATGCTTACTTAGCCACAGCAGATGAAAAGATAGGCATACAAATAAGAGTCTTTGAAGCAGGACCTGGTCCTTATAAGTGTGTGTCAGATCAGATTTTGGCTTGTGTGATCAAGAAGAATCTGCTACCACAAGTCAATGAGAATCTACCTATCATCAATCCACCTGGAAAGCCAAAGACTAAAGCTGTGCTGGTCGCATCTTTGAGTTCTGGATACTTTGAGGCACTGAGAAACATGTACTGGGAACATCCAACTGTCACAGGAGAAATCATTGAAGTATTTCAGCCAAGTCATGAAGTATATCAACAAACAGAGAAGCAGATGCAAAATAGGAAAGCATGGGCAGAAATGTACCTACTGAGCTTGATGGATAAGTTGGGCACAATAAAGGGTTTTGACCTCATATTATTTATTATGGTAAGGAAGAATATGAAATACTCCTCCTGAGTTATCTCAGCTTTTGCTGTGATCATGTAGAAATTCAGATTTCTTGTATGTATAGACAGTCTCTAGTTAGTTGAATATAATCAGAATTTAGAAACCAAGGAGCTGGCTTGGGTTTGCAATCCAGTTCTTGTGATACTGCTAATCCTTATAGTAGTTATCTCCATGACAAATGATCCTGGAAATGCTATACCCAAGTGATTGAGACTTCACTATTTCACAGATTAGCAATTGTACATCACTGTACTTGTGTGGCCACAAGTCATTAATATGAGACAAATGAAAAGAGAATTATCATTTTGGGAAAAGAAGAAATTGGAAGAGTAACAGAAGAAGAAGAAATAACTCTCATAGGCCCTCAATAATTTTGGGAAATAGATATATAACCCCCATGTTTGGTAGAATGGAAACCTCTTTTATTTATAGCAAATTTTAATTTTATTCTACTTCCACCCAAGAGAAATAGAAGGCTTTTTCTCATTGTCCAATGGTAGAGGAACACCTGCTTTAATTTGCAATTCAAAAACTATAGGAATATGATCAAGTAAAACCCAATTTTTTTATGGATTGAATTTGTATAATGCTTTTGCCTTATGAATTTAATTCGTGGAGTTACTTAATGGCTATAGATATTAGCTTGATCACTTAGTTTGGAAGATATAGAGTTTGGTATCTAAATTATGCTATCCATAAAATTTGGTTTAGAAATGAAGAGTTTTTTAAACTCTATTTGTAAGTTATATGATTATTCTAATCATTTGTTTTTCAAAGAAGCATTGCAAACTTTAAGCACTCTAAGTTCTAAACTGTCTGCCTGTAACTTTCACAATCAAATACCAAACTATGTTGATTCTCGACACGCAAAATCTTTTCATCAACATTGTTGTAAACGACAAAAAAATGTCACTATTGTTGGATTAAGAAAATTTGGTATCTCTCATTGATTATATCATGTTTTCAAAGAAAAGGCAGTGTTTGTCTGTATTACATTCAAATTGCAAAGTAGGAACATAGAATAGATTTCCAATCTAATTTAGAATCAATTACATAATTTAAAATGTTAAATGCATGTCCAATTTAAATAAAGATTTTTCTAATAAGTATCCAATGGAAAACTTGTTAAAATACCTAAATAATACTTAACTTACCATTTAATACACACGGTTAGAATTAGCATTTAGATATTTTTCCAAAGTAAATGCACTTTCTTAAAAAATTAACACCTGATCCCTCTATTGAAAAATGCCCATTGGGGACACCATTAGCCAAAACATTTAAATGCTTAAGATTTCTTGCATTCATAAGTCATAAACATAGTTGATGTAATTTTTGCTATTGGTATTGGCTTTATTGAAATGATGATGTTTTTATGAAGTAAACAGAAAAGTCAGAAATGTAGTTAGTTTTGAACCTTCACCCTTGTTTAGGGGCGAATTGCAAATTTTACATCCCATAGTTTAGATCTCTGAAGTACTCAAATTTTTGGAGTATATTGTGCATATTCCTAAAATTAGTTGATATAGAGTTTGTTATAATAGATTTAGGATTAGGGTCTATTTTAACCCCTCATTTGATATGGTGGAAAGGCCTAAAATGGAAAGATCTTTCCATCCAGAATTCTTTTCCTACCAAAATGGGGATGAAAAAATTTATCATTCCAGTGTTTGGTAACCAAGTTAGAATGGAATGTTAATTTCTTTTCCCATGTCTAGTATAATCATATTGAGAAGTCAAAATGGAATGGAAAAAAACTACTATATTTACTTAATTGCCCCTATACATAACATTCTATACGCATCTTGATTTAGAATGAATTATTAATTAATAAATAACTTTTTAATAGTATAAAATCACAATAACTTATTAAGTGAGAACATACAACTTTTTAATAGCATACAATTACATTAGGTGAATACTAACTGTAATACAATTGCAATAGGTGAATAACAGTTGTAACAAAATTAAAATTTTAAATTATATGTACGTTGAATCCCGTGTATTTTTCATGCATGTTAAATCTGTCATTCATGCACGTTAAATTCTTTACCCTTGATTTGCTTCTGGATGATTTTAAGAACTATTTGTAAATAGAAAAAAGTAATTGTGCCTTAACAGATAGTCTAGTGGGTTTACTCTTTTCTTTTTTTAATTTCATATGAATGTATTTTGGCATGTTGTTGTTCGCTTAAATTAACAAATGTTATCATATAATCCAATATTGTAAATAAAAATATATTAAAAATGTCAACTGAATATTTTATTTCAAAGTAAAAGGAAAGAAAAGTCATTAAATAGAATTAAAATTATTCCTAAATAAAAAAGTAGTAGACTTATTAACTAGATTTACAAAATAAACCTAATATTTGACAAAGTAAATGACAAATTAATATATATGAAAGATAAATAGGTACACATGAAATAGAGATATAGAATATAGAAGGGTAATCTTGACTCCTAAAATGTAGGTATTTACTGGATAGAGTTGGAATGGCATTTCTCTAGATTTTTGTGAGGAATGGGATTTCAAGAAAAAGTTGGAAAGGACTTTTTAGAGGGAAAGGGTTTTCTAGAGGGAAAGGGTCATACCAAATACTAAAATGGAATGAAGAAGTTGGAAAGGTCTTTCCATTCTAGACATTTCCAACGTACCAAACAAGGGGTAAGTGGACACTCATTAAGATGTGTTTCAGGTGTTAGATTTTTTAAAAGGTAAGATTAATTAAAGAAGTGTGTAAATGTAAGAGAATGTAATAATTATTAGTATGTGTATATATATGATGGATTAGATAAAATTTGAAGTGTGTTAATGTATGCTTAGTGACACTGGTTAGAAAATCCCCTAGGATTAATGTAAAAGTTTGAAGTTAAGGTAAACTCATTCAAAACATCATTCATATTTTGTCAAATGGATTTTTGATCTTTTACTTTTAAAATGGTAGTTTTATATCCCTTACAAAATCAAGTCAGTAAAATATGATCTTAACCTAGGTTTTCGACCATTTTTTTTATCTTGATTCGATCACGTACCTTACATATGGTTATTTTTTGGGGTAAAAATGTTAAATCCTATTTGTAGTTAAACAAATGACCTGATCCATATTCATTTTTGTCACTAAAAAAGAAGGATCCATCTCGAACCATATTCAATTTTTCCTACAAAGGTGAAACTTGACACAACCCATACTCATTTTTTGCCAATAAAAAAATAAGATTTGACTTATTTATATTAAAAAATGACTACATTTGAGTTACCTGGTGATTTCAAGTAAAAAAGTGATAGAAAACTTAGGTTGAGGCTAAATTTTGTATACTTGAATTCATAATGGATGTAAAGTTAATATTTTAAAAATGAAAGACAGGAAAATTTTATTTGATGACATGTGAAAAAGTTTTGAACGACTTTGCTTTAAATTAAACGAAAAGTGTCATTTCTTTATATGCACCTATTAATTGGCGAAAGAAACTTTAAGAACTATATATATTTGGCTCGACATTGAAAGGTAAAGGAGCACAAGTGAGGAAAGAAATTGCTTCAAGGGACCACCAAAATTGATATTTTAAGGGACTTGTCCGCTACCCGCGAAACGTGCCCCTGAGCCCGCCCATATTAACTGTAATCTCACACTTTTTTCCATGCAATCCCTGTCGGGTCAAACCCCTGTTAAAACCCAGATTACCAATCTATCTTCCCTCCTTCTGATAATAATGCTTCAAATTTTGACTTAAACCGAAGATTTCTCTGCCGACATTGCACGTTGCATCCCTTTCCAAAGTCCTGCCCATTTCTTGATTGTGCAGAAACCAAGTATGGAATTGCTAGAGATGACAAAGTTGAAGAGCAACTTCAGCACTGATGATCACATAAAGCCTCATGATGGTCCTCAAAATGTGACCATTTTAAGGAGTTTAGAATCAAGATTGTCTGAGAATCCAATAAAAGTATTTGGGATTTTCTTCGGTTGCTTCATGGCATTCTTTGTTTTATTCTCAGTGTTGAAGAATCCTTCAACTTCTGAAGCTAGGCTTCTTGATGTCTGACCTTTTAGAAAAGGTATTACATTCTTCCTGTTCTTGTAGCTCTACTGTGGATTTACTCAAAGTTAGTGGCTAAAGTCAAAGGCAAATAATTGAAGTTAAGGCAAGTTATCATATAGACTTTGTTCAAATTGACATTTAGGAGACTATCTAGTGCTTTTTTGGGATAAAGGTTTGCAGTAATACCTCCGATGGTGAATGGAGAATCTAGAACTTAAACCATAAGAAAATGGATCCCGGAAAAAAAAAAAAAAAAGGACTTAAAGTAGTCTTCATTATATTTCAGATGAGCAATGATATGGTAGTGTGCTCATTAACTTGATATAGATGCACATTGATTGCTTTTACATAATATTATGTTACCTAGCCTATGTATACGTTACGATGAGTTGATTCAGAAGATTCTCAAATCTGATCACCTTTTGCAGGCAATGTTAGTTGAGTTCTTTGCACCTGCATTAGTTTTATCATATGTCCTTAGGCTCACCGCATTGTGAAGGCTCGGTATAGATTTCTCTGAGGAGTTAATTGCTTTTTGTAATTATCCTTTGCTAGGTGATACTTTGATTGATAGCGCGAAACAGAACATAGTTAAGGGAGACAATTTTCCCAGGCCTGTTGAGGCACCGGAAGATAAGCTTCTTGGTGGTCTTCTACCTGCGGGATTAGATGAAAAATCATGTTTAAGTAGGCATCAATCAGTCTTGTACCGCAAGCAAAGAAGAGGCCAGCCTTCTTCCCATCTTATCTCTAGATTACGCGACTATGAAGCCGTGCACAAACAATGTGGACCATTCACAGATTCTTACAACAGAACCTTGGAATACCTCAAGTCAGGCAGCCATGGTCAAGACACCAATTCCACAGGTTGCAAATACATTGTCTGGATTCACCCAATCCATGGTTTAGGAAACAGAATCCTTAGTTTGGCATCTGCTTTTCTTTATGCTATGCAAACAGATAGAGTCCTACTTGTTGATCCTGGTGGTTACATACCTGACCTTTTCTGCGAACCTTTTCCTGGGGCTTCCTGGTTACTTCCCTCTGATTTCCCAATTGCATATAAGGTCAATAGCTTTAATCAGAAATCTCCTGAGAGCTATGGTAATTTGCTGAAAACCAATGTTTTGCGCAATTCAACTTCATCTTTGCTGCCATCATTTATCTATCTCCATCTACTTCATGACTATGATAAAGATGACATGCTTTTCTTCTGTGATGAAGATCAAACTATTCTAAAAGAAGTACCTTGGCTGATTTTGGAATCAAATAACTATTTTATCCCATCTCTCTTTTTGATCCCATCTTTTGAGCAAGAACTGAATGATCTCTTTGTTAGGAATTGGGGCATCAGGCACAGCGGAATTTAAAAATTTTAGCCCCAACTCCCACCAGCAATCACCCTAGTTCTACGTATGATTTCATAAAGGGAGTTCTGAGGATTACCTTAATCCGCAGATGAAGCTTCTGAGACGTCTGAGAGGGCTGAGAATTCCCTGAGCAGCAGTTCAGGTGTCCTGCCTCTACTGATGTCCACGCGAGAAAGCTTCTGGATCACCTCTTGACCGCTCTCTACGATCAAGGTGTGTGTGTGTGGAATGGGAGGTGCTAGCCTTTCACTCACACCTCACTATCTCAGTATTTTTCCACGCTAGTTTTCTCCTGAGAGAACTTTTCTCTGCTCGACTATCGAGGTATTACCTCTCTCCATCGTAACATCCCATATTAATAGAGAGGGAGAGAGAGAAGAGGAGAAATGTAGAGAGGATAGTCCGGTGGTTTGATTCAAAAATCAAACCACCGTAACATCGATCTCCCTCTTATCCTCATATCCGACAAATAAAGATAACACATTTATCTTATTTGTCGGATGACCCCGTGATTTATTTATCTTTATAATTAAACCCCGAGTATTTATTTCCAAGTCCCTACTTGGACACACAATTTAATCTAGAACCCAATCTCTATGTGTGATCCAATAGGTCCCAAATACATCGGTAATAATTATGAATTATAATTCTAAAAGAATTAGATAAAATAAACACTTTTATTTTATCATTAATTACAATAATTAATTATTCATAATTATAAATTGTGAGTGTCTAGCAACACATCACAATTACCGTGTATTCGAATTGATCAAGGGAAATTCACCTAACCTTTTCCATGGAAAATTACCGTAATTATTATCCTTTCACCATTGATATCCACTAGTCGGAATAAGGAACAAGTGCCAATTCCCTTAATGACTAATTAATTTTCTAGTTTCCGAATTAACCTTAGATTAGATTAACTTGAAGACACTCTCCAATTAATCTAATGTAGTCGACTACTAAGGTTACATTCCAACTAGTGGCCTAATCGACATCGCCTCCCACTAATGGAGTGGTGAATCCTTTCTTGATCACTCACTATCTCTCCATGCTTCACACTACCCCCAATTTCTATTCTTTAAGTCACCCCTGGTGAGTAACAAGAAACAGAATCAAAGGGTAGTGATTCACACTCAAGATACTATGGTGATCTCAAGTCTAGGATCACTTACACAATTTCCCATAAGAGATTCAACCATTGGCACTAAATATCCTAATGGGATCTCTGTGTGGATCACTCCAATGAATTATTACTCTGTAACTCATCTACACATTAGCCTAGGTATCCCTATACCATGGTTGATGAGAACAACCACTACTTACATTAAGTGGGCAATTGTGTACTAGTTCGTCAGTATTAATGATGTCCCTGCCTCATTAATACTATGACTAGGGATATTTAAGAATATTTATTATAAATGTGATTAATATCTCATAGTCAAGCAACTCTTGTGACTATCATCACATTAATAAATATTCTAAGGACTTTACCGCTTATAACATATATTAAACAGATAAAATTGGAAGTTCATAAAATACAAAACTTTAATTAGGAATGTATTTCAACAAATCAATTGTTTTTGGGCATACATTCCAACAACCTCCCACTTGCACTAAAACAATTCATTTATAACTTTTAGTCCAAATGAAAGTACATGACTATCATGTTTCTTTTGAGATAGTGCCTTAGTAAGAGGATCAGCTATGTTATCCCTCGGTGGGGACTCTCTCTATCTTTACATCATTCTGCAATGATTTCCCTAATAAGGTGAAATCTTCTAAGTACATGTTTGGACCGTTGATGAGACCTAGGTTCCTTTGTTCTGGGCAATAGCCCCATTGTTATCACAAACAAAGTTACCGGATTAACAATGCTCTGAACCACACCAAGTTCTCGACACGAACTTCTTGATCCAAACGGCTTCCTTAGTCGCCTCCGGCTGCAATGTACTCACCTCTGTTGTAGAATCTCGGTGGTGTCCCGCTTGGAACTCTTCCAGCAGGCACCTCCTGAGAGTAAAGATGAAGACCGTGACTTACTCATCCTTGTCGATTGAAAGCTTGCATCCTGTAGCCCTTGACCTCCAATTCACCATTTTCATAAACTAAGAACAAATCTTTAGTCCTTCTTAAGTACTTAAGAATGTTCTTAACACCAAAGGACCTTCACCAATTAGCTTGAAATCGCCGTGACACCTGAGCATGGGAGACATCCGGTCTTGTACACAACATAGCATACATAATTGATCCAATTGCAAGCATATGGAATATTATGCATCTTGTCAATCTCACTTGTGTCTTAGGACACATGCTCTTAGAAAGGCTTATCCCATGAGACATAGGTAAAAGCCCTTCTTAGACCGATCCATGCTAAACCTTTTAGCACTTTATCTACGATGTAGATTGTGAAAGACCAAGCAGCCTTTGGATCTATCTCTATAGATCTTAATACCTAGTATGTAGGCTGCCTCTCCCAAATCTTTCATGGAAAAATTCTTGATAACCAACCCTTTATCGATTGTAACATTGGGATATCGCTTCCCATTATTAATATGTCATCCACATATAATATCAAAAAAACGATTGAACTCCCACTAACCTTCTTGTAAACACAAGGCTCATCCGATTTTTGAGAAAACCAAACTCTTTGATTGTCTCATCAAAGCGATGTTCCAGCTCCTTGATGCTTGCTTAAGTCCATAAATGGACCTTCGAGCTTGCACACCGACCGAATTTGGTGATGTAAAGCCTTCAAGTTGTGTCATGTACACATCCTCTTGCGATTCCCATTAAGGAATGCGTCTTTACATCCATCCGCCAAATTTCATAGTCATGATGTGCGCTATTGCAAGCAACATCCGAATGGATTTAAGCATAGCTATGGTGAGAAAGTTTCATCGTAATCGATTCCTCTTTCTCGCTTGTAGCCTTTGGCCACCGCCTAGCCTTATAGGTAATCACATTACCATCCATGTCGGTCTTTTCTTGAAGACCCATTTGCACCCTACGGGTTTTATCCCTTCGTGGATCCACCAAGGTCCATACCTTGTTGTCATACATGGAATCCATTTCGAGTTCATGGCTTCTAACCATTTGGAGAGTCTGACTGCTCGTAACCTCTTGGTAGGTAGTAGGTTCATCTTGTATGACAAGTACATCATTCCCCGACTCACAAGAAAATCATATCTCTTGGGAGCCGGAGCTGCACTCTCACCCACCCACGGGCTCTTGAACATCCACAGCCTCGCTTTGCTCATCATCGCTATTGAACCCTTTCTTCACCAGTGTTTCAGGTTTGTTTGGACATCTTGAACTTCTTCAAGTTCCATGTCAATTTGAGTGTCTTGAACTTCTTCAAGTTCTATTCTATTCCCACCCCTTCTAGAATAAACTCTTTTCTAGAAAGATGGCATGTTTTGAGACAAACACTTTGTTCTCGGTTGTAGAAATAGTATCCAATAGACTCTCTTGGATACCCCACAACAAACACTTGTCGATCTAGCTTCAAGCTTATCCTCGCCTTCTTCATATAGGTCGGCAACCCCAAACCTTCATGTAAGACAGCTTTGGTTTCTTTCCTTTCCATATCTCATATGGTGTGGAAGTAACCTTTACTGGTACTCTATTAAGAGTATGGGAGGTCGTGTCTAGAGCATATCCCCATAACGATTTTGGGGCACTCGAATGGCTCATCATGGACCGTACCATATCTAATAGGGTGCGGTTTCTCCTTTCAGATACACCATTTAGTTGTGGTGTCCCTGGAGGAGTCCATTGTGGAACTATTCCATTGTCCTTAGATAATACCAAATTCATCGCCAAGTATTCACCACCACCATCGATCGTAATGTTTTAATACTTTTACCAGCTTGTTTCTCTACTTCATTCTCAATTCTTTGAACTTTTCAAAAGATTCGATTTGTATTTCATTAAATACACATAACCATATCTTGAATGGTCATCTGAAGGTAATGAAGTACAGAATCCACCTCTAGTGTGATTGTCATTGGGCCACATACATCGCATGTATCAAGTAAATCATCGTCTGCCCTTTACCGTAAGGTGTTTTGTCATCTTTCCAAGTAAACAAGCCTCATACGCCATATGATTCATAATCAAATGAGTCCAAATACCCACCTTTGTGTAATTTGGAAATGCGTTTCTCATTTACATGACCAAGCCTACAGTGCCAGAGGTAAGTTTTATTCAGTTTATCTAACTTTATTCTCTTTTCATGTATATTGAGAATTTGGTTGTCAAGATCTAGAATGTATAAACCGTTATTCCAATTTCCAGAACCATAAAACACATCATTCTTTGAAAAAGGACAACATTTATTCTCCTGGGTTATCTTAAACCCATTTTAATCCAAACAGGAAATAGAAATGATGTTTGTTGTAAGTCCTGGAACATAATAACAGCTTTGACAATTCTAAAATTAACCCAATCGGATAAACTAATGTAATAAGTCCCTACCTAAAGCAGAACCTTTGCTCCATTGTCCACGTAGGGTTACTTCTCCTTACCCAAACTTTCACCGTCCTTAGACCCTCAGATAGATGTGTAAATGTGAGAACCACATCCGTATCTAATACCCAAGAGTCGATTTGGAAGTAGAAACATTTATCTCAATCATGTATGTACCTGGCGAAGCTTCCCAAGCTTCTTCGCTCAGACTCTCAGATAGGCCTTACGCTTCCTCTTCCAATGTCCATTCTCCCACAGTGGAAGCATGTTGCCTTTGGACCTGGTCCTTAGCCTTTTGGGCTTTTGGCTTGTTATTGGCTTTTGGGCCCTTTTCCTTGCCTCTTCCTTTTCGGATGAAGCAACAACAAGCACTCCGGAGATCCCTTTACCTTCTTGATTTCTTTCTCAGCTTTCAAAGACATTCAACAATTGAGGTAATGTGTCGCAGATTATTCATCCGATAGTTCATAACTAACCGAGAGAAAGAATCGTAGATCAAGAACTAAATCAACATTTAGCTCGGGTCCATCTTGAAGCCAATTCAGCCTAATTTCACTAGCCCATTAACTTCAAGACGTGGGGCAACGGGTGCTCCTCCGCCATCTTGCACCTGAACAGTTCTTTAGAGGTGTCATATCTCACCGTCCTAGATTGTTGTTCAAACAACTCTCTCAAGTGTTGAACTATTTCATATGCCCCCATGTTCATGTGTCAGTTGAAGTTGGGAGTCATAGAGGCTATCATGACACATGAAGCCGCTCTATTGTCATCCCTATGCTTCTTGTAAGCATTCTTAACAGTAGCGTTAGGTTGGGTTCGTTAGGCATGGGCCCATCAAGTACATACTCGATTTTCGTGGGTGAGAACCAGTAGGACATTTCATGCCGAGAAAGTTTGTGTCGTTTAGTTTACAATCAGAAAGGATGGATCGCAGGCTCAAATTGTTACTCATTCTACAACAAAAGAAGATAAAATTTATCAGAAAAAGTTTTGTTTGATAAAATCATAAAACTTCCAAAAATTATGATTTTATTCCCACTATTTTTCCAAATCAATTACCCTCTAAAATTGATCCGAGATTTTCTAAAATCCATAGTGGCTAGAATCCTGTCTTAATTATTTTTGACCTTGAGTGAATCTCAACAAATCAAAATAATTTTAACAGGTAGGTACTTTACCAATTACAACCCTTTGTAATTTCTAGATCTGTTAGGTATCAACTCTTGATTTTACATCTTATGTATTAACCTAACCCTTGCCTCTAAAAACATGGTCTTGAGTGAATCCCAACAAACCATAGTTTTAGTTAAATCAAACCCATCATTCTTAAGAACATTTCTTATAGTATAAAACATGTAGTAAGTAAGGCAGTTTTGGGTGAATCCCAACAAACTAACACTTAATAACCACACTTTGTTTTATACTATAATGATGGAAGGCTTGTCTTGATTTAATATTAGTTTTTGAGGGATTTATTTCCTTTTCCAAAAACATTTTAATTTAGTTTGAGATTTTGGAAATATTTTTGGCGGTCTCATCAACATTCATGCATATAAATATTTCAGAAATAAATATAGCATAAAATAACCGTGGATGGTTGTGGATATTCCTAAGTTAATTTCCCTGGCCATTAGGGAAATTAACGGTTGACTAGGGTAAAATCGAATTTCCACCTTCTGGTTGCATTGCTCCTTTCTTCATCTTCCAATTTACAATTTCTACACTAGAAACATAATTTCCTATCATCTATTCCTATCTATTGTACATTACAAGTAGTAAATCAGAAACCCTGAGTTACATTCAGGGGGAATTAGATGAGGAAAGAAATTACAATTAGAGAAATGAGAAAGGCAGGACACGCAGGCCCTATTTATTAAAAACACAACCATCCAACCATTCCACAATCACATTGGGTTATTATCCACAACCATCCACCATGCATTCACATAAATTTAAACAATTTTAAATAAAATGAAAGCATGAAAAACAATCATTCATGAATTATTTGGATAGATATATCAAGATCCCAAACACGTTTTGAGACCATACATGTGCAGAGAACTTTTGGTAAAAATAATTTTATTAGGTCAATATACTTCCTAACAAAATTAGGAGATAATTGGAATATTATTTGAATTAATCAAATTAAATTCAAATTAATTCCTGACCCAATAAAATATGAAATGATAAACATCACAGAAAATTTAACAATTTAAAATTCGGATCAGTAGCAGAAAATTTTCCAGAAATTTAAAACTCAAATTTTCAAAAAATTTATTTCACAGAATTTCGCCTCCAGAAGGATCTCAGAGCGATCCACAAGCTGCCATAATCCATGCTCGGCCAAACCTCGTGAAGGATCGCGAAGTTGATCCGCGACGCCGCCATGGATCCACACGTATCGCTTCAAACTCGTGAAGGATCATGACCATGATCCGCGAGACACATCTCGCGGATCCCTGTCGCACGCGGAAACCGGGTCGCTATCAGATCCCGAATCGATCGCTGGACCGATCCACAACCCGCCGGATCTCACCATGTTTCAAACGCCGAAGCATCCGCGACGAACGCCGCGGAATCATGCACGCGGATCCGAAGTCCGATCCAGGCAAGCTCGCGGATCCGTCGCGGAATCGCCGTTCAAGAGCCAACGATTGGCCGCCTCTGATGCTTTTCACAAGATACACGCATTAACACCAAGAATCCGTAAAACATTGAATCGCATTTTACATAAAATCAAAATTTTCCAGATAACCAACTACTACTTTAATCAAATTAAAGCTGTAACTTTGACCAAAAATTCTGCACATGCATTTACATATATCATCCAACCTTATGAATTCATGAACAATAACATAAAGTCATATTAGATGCGAGATGGCTCGATACCATAGGAATTGGGGCATCGTGCAATAAATTTAAAAATTTTAGCCCCAACTCCCACCAAAGAATCACCCTAGTTCTAATGTATGATTTCATAAAGAGTTCTCGAGGATTACCTTAATCCCGCATGAAGCTTCGAGACGCCCGAGAGGGTGAGAATTCCCCGAGCAGCTCAGTGTCCGCCTCACCGATGTCCACGCCAGAAAGCTTCGGATCACCTCTTGACCGCCTCTACGATCGGTGTGTGTGTGTGAGAATGGGAGGCGCTAGCCTTCACTCACACCTCACTATCTCGAGTATTTTCCCACGTTAGTTTTCTCTCGAGAGAACTTTTCTCTGCTCGACTATCGAGTATTACCTCTCCCATCGTAACATCCATATTAATGGAGAGAGGAGAGAGAAGAGAGAAAGGAGAGGGATAGAGTCCGGTGGTTTGAAAAATCAAACCACCGTAACATCGATCTCCTCTTATCCTTTCGTTATCCGACAAATAAAGATAACACATTTATCTTATTTGTCGATGACCCGATTTATTTATCTTTATAATTAAACCCCGTATATTTATTTCCAAGTCCCTACTTGGACACACAATTTAATCCGTAACCCAATCTCTATGCGTGTGATCCAATGTCCCAAATACACTGGTAATAATTATGAATTATAATTCTAAAAGAATTAGATAAAATAAACACTTTATTTTATCATTAATTACAATAATTAATTATTCATAATTATAAATTGTGAGCGTGTCTAGCAACACATCACAATTACCCGTGTATTCGAATTGATCAAGGGAAATTCACCTAACCTTTTCCATGGAAAATTACCGTAATTATTATCCTTTCACCATTGATATCCAGTCGTGGAATAAGGAACAAGTGCCAATTCCCTTAATGACTAATTAATTTTCTAGTTCCCGGAATTAACCTTAGATTAGATTAACTTGAAGACACTCTCCAATTAATCTAATGTAGTCGACTACTAAGGTTACATTCCAACTAGTGGCCTTACTGGACATCAGCTCCCACTAATGGAGTGGTGAATCCTTTCTTGATCACTCACTATCTCTCCATGCTTCACACTACCCCCAATTTCTATTCTTTAAGTCACCCCTGGTGAGTAACAAGAAACAGAATCAAAGGGTAGTGATTCACACTCAAGATACTATGGTGATCTCAAGTCTAGGATCACTTACACAATTTCCCATAAGAGATTCAACCATTGGCACTAAATATCCTAATGGGATCTCTGTGTGGATCACTCCAATGAATTATTACTCTGTAACTCATCTACACATTAGCCTAGGTATCCCTATACCATGGTTGATGAGAAAAACCACTACTTACATTAAGTAGGGGCCAATTGTGTACTAGTCTGTCCGTATTAATGATGTCCTGTCTCATTAATACTATGACTAGGGACATTTAAGAATATTTATTATAAATGTGATTGATATCTCATAGTCAGCAACTCTTGTGACTATCATCACATTAATAAATATTCTAAGGACTTTACCGCTATAACATATACAAATGTATAAAATTGGAAGTTCATAAAATACAAAACTTTAATTAGGAATGTATTTCAACAAATCAATTGTTTTTGGGCATACATTCCAACACTCTTTCCTGAGAAAAGAGCTGTATTCCATTACTTAAGGCAGTATCTCTTTCATCCAACAAACTCTGTCTGGGGGCTAGTTACCAGGTATTACAACACTTACTTAGCAAAAGCAGATGAAAAGATAGGCATCCAGATAAGAGTCCTTGAAACAGAAACTGGTCCTTTTAAGTATGTCTTGGATCATGTGCAAGGAAGGAGAATCTACTGCCAGAAGTCAATGACAAAGACAGTCAAATCACTCCATAAGGAAGACCTAACAAAACTATAGCTGCCTTGATGACATCTTTAAGCTCTGGATATTTTGAGGCAATAAGAGATATGTATTGGGAACACCCAACTGTCACTGGAGAAGTGATTGAAGTGTACCAGCCAAGCCATGAAGAGTACCAACATACTGAGAATCAGATGCACAACATGAAAGCATGGGCAGAAATTTATCTTCTGAGCTTGAAAGATAAGTTGGTCACAAGCGCATGGTCAACTTTTGGTTATGTTGCTCAAAGTCTTGGAGGTCTGAAGCCATGGATACTTTACATGCCTGAGAATCATACCGCACCAGATCCACCGTGCCAATGTGCAGTGTCAATGGAACCCTGTTTCCATGCCCCTCCAACCTATGATTGCAAAAGGAAAGGAGGGATTGACACTAGTAAACTTTCCCCTCATGTCCAGCATTGTGACGATAGGAGCTGGGGTATTAAACTTGTTGACACTTGACAGAGATGATCATTTGTGACCGTTGTATTCATATCTATTCCAACAAAATCGGACCTTATTTGCTCTTGATCAGTCTCATTTATTGCTGTAATCTAGTGGGAAATCAGCTCTGCTCTTACACTAAGAAGAGTGTCAAGGCCAGTGTAGTATCAGGCATGCCAGATTTGCAAAAGGGCTTCAGATGCTGAAGATTGGAGCAGTGGAACTATTGTACCTAAAAGGTGCAAACAAAGGAAAGGGTTGGATTCTGTTTCTGGTAGTGGTTCCCGTTTTGTAGTAGCATCAAGGTCCATAGTCCAAGAATCTCATCTCTCACCTCATTGGCAGCCCGGATTAGATATACCTTGAATGGCACCATGACTCTGCTTGGAAAAAGATAAGATTGTTGCATAACTCTGCCTGCTCAGTTGTTAAAAATTAATCGAGTAACTAAGCCAAATACTAAAAACAAATGCCTCTAAGCTGCGCTGAATGTGCATTGTGTTCATAAGTATTTGGAGATCAGGAGTCAATCAAAGCTGCAGATGGTGCTGAGGATGTTTGTGCAAATGCAACAGAGCTAGATATTGAAGTTCAGCAGAATTCAGCTCTAGAGTTCAAGAACAATCATAATATAAGTTCTAAGAAAAGGAAATAATATCAATATTACTTCTAAAGAAAAGAAGAAAATTAGAAATAATTATGAACTGTACCAAGAATGGGCATTTCAAAGCATGAATGCAAGAGAATATTTTTTGAAGATAAAGAAGTTAATAATCAATTATCAAATTAATTAAGTTATTGTTCTCATATATATATATATATATATATATATATATATATAGACTTTAAATATATATATATATATATAGACTTTAAATATAGTAACTAGTTTAGATGGAAATTGTGCAATGGGGTCGATCAGAATCTCACAAGTTAAGTTCTATCTAGTTCAATCGATTTGTGTAATTTTTATTATATTTATCGTGAATTCGTATAATTTGGGTACAAGTTGAAAATTTTCAACTCATATGACTAAATTGGTGATTGAATATATTATTCCACATGTCAAGAGCAATTGAACATGAGATGATATATGATTAGTAATTTATTATCACGTCATTTTTATGACCAAATGAAATCTAAGTGGTCGAGACTTCATATGATAATAGATTCATTTTCATCACTCCGGTATGTATGATCATAAGTTGTCCTTGATACTCATTTGTTTGAGACCAGTGAAAAAAGAACCTTGGACAAGTTTGAAACAAAGAAGTAAATGAGCGGAAACGAAGAAATGAGAGAGTAAAAGAAGAGAGAAAGAAATAACTTTGGGAAATAGATTTCAGCCCTTATATTATCAAAAACTTTGTTTTTCTACAAGTTTTATCTGCTCTGATTTGTAATTCAAAAACATTAAGAATTTGATCTATAAATGTGATCAAGTAGAGCCTTTTTTCCTTATACTATGAGCTTATATCATGCTTTTGTTTTATGAATCTAATTTGGGAAATACTTATTGACTTCAAATATGAGCTTGAATACTTAAGATTTTTAGGAGATATTGCATCTGAATTCTAATTTTCATGATCCCTAAATTTTGGTCTAGAAATGAAGGGTTCTGAAAACTCTAATTGTAATTTGCTTGTGATGTGGATCAATAGCTTCATAATCACTATTGCAAAATATTCTAATTTAATGCAAAGAACATTGACGTTTGTAGACTAATTTGTGTCTAATTTCCACAAGCAAAATCTTTTCATTGATTAATTTATATGAGGGATTAATGTCTCTATTTAATTTAAGAATCTTAGATTTTTTTTGTGAATAATAATGATGTCGGATTCAAGTTAGCTTTTTTATGTAATACGGATTTAAGTTAGCTTTTTTATGTAATACGTAGGTTTTACATCAGGGATAAATGTCTCCATTTCATTTAAGAATCTTTGATATCTCTTGTCGATTATTATGGCGTTAGATTTAAGTTAGCATTTCTTTTAATGTAATACGTAGTTTTTACAAGTATAACTCGTGCAAATAAAAAACAACAAAATGGATTTTCAATCTAACTTAGAACATATTACTCTCTTAAAATGATACACAAAATGTTAAGCACATGTTGGTATCCTGGTTATAAATATGGAGTTGGTTTTGGTCCCTAAAAAACAAAATGGAACCTTGGATCTTGTCCAAAATTTCTATGGAAAATTGCAATATTCTTCCTCATATGTTTTAAGTCTATGACAGCCATAACCACTTGGAAAATTCCTCAAAAAAAAAAAAAAAACAATAGTCCTAGTAAGTCTTCGAACTTTGTTTAAAGGATTATTCCAATCCCTTAACTGCAATAAGAGACTTGATTGTTATAGTATATCTTGAACAGATAATTTAGGTGATTTAGTTGGTGTAAAATTTGTTATAAATTTAGGATTCACATAAAAATCTTATGTCAATTTAAAATTGTCATTTTCTACATAGGCACTTATTAATTTGTGAAAGAAACTTTAAGGTCTGAATTGACTTAAAATTGAAAGGTAAAGGAGTAAAAGTTGGAAAAGAAAATTGTTTAAAGGGACGCCAAATTTCACTTTTTAACAGACTTGTCTGCTGCCCGCCAAACCTGCCCCTGAGCCACACTTTCCTCGTTAATCACTTTAATTAAACCCTTTAATAAACCCCAGATTAAACAAGTAATCTCCCATATATCTGGACAATTTGGATTTAAACCCAGATTAAACAGCTAATCTCCCCTTGTGTCTTAAAAATTCTTGAGTTTTGTCTTAACCCAAGAATCTTCTCCCCGGATTACACATTGCATCCCTCTCTTAAGTCCTGCCCATTTCTTGATTTGCATAAGTGGGAGTATGGATTTACTAGAGATGACAAAGTTGAAGAGCAAACTTCAGTATTGCTGATCAAATAAAGTCTCGTGAAGGTCCTCAAAACTACACCATTTTAAGGAGTCTAAAAGCAAGATGCAGTAGGAATCCAATCAAAGTATTTGTGATTTTCGTTGTCTGCTTCTTGGGATTCTTTGTTTTGTTCTCAGTATTGAAGAGCCCTTGATCTTCTGAAGTTAGGCTTCTGGATTTCAAACCTTTTAAAAAAAGGTACTACTCCATTTTTCTAATTCTTATATATTACTATTTTGGACTTCATTCATAGTTCATCTCCAAAGGTAAAAGGTAGTAACTGAAATTAAAGTGAGCTAAACTTTAATCAAATTGAATTTTAGGAGACTATCTGGTGCTTTCTTGGGATAAAGTGCAGTAGTTGCACCTTAGATGGAGAATGGAGAATCTAAAGCTGAAAGCCTGAAACCATAAGAAAATGGAACCAAAAGAAATGGAAGAACAAGAACTTCTCTTTAGTTTGTTTTAGATAAGCTCTGATATGGTAATGCACTCCCATTTATTTAATATAGATGCCCATTTAAGGAGTCTAAAAGCAAGATGCAGTGGGAATCCAATCAAAGTATTTGTGTTTTCGTCGTCTGCTTCTTGGGATTCTTTTTTTGTTCTCAGTATTGAAGAGCCCTTGATCTTCTGAAGTTAGGCTTCTGGATTTCAAACCTTTTAGAAAAAGGTACTACTCCATTTTTCTAATTCTTATATATTACTATTTTGGACTTCATTCACAGTTCATCTCCAAAGGTAAAAGGTAGTAACTGAAATTAAAGTGAGCTAAACTTTAATCAAATTGAATTTTAGGAGACTATCTGGTGCTTTCTTGGGATAAAGTGCAGTAGTTGTACCTTAGATGGAGAATGGAGAATCTAAAGCTGAAAGCCTGAAACCATAAGAAAATGGAACCAAAAGAAATGGAAGAACAAGAACTTCTCTTTAGTTTGTTTTAGATAAGCTCTGATATGGTAATGCACTCCCATTTATTTAATATAGATGCCCATTAAATGCTTTTACATGGTATTCATTTACCTAGCTTGTCTGTACATCAAGATGAGTTGCCTCGGAAGGTTATCCACTCTGATTGCCTTTTGCCGGCAATGTTGTTTTAAATTATTTTTATCTGATATTTACCAATTTTTCATATTTCCTTGGGCTACATTGTGAAGGCTCAGTATAGACTTTGAGAGGGATAAATCATTTCTTGTGACAATCCTTTGCCATATGCTGCTCCAGGTGATACTGCAAAACAGAACATAGTTGGAGGAGACAATATTCCCAAACCTGTTGAGGTACATCAGGATAAGCTTCTTGGTGGTCTTCTACCTGCAGGATTAGATGAAAAATCATGTTTAAGCAGGCATCAGTCGGTCTTGTACCGCAAACAAAAAAATAGGGCGGCCTTCTTCCCATCATAGATTATGCAACTATGAAGTCTTGCATAAACGGTGTGGACCATTCACGGAGTCCTACAACAGAATTGTGGAATATCTGAAGTTAGGCCAATACAACATCAGTCACACAGGTTGCAACTATCTTGGTGTGGATTCCGTATAGTGGTTTAGGAAACAAGATGCTTACCTTGGCTTCTGCTTTCCTTTATGCGCTTTTAACAAATAGAGTCCTACTTGTTGGTCCTGGTGGCTACATACCTGATCTTTTTTGCGAACCGTTTCCTGAGGTTTCCTGGTCACTTCCCTCTGATTTCCCCATTGCAGATAAGCTCAATAGCTTTGATCAGAAATCTTCTCAGAGCTAGGTTAATTTACTGAAAAAAAGTAATGTTCTGTACAATTCAACTTCGTCATCACTGCCACCATTTATCTATCTCCATCCAGCTTATGATTATGACAAAGATGAAATGCTTTTCTTCTGTCATCAAGATCAGAATATTCTCAAAGATGTATCTTGGCTGACTTTGAAACCAAATAACTATTTTATCCCATCTCTCTTTTTGATCCCATCTTTTGAGCAAGAACTGAAGGATCTCTTTCCCTAGAAAGCGGTCCATTTAAGCATGTCTTGGATCAGATTTTGGCTTGTGTAATGAAGGAGAATTTACTGCCACAAATCAACAAGAAAGAACCTCTAATTGCTTTACATGGGAGACCTAATAAGACTATAGCTGTCTTAATGACATCTTTAAGCTCATGGAACTCTGATTAAGTAGGAAACACGTACTGGGAACATCCAACCGTAACAGGAGAAGTGATTGAAGTATACCAGCCAAGTCATGAAGAGTATCAACAAACTGAGAAACAGATGCACAATATGAAAGCATGGGCAGAAATTTATCTACTAAGCTTGACAGATAAATTGGTCACAAGCGCATTGTCAACTTTTGGCTATGTTGCCCAAAGTCTTGGAGGTTTGAAGCCATGGATACTCCACAAGCCTGAGAATCATATCGCACCAGATCCACCATGTCAACGGTCTGTGTCAATCGAACCCTGCTTTCATAGCCCTCCAATTTGTGCCTGCAAAAAGAAGGGAGGAATCGATAGAGGTAACCTTTTCACCCCTGTCCAGCATTGTGAAGATAACAGCTGGGGTCTTAAACTCGCTGATATATACAATCACTTGTGACCGTTGCATTCATTTCAGTTCCAACACTACCAGACTTGATTTGCTCTTGATCAGTTTCATTTGTGGCTGCAATCTAGTGGGTAATCTGCCAGCGTAGTAATCCAGATTTGCAAAAGGGTTTCAAACGCCGGAGATTGGAGTAGTAGAACTATCATATCGAAAAAACGCAAACATAGGAAATAAGGTTGGCATCAAATTGTGATTCGTTTTCTGTAGTAGCAGCAAAAGCATAGTCCAAAAATCTCATCCAACCATGATTTGATAAATGTTGAATGCTACATTGGAAAGAGATAAGTTTGTTGCATACCTCTTCCTGCATAGTTGGTAAAAACTGATCTGATTAACTAAGACAAATACCAAAGTCAAAGGCCTCAATAAGTATTTGGAGATCAGAAGTTAATCAAAGCTGCAAGAAACTCCAGATGGTGCTGAGGATGTTTACGCAATTACAGCAGAGCTGAGATTAAGATCAGCATTCAGCGTTGCATAATGCCCGCAATTATTGTATATATTGATACATGAAATTTGTCCAATATTAAGTAAATCGATTGATATAAATTTCGTAATTGAAAATTTTCTGTCCCAAGCGATAAAGGAGAAATTTTCCCTGCCGAACAAAATCGACTGAAATCATCTTGTACTCTACTTATTTACTTTATGCATCTTAATTTACCCAAAAAAAAAAAAAATTTTGTCTGAAAGAAAGGAAGCTCCAAATGTACTCTTTGCCCATCAACTGCCCATTTTTTGTGTTTATGCCCATACAGACTTTCAAGTTTATAAAATCCACCCTTGCAACCTTCTTTTTTAAAAGATACTCCACTGATGTCCTAAATATGGTAAAGTGAAAAGTAGATTTGTTAAACAATGGTGGTGGTTGTCAGTTTTTATTAACTAAACTTCTTCTCCTACTATATTTCAATTTTCTTTTCTTTTATTGCAATTACTTAGTGCATCTTATCATTATCATTATCATTATTGTTGATATTACTATTATCATTATTATTAGGGTAAATTACATTTAACCCCCCTGTGGTTTTGACTATTGCCACATAACCCCCTAAAGTTTGAAAATATCCACTTCACCCCCCTATAGTTTTATGTAAAGTGAAAAGTGGACGAAATGTACAATTTGTACCAAACGCCCAAAAGCGGAGTGTGATAAAATTTTAATATCCATACAAACCGTTATGATTCATATAAATATCCACTTTACCCCCTGTAATTTTTGCAATCGTCCACTTCACCCCCCTATACTTTTATATAAAGTGGTAAATCCACTTTACATAAAATCATAGGGGGGTGAAGTGGATATTTTTAAACATTAGGGGGGTTATGTGGCAACAGTCAAAACTATAGGGGGGTTAAATGTAATTTACCCTTATTATTATTACTATTATTAATGTTATTGTTTGTTGTTATCATCATGATGATTACTATATCATTGCTATTTTGGCTGCTATATTATGTTTATGGAATGTGATGAATATCGTTTGAATGCACTTGGACAAGGTTCAAAACTGTCTTGTCATGGTAGCTTCGAAACTATCTTTTTCCCAGATCTAATTAACAAATAAATCAGGCCTTCTTCTCTATCTGAAGTTTTGAACTTCAATACTCCCAATTTTGACACAAGACAAGGTTCTAATTGGTTTTTGTATATTGTTGCTGGATTTTTCTTCATCTCGATGTAGGTAAGCTGTATATGGAATGGTGAACTAATAGGAGAAGGGGCGTGGCCAACTAGGCATCATACTTTCTTGAGGCTAGTTTATCTTGAAGGATTTTGTGGGATGATACATGAGATTGAACTGGCTTCCTATCTACTACAAAGCGCTCCAATACTTCTACGGATACAGATTCGTTCAGTATATAGACAATATGTTGAAAGTTTTTTTTTAAAATTATTTTGGAGGTTTTATATAGTTAAAGACATAAATCATGTGATGGATAGTGATAAATAGCAATTTATCCGTGAAAATCTAGTGGGGGTGGCGTTTTCTAGCAAGGTGCAGGTGATTATCTTGTAAATTTGTTTGTGTATATCATGGCGGATTCAGTTTGATTTAGTACATCGACAGTCAAGCTGAATCTCAAGGCTTCGCTTTTGTGTTTTGGTTACCTATATAACATTTAGGCCCGTTTGATAACTCAATTCAGCACTTAAATTTAATGGATTCAGATCTTAACACGTTCAAATTGTTTGATAATCGAAAATATAATATCTGAATGAATTAGATGGCATTGAATTTTTTAGACAAACTTGCTCCGAAAAATAAGTGATAAACTGCTCATTTATTACTAAATATGATATACATTCAAATGTATTAGATTTAGTACTTAACAATTTAATCATTTAATGAATTCAGACTTCAAATTTCAGATTTTAAATTTCAAATTTCAAATTTCAGATTTCAGATTTTAGTTTTCAGATTTCGATTTTATCAAACGTACCCTTAGTTAACTTTTGGGACACACACTGCTTCTGTTTTCCATATATAATCTCATATGATTATTGGAATTAAGCTCAACAAAATATATCTTATGACAAGCAAAACAAAAGATGAAATTTTACTTGGCAATACTAAAATAAAAATTTTTTTTCATCTTGGAGTATGTGGATGAATGTTCAAATTGATTGTTGAAGGTTAGTCTTATTGGGCAAGGCAAAGAGTGAATCTGATATTAGGCATCTAGACATGGAGATGAATCTATATGTGTGTATATGTGTATATGCATGCATGCATGTATGTATTTATACATTCTTATATATATATGTGTAATGCCACAGTCACATATAAATATGCATATATACATGTATAAGCATATATGTGTGTGCAGGTATAACATATATATCACACAAATATATGTATATATATACATACATACATACATATGTGTGTGTGTGTGTGTACATACGCATATACATATATATATGTATATATAAACACACACACAGAGGTATACATATACATATATATACATAGATATGCATGGATGTATGTATATATTTTGTACATACTTATATACATATATATGTGTATATATGTATATTTATATGTATATATACACATATACACGTGTGTACATATATATTTATGTGTATATATATATCATACATACATGCACACACACATACTTACTTATATGTGTGTGTGTGTGTCCGTAGATGTATGTATGTCCACATATATATTTTTAATAATATAATGTTACCGCACTTACTATGATATTTTTTTTGACTCATGAAAAAAAAAATTTATTCCATACAAATGAAGAGGAGAGAGATAGAGTTTTCATCATAAATAAACAGGGCAAAACTCAACCCACGAACAAAGCAAAATTCAACCCGAAAAAGAGTAAGGATGGTTAGCCATTATCTGAGGAGGATGATCTGCACTACTAGTGCTGTAGCAGCAAATTGCGGAGTCTATTCTATGACTTTAATGCACTGTAGAGCCCATTCCACATCTTCAAGAATCCCATTAGTGAGATTGATAGACTTTCTATCCAAATCATAGGTCTCTCTAACTCTCAAATATTTAACCAGAGGAGCATTTTCATGTTTTCTAAGTGGATGATGATGGAAAACTCCTTCCATCTTGAACAAATGCACTACCCATACTTGCTGGAGTTCTTTAGAGCTCATTTTGGCTCTAAATAAACAAGGAACCCATTTGGGAGTGAGTTTTTTGGGTGTTTGTCTAAAATTCTATCAGTAATCTCATCAGAAATTGTAGAAAAATTTTGGATGTGTAAAACTTTGATAGATTTTGCTTTTTGTTTTTCTTTTTCTTTTCTTTTTCTTTTTTCTTTTCCTTTTCCCTTTCCCTTTTCTTTCTTTCTTCTTCCCCCCCAAGCTTGCCCCACTGTGGGTGTGGGGTGCGGTCCCAAGAACATGGCTGAACAGACTCTTTTTTTTTTTTTTTCCTTTTTGGCCAAGCCCTCCTCTCCTCCTCTCTCCCCCTCCCCTCTCCCTCCCCTCCCACCTCCTACCAGTCCCCACCCTGGGGGTGAGGGTGATGGGAGAGGGAGAGGGAGGTGGGGGAGGGGAGGAGAGAGGAGGAGGGAAGGAAGAAAGAAAAACCAAAAAAAAAAAAAGAAGTCATTTGGTGCAGTTGTTTTATGTATTTTGTGTAAGAAAAGAAAGGAAGGAAAAAAGTTTTTGTATAAGATTTTTTGAGTGTATGTTAAAACTTTGAAAGTTTTTTGAGATTCCCAGGGTAAAGTGGGAAAAAACAAGTTTTATGCAAATTAGGCAAAAAACTTGGGTGCCAAACACTTATCATTTTATCATTTTGGTACCAATATTATATGTATGCTTATCATTTTAGTGTGCGTGTGTGTGTGTATCAAATTTGCATATATCACTTATTGCATACTAATTTAGATGAGATCATACCCTCACAAGGGGAAGTAGAAGGTGAAGGCATGAGAATTAAACCGTAAACATCATAGTCAATGCCCTTCCGAATTAACGTTGGTTTTTGAAGACTTGTCACTCTCACTTATTAATGGCATCCATCCCGCGCGCCAAAAAAAAAAAAAAAAAAAAATGGAGAGAAAAGAAAAAAGAAAAAGTCTTGTCTCTCATTGCCACCGTATATTCCAGTTTTACTATTACTTTTCATGAGTGCGACAATAATTTAATTCCTAGGTGCAGACACACGGTGAGTGTTTTATGAACACTCACACAAAGCATCAAATAACTTGGCGAACTTCTCAAATACAGAAGAACGAGAATGCTGGAGCAACTTTCTCCTTTTGCTCTAAATAAACTGTCCTTGAGCATTCGCATCTGTTTGATGGATCGGTTTGAACTATCTCTGGAACACGGTCAATTGAACGTGGCTAGGCACTTTAGAGAATCGACCGTTGCCCTTACAAAGGCTTGGGTGTACCTACTGGTTTGAAGTTGTATTTTCCTAGGTGTCAAAATCTTTTCATCATATTATTATGGTTATCACTAAACTCACTTTACTATGTTTGTCAAATAAAATAATTAATCAATGAGACACTTAATTACATTTCAAATAATAAACATTTAATTAAAAGTCAACTAGTCAAACCTCATTTAATAAATGATTTAGTTAAGAAGAAAAGTTTAACAAAAAAATAAACTCTCACGTCACTCTTAATCTAGTAGCTCATGAAGTTTTATTGTTAGGAATTTCTCAACAATCACCAGTTATCATTATTCTCTAGGGTTTTCCTCTACCACAAATTTGGTATCCCCAAATCTATCAAAGCTTCAATTTTCATCTTGCACTACGGTGTCGTCATCCTCCATATAATTCTTCCCTCGAATAAATTGTACAAATTTGGTCAAGATCCATAATCAGTGATGTCATACCACCAAAATAAGAAAGATTACCTGCTGGTTCCTAAACATCGTAAAGGATTTTCAACTTCACCGTCTTAACTGAACTTTGTCTATTTCCTATCTTCTAGACTGCAAACATAAAGTTCTGAATACCGCTCAATATCACACACAAAATCCGCCATAAGGAGAGCTGTAACACACCGTGCATTTTAAAAGTTTAAATTTCCTAAACACGCGGGTTTTTGCTTTACTGTAAATTTATGGAAAATTGCATAACACTTAAACTTTTAGATAACGATAAAACATTTTTATGCGGACTGAGAACCACAATCAATTTACTAAGGTGGTAAATACCACTAATTACATACACCACCCTGTTTTTTGACCCAATGAACCTGTGACTTGATCAAACTATAGTCAAAACCCATAAATGACAAAACATTTATCAAATGCCCTCACATTATCTGCGGACTAACTCCACTTTGCATTTTTTAAACTTGCATCATTTTCTCACTTTGCACCCAATTTCAATTTTGGACACATTGCATAATTCTTAATTTTGAATACTTTGCACCCAAAACTTAGAAGTTTGTCCCATTTAAGTCCAATCAATAATTATGTTTGCAAAATTAGTGAGATAAAGGATGAAAATAATGACAATATATTGTTTCATTCTAACCTGATCCTTAGCTTTTTTTTTTTTTACTTTCAGCACATTGTCATTGATTTATGTAGCTTCAATCACCATAATTATTGACAAAATTAATGAGATAAAAGAGATGATGTAAATTAATGACAATATATTATTTTATTTTTGCTACATTGTGGTACCTCTTGACTACTTTCATATTGACATTGATTTGTTGGGTCCTTTAAATGGTTAATTTTGCTAAAGTTATCATTGATTGGATTTCAATAGGACAAACTTGAGATTTTAGGGTACAAAGTTTTAAATCAAGTTTAAAGTGCAAAGTGGAAAATTGATAGAAATTTAAAATGGAGTTAATCCCATTAACTGCTGTTAGAAATAGTGAATGCTTACATCAGCAAAATATATGTCTTAAAGCTGCAAAATACCCTTTGTAAATTCCTTTGAAGATATCAAGAAACACCTTTTGATGATTTCAAGGAGCAATTTATATAACTCAAATATGATTGTTTGGAATTTGATTCTTCCATAAATAAGGTATTCATTTTGTTACTTTGGGCCAAGAAAATACTTCACTAAATGTAGTTTTGACTAGGACTTCTTAGTTTGTTAGCATAGTATATGATTAGTGTAATTTTATCCAATTTATATAACTAAACACAGATGAGGTAGAAGATGAATATGGTGAGCTTTGGAACTCATGCATGACGGTGGTCCCATCGTCAGCACTTTATTTCTTGAATTGATTCTTATATTTAATTATAATGCAAGTTTGGTTCTTTTTTTTTTTTTGTCATTTGTGTCATGTTAGTTTTATGCCTAAGGTGTAGATGAACTATATATGCTTGTTATGTGATGTTTTCTTGATTATTTGAGCTATATCTTGAATAAGTTATTTAACTTTTATTATTACAATCATGATTAATTGTCTTTAATTGTGATTATTTAAAGGTATTGTTTCATCAATGAAAAGTTATAATACAAAGTATTTGCTTGGATTGACCTGTCTTTTACACGAAACAAGTTTTTTAGAAAGAAAATGTGGGTGGTATGCATAGTTCATGACCAGCGAATATCCTCGCAATAACACTAAAAACTTGACATGAGCTTAGGCTTATTTTAAAATTTTCTAATTATCTGAATATATAGCCTAAATGCTCCATTTACTACATAAAATATAAGTCAAGTCTATAGTGATAATTGTAGTTGATCTCAGGAAATTGGGTAATTACTATGGATTTTTTAACTTGGTATATTATCTAAACAAGAATTCAATATAAAGAAATATATAAAATAACTAGTGAGTAGTAAAATGACAATGGATTTTAGGAGAAGAACTTCTTAGGATTTACGAATCCTTGTTCCTTGACAAGTGCTTGTTTTGCATATTTTTTATGTGGTTTGGTTTTGTTTTGTTTTAGTTATTTTAGAATTTGAATAACTAGGTTTTTATTGAGTTTTGCATTTTGTGGTTAAAATGAAATATTTCATTTCTAATGGAAGAAAACTTCATATTTTGTAGGTTTTAGAAGCATCAATGGTGAAAAGAAGATACTTCAATCATTCTTGATGATTTGAAATGGTTTTCAGTGTAAAATGAAATGCAAAATGATGAATAAATAAAGTCAAATGAAGAAACAAAAGGGTTCTTAACACTAACACATGTATCTTACGACCAGTTAAGGATATTTTGGACATAACATAGTATCTCCAAATAACAATTCTTGATCCATTTGGAAATGCAGCTCAAATAAACTTTAGTGGGCTTTTTTAGAGCTATTTCAGCCATCTTCATAGAGATATTTGGATATAAATTTAATAGTATAAGCAAAATGGATTCAAGTAGATCAAGGGAAAACATGGATGGACTCGATGTTCATGGCCAAATTCAAAGATTTAGATGAGGGTCTCAAAATTTGGATTTTATTTTAAAAAATAATAATGTTTATATTGTGTTTATTCATTGAAATATGAGGTATTTTATGAATGAATATTTTCCTTTTTTTAGATTTTCAAGAACTATTTGTTTGTGTGTGGGTTTACCAAATTTAAGTGCTATTTTGTTTCAAGTGTGAATAGTGACTTTGAATTGAAATCAGATATGTAGAGATATTGGAGATATTAATGATTAACAGATGTTATTGAAATAAAAATAAGATGTCTCTGCCCAGCTGACATAAAGTGGTCGGGCAATCCACTTTTCCAATGATTGGGATTTACACCTTTTGTCCCCTTAAAGTCATTCTTCCTTGCTTTTGAGCTGTTTTCATCACACCCCCTACTTGAAGAGAGAAGAGGGGAGAGCAGGAAAGAAGAGAGAGAGAGAGAAAGTTTGCAACTTTGTCTTCCATTTCTTCTTCCTCCATTTCTTGAAGCTTCAAACCACCATGAAGACACTCATTTTCTTCCTTGGAGCACCATTTGAGAGAGGAAGGGAGAGAGAGAGAGAGCTGGTCGAAAGTTTGAGGAGAAAGAGAGGAAGATTGTAACTTGTTCTTCCATTTTCTTCTTCAACCATCTTCTTGAAGTTGTGAGACTTTGTTGGAGGGTTTGGCTTGTTCTTCTTCATCCTTGGCTGCCGTGTGAGAGGTGAGAGGGAAGAGGGGAGATATTCTTGAGAGAGAAAGAAAGAAAGCTTGTAAGAGTTGCCTTGTTCTTGTTCTTGAGCTTTTTGTTGGAAAACATTATCAAAACAAGAGGATCTCGGGCTAAGGTTGAAGCTTTAGGAGTTTCTAAGCTTGGAAGCATCCTTCTTGAAGAGGAACTCAGAAGATCTTGTTTGATCTTGTTAGATCTTGATAGATCTTGATAGGATCTAAGATTAAAATTAGATATAACTTGATTAGTGTTAAATAGGATAGATTTATGGTTTATTTTGCTAGAAATGATTATATTTGAAATGATTGAGTCGGGCTCTTGAAATCCCAACCTAGGTAGCGGACTTGAGGCGAATTTTAGGTAGCGGACTTGAGGACTTGATTGTGGATGTGATTGATATTCGTGAAATTAGTTCATTTTATGGTTAGAAAGTAGATTTTGTTGTTGAAAATTTTGAAGGAAAAATATGTGGAGATGAACCTATGCTTGGCATTTTGATGTTTGATTTCAAAATTTTATATGATATTCTTGAAGGGACTTGCTTAAAACTTATATATGTTACGTTTATTTGTGAGTGTGTGTTTGAGTAGAGTAAAGTCATGGATTTTAAATGTCGAAAAGTGAAGCTTTTCATGAACTTTGAATAAAAGTGTTGATTAGATAGATTGAGGGTTTTGCAATATTTTAGTTAATTTCCATGAATTTCAAATATAAAGACTTGGTGAGAATTGTTCTAAACTTGTATTAAAACTTTGAGTAAGAGTCGGTGTTGAGTTAATTGTGAAAAGAGTGATTTTGAGGTAAGAAACCTCCTTAAATTCACATATTAAGAGAATTTGAAAGTAGTGTTTAGGGAGTACATCGATGGAGTGTTATATTTGGAATGATATAGTGATTTTAAAAGATCCATTTGAGACGTATGTATGTGAAATTAATCTTTTCCTTGAGGGAATTTTGGAAAAAATTGATTGAAACTAAGAAATGAAAGTGATTGTTTTAGTTACAGTTGGGAAGTGAATCTCAACTATTGTTTTTATTTGTTTTAGGGGTGTGAAAGGAAGTGAAATCGATCCTAACTTGGAAGCGAACCTTACTATTGGTGAGTTTCCATGCTTGTTATGTGATTATGTGAATATGATTGCAATTCGTTTAGTGAAGTGATTTTGAAGTAAAACATAGTTTGAACCCTCACGAGGGTAGTGTGTACTTTATCGCACTTACCCTCATTTGAATGAAAATATTGTGAGTGTTTTGTAATGATTTATATGTATATATGAAATGTCGGAATTCACAGAGACCTCGGTAAGACCTTCAACAGTGGGAGGTTAGGGTCTAGGCGATGGAGAGAAAGGTTCAGACCATATGGTTCTTTAAGTGAAATGAAATGTACTCGAAACTTGGCATATGGACTCGTCCCTGTTAAAGGAGAGTACACAAATTAAGTGAAGTGAAGTGAAGTGAAATAAAGTGTTATAAAGTGCTAAGTGTTTGGAGTCGGGCCGGTGGGGTTTGGAGGAGTGAAAGAGTAAGTGGGTCTACATAGATTACGTGTAAGAAGGTTGACGAGGAGTGTCAACTACGAGATACTGGATGATGGACAAACTTCATGGAACTTGGCTCTTGAAGCCCCATTATCCTACTTTGTTTTGATTATTGTTTCCTTATCTGGTTTAATTCCAAGTATGAATTTTGAAATGAAATTCCCTATGTTATGTGAATTGCATGTTTTTTTTGGAACTCCGCGGGGCTTTTAGCTCATTCTTTCCTTTGTTTTCCTTATGAGAAATGAAGAACAAGTGAAGGTGCCAACCCTTAGAACTAAGGTTTACATTTGTTGATGTTTTTGAGAAAATTGAATTATGGAAATTGAGGGGCTTTGTATTATGAACTTGAATGTATGGAAAAATACTTTATGTATTTTGGGATTGTAATTGGAAGTTATGAATCTGTAAGTTATTGTGTGTTCTAAAATTATGTTCAGAATTTTAGTTTGATAAGTTAATCGTTTGAATGGTGAGTGCTGGCGAGCTAGGTAAACTATTGCGTGATACCTAAGTGCCTTCCCATAGGGAGAGGGTGGGAATTCGATCCAGATGTCAAGGGCAACTTCTAAAGGCCACAAATGGGAGCAAGCAATTTGGGTGGGAGTTGAGGACACAATCCATTCACAAATTCTATGGCTGGATTCATGTCGTGAGAAAGTTGCACAACATTCCTTTCCTCATTTGGGATGATTTTGCAGAGGAAAAAGAGGAGAAAAATACCAACAAAATGTAGGTCTAAAGCTAAAAATTCCTAGATCTTGGCTTAGATTAGATTAGTTCATCTAATCTCTATATTTAGTTAACTTGGATGAAGATTGACGATGAAAGAAGAAGAGCTTGGAGGCTCACGTGACAAGGATTCTTCTATTCAACTCTTGATTTCTTGTATTTAGATTTTAATGTTTGCCTATAATGCAAGATTAGATCCTTCTTTCATTTGCTTTATGTAGTGTTAAAGTTTCTTAACGGTTTGGATGAACTGTCTATGATTGTTATGTGATATTTTCTCAGTTATTTGATGCTATTATCTTCAACAAGTTATTTAGCACTTTTGCAAGTATAATCATGATTTTCTAGCCATTGATTTTGATAATCTCAAGGTGTTATGTTTGCAATGAGAATTGAAATAGAACACTAGTTTAAAGCTAGGGAGTACACTCATGATAGTGGAGGTGCACCTCTGTGGCTTGCTGTTTAGTAATTTTATAGAATTTTAGGAGTTTGTAGTTTACTTATAACTACAAAATAGGTGTGGATTACCAATAGATAGGGTTGGAACACTAACAAAAAGCGGTATCTGAATATTAGCAAATTACACCATAACGTAGCCAAGATTTTATACTTAGTCAATCAAGGAGTCGCTAGCATGAGTAGATAGGGATTCCATAACCTAGAGCTTTCATTTGTATTTTGCTGCCCATTAGTTTATTTGTTCTAATTTGTTGATCGTCTAAATAATCGAAACTTTAGTAGTGCTGGTAGTTGGTCGTCTTGCTTGTGGGTTTGACTATTAATACCTATCGTGCTACATGTGGGATATTTTAGAACTTATAAATTTAAAATTTGATTGTGGATTGAGCTTATTATTATATGCATATCACTGTTGATCAAGTTTTTTGTGCTGTTTTCGAGGAAGATTGATTCAATATCGTTACTAGAGTAACTTTATTAGTTTAGACATTTTACTCACTTTCCTTGTGTATTTGTAGTCTAGTTTCTTGTGTGTTTATCGCGTCTAGTTGCTTGTGTGTTGAGTTTGTGGGTCTTACATGTCATTGGCTCTTGTTTTTGTGTTTAGTTTGTGCATCTATTGAATTACCTATTCTTCTTGACTAACTTTTCTTTTGAGTGTTTGAAAGCATTTTAGGTAATGAGAAGGATAGTTCAGTTGAGCAATCAATGCCTGAGGGAAGGAAGCTTGGAAATGAGCCCTCCATATTTTCAAATATGCAACAATAGAGGAAAACCAAGGAACTACTGCAGGTATGTCTTTTGATACCGGCACTAGAGTATTAAATAATAATTTAGACAATGTGATAAAAAATAAGCAAAATAGGATAGATAAGGCTTGTAATTCTGATCTTGTAAATCATGTTTTGCCAAATAGATACCATGCAAATTGTCATTGTGTATAAGTACAAAATGTGGATCATTTTGGTGAATTTCAGCCTTACAATCTTTGTTTTGATTAATATTACCCAAGTTTGGGGCAACATTTATAATTGTGACTGAGAGAATCAATGTATGCATAGTGATTTTAATCATTTTTAATTACCAATCCAAACATGTCCAATATGAATCAAAGCTATCAAAGGAGTTAGCTATGGAAAAGCTAATGAGCAACTCTGATCAAGCCATAGGAAGATTAGCCTATAGATCTAAACCACCTTAGAAGAAAGCTATAGAATAATTTGCTAAACAAGTAAGAGCTAGCTAACAAGATATCCGACCGTTTTACTAAGATTGAAAATAGAATAGAAGAATTGACTTTGCACTTTGGTAAAATACATGACCAATTACATGAAACTTCACATCTAATCCTATGCAATTTGCTTCTAGAGATAGTGATATGTGGAAGTAATTTGTGTTTAGAAGATGATTATGATATTACTTCCATATCTTGTGATTGTTTTTGGAACTAACTTTGAAACTCAAGAGGTAACCCTGAATGATGTATTTATCAACCCTCTTGATGATTGTTCAATGCCTATAGGTTCCAAAGATATGATCAAGCAAGCAGTTCCTGTGGCATCTCCTTTGGTAATTAAGTTCTCAAGTGATATATGAACAAGCTGATTTTTATGGAACACTTGAGACTGGCAATCCACTTCCATCTCTCTCATGTTTGGGGAATATGGCATGCACTCGATCCACTATTTGGTGATCCATCATGTTCCTTATGGTGGATTATTCTTTGATAAAGCCTTCTTCATAATAGGGCAATATATTCAAGCTAGTGATTATAAATAAGGGCATGCTGTGAGGCAATCCAACAGTTTCTTTTCTTGAGTTTTTGGTGCATTTTTATTTTTTTTTGTTTTCATTTTGTAGGTTTGAAGAATAAAGGCAAAATAAGCACTGTCAATAGAGACATAGAAAAGAACCAACAGCATGCAACCACGATGAATCACTTACTCCACTAAGTATTCATTTTTCTTCCATTCTACCTTTTCATCTTGAGGATATTGTATAATTTTAGTGTGGAGGTGAATGGTTGGAATTGAATGTATATCTTAGTATTCATGTGGACATTGATGTATTTTCTTGATAATTTTATTAGTTGTTGATATTGGTATGTTTGAAATGTTGAATTTTAGGATTGTTAGCAAGAAGATTGGTCCAAATACAAGGAAAACTCTGCTCAAATTTTTTTTCAAAAATTTAGTACCAACAATGTCATTGGTTGTATCATGTGTGTTAACATGAGATTAGGTGCAAAGGACTTTGAGATTGTTGTCATGTGAGTCAAGAATTCTGATTTTTAAGAAATTTAATGTTTTACAAATCATGCCAAAACTTCTTTAAGTTCATAAAGTGTATTATTCTTAGTTTGTTTGTGTAAATTGTGTGGTGTAATTAATGAAAGTGAATTTTTTTTTATATGCCCCTTAGTTCTAATTATTGCAAGAGTTTCCTTTCATACTAGCAAAAGAAAGCAACATGATTATTGATCATACAAAATCTACTCAATGATTAGAAGTACTTAGTAACCGGTCTTAATTTGAAAATGTCAATTTTCATATAAACGGTACTAGAATTATGAATATGCAAAACAACAAAAGTTTGTGTCTTGATCAAGTATTTGGGGCATTCATTCAGCAGTGTGTGCTTTCACCTCAAAGACAAGCTAACTACTCAACTAAAGCTCGATAAGAAGAGGAAAAGAAAGAAAAAAGTTAAGAAAAAGAAAAAGTGTGATCCAAGTATGAAAGTTCTCTTAGTTCTTGTCCTTGTTTGTGTAAGTTCTAAAGGATGATTGCTAGTTTAGTTTTTGCATTTGTTGATTATGTTAATCACATGGCAAGCATGATTAGACAAGGAATGATGCATAGCTATGGAGTTGATTAGATGATAGTATGATAAGCTTTCCTTTGTTTGATATTATGGAGTACTAGAACTAAATTCAAGGTTTGCATAGTAATAATCTCTTTTGTGCCTTTACACTTAAATCTCTGTTGTATATTACTTGTCACTTTGAATCCATTGCATTGGATTATTTTTGCCTATTGCTTGAGGACAAGCAATGACATAAGTATGGAGGTGTGACAAGTGCTTGTTTTGCATATTTTTCTGTGGTTGTGCTGGTTGTGTTTTGTTTTAGTTGTTCTAGAAGTTGAATAACTAGATTTTTAGTTGAGTTGCATTTTGTGATTAAAATGAGAAAACATTGCATTTTATAAATTTAAGCAATGAAAACTTCATGTTTTGTAGGTTTTAATCTCAAGCATCAATTGGAGTGAAATGAGAAAATACTTAAATAATTTTTGTTGATTTGAAGTGTTTTTCAAGTGTACATGAAGAGCAATGAAGAAACAAAGATAATCTTCAACACCAACACATCTCCTCTTTTGACGAGTCAAGGGTATTTTGGAAACAATCTAGCACATACACCTCCAAATTACTTGATTCTTAAATCATAGGAAAGCCAACTCAGTTAGATACAACTCTTGTGTTTTGCATAAGAGTTAATTCAGCCATCTTCATAGAGATATTTGCATATCAAGTCAATGGCAAAAGCAAAACTGGATTCTAAGTAGGGCAAGGCAATCCATGGATGGATTTTGATATTCATGACCAGATTATAAGGCTAGATTCGAGGTAGAGAGCAACTTCTAAGGGCCAAAAATAGAGCAAACAATTTGGTCAAGCTAAGGATACAAATTGGTCACAGATTCTATGGCTAGATTCGTGCACATAAAAAGCTGCAACTTGCACAATAGTTCACTCTTTTTCCCTGTAAATGATTTTTTAGAGAAAAAAGAGGAGGAAGATACCAATCAAATGTATATCTAAAGTTGAAAACTCCTAGATCTTAGCTTAGGTTAGATTAGGTTAATGTAGGGTTCGCTTAGTTTATCCAATCTTTGTATTTAGCTAATTTGGATGAAGATTGAGGGTGAAGGAGGGTAAGTTTAGAGGCTCATCTAACACGGCTTCTTCTCTCTAACTCTTGATTTCTTATATTTGGATTCTAATATTTGCCTATAATACAAGATTGGATCCTTTTTTCATTTGCTTTATGTTGTGTTAAAGTTTCATGCCTTGCATTTTAGATGAACTATCTATCATTGTTATGTGATATTTTCTTGGTTATTTGATGCTATCATCTTGAGCACGTTATTTAGCACTTTTTCTACTATAATCATGTTTAACTTTAAATTGATTGTGATAATTTCAAGGTGTTAAGTTTGCATAATAATTGGAATTTAAAACTAGTTCTTGGAAGTGTTACCTAGGGAGTACACTCATGAAAGTAGAGCTGCACCTTTATGGCTTGTTGTTTAGTAATTTCATAGAATTAATGAGTTTGTAGTTAATTTCATAACTTCAAAAGTAGAAATAGATTACCTATAGGTAGGGTTGGTACACCAGTGGAAGCCGGTATCATGAATATTATGAAATTATGCAATAGTTTAGCTAAGGTTTTGGTACTCAATCATTCGAGGAGTTCGAGGAGTCTTACTAACATTAGCAGATAGTGATTCAATAGCCCTAGGAGATTTCATTTGTAATTTTTCTACCTATTAGTAGCTTAGCTTTATTTGTTCTAATGTGTTGATAGTCTAAATAATAGAGAAGCTTTAGCAGTGTTGGTAGATGATCTTTTTTTGTGTGTGTTCGACCGTTAATACCCTATACTCACTTACAACCTATATACTTGCGGAAAATAATGTGTAAGGTATTTTAAGAAATTATAAACTTAAAACTTGATTATGGATTGAGTTTATTGTTGTCTACATACCCCCTACTTATCATTGCCAAGATTAGAAAATAAAACAGTTGATGTATGCCTTTAACTTATAATTTGTTAATGATAGAACTTCGAATTTTATCCAAGTAATGCTTTCACAGTTATCCAAATATACTCACACTAAACCTTCAGTTATTTGCATGATAAGTTAACTTAGCACAAGCTAAGTAAGATCTATGAAGTTTTTAGTTCAAATCCACCTAAATACATCTCCTACTTTGTGAACATGATCTTTAGGGACATATGAAACTTAATCAGACCGCATGGTAATATTTAATGCACAACAAATGATTGGATGATTCATAGCTGGTGATCAAGCAATTATAAATATGAAGTAGATAAATAAACTAACAAGTTCATAAGGTAGCATAGATCAATCAAAAATTACTTCATATCATGATACAAGTAAGTTCATCTTTACCTTAGGAGAAAATAGCTTAGCTAAACATACACTTAAGTATGTTTAAGCACTTTTGTAACGAGGCATAAATGATAACAAGAATGTAAAGAGTAAGAATGAAGAATTCTCATTCAATATGTTGAAACAAGCTCCTCAAGCTTCCTTTTATAATTTTTGCTTCGATCTACTAAGTACAAAATTATTTCTTCTATCTAAATTACCTCTCCAAAGTCTCCATAATTCTACCATACAATGTGTTTACATAGAAGAAAAACCTATCAAAAGTCTTCATTGAAATGACATAAAGTTTTTTCTTAAGATGAACAATATTCTTTGTGCAACTACAACCAAAATTCCTTCTAAAAAATAAGCAACAAAAGTTGTGGGAAAACTGGGCAAGTGGCTGCATAAGTAAAATGAAAATACGGGTGGAAAACATGCATGGAACTAGCAATCTGGTCAATGGATTGTCCTCACATGCATCTTCTTTGTCTTTTTTTGGATGAGCTACTTTGTGGGGTGAAAACATGAGTGACAAATGTAGGGTATACATACAACAAGAAGTTCAATCCACAGTTAGGTTTACATTTAAAAATTCCTAAAAACTCACATGCAATTTTGCTACAAGTATATGGGTAATGATTGAGTATAGAATATTAAAGGTCAAACACACAGGAAAGAACATCAATTACTGATGGTTTTCAAACTTTTTATTATTTAGACTAACCACAATTACCAAAAAGTAAATCTATACTAAGAATAAAGAAACAAATATGAGAAAAACTCCTAGGATAAGTTTTCTCTCTTGCTAGATTAATGACCCAGAAATTGCAATTTATCATATTGGCTAAGCACGGCATAATTTTCTAATGTATGTGAAATCTACTCTTGTAGTGAATCAACTATACCTACAACTAATCCATACCTGCTCTCATGGTTATGAAATTAACTGTAGATTCATTAAATTCTGTGAAATTACATGCAACAAAGAGTCCCAAAGGCGCCCCTCTTCTCTTGTGAGTGAACTCCATAGTTTAGCACTTCCTTAAACTAGTGTAAATCACAACTTTAATTAATGAATCAACACCTTTATATAATCACAACTAATGGCTAGTTAATCATGATTTTACAAAAAAAAAAAGTGCTAAAATACTTGCTTAATGGACAAATATGTCCAACAAGCATAAGATTAAACCTATCAAGGCATGAAACTTAGAACAACATAATTAAAATTAAAGAAAATACTGTGCTTGTATTATAGCCAAACACAAAATCAAATACAAAAGAGAATGTGATAGGAGAGAGGTCGGTCACCTTTGTTGCATGAGCTCCAAGTTTTCATCCTTGCTCTTCAAATCCTTATCCAAATCTAGCTACAAGAACAAGAATAGATAAAAACTATACTAACCTATTCTACTCCTAATTAACTACTAGGAGCTTGTAGCTCAAGAGCTATGTTTTTAGTGTTTTTTTTTTCCTCTCCAAGCTATCCTTACTCTCCAAATGATAGAACAAAGACTTCTATATAACCATTCATTGGTCTCTACAAGATAAAAGATAATTATGTTATTCCATGTGAACACAGCATAAAAGTTGTCTTCAAAAGTCAAGTAAAGTGGCTCCATAATCTAGATGCTCTGAGATGATCAAAAGTTATTTTTGATGTTGCTTATTCTTGATCTTCAAGCCACCAAGATGCCCCATCAATCTTCCAAACCAACAAGAAAATGTAAGATAAAGGACAACAAGTTGCACAATTTGTGTAACTTCATCAAAATTTTTGGCGGGATATTTGGGAGATGAATCCTCAGAAGACTCATGAGAATTCATCACCTAATTCTTGCTATGCTCCTGAAGCGACAGAGAGAAACCAATCTAACTAGAATTGGGAGATGAAATCACTGTAGGCTTTTTAGGATTCTTCCCCCACCTCAAAATTAATTTTTCATGTAATACACTTCTTTCTTCTATCAACTATCTTGGTAACCAATCATTATTCAAAACTTTTGTTTCTTTTGCTACGCAATCAACCATCCAAATGAGTGAAACAATGGCAAAGATATGATCATTGATCAACATTTTTGAGGATCAATTTTTACACTAATCTCATTTAGAGCACCAAGTTTTGATCACAAAATGATTGGATATTTCTTAAAATATCCATAAAATATGGTGCATTTTACCTACTTTTCAATGAGTAACCTTGCGTTTTGATTTGTGGATTCTTTTAGAATATTGGTTTGCCCAATTTTATCATTTCTAAATTGTCTCTGAATCATTTCTAACATTTTGCTTGTGTTCTACTTAATCTGAATTGATCATGAATCACTAAAACCTACAAAAGTAACATAATTCATACATTAAATACAACAAGAAAAAATGAATTAGTGACAACTAATCAATGGCATTTTTAAAGAATGCCATAGTTAAAACTTTTATTGGCATCTTATGAAAAAAAATTCACTTCTTTACTTTATAAAAATGTTGGCTTAGTGGCCTTTTTACTTATTATGCTATTAATGCAGATTTAGTCATACCCTAATGGCAGTTTCTTTAAGTGTCACCATATCACAAGTTTTACTAGCATTTTTTGAAAAATCTAAAGTAAAATACATAATAAGAATAAAAGCTTTCCTGATTAATGATATTTTCTCCCTAATTTACTACTCCTTTTAAAAGGTAATTCCTCTGACAAATCTTCTTAGAACAATAAATAATTTAGACCCCCAGTTGAGAGAATTTGAGATCACAATTTCTTTCTCATGCAAATAAAATGTAAAAATTGAGGACAAAAAGAAAAAAGTAAAAACCATAAATTGAGAGCAAAGCTCTCGGTTATCAAAGGCAGCATTCTGTTTCCCAAAGGTCAACAACAATACAAAGTGCTTTTTTGGAACCTTAATTTTGATAGCTATGTAGACACCAAATTTTTCTTATTTTTATTTTATTCTAATCTATTTTATGTTATGTTGTAATTTTAAGTTTACCAAGTAATTATCTTTACCTTTTGTTTTTATTGTAATACAATTTTCTTTTTATTTTGTAGGTTTTCAATGCAAATTAAAAGAAAAATCCAGAAAGACAACGTATTTCCCTTCAAACCCAAAAACACAGTTCGAATATCCAAAAGAAACCCAAGATAAAACCCACAAAAAACCCAACAAAGGAAAAGAAACAAAAATCATCTCTCATAACTCTCAAGCCCAAATGAAACCCAAAGAAAGAACATCAAATCTGATAAGTTGGTCTAATTTCATTTGAAAAAAAAAAAAAAAGTTGCTCCCACGGGATGCTAGCAATACTCTTCTTCCTCACTAGTACGAAGATTGTACTAGATGGGTTCATGGGAATTCCCTCTCTTTTCCTTTTTTATTTTATTTTTATCTTTCTTTCCCCAAGCAAAATAGCTCAATCTTTGGTTCCTATACATTACCACCAAATGTATACCAACAAAGATTCTAAGATGAACACATACCCCATTTTTAAAAATCGTAATCTCAATCTTTAGTTTTAGGTTTTCTCTTCTAAACCTTGAGGTCATACAAACATATTAAGAGGGTTTTAGGGTTGCAAGGAGATTTTTTTAGCACAAATGGCACAAGAGAGAATGAGGGGAGAAAATAATTAAAAAAAAGGATAGAAAATTTCTGCAAAAGAACTTAAGGAAAATAGGCTGGTTGAGCAGCCCTGTTGAAGGAGGATTTTCTCTTTTGTTTCTCATTCTTTTTGAGATTTGGTTTTTTCTGCACTTTCTAGGATTGTAATAGAGTGTTTTCTTTGTTGGTGACTTCCTGAAAAAAGTCCTGTAGGACCTCAAAATTATGATTAAATATGACCAAAATTAGGCTTAACCATCATTTTTAATGACACAAATCCACATGCTTGCGGCCGGATTGCCAGCGGATTGGGTATCCGGATGCATGGCACATATGAACCAACCATCAATAGGAAGGCAGATCCATGAGGGTGTCCAGTCGTGAATTGGTTTATGGATTGCTATCAGTCATTCGAAGAACGTTTGTCAATGTTCCAACTTGTATCACGAATTTCTTGGTTTTAACTTTGTTCATTGGTTCCCAATGGAAATCATTGGAATGTTAGATAAACCATGAACAACCCTTGAGATTACTATCATTCCCCTCCCCTTGAAAAAATTTTCCCTCAAATCGTGCACATGACCTACAAGGAAAGAACGCGAATAAGTAATAGAAGAAATAGCATTATCAACAAAATCACCCAAATGACAGCAAGAAGGAAACACATGATTCCAATGTGACAAGCAAATGTCAACAATAAAACATAGAACACAATCAAGGTCAAAAGGACCTTTTTCTACCTTGAAATTGTACATTTAATGAAATAATGTAAAATAGAATGGTAACTTTTGATGATCTCTCGTAATGAATGAGATGGTAAGTTTTTTGATAAAAATTCGAAGGAAACAAGCTAGAGTGAGAAAATTTGACAAGTTTTAATGATTTAGAGATTTAATTTGATAATTGGTGGATGATGGGCTCAAGATAAAAAGTGTTGGTATCCTTTTTTGGTTTCTCTCTTTTCTTTCCTTCATCTCTTGCTTCCCTTCCTCCTCCCTCAAGTAAATATGATTAATTCCTTCCATTTTTTTTGCTTTTTATTTTGGCTGATCTTTCCTTGGTGAAAAGCAACTTCTCCTATTTCTTTGTGCCCTTTGTATGTTATGCTCTTAGACTTTTTTTCTCTATTATACTCCCAAATTAACAAGAAAAATTCAATATTTTTGCTTTTTTTTGGGTGCTTTGATATACTCATCCAAAACTATTTCTTTTATGCTTCTTTTTTTATCACTTTTAAGGATTTAGCTGACTTCTTTCGATATTTTTTTTGGTTATATTAATTTGGACTGGAAGAGGTGGCTATGTTTTTTTTCCTCCCTTCCTCCTCCCTTTAGATGAAAGAAAATGGTGATGACTGAAGAGGAAGTGATGATGATTTTAATGGAGGTTTCGACATTTTTCTATGCTTCCAAATGTTTTATTAAAAATCTACCTATCTAATTTACACTAATACTATATGCACCACGCTATGCATCCCATTGCACCTGTAAAATAATTGATGAAGTTTTTTAGCATGGGTAAATCTGTTATGTATTGCTAGTGTGTGTGAGCACCCGTGTAAACCATGCCATTGCTGGTCAATGTACTTGTACATTTTGTATAGATAAACGACCGTTTTCACCTTGTTTTGATCGTGCTAAAACCTTACTTGTGAAACGTGGTTTTTGCTAAGATTTCAAGCACTTGTTATACTTATTTACAATCCCAAATGATGTTCAAACAACTAGCAAAAAGTGCTAGAAAACACGTGTGGAGCAAAATATAAACGCACTTGAAATTTGGGGACCCAAAAATAAATTAGGGTTTTGCAACCAAGGCCTTTACTAAAAATAGAAAAAGCCATATAAAATTCTTGTCTTGTTACCTCACATGTTGGATGAAATTCTAGCAATGAAGTAGCCTTGTATCTTCAAGAAATTCCAGTCAAAAAGCATGACAAAGCAAGTACGAAAACTTGTCAAGAAACTAACCTATTGAGTTGTCACCTACTTGGCCTTGTCATGCTTAAACTTTTGTCTATAAATACCTGAAATCTTTAGCATTGAAACCATTTGTTTCCTCCACCCTTTGGATGAAATTGTGAAGATGAAAACAGCCCACAAACGCTCAAACAACTACTACCAAAAACCAGCCACAAACCAAGGCTTGAAGACTAGAAGATTGGCTTGATTCTTGCTTAGGTTCTTGCTTGACTCCATGTACTTTTACTTGCTGAATCTTCTCAGCTTTTCATGCATCTATCTGAGGTAATTCAAGCTGATAACATACCATATTCAAGACTCAATTTTATGCTTAACAAGTCCAGCAAAATTCACAAGTTACATGTTGAAAATTGATGCTATAGCTAGTTGAGCATGCTTAGGAAATTCCAAGTTTTATAGCATGATTTGTGTGGTTATTTTGCTTGGTTGCTGTTGGAATTTTGATCACAAAACATGCCCTATCTGCTAAATGATATGTGCGGAATGTTGTCTACGAAGTTCAAGTGAAATCGATGGCCCTAAAATAAGTACAAGACATGTTCATGCCAAGAACCCTAAGCTCGGGTAAAATCAGTCTAGCAAAACCAGTTTTGGAAAAATGGTCATATCTCACCATAGAATAACTAGATTTAGATTCCCTTTGTAGCGTTAGAAAAATAGACTCAAAAGGCTTTCCAACGGTATAAGATACATCCCCAGATTCTGTTCCTACAAGCTGTAGCAGCCTTGTGAACTTGACTGTTTTTCTAAACCTGTCAAAACTGTGGTTTGTTCCTAGAATATGTTTGAGGTAAAATTTGACCCTGTTATGAACTGAATTTGGAAATGATTCTTCTAAGAAATTGTAGAATTTTGAATCCTGTTTCCAATGGGTATAAAATGGACCAAAATCACACCTATAAGTCTTGAGTTATGGCCTGTCAAAGAAACTGCGATGGGTAGGCCGACCGGTGTGCGATCCATTAATGGAATTACTGAACCGGCATGCCATCCGTTAGCAGATTTGCTGTAATCGTGTACCCATCCATTAGCAAAAATGTAGCCTTTTGTGTGCATCCATTAGCAGAAATGCCTAATCGTGCGCGCATCCGTTAATGGAAGTGTAGGGCCAACGTGCTCAACCGTTAGCGGAATTGCTAAGTCGTTGTGTGATCCATCAGCGGAATTGTCAAGCTGACACGCGATCCATTAGTGGGACTACCAAATTCTTGTGCGAACCCTTAGTAGGATAGTCGAGCTATCGTGCCGACCCGTTAATGGAATGCCTACCTTAGCAAGACCGGCCGCTGGCGGAAGTTCTGAAACTAGGGCACCAACCCTTAGCAGACTTGCCTGGATTGTTAACGGACGACCGACCCCTGTGTACTAACCCGTTAACTGAATGACCGACCCTAACCGACCAACTGTTAAAAGAAGTTGACTCTAGCATGCCATCCCTTGACATACTAGATGACCCGTTCGCAACTTAGCAATCCCACCTTAAGAACTTGTCAGCATAACTAAATACCGTAACCAACCCCATCTGATAAACAACTACCCGACTGTTACTCAGATCGTAGACATGCCTTATGCCCGTGGAGGTTTCCTGCAACCCATATCTTGACATTGGCCCAAAACGGCAACCAGAATGGAAGAACGAAACTTGATGTGTCGACAACCTCGGCACCTGACCTGTGTGTGACAACGGATCCGGCCGTTTCTGTGCCTAACCTGTGGAATGGTCACCTAACTGGTGCCTGTAAGGTCCGGCACCGACACTTGACTAAGCATCCGTTACAACGGTGTGTCACCCGTAACTGATAGCCTTAGCAACCGATAGCGGTAGCCTTGACCTCTGCCTAACCACTCGCTAGCCGACCACCGTACCTTACCCAATACCGCTGCTAGTCATTCGTTAACCTTGACGTGTGCCTGGGCATTGCCTAGCCCACAGCACCAATTGTGCCCAGCACCTGACCGATTCTGTTACCCGTCCGTGACCTTCACCGGTCGACCTCGTTTCTATCCAACACTATCGTTGGTCATCCGTCAGTCATAAACATTAACATCAAAACAACCTTCACCCGCAGACAACCGATCTTACCCATTAAACGTAAGATGGACCCGTGTCAAATACCAAACGGCCAAGTCGCAGACGAATTGGGCCTTGGCCGTGCACGGTCGCAGGAAGTCAATCGTTCCCGTTTCCGCACTATCCCATGCTCGATCACACACAAGACAGCCCGACTTGTGCAAACCATTGCCAGTCACACCCAAGACACACAAGACAGGGCCGATCGTTGCTGGACGCACATGACTAGCTTCCGCGGGTACCGACCCGCACCAGATGGTGCCGACTGCTACCGATGCACACTGACTTGCACCAACTGGTGCCGACTCACACCGACTAGACCCGACTGCTATCGACCATTGCTGGTCGTGTCCAGAACCTATCGACCAGTACCGACAACTGCCAGTCGCACACCAAACACGTCAACTAGAGCCGAAAACATAACGACACTATTACCTCACGACCTATACAGCCCCGATACTGACCCGAACCCTGAACCATGTCTCGACCTGTAACCGAGACCTAATCCACACTATTAACTTATTACTAGGGATAAATCAAACTTATTCCTAAATAAGAAAATTAGCCCTAAACTCGTACCTAATAGTTAATTATTCACAGGACCCAGTCAAGAGTTACGAGACTCGCCCGGACCGATCTATCGGATATGAACGACTAAAGGTGAGGGACCCGACTTGTTTAATTGTTTACTTGTTATTACTTCCAATGTGCTATTTGCCTACCTATTTACGTGCAAATTTGCCAATTATGTGAAAATGGCAAGTGTGTACTTTATTGCACTCGCCTAAAAGTGAAAGTACTTGTGCATGCCCGATTGTTGCCGTTGTGTACTTTACCACAACTGGCCTTATTATTAAGGGATCCCCAATCCAATGGTAAGTGACTTGACTCGAGTCGGCATTGGGATAGGTCGGGCAAGTTAACGAACCTTAGGTAGTGTTGAAGGTTTACTCATGAGTATTACCACCTATTGTACTGTTGGTGTTCAGGCCCGAAAGATGGGAGTAAGAGAACTGGCAACAAGAGACTATTAAAGCTGTATCAGCAATTGTACCGGACAGTATCCTTTTACTGAAAGTGTTATTGTTTACTTGTCCACAGATAGTGGAATCCGTGACACATGATATTGTTATTGTTCCCGTTCAAACGGGCCTACGTGTTAAATGAATACATGCCCTTTTGTAAAAAGTTTTACATATTAATTGATTATTACCGGGACACTCGCTAAGGAATAGGCTTACCACTTTTAACTGTTTCCCTTCCCAGGCTGAAGCTTGGCCCAGTGATTGAGATTTAGCAGGCAAACCTCTGCGGACAGACTTTTGTGATATTAGGTACTTATAATTTATTGTTTTAGATTTTAGGGTTGAATTTAGTTTGGTTTGTAAAATAGATAGGTATAATTTTGAAATTTTCTTAAGCATGAATTACTAGTTATTTTGCGGTATTTGTCCAAGTAACTTATCAAGTGACTGAGTGAGTCCCGATGAGAGTCGGTCAGGCAGTCCGCTGAACCCCTCTGGTTCACCTTAGGGGAAAGTGGGGTAATCGTAATTGGCATCAGAGTTTAAGATTTAAGATATCTGGCTTGTGAAGACTCGTAAATGTTCAATTATGATATTAGAGTTAGTTCAAATTGAGACGTCTCTAAATCCATTTGGTTTTAAATGTAAGAAATGGATAGAAGCAGTGCCAATGAAGGGACTAGCTAGCCCAAGAAACCTCTACCTATGATCAGGTATAAGATTAGACCCGGTGGACCAGCATTGTACTGGACCCCAACTAGCAAGATTAAGAGGTGTGAATGCTCGGAGAATTTCACTTATCCCTAATAAAGTTGTACTAGCTGTGGTTAGTGAGAGAAAGAGCCTAGCTAACCACATTCAGAAGGTTGAGACTGAGATAGCAGGTTTAAGGGAACTTGTGGAAGCTCAACGAGTTAGGATAGCCGAGCTTGAGAACATTTCCCGTCGCTACTCTGGTATATCAGGTTTTGTGCAAGATCGCACCAAGAGCATCCTCGCCGATTGCAAGATGTTAATGGAGGAGATTGTAGGGATCCAACTAAACATACAGGGTAAGGAAGGCCCGAACATCGGGCAGTCTTGCGAGTCCGTGAACAATAGGGACCCAGAGCAAGAGCACTCTAGCCCTGAGACAGATCCCTCGGAGGACCCCGACTATTGCAGTTTCGAACAGGATAGGCAGTAATGCCTAGTAATGTCCCAACTTTTGTTGTAAATTGTACATATGACTGTTTTGTGCTACTCTACTTGCCTAAATGTAGTAGTTATGTATCAAGAATGTTTTGTTATCTAATGTAAACAAAGTTTTGAATTTTGAAGTTTGTTCATTGTTCAAAATGATTGTCCAAAGTTGTCTACTTTCTAATTCACATTTTACACTTAAAAATATAGATCGGCTTGGAGGGAGAAGGTAGGCAATGGGTAAAAAGGCATAGACGTTCCCGCACCCAGGAGGAGGGTGAAACCTTTGCCACCCAACAGGAAGAAGAACAGAGCGACCTGAAGACAGACCCTATAACAGAAGCTTTACATAGGGTAACCGACCTACTAGTAATTATAACAAGCCAACAGGGGAGAGTAGGTCAGGAAAGAACAAAATCCGGAGAGAACCTGGCCCTAGAAGGATTCCAAAAGTTTTTACCCCCTAAATTTTCCGGAGAGCCAAACCCTGAAACGGCAGAATGGTGGTTAGAAAATATAGTAACATTTTTGAGACTTTGAATTACTCCGAGGAGAGGCAAGTCACTTTTGCTGTATTCCAATTTGAATGTGCAGCAAGGAATTGGTGGAATGTGATCAAAGAAAAGTGGAATAGGAACGGAACCCTGTGGACTTGGACTAATTTTATTAAGGAGTTCAATGAGAAATACCTTCCTTCTTTAGTCCAGGAAAGGAGGGAAGATGAATTTATCAGGCTACGGCAAGGGACAATGAGCGTAAGGCACTTCGTCCCGGAAGGTTTGAATCTGGAAATACAAGAGGCGCTAGTTACGGCGCAGTTGACCACATTTTTAGATGCATCAGAAAAGTTCAAAGGGTGGAAAGCACCAAGGACCAGATAAAAGCTTTTCAAAGCCAAGAAACGGGGCACACCGAGTGGCAACTTTGAGAGAGCAAGAACTAATCCCGCACCTCAGAGGATTGGGAGAGGAGCTGGCAGATCGGGGAATAGTTCTGGAAGAGGTCAACCAGGGAAAAGTCAGAGGAGTGGATTATCCCAATCTAGGCAGAACATAAATCCTCGGCTAGTGTGTGAATATTATGGCAAACCAAACCACACGGAGAGAGACTGCTGATTAAAAGTTGGAAAATGTTTGGTCTGTGGCAATACGGATCACAATATTAGCAATTGTCCGAATAAGCGGGATCGTGAGACTACAACCGAACCCACCAACCAAACTAATTCCAGGCCAACCACAAATCAAGGAAATAAACCCAAAGTACCTGGTCGAGTTTATGCAATCGACCAACAGGAGGTACCAAGACCCTCGGAAGTAATTGAAGGTACCATTCATTTCCTTCATAAATCGGTTAAAATTTTAATTGATCCTGGTACCAGTCATTCTTTTATAGCCTTTGAATTTGTGCATGGTTTGGCAATTCAATGTGAGTATATGCCTTACGATGTGGAAATACAAACCCCTACTGAAAATCATACCTTGATAACTAACACGATATATAGGAATTGTGGGATTGAGGTAGGGGGAAGGAAGCTATTAGTTGACCTAAAATTGCCTTGCCAATAAGAGGATACGATATTATAATTGGGATGGACAGCCTGACTCGGCACAATGCCCAAGTAAATTGTAGAACAAAAGCTGTTGAATTTCATATTCCCGGAGAGACTGCCTTAAGGTTGGACATGAAAAGGAATGCAACCCCTTCAGTCTTTATTTTAGGATTTAAAGGCAGGAAGTTACTATACAGGGGAGCCTAAGGATATTTGGCCTTTCTGATAAATCCCCAAGAGGATAAGGTGAAATTGGCAAATATACCAGTCGAGAAAGAATATCCTAAAGTATTTCCAGAAAAGTTGAGTTCCTTACCCGTGGAAAGAGAAATAGAATTCAAGATTGAACTCATACCGGAAGCAACACCAACTTCCAAAACCCCCTAACGAATGGCTCCCGCCAACTTAAGGAGTTGAAAACGCAGATACAAGATTTGCTGGAATAAGAATTTTTACGACTGAGTGAATCACACTGGGGAGCTCCGGTACTATTTGTTAAGAAGAAAAATGGAAGTTTGAGACTTTGCACAGATTATCGGGACAACCTTACTGTCAAGAACAAGTATCCACTACCCCATATCGAGGAACTATTTGATCAATTACATGGGGCAATAATATTTTCGAAGATAGACCTTAGGTAGGGATACTATCAATTGAGGATTAGAGAAGAAGATATCTCGAAGACTGCTTTAACACCAGATACGAGCATTACGAGTTCCTAGTTATGCCGTTCAGGTTAACCATTGCTCCAGCAGCATTTATGGATTTGATGCATAGAGTCTTCAAACCCTATCTGGATAAGTTTGTGGTGATATTCATAGATGACATATTGATCTACTCCAAGTCACAAGAGGAACATGTTCAGCATTTGAGGATAGTTCTCCAGACCTTGAAGGATCACAAATTATATGCAAAACTCAGTAAAAGTGAATTTTGGCTCGAGGAAATGTCCTTCTTAGGTCATGTAATTTCTCAGAAAGGTATCACAATGCATTCTGCCAAAGTAAGATCGGTAGTTGACTGGAAACAACCGGAAAATCCGACTGAAGTACGTAGTTTTCTTAGATTGGCCGGATACTACTGAAAGTTCATTAAGGATTTTTCAAAGATTGCTGGTCCTTTGACTAACCTGACAAGGAAGCATGGTCATTTTATTTGGGATGCAATGTGTGAAAGCAGCTTCCAAGAATTAAAGAGGCGTTTAACCATCGCTCTGGTTTTGGTCCTGCCAAATGACAATGATGGGTTTATAGTGTACACTGATGCCTCGAGAGAAGAACTCGGATGCATGCTGATGCAAAATGGGAACATGGTGGCCTACGCATCAAGAAAGTTAAAAAACCATGAGCAAAACTACCCGACCCACGACTTGGAATTAGCAACCATAGTATTTGCTTTGAAGAAATGGAGACACTATTTATACGGGGTAGTATTTGAGGTATATACGGACCACAAGAGCCTTAAATATCTATTCCCCAGAAGGACTTGAATCTAAGACAGTAAAGGTGGATGGAATTTTTGAAGATTACGAGTGCAATATTAAGTATCATTCCGGTAAAGTTAATGTGGTAGTCGATGCTCTCAGTCGAATAATACAGATTGCCGGACTTTTGATTAAAGAATAGGCTATGCTGGAAGAAGTCAGCAGTTGAAACCCACCACCAGGACCACAAATGATACTCTTAGGGAGTATAGTTATAAATGTACCAAGATGGATTGGCAACATAAGGATGTACCGTTTGTACAAACTTGTCTCACCCCCAAAGTCAAAATAGAGACCCTATGGAAGTGGGATCAAATCATTATAGATTTCATGTCAGGATTACCCTATACATAAAAAGGCCATGATACCATTTGGGTTATAGTGGACCAGTTGACCAAATTAGCTCATTTCATACCGATTAATATGAACTACAAGTTGGAAAAGTTGGCAAAGATCTATATAGACGAAATTGTAAGATTGCACGGGGTACCTGTCAGTATTGTATCGGATAGAGATCCTCGCTTCATTTCACGATTGTGGCAGCAAATCCAGGAGACTTTAGGCACTAAATTAAACTTGAACACTGCCTATCATTCCCAAACAGACGGACAGTCAGAAAGAACCATACAGACCTTGGAGAATATGCTAAGAGCCTGTGTGATGGACTTTGGAGGAAATTGGAATCAACGTGTGACTCTAATCGAGTTTACATACAATAATAGCTATCATTCCTCGATACAGATGGTTCCATATGAATTCTGTATGGTAGAAAATGTAGATCACCCGTCTACTGGAACGAAATTGGGGAAAGAAAGTTACTTAGTGCCAAAAGAGTTCCATGGATTGAGGCGGCATATGAAAAAGTGAAGCTAATTCGACAAAGAATCTAAGTGGCTTAGAGTCGACAAAAGAGCTATGCCGACCGAAGGTGAAAGGACTTAGAGTTTGAAGTTGGAGATGAGGTTTTTCTCAGAATCACGCCCCTAAGAGGACATCTCAAGGCCGAAAAAGGGAGAAAACTCAAACCAAGATATATAGGCCCCTTTAAGATTGTCCAAAGGGTAGGAAAGGTTGCTTATCGACTGGAGTTACCGAACAGCTTATCTCGAGTCCATAACGTCTTCCATGTCTCATGGTCAAGAAAACATTATAGAGATCCGTCCCACGTAGTATCACCGGTAGATGTCGAGTTGGATGAATTTCTGATCTATGAAGAACAGCCTTTAAAGATTCTAGACAGAAAGGTGAAAGTTTTAAGAAACAAACATATCCCTCCAGTGAAAGTATTATGGAGACATCATAATGTACAGGAAGCCACCTGGGAGTTGGAGAATGAAATGAAACAGAAATACCCTGAATTCCAAATGTAGAAATAAGAAAGGGTCCGTTTGGATTGAGTAGTTTTTGCCTTGTTTTTGAAATGCTGTTTTTCACACCCCAAATGCTACAACAAATACAACCCCAAAACAACCCCAAAAACAAACAACTTGTTTTTCACAATATTATATGTTTTTTTTTTCCCTTTTCATTTCTTTTTCCTTTTTATTCTTTTCCTTCCTCTTCCCCCCCATTTGAGAATTTTTTTTTTGTTTTCTCTCTCTCCTTCTTCTTCTTCTTCTTCTTCTCCTCTCCTGCCTCTCCCTCCCCTCCCCTCCCCTCACTCCCCTCCACCCTCCCTCCCCTCCCCTTCCATGCCTCCTCTCCTCCCCTCCTCCCATCTCTGATGAGAGGGAAGAGAAGTGAGGATGAGGGAGGGAAGAAGAAGAAGAAAGGAGAAAGAAAAAAAAAAGGTTGTCGTCATGGTCATGTGCCGGCTTAAGACTGGGAAGAAGTGGGAAAGAAGAAAAGGAAAAGAAAAAAAATAAATGGAAAAGAAAATTGAAAAAAAAAATCTTCCAAATACACCAAATACAAGTTCTGATTGTTTTTCACATGCATCTGACCGTGGTGTTTTGAAATACAACTCCAAAAACACCTAATCCAAACAGACCCAAAATTTTGAGGACGAAATTTCTTTAAGGAGGGGAGAATGTGAGCACACGTGTAAACCATGCCATTGTCGGCCAATGTACTTGTACATTTTGGATAGATAAATGACCATTTTCGCCTTGTTTTGATCGTGCTAAAACCTTACTTGTGAAACGTGGTTTTTGCTAAGATTTCAAGCACTTGTTATACTTATTTACAATCCCAGATGATGTTCAAACAACTAGCAAAAAGTGCTAGAAAACATGTGTGGAGCAAAATATAAACGCACTTAAAATTCGGGGACCTAAAAATAAATTAGGGTTTTGGAGCCAAGGCCTTTACTTAAAATAGCAAAAGCCATATAAAATTCTTGTCTTGTTACCTCACATGTTGGACGAAATTCCAGCAATGAAGCAGCCTTGTATCTTCAAAAAATTCCAATCAAAAAGCATGACAAAGCAAGTACAAAAACTTGTCATGAAACTAGCCTATTGAGTTGTCACCTACTTGGCCTTGTCATGCTTAAACTTTTGTCTATAAATACCTAAAATCTTCAGCTTTGAAACCATTTGTTTCCTCCACACTTTGGACAAAATTGTGAAGAAGAAAACAGCCCACAAACACTCAAACAACTACTACCAAAAACCAGCCACAAACCAAGGCTTGAAGGCTAGAAGATTGGCTTGATTCTTGCTTGGGTTCTTGCTTGACTCCACGTGCTTTTGCTTGCTAAATATTCCCAGATTTTCATGCATCTACCTAAGATTATTCAAGCTAATAACATACCATATTCAAGGTTCAATTTTAGGCTTAACAAGTCCAGCAAAATTCGCAAGTTACATGCTGAAAATTAATGCTATAGCTAGTTGAGCATGCTTAGGAAATTCCAAGTTTTATTGCATGATTTGTGTGGTTATTTTGCTTGATTGCTACTGGAATTTTGATCACAAAACATGCCCTATATGTTGAATGATATGTGTGGAATGTTTTCTATGAAATTCAAGTGAAATCGATCGCTCTAAAATAAGTAAAAGACATGTTCATGCCAAGAACCCTAAGTTCGGGTAATATCAGTCCGTAAAACCAGTTTTAGAAAAATGGTCATATCTCACTGTAGAAGAATTGGATTCAGGTTCTATAGATGATGTTAGAAATTAGACTCAAAGGGCTTTCCAACTGTGCAAGATACACCCCCAGATTCTGTTCCTACAAGCCACAGCAGACTTGTGAACCTGACTATTTTTCTGAACCTGTCAAAACTGTGGTTTGTTCCTACAGTACGTTTGAGGCAAAATTTGACCCTATTATGAACTAAATTTGGAAATGATGCCTTCTGAGAAATTATAGCATTTTGAATCCTGTTTCCAATGGTATAAAAGGAACCAAAATCTCACCTGTAAGTCTTGAGTTGTGACTTGTCAAAGAAACTGCGACGGGTAGGCCGACTATTGTGCGATCCGTTAATGGAATTACTGAACCGGCATGCCATCCATTAGCGGATTTGCTGTAATCATCTACCCATCTGTTAGCGGAAATGCAACCTTTGGTGTGCATCGGTTAGCGGAAATGTCTAACCGTGCGCGTGTCCGTTAGCGGAAGTGTAGGGCCGACGCGCTGAACCGTTAGCGAATTGCCGAGTCGTTGTGCGATTCATCACGGAATTGCCAAGCCGACGGGTGATCCGTTAGCGGGTCTACCAAATTCTTGTGCAAACCGTTAGTAGGATGGTCGAGCCGTCATGCCGACCCCTTAATGGAACGCCTACCTTAGCAAGACTGGCCGCCAGCGGAAGTCCTGAGACTAGGGCACCGACCCTTAGCAGACTTGCCTAGATTGTTAACGAACGACCGACCCCTGTGCACTAACCCGTTAGCTGAATGACCGACCCTAACTGACTAAATGTTAAAAGAAGTTAACTCTAGCATGCCATCCCTTGACAGACTAGATGACCCGTTCACGACTTAGCTACCCCACCTTGACAACTCATCAGCATAACTAAACACCGTAGCCAACCCCGTCTAATAAACAACTACCCGACCGTTACCCAGGTTTGTAGACATACCTTATGCCTGGAGAGGTTTCCGGCAACCCATACCTTGACTCTGACCCAAAATGGCAACCAGAACGGAAGAACGGAACTTGACGTGTCGACGACCTCGGCACCTGACCTGTGTGTGACAACGAAACCGGCCGTTTCTGTGCCTAACTTGCGAAACGGTCACCCAACTAGTGCCGATAAGGTCCAGCACCGACACTTGACTAAGCATCCGATACAACGGTGCATCACCCGTAACCGGTAGCCTTAGCAACTGATAACCTCAGCCTTGACCTCTACCTAGCCACCCGCTAGTCGACCACCGTACCTTACCCAATACTGTTGCTAGTCATCCGTTAACCTTGACATGCGCTTGGGCCACGACCACAGCCTAGCCCCACAGCACCGATTGTGCCCAGCAGTTGACCGGTTATGTTACCTGTCCTTGACCTTCACCGGTCGACCCCGTTTCCATCCAGCATTAACTTTGGTCATCCGTCAGCCATAAACATTAACCTCAAAACAACCTTCACCCGCAGACAACTGATATTACCCGTTAAACGTAAGACGGACTCATGTCAAACCCCAAACGGCCAAGTCGCAGACGAACTGGGCCTTGGCCATGCACGGTCGCAGGAAGTCAACTGTTCTCGTTTCCACACTATCCTATGCCCGATTGCACACAAGACACCCCGACTTGAGCCAACCGTTGCCAGTCGCACCTAAGACACATAAGACAAGGCCGATCGTTGCCTGTTATTTTGGGGTATTTGTCCAAGTAACTTATCAAGTGACTGAGTGAGTCCCGACGAGAGCCGGGCAGGCAGTCCGCTGACCAGCTCTGGTTCGCCTTAGGGGAAGGTAGAGCCGCCGCAGTGTGTACACTAGTGGGTTTAATCTTTGAGATAATTTCACGAACCTCCCTTGAGGTTTCTGGCAATTTCACTTGACACTCTCAAATTTTAAAAAATCTCACTTAGTTTCCCTATTTTAAACTTTCTGTAACATTCAAAGCGCATTTCAAAATATAATGCTAAAAAACTCATTTTGGGAGAGAGAATATAATTTTATTCCAAATTTGCTCTTTTCTTGTGATTTCTTAATTACCGTAATATACCAAATTTATCTTTTAATTTTTGTAAATAGATGGATGTAGTTCATTGATGAAAATTTAAAAATTGATAACGAGATTGAAAAAGTCTTTAGTAGTTTTATGTCATTGGTTCGGATAAGTTATGTTAAATTACTTAAAATTATGAATGATTTATAATACTCTTAAAATTAACTTACAAAAATTTATAATCATGGTAATACCTATTTGAACTGGCTTAAAAATAATACAAATAAACTTTATGTATAATTTTTAGCATGTTTTATCTTTTTAGTTTTCAAGCCTTCCATTTAGACAAAAAAAGAAAATTCAAAAATATGTAAATGATTTATAGAAATGCTTAAATTAACTCAAAACACTTTATAATAAAGAAAAATATTATCTATGTAACTTGTAAAATTCAAATATTAAATCTTAGTATATATTTATATTGTCCAGTTAGAATAAATTTTCATACTTTTGTTTTTATTTTCTTTTATTATTAATAGACTCATTTTTGGTAATAAAAAGTAAGACAACAAAAGAACTAAGACAATAAAGGGCAATTTTGGAATGAAACTAAATTTACTCTCCCAGGATGAATTTTTTAATATTATTTTTTAAAATGGATTGTAAATGATACAAAAATCTTAAAGTAAAGGAGGCAAGTGAGATTTTTTAAAATTCAAGAGTGCCAAGTGAAACTATTAGAAACCTCAAGGGAGGTTTCTAAAATTATCCATTAATTTTTTATGCACATTTTAAATTAATTTAAGAGTAAATCTTATATACATCGATAGTGTATACACCATCGTGGTTAGATGCATGACGCATATATAAAATTTGCATTTCAATTTCAAATTCGGATTAAGTGTCAAGCATCCAAGTTTTACAGTATATATATTGTCAATGTACAAAAGATTAATCCATTTGTTAAACCTTCAAAAAAAATTTTGTACATTTTAAATGTTAAATGGTGAAACGAATGATGGGGTCAAGAAAAACAATTTTGGAATTAAGCCAAACAAACACACGCTAGTAGGAATTAGGCCAGACAAACAATTTTGGCCCAGCTACTACTCTCCCATAAATAAGAGCAAACCATTAATTATACACTCATTGCTATTAAAATTTCTATGGAATACTCAATAAAATCTGCTGGCCTTTTAAAGGGTATGATCAAAATTTCAACTATAATCTTTCAAAAGAAGAAAAGAACTTACTTTCTTCTCATTTTTATAATTTTTAATATTATTTCATGCTTCTTGTTTTCTTTTCTTTTTTTTTTTTTACATTCTTCAACTATTTTGCCATATTCCTTTTTATATAGTTTCTTCCTTTGCTCTTTGATCCCGTTTACTTCTTTTTCATTTTTTAACAGCAAAATAGTACTTATTGTACTTCCTTCCACCAAATCATCTGACTATACAAATGGTGTGAACTAAACTTCAACTATTCTCTTTCACAAAAGGGAAAAAAAAAAGTTAGTGCAGGGCAGGTACACAAAACCTACAAGGCATAAGCATTTTTTTTATGTATCAGTTGACACAAAATTTGACATATTGTATAAACACAATGGACTAAACATAATGCAACAAGAACAATTAATATATGAAATTGATTTGTAGGCAACAGCACATAACATTTTGTTTGAGTAGCATAATCTGAGAACCAGGTAACAGAGAACACCCTAAGAACAAAAAGATATGTAATCAACAAAAAACATAACCATTTAAACACACCTACATGCGAAAAAAAAAAAGCAATGGAAAAGCCACTAATATAGGCTGAAAAATTGTAACAGAGGAAAAAGAAAACAGGTGACAAACACACAAATATAAAGCCCAGCACATCAGCTGACAACCAATCAATGCATAATATCTGAATAACAGATACAATCCCAAAGTAGTTTAATACTGACCACTAATCTTTCAAGAGAACAAAAAAAACAACCAACTAATTTGCAAATGCTCTGACGGGCATGATATGTGATACAAAAGCGAAGTTAAAAAAAATGAAAATAGGAAAATAGTATAAAAACCTCTTCTAGCAAAGGTAAGATCAGCAAGCACTATATCGCTAATGATGCCAAAAGCAAGCACAAAGAAAACAAAAACCAGCTGAAGGAAAACAGCACGAGAAAAACCAGCTGGAGAGAAACAAAGCAATAGTTGAAGCTTATATAAGGAATAAAAGAAAAGTTAAATTCCATTTTCATTCATGAAAAGCTGAGGACAGAAGCCTCGTACAGGTGTAGCAGCTGTGCGTTGGAAATAAGAGGAATCATTAAGCTGCAAGCAACGAGCACTGCTTTTAAAATTTGACTAAATCAAGGGGAAAATTAAGAAATTGATTAATAGCATTAAATTAATATAATTAGAAAAAGCATACATGCTAATGACGGGGTTTTTATGGTCCAAATAATGACCAACAAATAGAGCCACGTTTATCACACAATACAACAATACAATTAGAATTACCAAGAGCATCTGTGTCATAACTCACAAGCAAGCTTTGTAATATAATAATTAGCAACAAACATTATTAGCTAATTCCTTTTTTATTTTTTTTTTTTTTTTTTTTTGGGGTGCTATCCTCATGATAACAGAATAACCATGATTCCTTTGCTTTTAGCAGTTCAATGGGGAGGATGAATGTTTTTTATAATAGCGCAATCAGAATTTTCTTTCCTTTGTAGCCAAAAAAGTAGCATAAAAATCTCCAGTAACACAAATCTAATGTAATTACTAATTTCACATGCGTCAATGCGAAATTTTCTGGCCTGGCCATAGATGAATTAAGGAAATCATACTAAATAAATGTTTGTCAGTGGCATGATTTATTAGCTAATTCAAAAATAATTTTCTTTTTCTATCCTTATGATAAGAGATTAACCATTGTTCTTTTGCCTTTCGCAGCTGAATAGAGAACATTCCAATACAATTAGTTGCGATACTTCCTGGCCTGAACACTGATTAATTGACAAAATCATGTCCATTTCACTATAAAATAAAAAATACTGAGAACATGTCTACTACTAGCAAAAATTATTAGCTAAATCAAAATTAATTTTCTTTTTGTATGCCTTTGATAAGAGCACAATCATGATTCCTTTACTTTTTGTAGTTCAATGGAAAGGATTGTGCCTTTTTATACACTTTTTATTAAAAGCGTATGATCGTTCTGGTTCCAACAACAAGGAACACCCGATGTTCTTTTGAGTTCCAAGGACAATGACAAAGGACACTTGTTGCTTAGCTACTATGACAACAACCAAAAAAAAAAATCCACAACACACACATGAGGAGCACATGGAGTAGGACGACCAAGTTTTGGCCAAATCCGTTCCCATTTTATATACATTTTTAATAAGAAAGTCACGACATAAACACTAGTGTGTAAGAATTTACTTTTGTGCACAAGATGTGAGAAAGAAGATAGTTAACTTAATGTCATGATTGTTTGGTATGCATCCACGTCGATAATGGATAGTTGGCTAATTGGAGGTCACGGTGACGACTGAAATTGAAATTATAGATGAATTGAATTAGCTAAAGTGAAATAACTAATCTTGATAAGAGTGTGTTTACTAACGAGATCCCTGGTAGTATTTTGATAACGTGTACTTTTAAAAGTAATTACTAGTCGTTCTTTTATTTCAAACTAGGTAAGTAGGATGATAAAAATAAAAAACATAGTGAGCTTGAAGTAAATTTGGTCTACTGGGGTATAAAAATGGCCTCAGATAATAATTTCAACCTAAAAAGAAAAAAAGGTTAATTTTAAGAAAAAATGCCTAATTTCATACTTAAACTTTTTCATTAGTGCCAATTTAGACCCCAACTTTCATTCCTAACTAATTTGATATGTGAACTTAATTTTTAGATCCAATTTAGTCCCTTGCAGTGCTGCCATCACCTAAAAGCAAGTGCAATTCTAAATCAATAGTTAAAATAGGGGTATTTTAAAATTTTCAAATATAAATTGTAATGAAACCAAGTAAATCAAAAAAAAAAATCATTAGTTTTTGGGGGTTTTTTAAAATTTAAGACTTTTGTGAGTTATTTTCAAAATTTTTATTTTATCTTCCTTCCCCTTCTTCTACCTCACCTCTTACCTCTCCTTGCCACTACCACCATTCACCTTCCTACCATCACCACCACCCCCTTCCCTCCCATTTTGTCCTTGAACTTTTATGCTAGTGCCCAATGGTTCCTATTTAACCAAGATATAAGTTACCAGATAGCAAAAACATTGAAATGTGTATCATGCATTTAAAGGTAGAATGGCCAATTAAGAATCTAAAGTTTCACGCCTTTAGGGAGTTGAACCATTTTTGCCCCTAAGTTTCACTAAAAATACATTTAGTCCCTATAGTTTCAATTTTTGACCAATTTAACATAATTGATGGCAAATCAACCAATTTTGATTAAGAAAGTTTGGTGAATAGCTCGTTAGTCCTAAAACTTTTCACCTAAAAAATTCTTAGTTGCTAATCCTTTATTTTGTTTCATCTAATCCTTTTACTATTTTTCTAACACCAAAGTAATCCTTATTTCACCTCCTTTAATGACCAATTCTAGAAGCATTAAAGGACATGACTAAACTTAAACTATTCTCTACCATAAAAGATAATGTTTACATTCTTATCAGTTATATTTATTTTCTTTACTATATAGCTTCTTCCTTTTCATTTTTACTTTGTTCAACTATTTTTGTATTTTGCTTTTCATATGATATTTTCTTTTTATTTTAAGAGAAAAAGAAAGAGATTTTATTAAAAAAAAAAAAAAAGAAGACACAAAGAAATGAGGGGAAAAAAGTAAAGGTATCCGTTTGGATTGATCTGTTTTTGCCTTGTTTTTGAAAAACTATTTTTCACACTCCAAATGTTACAGTAAAAATAACCCCAAAAACAACACATTTGTTTTTCACAATATTATATGTTTTTTTTTCTTTTTCGTTTTTCCTTTTCCATTTCTTTTCTTTTTCCCTTTTCTTCTTTTCCCTTTTCTTCCTCTGATCATGATCATGATTCAGTTTTTTTCCTTTCTTTCTTCTTCCTCTTCTTCCTCTCTTCCCTCCCCTCCCCCTTCACCTCTCTCCTCTCACCTTCCCTTTTCCTGCCCCTCCCCACCATCTCCCGCATTGGTCAGGAGGGGAAATGAAGAAAAAGGAAAAAGAAAAAAGAAATGGAAAAGAAAAAAGGAAAAAGAAAAGGAAAAGAAAATAGAAAATAGAAAAAAAAAACATCCAAATACATCTATAATAATTGTTTTTCGCTACAGTAATACTACAGTACTGTTTTTGAAATACAACTCCAAAAACAGCTAATTCAAACGGATAATGTTTAGCAACCTAATCTTAGGGGCAGCCACCATTTAGTGTCTAAACGAAATACTTTCACAAGCCTGAAAGTGTTACACTTAACAGCGATGAATTAGCATCCTTACCAAATTCTGTCAGCAATGCAATTGATGCTTCAGAGTAGGGGTGTGCAAAAAATCCGAATACCGAATTACTGACCGAATTCGAATTAAATCGGTAAATCGAATTCGGTAAATCGGTAATTCGGTCGGTAATCGGAATATCCGAATTTGAAATATTCGAATTAGGATCGATTTCGGTTTAGGGTGTCACAAATTCGGTTACGGTTTTGTATTCAAATTCGTATTCGAATTCGGGTAAGTAATAACTAGTTAACTAGTCGACAGATTCTTTTATTCTTTTACCTTTCTTCTCCTAATTCTCCCCAGAACCCTAAATCCCCAAATCCAATTAGTCTCTCGTCAGTCATCTCGCACTGCCCTCTCTCTTTCAGTCTCCGCCGTCGCCACTCACCTCGCCACCGGTCGCCACTCGCTTCCGACTTCTCACCCTCTCTGTTTCAGTGTTTGTTTCCCCCATTTTATCTCCACTAGGTGACCAGAGGTCCAGGACCACCACTGCGCCGTATCGCTTTGGGCTTGCAGGCTGCAGCCAGTCATCCACCGCCGACTGCCGTGCACGAAAAGAGGTAAGTAGAGAAAGCTGGAAAAATCTCTAACTCTAGACTTGCCGTTCTTAGATTTTAACTCTACAAATTGATTTCTTGTCCATGTAGTGTGCTCCTTTAGGCATGCACATAGGCATGGATCAACCTCCAATTTTTATGGTTAATGTCTTGACTGTCTCTGGGGTTTAAATGGCTTGCGTCTCTGAGTATTTTGATTGTGGATTCTTTGTTCTTCTTATGGTTCCTTGTTCCCTATTACTATGCACCTCTAGGTCCTCCTTTCTCTGAAATGACCCTATAAAGGTTGAGTTTTTAGTGCAGTGCTCATTTCTTCTTCTTTTTTTCCAATAGCATTGGACACATTTCATTTCCCCTGAATATAAACGTAGAATAATGTTGTGTCATTAAAGACCAGATGTACTATTTAGGTTACATCTCTGTCGTTGCCTTCAGCCATGTGAAGGCCAACATTTGGTATATGGGGTATTATTTTGTGTTTCTACTTATCTATTGCTGATAGAAATTTTCGTTTTGTTTATATGGAACTGTTTGAGGCTAAAGAAGGGGGACTGAAGACAGAAAAGTTGGTATCTTTCATCTCTATTTTGGTTCTCGATTTGGCCTTGGGTTCTTCAGTTATGTTTCTGTGTATTGTCTTCTTGTGATCTGATGGAAAAAACACATGTATTATTAAAAACCAGTGCTACTGATGCCTGGACACACACGCACAGAGAGTTACTTTTACTAGGCAAGCTACAACGGTATGCTGCAAGTAGTTATTATTTCTTGATGTTTTGGCCAATGGTAAAATGCCTTTCAAGGAAAAAGAAACCTATTGGGATTTTGATAAGTGAAAGTGTTTTTCTCATTTATGTGTTTTCCTTTAGACATGCTTCTTCAGGTTTTGGCTACTACTAATGTGCTTTGGTTTTTGTGTTTCGTTTTATTTTCGGTCTTGGACTGTTTGAAATGCTACCTGTAGTTTCACCATGGTTAAAATTTTCAGAAAATGTTTTGTCATGTGGTCTGTCTTTTATTCACAATTAGGTTTTAAAGCATATATTACTTGTAGTATGGATGAAGAAGAGTTCCATTTGACAATCTTGACTCAAATTGAAATCATTTAATTTGTTGATGGTTGGTATATTTTATACTTTAATTGTCATATGCAGTACCCTATGCATAATTTGTTATGTCATAACTGGTTTGTGAAGCTAAGTGGTTTTATGTCTATATTTGCAGTGCTCTAATAATAATTGCCGTGTAGCTTATCATCCTCTTTGTGCACGTGCTGCAGGATTTTGTCTGGAGGTATTCTTCTTATTCTTCATCTATGAACAATTTGTACTTTAAGCTCAAGTTTGGGTGCTATCTTATGGGTGGTCTAACTGCATTCATAGTTGATATTTCCCATCTTTCTAAGGGATTCAAACAGTTGTTCTTAGAACTGTAAAGTTGCTGATTGTTTTGATAGTTTATTTATTTTGTCTTTTTCTTGAAATTGTACTTGAAAATTCCACTTAAATTATTTCTTTTGTTGCATTTTGGCACTTAAAATATTTTTTTTGGGGGGGGGGGGAGTTCCCCTCGTGTCTTTAACAAATTTGTTGTTGAGTGCTTTCACTATCTACATGCTGGAAGTTTCAGAAAATATAAGTCCATGGATTTAAGAGTCATTTTCTTCAAATGCATCTCTGATCCACATTGTGTGAAAGAAATTGCATTAGCTTGGATATTTGGAGTAAAAATATTTTTTTGGCATCATCATTTGATGAGATAAGTGTTGTAGTGTTGTACTAAACTTGTTTTTTCATTTATTAAAGATTCTTGAGTATGTCTTCGGAAAATAACCCCAACTTAGAGGAGAATGAGAATGAAGGCTCATCCGGTTACCCTCCCCATCTCAATCGAATTCAGATTCTACATCAACCAAAAAGAGAGGGAACTACAAAAAGAGATCCAGAGTTTGGGATCACTATGATGGGGAGAGAATAAATGGGATTCGACATGCTGTGTGCAAATATTGTGAGAAAAAGATTCCTGCTGATTCTAGGATGCATGGTACTAGTCCTCTTGGCACTCATTTATCTAAATGTCCTTTGAATCCTAATAATAAACAATTTGGTCAAGCTACTTTGTGTTTGGGGGAAACTGAAACTGCTAGGGGAGAGGTTAAATCAGCTCTTATAAATTGGAAATTTGACCCGGAGGCTATTAGGAAAAGCATAGCATATATGTTAATTGTAGATGAACTTCCTTTTAAACATGTAGAGGGAAAAGGTTTCCAGCATGTTATGCGTACAGCTTGTCCTTCATTCAAAATACCTTCTGGATGGACAATAACTAGGGACTGCTACCAGTTGTATTTGGATGAAAAGATTAAGCTAAAGCAAGTGCTTAAGAATAATTGTAGCAGAACATGTCTAACCACTAACTCACGGACTTCCATACAGAGAATTAATTACATGTGTCTTACCGCCCATTTCATTAATAATGACTGGAGATTGAACAAAATGATCTTAACCTTCTGCCTAATTAATAGTCATAAAGGAACTGAAATTGGAAAGTCCATTGAAAAGTGCTTGCTTGAGTGGGAAATTGACGACATATTTACTGTTACGGTTGATAATGCTAGCTCTAATGATACGGCAGTTCAATACTTGAGAGGTAAATTACAAAATTGGGGAAAAGCTGTTTTGGGAGGGAAATGGACTCATGTGAGATGTGTTGCTCACATAGTGAATTTGGTTGTCACTGATGGCTTGAAAAAACTTGGGGATTCAGTAGATTATATTCGGGCAGCTGTAAGGTATGTTAGGCAATCACCATCCAGATTGAAAAAATTCAGAGAATGTGCAGAAATAGAAAAAATTGACTGTAAAAAATTGTTGAGTTTGGATGTATGTACTAGGTGGAACTCGACTTACATGATATTGGACACAGCTCAAAGGTTTGAGAGAGCATTTGAGAGATTTGAGGAGCAAGACCCTTATATGAGCCAAGAGTTGACTTGCTTGCCAACAAAAGCTGATTGGGAGAAGGCTCGATTTCTTGTTCTATTTTTAGAGAATTTCTATGAGCTAACTGTTAAGGTTTCTGGAACAAAGTATGTGACTTGTAACAATTTCTTCAATGATCTTAGTCACATTAATGGGTTGTTGAATGAAATGGTAGAAAGTCAAAATTCTGAGTTGAGTTCTATGGCACGGGTAATGAAGGATAAATATGACAAGTATTGGGGTAGAATTGAAAAAATGAACATGCTGATTTTTATTTCATCCATTCTTGATCCTCGCACTAAATTTGAATATCTAGAATTTGTGATGTCAAAAATGTATGGTGCTTCTGATGGTGGGGTTATGGCTATTCTTGTAAAAGATGCATTGGTTGAATTGTTTAATGAGTACAAGAGCCTCAACTGTCCACAAGGATCATCTGCTACCTCTTCTACTTCTACATCTAGTGCTTCTGAGAAAAATCAGACTTCACCAAGTGATGTTGAGGCAGCAACAAAGATTACGGATACCAACAAATTGGAATTCAAAAAAAGAAAAACAGAACTTGGTGGGAGGGACAACAAATCTGAATTGGACAAATATTTGAATGAGGACTGTGAAGATGACGATGACAAGTTTGATATTTTGCTATGGTGGAAGGTGAACAGTCTTAGGTTTCCTATCCTTTCTAGAATGGCGCGTGATGTCTTGGCTGTCTCAATTTCGATTGTGGCTTCCGAATCTGCTTTTAGTACCGGAGGTCGGGTTCTTGATGCATTTAGGAGCTCATTGACTCCTAGAATTGTTCAAGCTTTAATATGTGCTCAAGACTAGCTACGATCCTCAATGGAAAAACTTAATATGGAGGAGAGTTTAGAAGAACTCGAGGCCTTTGAATCTGGTAATCTATTATCACTACTACTTTCAAACTTGAGTTATTTTTTCAATTGATGTACTGAAATTTAAATTCGTTGATTACTTCATTTTTTTTGGCTCTTCCATTGTAGGTTTGCTCAAAGGAGGAGCCGAGGCAGCAATAATTGATGTTTGAGATATCTCAAAGCCATACATTGAAGTCCTGTTTTCCTACCATTGGCAATCAACTTGTGCTTATTTCTGGAATCAAACGGATTGTGGAATGTGGACTGCTGTAGTCTTTTCCTATCCTTTCAAATCTAGACAATTTCCATGTTTTTTTTAATCTTGAATTGCATGTTGTAGACAATAATTTGTCTTTCATATTTCATATTTGGATTGGACATTTCGAGATTTGGAGTTTGGACAATCTAGTTTGAAGTTAGACAGTAGCCATTAGACAATTTCAGATTAATGGCTGTGTAATGGACTGTTTGATGTTTCATGTTTCATTTGAGTTTTGACAATTGGCATTTGACTTGTTGGTGTTTGTTTTTGACAATTTGTCATTTGTGTATAACAATTTGCTGATATGGTATAATTTCTTGTTGTGAGTTTGACATTTGAAAATTTGGAAATAAAATGTTAAAGTTGAACTGCTAGATAATTAGATATTGGAACATGGACTGATGGAAGTCTGGAAATTGACACTAGATAGCTTGAAACTTGGTTTTGGCAATGGTTTGTGTAGGTACTCAGTTGTAAGTTATAACTTACAACAAATAGTCAAAATGTCGAATGGAATTCTTGATTGTTCTTTACTTCTTTTGCTTATTTTTTACATGTATCAGATTATAATTTCTTGTTGTGAGTTTGACATTTGGAAATTGTGAAACAAAATGCTGAACTACTGGAAAATTGGGTATTGCAAGTCTGGAATCTGATCTGACAGCTTCAGCTTTCAGGTCTGGTCCAGTCTCGGTCAATTCAGGGTGATGACCGAATTCCGAATTCGATCGGATATAATAACATCGAAATACCGAAAAAACCAAATTCATGGTACCGAATTACCGCATTCGAATTCGATGCACACCCCTACTTCTGAGGCATATATTTCAGCTTCTATTCTGTCATGGAACTCTTTAAACTTTGAAAGATTGCATCTATTTCTTTGTTGTGCATGGATTCTGTTCGGTTGTGTGCTTAAAGAAAGTTTCCTACTATCTTATTAGCAATGTCATTTTTTTTTATGCATTCTGTGGCAGTAGATATTTTTTGCAATTTTTATCAACTATATAGTGTACTTTCTCATTCAATGTTCAATCTACTTGGTGTCTTTTGCTGGGGTTAGACAATGTGATACATGGAATTTTGAATTTCCAGAAGTTCTTGCTATCAGCTTGATTTTTTGGCTGCATTTTTTGGGGATTTCGTCCTCTGTTAATCCCTCAAAGCACCTCTATTTAATAATTTTTTGAAGTAGTTTCCTTGTTATTATTCTATGTTTTTAAAAAAAAATTGTTTGAAATTCTACCATTAGGAGAAAGTTCGTACTTTGTGACCTTTGATAGATCTGGGGCATCAACTTCCAAGAATGTGAGGCGTACTTTAGTGCACGTTAAGCCATTTGGTGCAGGTTAGTTAGTAGTTTCTGATATCTATATATCTATGCCATGCTGTTAGCTATTTCATAGTCTTAGCTGCTGCTAGTAGAAACTTGAATTAGTTTACTTTTTTGCAAGGTCAATTTACAACCCTAGAAAAAGAGGGCTTTCTTAGCTGGACAAGATTGCCAAAGAAACCTTGGTACTACCTTATGCGCCAGATTGTCAACACTGTGGAGCTAAGCGACTCCATATGGAACCTCCTAACTTCTGTTGTTCAGGAGGCCAAGTTTCACTTGTTAGCTTCTTCATGCCAAGTGATCTCTATTGCTTGTTTATTGGAGATGATAAAGAGTGTGAACACTTTAGGAAAAATGTTCGACCTATAATAATAATGTAGCTTTTATATCTTTAGGTGCAAAATATGACCGAGAACTGACTAAGAACAGAGATGGTATTTATACATTTCGTGCAAGGCCGAGTCAATCATTTTCTCGATACGCATGGGAGGCAATATGGTGTAGAGAAACAGTTCTTATGGTATGATAGGTTCTATGTGTACTCAATCATGACAAATGAATGAATGTGAATGTATCTGAGAAGGAAGGTCCCGTAGATTCCTTTTTTCCTTTAACGTTTAGTACGAGAACTGTTTTTCTTCTTTTATTGTTTCATCCTCCATATGTACCCTTCTTTATAGTGCTAAATTGCTAAATGACAATCAAAGGGTTACTATAAGACAACGAGAGAGTTGCTATGAGACAATCAAAGTGTCACCATGCAACAATCAAAATATGTGTCGGAGGTTACAAGACGAGGGAATATTTTTAGTCCATTTCCCTTTATAAAATATGCCCTTACATTTCTAGTATATTCTGTAGAACTTGCTAACGAAATAAGGAATCCCTTTTGAAAGAAATCTTAAAAGACTGTTTCATTTAAAAACTTTTATTCAATATCCTTTTAATCTAGGTATCCACATAGTCCACCACCGTGCGCGAGCACGGTGATCCTTTCCTAGTTGACAACCAAATCTTTCATCCACTAAAAGCTACCTCCAATGAGTCCTACATGCATTTCACGTGTCAAAAAAAGGGCAATTTCATCTAACCATAGGGCAACATTATTTTCCACTGATCTTATTCAAATTGTATATTTTTTGCCACTAAAAGATTTTTTGCTTCAACCATTCAACTTAGCAAAGTGGTAAACTATATAGTTGCAATTCTATCAGTTTTCTCTTAAGATCTTTGTTTTTCACTTAATTTTTATTTTTGATCTTTAAATTTTAATTTTTTAAGTTTTTTCCCATCTAGAGTTTTAAATTTTTTATTAGTACAAAAAAATAAAATTTAGAATCTATAAGAGTTGATTTAATAATTTTGATTTATGGGTTTTGACAAACATTCTAAATGATATCATAATGTCTTGCGAATTAATTCTAGGAAACCTAAAACTATATAGAAACACTAGATCTAATGATAAAATTTAATTAATAGACCATAAGTTAGCTATTCTAGTTAGTTGAATGGCTAACTTGAAACCAAAAAAAAAAAAGTTGACTGGCTAAATGTATATTATTTGATTTGAGTAGCTATTTAAAAGTCTTTTTTCCTCCTTTGTCTAGACAAATTTACCCGTCGTTTTGGCATGCGTATTATTCATTTTGTTAGGGTTAACAACGAATTTGGATATACTAATATACACATTTGTGCATTAAGTGGCCACTTTGAACAAAAGAAAAAAATTTGAGCGGTTAAAAGTGCACAAATGGAATAGTTTAGTGCCGTGAGAATTTTTACGCTTTCATATAATAGGTTGGAAGACGAATGGTTAATATTCTTTTTCTTTGGAAGACACTAGGTTCTGTAGAAACTTGAGGAGTAAACTTTTTTAACCTTCCTAGCTTCTGTATGGGGCTATGGGCTGGTATATATATCCTTCTCCTATGTCCTTTTTCCTTTGAATGGTTGGTTTTCTTCTTTTCTCTTGGAAGATGTTAGGTTCAATAGAAACTTGAAGAGAATTTTTCTTTTGAACTTTCTTGAACCTCTGACCAGCTATGAGATTATTATATTGGAAATAATATTAGATTCCAATCAGTTTATCTAATATTAATGTGCATGCAACATATTATTAAGAACTTATAAAGTTGACATAAATGGGAAGGATAAGATTCTCAACTGTTTTTCAATTGAATAATTATAAATGTCAACTGAAATGGATAACGTGGTAGTTAGAAATTTAATGGAGTTATCTTTTGAATTTTATCTATAAAATAAGTAATATTTGAAAATGTTTCATTTAAGCAGTTATGGAAACATTATGCTTTAGCGAATTGGTAAGCCCCAATAGCAAGGTGTCCAAAATCCCTTAAAATATAGATAAAAAAATATTGAGAGTAGAGATAAAAGACATCATTCCCACCAAATACTCCCTCCAAAGTTTGTTGATATCATTCCCGTAAAAGATTGGCTCCACTCTTGTAAATTGTCATGCAAGATCACAAGACCGACAACGTGCAAAAAGCCTTCTAATCTCAACGAACGAATAAAGATTAACAACCATGCCCCTACACCTTTTGGGAATAGTATAATGGCACTTGGAAATAACAAAACTCCAATCACCATGACTTAGGAGGCGTTTGATGTCCCTATGGAACAATTTACACTTGATGGCTCAATTTTCTTTCCCCTTTTTTTCAAAAGAGCCTGCTTCATAACATTAAGGCCTCTTAATTTGTATATAAAATCTTAACGCAAAAAGCCAATTACTTAAACTTGTGAACAAATAGAAATAAGTGCATGAGATAAGGAACTTTCAAACACCACGTACTAGCAATTCTAGTAAGAGCGGGCATTTGAATCCCACTCCTATCGAAAAATTTTCAACGCATCTTTTGCGAGGGCTTTAGTAGAAGTGGATTTGTTATGTTGTATGAGCCATAACATACACAGCGTTTGACGATTCCATCATCAGTCTCTCACCAACTTTCATTTTTCACAACTCAGCCATCAAAATGAGTGTCAACAATAATATCAGTATTGCTTTAATACCATCCCCAAAAGAGAAAAACAAACTGGTTAGCCACCATTGTAGAAGTGTGGACTGCCATTCCGGTAACTTCGGAAAACCAGGTGTAGGACAGCAATGGTTATATGGCCACATATCCTACAGAAAGCAAGGCTTTTGGTTTTTTCTACCCTGAATATATAATTCCTTCATCAAATCTACCATGAATATATCATTAACTGAAAATAAACACCAAACTAACTATATGGAGTTGCAACATTACATAGTCATAGCCTTTCCACATTTGGCATCAAAAATGAGTTTGTCATTTCTTGAAAATAGTGATTCAGAGTCGGTGGCATTGAATGGAACAATGGAGTCCAAATCACTGGGCAGCTGCATTGGAAAGGAGACAAGTTAAGAATGCAAATATTCTACATTCCACAATTTAAAGACAAGAAAAAGACGCTTCAAGAAACACGGAATCAACAAATGAATCATACAAGCAAGCTTCACATTGTCTCCAATACTCCCAGCCAATGAAAAACTTTGTGCAGATGGTGTGAGAGAATGCTTAGCTTCTGTAGCTGGTCCATCCTGAGCCTTAGTAGATCCGTCCAGGGGCACAATTGAATCATCCTGAGCCTTCTTTTGACTGTTTTAGGAATATGACACAGCGTAAATTATCAAGGTATTTTTTACAAGGCAAATGTAGCCAAATGGCTTCACAAAGCTCTGATGTGCAAGCCAAAAGGCAAGAAGCATAAACTTGGACCAACATCAATTAAACATTAAGCAAAACAAACACTTCTCAACAAGGTGGAGGCACTTGAACTGACACCAGGAGTCAGGATAAATATCATATCGTTTACTTTAGCAACACCATCAGAAACTTCCTAACAACAACTTTTCCAAACCTCTGCTCTTATGGATATCATAATTGCAGAAAAAGTGGTCATCTCTTTTGCAGAAACAGTCTCTGCATTAGGAATCAAGATCTTGCCATCTTCAATGGCAATGAAAAGGTACTAAGTACTACAATGGTTACTAAGTACTACAATGGTTAGTGCATAGGTGAAGTCAGTACTGTTTTGCAAAAGGGTACTTTGATAACACAATATCATGCACAGCTTTAACTGAGAATCCTACTACATTGGTTTGACAAACTCCCAACAGCCGAAATACAAGTGCAAGTAAAACTAGGATTATAGGAACCAAATTACTAAGAATATATGTTAATATTAAAATCAGTGGGAATGGAAGCCCTGCCCTAGTCATGCGTTATTATCAGCTGAGTACTCAATAGCATGGATACTTACCAAGATTTTGAAGAAAATAAAAATACAAAACACAAATTGTGTCAAATGATCTCAGTCGCCTTTTAAGGTACAAAGAAAATCTTACATCTAAACTATATTCAGTGTCATTGCAGTTCAAAGCCAAAACACACACAAAGCACCAGAGCGGAAACAGCAAAAATAGCAAACCCAAGACTGGAGTTAACAGACACAGCACCTGTCTTTAGAGGAAGGTTCATCCTGTGGTTTCATAGCCGGAAAGAGCAAGACTTCCTGTTTAAAAACCCAAAGCAAGGCAGATTATTGTATGTAATAAAAGAATGTAAGGAGTACATAATTAAATAGTACATAATTAAATAGGCTGAGGCCTTTGGGCCATTGAAATATAGAAGTATGCTGACACAACCAAAAAAAAAAAAAAAAAATAGCGAGAATCTTATGTCATGCTAGGGGGAAAAAGTGCAAAAATTTATTTTACCTCCTGCTATTTTGCCTCCACTAAAATCAATTTTACTCTTGTCCATTTGCAACCCAATTCAACTAAAGCAATTACAACCTAAAGTCTTAAGCCAGAATAATGCGTAATATTTACATCTGTTAGTTGACAGTACAAAAATGTGGGAGACCTCTGAAATTTACTGAATCTAAGGGTCTAATGATAAATTAGCCAATAATAACACAATGGGTGCTTATTTAAACATCTCTTTCAGCTACAATTCCTTCATTCCACCCAAATGCTTATCAATTTACAGCACAAATATGCCTTAAGCACCACCCCAACTCAAACCAGAAACTAGGTTCTCTAAACAACCACCGATGTATACTGCACTTCTAAACCACAGCCCAAACATACCAATAATCATCCTTTCATTGGTGAAGAGACAAATCTCTCTCCCACTATGCACTACCTACATCTCCAAGTAGATAACAGTAGTTATTTTTCCTTTTTCTATGTTTTGGTGCAAAGCAAACACATCTGAAAAAAAAATGGGCTAGTCCCTGTGAATTTCACTTTGCTGGGCTCGAGAAGCATCCAAAAGAATCATGGAACATCAAATCCCAATCCCCAGAACACAACCATCCATAGACTAAGCCCACTACAACTCCCTATCTTTACAGAAAGAGGGCTTCTGTCCGAACAAGAAGCACAGACATTCTTCCCAAAAAGAGGAAAACCCTCAAATCTTCTCTCTCCTGACCCAGCAAAAGAATACAAAAGAGAACCAGGAAAGCAGATTCAAAAGGATAGCAAGATTGAAAGTTAGGCTATAAACAACAACAGATACGTATCAAATGCACAGTCACGCGAGTACACAGATACAGACCTTGATATTCTGTGAATCTGTCAGTAGCATAGCAAGTCGATCAATACCCAGCCCCCATCCACCTGTAGGGGGCAACCCATACTCGAGAGCTGTGCAGAAGGTCTCATCCAAAGCCATTGCCTCATCATCACCAGATTGTCGGTCCTAAATTCAAGTGCAAAAGGTAGCAAAGTGCTGTCATATGATGTATAATTGAAAAAACGTTATAGCAAACTTCATAACAGATTCATGTACCTTGAGTTGGTCAGCGAAGCGCTGCCGTTGTACAACAGGATCATTCAATTCAGTGTATGCATTACAAAGCTGTAAATTTCCAAATATTAGACGAAAATACTGAGATGGTGAGATAGTCACTAGCTTTACTACTACCAAACAATCTCAAATTGGAAGATCAAACTAATTACATACTTCACGCTTGTTAATGAACAACTCAAACCGTTCCGTCAGGCCAGATGTTGACCTATGCCACTTAGCCAATGGACTCATTATCTCCGGATGGTTGATTATGAAAGCAGGGTCTACACAAGTCTCTTCCAGAAAGTGTCCAACGAGCTGCAATCCAAGATGCTAGAAATGAATATGGGTGGATGGTGTGCATGACTGTGGGTGGTGTATGTGTCTAGAGAGAGGGGGGAGATCTGCCTAAAATGTAACAGGTGCAGAATTTAAATCATTCTTTACTTCAAAATAAACATTGTTTCCAGTGGCAAATTTGGGGAGGATCCTACACATTTTAAAACTGTCATTTCTGCCTGAAACATAACACATGCAGGATTTAAATTGTTCTTTAGTTCCAAATTAACAGTGCTTCCGGTGGCATATTTTGGAAGGATGCTAAATATTTGAAAACAGTCATTCACATGCCCTCAAGGAATACGATGAGTTTGATATAAAGAGAATGCTGAAACAAAACCATCTAAAAGAGAGACAATTGACAGTAAAAGAACAAAAGCAGTATTTAACTGCAATACAAGTTGTCAACAAACAGACCCCTCCCATGTCAGAGGTGCTTAAGGTTAATATTTATTTCCTCTTTCAAACAATCAGCTACCATCTCAGTTTCCCATGTAAAGATACAAAGAATCCATTTTTCACTATAACTTTGAAAGCATGTAAAAGAAAAGTTAAATGGCTTAAAAGGTGAAATGTGTGCATGCCACTTGTTTTTGTTCTCAAGACAATTGAAAGTCTGTTGCAACATAATGTCTATGCAAAGAAACAGCATTTACCTTATCCAATAATCTAGCTGTTGTTTGGGGAGGGGGACACTTGATGTCAAACTTTGCACATGCATCTAACAGATATTTGTTAGCTTCAACACTTGAGAGATCATTGGGTATATTCAGATTTGCCATCTTCTCCAACTCATCTATCATGTCAATTCTTCTGAAGAATTTCAGAAACGGACTGGATTTAGTAATAATAGATGGATTGACAGGCCTAACCTTAACGTAAAGGTTCATTTGGTTCACTGATTGGATGAGATGGGATGACTCATCCTTGGATAATTAATTCTGGGATTAATCATGATGGGATTACTCATCCTTGTTATCCAGTGTTTGGTTTATTAATATAGTTGTAAGTTTTGTCTTTGTTGATAAGGATAAAAGAATCTGAATAAGTTATTATCCCCTCTCACAACTATTCCTGAATAAATAATACCAAGACCCCCCTATGGGATTATTTTATCCCCTCTAGAGAGGATTAATTTAGTTAACATGGATATCTAATCCAATTATAAAAATGCAACCAAATATTGGATAAGACAGGATAAGTCATCCAATCCTATCTCATCCTGTAGACCAAATGAACCCTAAAAGGAACAAACAAGTAAAGAGACCTGAAAGGAGGGGTAAAATCAATCTCAATTGGATCGTTCTCCTGTCCATTTGCGTGATACTTAATTTTGTACCCCCCAGTGAGCTCCTTCACCATTCCTGAGCAACACATTATTGTTTAGCAAGAAAAAGAATTTTGATTCAGAAAAATTTCAGAAAGTGAGCATTTTCAAAAAAGAAGAATGAAAGTAATGAAATGCTAGATACCACTAAGCATTTTTTCAGTCAGCTCCATCAGGTCATTGTAATCAGCATATGCCATATAGAATTCGCATGTAGTAAATTCGGGATTGTGTGTCAAGTCGATTCCCTCATTCCTGAATTGCTTTCCTATCTCATAAACACGATCAAGTCCACCAACAACCAGCTCCTTGAGATAAAGTTCAGGTGCAATACGCATGAAGAGCTTCATGTTCAGTTCATTATGATGAGTCACAAAAGGACGTGCTGCAGCTCCCCCAGCAATCATGTTCATCATGGGTGTTTCAACCTATGTGCATTAGAATGGGAATTAAGGGATCAGAGCCAAGATAATAAGATCAAAGAAGGTAAATTTTGGCAGAACTACAGACAAATTACCTCCAAGAAATCAAGATTATCAAGGAAACTTCTGATATAGGAGATTATCTTAGCTCGAATCTTAAATATTTGACGAACTTCCAAGTTCAGCATCAAATCCAGATAACGCTGTCTGTATCGTGTTTCCTAGCATCAAAGAACATAGTTATGTTGGAGAAGATAGTGCCAGAAGAGGGATACACCAACTTTAAACAGTTGCAAAATATCGCGGACCTGATCCTTTAATATATATGACTCGAGATTTCTCCCACTTCCTGGGACCCACAGATCAGTTTTCTGATATTAAACAAATTCAAATGTTAACAAGGCTCAGCCATAGAACTTGATAGCTACAAGAAGCACATGCATTTACCTTAGTGTTATCTGACCCAGGAGCAGGCTTTTGCCGTGGCATCATATGAAGACAATGGGACAAAACTATGAATGTTTTTGGGAAAATACTCAACTCTCCCCTTTTAGTCTTGCCTAATAAAGCAAAAAGGAACCACAACTAACTAAGATCATGGGAATTTTAAATCAGATAATGTTTATAAAATACAAAACAATGACATTTCAATCCCACCCTACCCCACATCACAATGATGTCATTCACGCAGCATTATATGTTTCAATAAAGAAGACTGCGATGCTTAAAGAAAAACATCCACCGCAACAAATATACCAAGTTCAAATACATTTTTATGGTTTGAATGTGTAGTGTAGAAAGACCTCAAACACATGCCACATTGCAACGTCCATTTCTGAGCACGCCACAAAACTTAATGTTTTTCATCAAGGAAACCACAAGACGGTGTCAATTATACTCTTAAATTGCAACATTCTACCAGAAAGATACTGAATAATATACGTGAAAACAGTATCTGCACTTTCTGGATACAATTGTAATGATTAAAACTTTGTAAACATCCCAGGTCTTCCTCAGGAATGATTCAACAAAAATAACATATGGACTCCACTGAAGATGACTATGACACAAACAGCTAAAAAAATGCCTTGTTCAAAAATGCTCACAAATCCAAACATTCCAAATATGATGACTTTCTCAATTTTAGGGGTGGGGAATGAATTTACAAAAAACTTAGATGCGAAGAAGAGAGAAAAATAATTTTTATTCATGAAAGTGTAACTACTAACAGTGGAGATTGTCTCAAACCTGGATATCCAACAATACCAACAATATCTCCACGCTTAACGCCAGAGTGAAATGTGGGAAAATTATCTTCACCCAAATCCGATTTCCTGCTTATGTAACCATGGGTCAAGTAAAAAAAAAGACAAAGGAAAGTCTAATAGCACAAGTAGTCATATACGGTGAAATATAAAGAAAAATAATCAGAAAGAACCAGATGAGCAGTGAGAATTTATTTACTTAAGACGTGAAATTAACTATTTTCTAACTGTAGTCTCCACTTGCTCTAGTCAATTCACTATATCTTCAAACAAGAAGCACCGAACAAGTTAACTATTCCCTGACCCTATTAGTCCCTTGCTAAAGCAAGCAAAAAAGAAACAATTAGCTTTTCCTTTTACTATAAAAGCACTTATCAACCTTAAAAACCAATAAAAAATTACAAATTAAAAATTACAAAAGGCTAATTCAGGCTAATTGTACTCTATCATTCACAAATCACCTTCTGCTAGATATTTAGAAACATGTAACAAAAAGCATGAAAAAACGTGACATTCATGTATTCAACAACCACAGGAAATCAAACGGGAGACTGAATTTATGTTTTTCACTGTTTTGAAACAATCCAGTCAGAGATAAAAATAATTATATGAAATTTACAGCATGGAGAGAGCATCAGAAAAAAGATAATATCATATGTTTTTCGACCCAATTGAGATTTGGAAAATCAATGATGTCACATAAATACAAGTTTTCAGTTTGTTGTGTGGAGCAACCACTTATGCATTAAGGCTTACACACCTGATGTCCAATTCAAGCTAGAAGGTCTATAATTTCTGAAACATAAATCTTTGAATCTGCCCCAACATTTTCCTCCCAGAAGACAAATAATAACCATGGACATGAGTACCTTGCATCAGCCATAACTTGAACTTTTGCACCACCCCCATGAAGATCATAAAAAAGTAATTTTGCTGATGACGATCGTTTGTTCATGATTCGTCCTGCCAATGCCAACCATTTTTTATCAACATTCAAAAAATTGAAAAAAGACTCACTAACACTGATATCTTATAACATCTCCATTACCTGCTAATGACACTTCAACATCTTCAAGATGCTGCCCAATTTCCAAGCTTCCATATTTATTCGCGAATTCAGGAATTGACATTGAGGCAAAAAATTTGTGGGGATATGGATTCTTTCCAGCTTCCTTTTCAGCTTCAAGTGCTTTCAGCCTATTTTCATAGTATTGCTGCAAAGCACAAATAAATATAAATCTTAGAACTACTTAAACAAAGACTCAATTAAAAGAAAAAAAAAGAAAAAAGAAAAGCAAAGAAATAGCAACCGTTGGATCCAATCCCTCATCTTCTCCACCTTGGGCCTGCTGAGCACGTGAGCTCATCTTTTGAGCAGCCTGAAAAGGTACCATGACAATCATCATACCCATAATATCGTGAGAAAATACAAATTTAAGCACTGCACTGCAAATACTTAACATTTAGATGAATTCACATTCTACTTGCTTGATGAAAACTTAGACCCTTGGAAACCGCCACATAGTATTAGCGAAAACTTGGGTTTCAAATTCTCATATCTCCACATTATGAACAGAAAATAAAGCACAACGATAAAACTAAATCCGCCAAACAAATATCAAAGCACATAAAAAGCAGAAATATGTGTCATCAACTCAATTATATTAATTATCAATAATCCATTTGGACACTCCCCAAGGCTCCCTTCTACGCAGGGTAGATAATTTCAGTAACAAAGCAAGTTAATTTTGCCTTTGATTGAGGAAATGTGAAGGCATAGAGCAAAGAAGCACGTCTTCAGTGGTGTTGGCAGCTAAGGAAGCACGGTTTTCATTTTAAGGTTCAAAGTGATGGATGGTTAGGGGGTAGAAGGCAGGTTTGTAACAGTCCATTTGGTAGCTGGTAATAAGCAACTACAGCATAGTTAGCTAGGATTCACTATATAGACATTGGGTTCATCCCTTAAGGCATTCTGAAGATTTTTCTGATTTTGTGAGAATTGTGAGCTGCACTAATGAGCTCTTGCTGTTCATCTTCTTCTCCAAATAATTCCTACGTCTTGAATATTTTCGATTCAATTTTCCAACCCTTCCAGTCTCTTACAGTTGGATTTATTTCCCTTATGAATGAAGTCATAGTCATCACGTGCTCCTTGTTATTAGTTTTCCCTTGGTTAAGTTGCTGCAATTTAGCTCTACTTGTGTGAGATTAAATCTCTGAACATTCAAACTTATACATATTGCCAAAACAGGCTACCATAAATAAAGCATGGGCATTATAAGCCCTTTTGAGATAACTGAACATTTTCTTACCTTCCCTGGCAAATTTTATGACCTTTTGCAGTCCCATTTTTCAAAGGGCTTATACATAACAACTGACTATCATGAACATGGAATCTGGAGGGTATAATCTAGGGCAGTAGCGCAGAAAATACCATGGTCAAACAATAAAAACATAAAGTAGTAAGACACAAATGCAATTATTCAAGACAATAAAAAAAATTCTCTTACCTTGTTAGCTTTGTCCTTCATGTTTTGCAATGTAAATTTGATTTCTGCAGAAAATTAAAACCAACAGCAATATTGGAGATATTCAATTAATAAACCACGCCATTCAAATTCAAACTTGCAACGAATACTTAACTTGAACAACTAGGAAAACTATTTGGAATTAGTTAGTAGAACGAACAAAAAAATAAAATTTAGCAATGAGACAGGTCCGTGGCTGTAGCAAAATTGGAGAACTGATATTCAACTATGGGGGGAAAAACAACAAATAATAACATTGGCAAAGAAACATTCTAGCAAATTTGAAGCAGATTGCAGGTAGCTATCCACATTGCCTAAGCAATCCTAGCCCCAAAAGAGTTTGAGAAGGTAAAGATAATATGTTAAGAAAAATTTTAAAAATACGAACTCTGAGACTACTGGAGAAAAAAAGAAGGCATGGCAACTAAAACATTTTCTTAGTCTATTATCCAATTTAAAAAAATAATTGACAAACATATTTTCCGAAAAATATCTTCAGTTCATATAAACAAACCCAAAGTGCGGCGGCTAAAAGAAAGAGAAGGCTAACCAGCAGCATCCGCAGCAGTGAAGGAGGAGGAGCAGAGAGAGCGAGGATGGGGAGACAATGAGAAGCCAAGGCGAAAGTGAGTTGGGTGAAGGGAATTCCAAGAAGGCCAACAGCAACGGGGCTTTCGTCTTATGACATGGTACAAGTTGTGCAGCCGAAGTAGAAACATAGTTTTCAGAATAGGCAATTTCACAACAAATTAAGGTAAGAAAACCTCAAAAAAAAAATTTGCTCAACTGAGGAAGAAAAATGGAGCTAATATGATTTATAAAATTCAAATTTTCGTCCTCCCACCACCTCCATTCCCTCTACCCCACACCTCCACGCCGCCACCACTATCTCCATCTCCTCTTCTACAGGAAAACCAGAGCAATAGAACTCCAAACCTTGTTGTTTCTTAAACCGATTTGGAGGCAGTCGTTTGTCACTAGAGAAGAACTCACCTTAGGAAGAGTGGAAGCCGGCTTCGTTTGCCGGAGTGGACACAGGAGAGTCGCTGGAGGCTGTCCTTGAAGCCTGAATGGTGGAGAGGTGGCCAATTTCCTCCCCTAGGACGGCGCCGGAGTTATCGTTGGAGCTTGAACCCGAATGGAGCGGAGGCCGACAGCGATGGTCGAAACCTTCGATGGGTGGGTCTGCTGTTTTGGCGACAGCTATGGAGTGTAGAGAAGAGAGGAGAAAGAAGGTAGGCTTTAGGGTTTTCCGCGACTTCCTCGGTTTTAATTCTCAGTGGATTCCCATTTTCAACATAAATAGAATTAAAAATAAATACTCCAACAGGAAACAAATGTAACGTAGGAAGACAAAATATATACTCCAACAGGAAATCCAAACCACAAGTTTTTCTTTTATTCTTTTCCCTTTTTGTTTGAGTGGAATCCTAGAATTAAAAAAAAAAGCCCAATAGCACATGAAACAAGCCAAACAAAAATGCTTAAAACAAAGGAAAACAAAAAAATTTCTTGGAGGGGAAAAAATGCCATAAAAAAAAGGATTTTACTGGGTAAAAATCCAACAAATAATTTTAGGGGAAAAAATCAAAACAAATAGCCATGAAATAAGCAAAAAGAACAGCAGCAGCAACGCCACAGTAGCTCAGACAAGGAAGAAAAATAAACAAAAATAGATAGGAAAAAGCAGAACAATGAAGGAAGTACCTGAAAGGTCAAGATGCTTAAGTGCTAGCAGCTCCCTCCTAGACAAAAATAAAGAGTCCAGAAATGTAAAGTATGCAGCAGCTGCAGTCTAAGGGGAAAAAAAAGACAAAACGTCAATGCAACCACAATTTTAATAGAAGAGAAGGAAAAAAAATCAGAAAGTAGTAGAAGAATCGAGATAGCACCTAAAACAATAGAGAATAACAGTAGATGCTTCACTTCTGATTCTATCTTAGATCTTCACTTCTACTTCGCGAGAATCAGATAGATAAGAAGAAATCAGAAACTTTTGGGCAAAGAGGAGAAGGGGGAGAGGGAGAGGGAAAGGGACGTGAAAGGAGAGAGAACGGAGAGGAAGAGCGGCAAAATGAGAAACTTTTGATAGGGTAAAGAGGAGTGGGAGAGGGAGAGGGAGAGGGAGAGGCAGGGGAAAGGAGAAGGAACGGAGAGGAAGAATGGCGGATTTTTCTGTAGCCACAACGTCAAAAAACGACGTCGTCCCAATTTCTTTCAACCACAGCTCATGCGCACTGCACGTGAGGACGACCATGCGAAAATTGGAGCCAATTATTCACCAGTTTTATGTCTAAGCGTGATCTAATTGTAGCCAGTTAATAGTACTCCAACCCCTGAATTTATAAAGATCTGCGTGTTTCCGAACTTATAATCGATTACAACTGGTATATGTCGTCTAATCCGAATTGAAATTCCCTTTTCATGAAATTAATTACACAAAGTTTAAAATGTCTGAGTCTAGGGGAAAGATCTGCAAATTCAATATATAGATCTTAGACCCAAAAACGGTAGATAGAAAGGAAATCAGTTTGGGGAAGGAATGGAGGTTTACCCACGAATTGGTGTAAAGTAGGGATCCGGCAATGAGCGTATTGGTTCCGACGGATCAGGAGGAGCTAGGGAATCGCAGCTGATTTGAGACACACAAGAAACGCCTTTGCAGCTTGCACCTCTTATTTGTTTGTCAAGGGTTTGCTTGGTGCACTGATGCAAATCCAGCTGACAGGCCTTCAATGCAACAGGTGCTGCAGTATCTCGAGCAGGAGGTCATGTCACCTTGTCCGAGTGATTTCTATGAATCCCATTCGGATTACTCATAACATTACCTAATGTCAGCATCAAGCTTGTATGGTTTTGGTAAAATTTCTCCATACCCTGCCATGTGGGGCTGTACATTATTTTCTGAATGTGTATCTGCAACCCGGGTTGCACCTGTTTCTGTATATTTTTCTTGCCTTTTTCAATTTTTCAATCTTTCTGGTTAAATTAAAGGGATAATATCAGAAACCTCCCCTGAGATTTCTCTTAATATCACCTGGTACCCCTAAACTTTTAAAAATATCACTTACCTCCCTTACTTTTGTTATTTGTGTAACAAAATTTATAAAAACCCCAAACTACCCTTTTGCTCATTTTGCTAAATAAAAATACTCCTAACCACTTTGTTTGTTCAAAAAAAAAAAATCACCACCTAAATAATAATTTCTACTCGTACAACTATATCACAAATCTATAATTCATAAAAATAAAAATTTCAAAAATAAAAAAAAAGATATTTGTAAAGAAATATACTATTACCAATTTAATTTATATATTTAAAACTAATTCATTATGAGCCTTTTTTTTTTTTTGCCTAACATCTTCACAACTCATCACCCAAGTCTTCAAATTGTACTAATTCATTATAAAAGTCAACTCAAAAAAAAGGAAAAAAATCATACATTCATATTCCATATTATCACAATTAGAAAAAAATAAAATTTAATTTATTACAATTTATAAGTAAAAAATTGTACAGCCATACAAAAAAAAAGAATAAAAAAGAATGTTGGATAAACAGAAAAAAGAAGAAAGTGACTTTTGATTCTTTTTCTTTCATTTTTTGACATCCATTTATTTGATATGAAGGTTAATATAGTCAATTTACAATTACCAAGAGAGGTGAGTGATATTTTTAAAACCATAGGGGGGCCAGGTGATATTACGAGAAACCTCAAGGGAGGTTTATGATATTATCCCTAAATTAAAATGACAGAATCTTCATCCATCCTAACTCTAAAAAAAAGGCTTGCTAGAAGGCAATTATTGCATCTTTTTCACCAATTGAACTAATGATTGTGGTGTAAATAGGATTATCCTACCACCCTGTTATGTAGCAGAACTTGACCAATACTACATTCTCACATTTGAAGAACTATACGTGTAATGCTTAAAGCAGCAAATTAATACTAATTGAATCTTCTTTTTCTTTGTGTAAGCTCTGAATCTTTTATTGATAAGCAAGTGAATTAACACCAAATAAGGGGCTCTTCCCTTTATAATTACAAAGGATAAACGCAAAGAAAATCTGTATACGGTCTCCCAAAAAAAAAAAAAAAAAAGGGTGTACAATCCAATGCTCACTCAATAATATGATGCACATCTCGTTGGTACTGCATAAAGATTAAACTGCAGGCCGACCCCCTCACATGGTCGTCTGATACTGATCAAATGTTGAAGACAGTAAGCTGATTTGGTGAAAATTCAACCGTGAAATTAGAACGTGCCATCAATAGATTTTGGTCATACCACACATGTTGGTTCAGTTGGTAAGGACGGACCACTTCCTCACAAAAGTCGTGTGTTCGAATCCCGCTGCCGATGTAAGGGCTGTGTTGGTGGGTGATCTGTAAGTACCTCTATAAGCGACCTTCTACCGTGGTGGAATGAACCCACCCAAACTATTTTTTACCAAAAAAAAAAAATAGATTTTGGAAATTTTCCAGCCTTGTTTCTACTAGCCAACAAAGCACAATAAATACGATTATTAACTTGAATGTTAAAAATGACAACATGTCAGACCTGCATTCTGACGCTTTGCTTGCAGGGCCAATAGAGATTTTTTATTTTACTATGTTAGTCGTTTTCATGTAGAAATCTCAATTATTGCTACTATTTCCAAATGTACATCGTATTCAAAGGCAGAAAAGTACTGCCAAAAAGTACGGCACCAAAATTTTGTTCCATGCTGCGTGATTAATTAGCAGTAAAATGATCCGCTTATGCGGTTTGTGGTGTGCAAAATAAATGCTAAATATGTGTAACAACCAATACATATCTGTCCATGACATCATGGTCTGGCTAAAATTTGGTTCTAAATCGTCATTGCCACATCTTGTGTCCATTTCTATTCCACATCTTATATCTCAATTTTTCGGTCACTTATGAATCTACGTTGTATATTCACAATAGGGTAACATGCCAATAACATCTAGGCCTTATTCTCATTCGTTTTAAACTTTAAAAAATCTGATTCGCTGAAAGTTAGACCAAATTATCCAAATAGCCACTAAACTTTTTGAATAGTAAAGTATTAGCCACTCAATTTTTAAGAGTATGTAATTATTCACCAAACTATCAAAATTTTAAATTTTGGACCATTCCATCCATTTGCACCTTAAGTCTGTTCTGATTATGTCTCGTGACTTATGTGATCCTTAAATCTGCTACACTTGACAAAAAATAGATGAAATGCCCCAAAATTTATACTTCTGACGGTTTAATAGGTAAATATATACTCTTAAAAGTTGTGTGGCCAAAACTTTATTATTCAAAAAGTTTAGTGACTTTGTGGATAATTTGCTTCCAAAAGGTATTTTTTGGTTGATTATAAATTTTAACTTTTTTATTATTAAAATCTATAATCGGAAGACAAAAGCAAATGAAAATAGAATCTATAACCAATAAAATAATCAATTGAGAAGAAGCTTAACAAAAAAAAAAAATCTATCCTCTTTTTCCGATCACTTGTGAATCTACTACGTCATATATTCACATTAGGGTAACATGCACAATTACACCTAAAGGAAAAATCACAGAATTTTGTTCATTTCCTATAGACAGGTTCTAACTAACTTTTAATCTTTCTAATAATTTTTCCATCTCACGTATATCGTATCATGAAAAAAATATTCGAAATATTTTTCACCGGACCTCTTTTATTTGTTGCAACATGAGAAATTGATGCATCACATCTAGCATCTGTTACTTGTCCGACTTCTTCAACTGTGCCAGGGAACAAACACAAACTGGTACACATTCACACTTTCGGAGAACAAGGAGAACATTTAGTCCAACTCTTTTTCTCCTTCAACAAAAATGGCTGAACCTTCTCTTCACCTGAAAAAACTGGAAGGCAAAGTTGCGATCATCACAGGCGGTGCAAGCGGCATAGGAGAGGCAACAGCACGACTTTTCTCTGCTCACGGCGCATTGGTCGTCATTGCCGACATCCAAGACGAAAAGGGCCAAAAAGTAGCAGAATCCATTGGCTCAAATAATTGCAGCTACATCCACTGTGATGTTTCTGGTGAAAACGAAGTCCAAGCCATGGTTGAATGGACTCTAAAGACTCGTGGCCGACTTGACGTCATGTTCAGCAATGCCGGAACTATAAGTAAGCCATCTCAGACCGTTCTAGATCTCAACTTATCTGACCTGCAGCGCCTTTTCTCCGTCAATGTTGCCGGGATGGCTGAATGCTTGAAGCATGCGGCTCGCGCGATGATTGATCAGGGCATCAAGGGTAGCATAGTCTGCACGGCGAGCACAGCTGGGAGCTGTGGAGCAAAAGTTCGGACTGATTATAACATGTCCAAGCATGCAGTGTTGGGGCTGATGAGATGTGCGAGCAAGCAACTGGGAGAGCATGGAATAAGGGTGAATTCTGTGTCGCCTTACGCGGTGGCGACACCTATGGTTTGTGATAGCCTAAACATGACGGTGGGGAAGTTGAAGAGGCTTATCCGCTTCCATGTTTGAAAGGGCTGGCGTTAAAGGCTAATAATGTGGCAGATGCTGTTCTGTTTCTTGCCTCAGATGATTCTTCTTGTATGACTGGCCATGACCTACTGGTTGATGGTGGTTCAAAATTATGATAATGGTTACTCTGTCAACAAAGGGTCTCCAGATCTCACGGTCCCGTGCGTCTGTGTAGTGATCATTGGAGTGTTAGGTAAGCTAGATATTATAGCCATATAAGGTAAGGATTGTTTAATGCTATGACTAGCTAGAATCATCAATCGTGTCAAAATTTGGTGATCCTTTTTTTTTTTTTTAATCTACAATGCACTATCTAGATTTTTTTGAATAAAGATAGCATAATGCTTCGGTGTAATGCACTAAATGGGGTTTAAATCCTCCGACTTGGTGCACACGAGAGTTCACAAAGGCTCTCTATAACTATTGAATCAAAACCCAATAATTCTGTCCAAATTTGTTTATCCACAAATGTTACCACTCCTTGAAATTGAACCTAAAAAGTTTAATTTTCTGATGAATTAATAGGTTTTCTAGGTCCATTTTCAGATTGCTTTTGATGGTGTATAGCTTAGCACTTCAAATAAGTGTTTTCAAAATTAGATCGAACTCCCTCGACCACATTTCTTCTATAGACTGTTCTGAAATTTGGCCGAAGGTTATTTAACTTCCTTCATACATTTCAATAAATTAGATAAATCTATTCTCCTCCTCCCTCTCAATATAGGTGCGTTTGTGACAATGCTATACTTGAATTTGTATTGCAAAAAAGAATAGATCGGGTAGGCCAATTGAAGAGTGAAACTTGCCATGGCACTGGGGAGTTCTTTATTAAACAAGAAAAGTTAATACAACCATCAAACGGTCCTCATTTTGAGTGCTGCTTCTCTCTAGTTTAGAGAGAGAAAATCCCCCTCTGTGGGCGTCAAATCTCTTTTTGAGTTCTATTTTCCTAATTTCAAAAAAGCTGTCTGAAAACCTAAAAACCAAAAATTCCTTGTGAACTGTCAATCAAATATCCTGTTTTTAGTAATAGATTGTTTAGCTCTAGACTAATCTAGCAAAGATGGCTGAAGAAATCTCGTTTTAGTGATTTTGTTATGGAGGAAAAAAAAAGATTCATGAGAATATTATCTTTGTAGTTTTTTTAGTTCTCTTTCTTGTTTCTTTTTTTCTAGATCTGTCTTTCCTTTTCCCTAGCTTTTTGCAATCTGCAAAGTTTCAGCAAATCCAGCTAATATTTGTAGGAATCATTAGAGTCTAAACGGCTGCTTCAGGTTATCTCGTCTTGGTTACAGGTCATGGAAGTTTCTGGTTTTTCTCTGAAGATCGAGGGATACCTTTCAGATGATGGACAACCTAGAGGAAATTATGCGCAAGTTCACTCTGTCTACAAAGGAGCAGGACGGAGTCAATATCGAGGAGAAGGAATTGTCAAAAGGAGTGGAAGAATGTAAGCGGAGCTTAATAGGAAAAATCTGGGGAGAGAAAGTAGCAAATGTGGTTGGAGTGCGAAGCTACGCAATTAACATGTGGAAATCTCCAAAAAATCTAAAAGTTACGGAGCTCAGAACCAATGTTTTCCAGTTTTCCTTCAGTGATGAAGAAGAGATGGAAAAAATCTTGAGTGGAAGGCCATGGGTGTATGATGGACAGCCCTTGGTTCTGGTTAAGTGGAAGGAAGGGGTGGAGGATGACGGAAAAATTCTCAGCAAGACAGTGATATGGACCCAAATATGGAATCTACCTCTACACTGGGCCACAAAAGAGGTGGGAAGAAAAATTGGAAACATATTTTCAGGGGTCAAAGAGGTCATCATTCCTGCAGGAGGGAGCAAAGACGGTAAACACATTAAAATTCTTGGGGAAATTGATTTAAACTCTGCCTTGCTAAGGGGAACCACAGTTTCTTTAAATGGGGTTAAAAGATGGGTTGATTTTAAATATGAAAAATGCCCGGATCTGTGTTTTTGTTGTGGTAAAATTGGTCATAATGAGAAAAATTGTAATCTTAAAGGTCTAAACATGAACGGGGAAACACAATATGGTAACTGGCTTCGAGCCAGCTTTCCTAGAAGTCCTAACAAAAGGAATAATAGAGGTAGAGAACAGAAAAATTATGAAAAGGAAAAACAAGTTGGAAGGGAGGTTAATAGGGAAAAAGGAAGTAGGAGAGATTTCCTTCTGACATACACTGAGGATTTCCATCGCCAGGAAGGAAATGGGGCGGGAGACGTGGCTAAGGAAGGGAGTGACATAAGTAAATCACAGAGTGGGGCCTAAAGAAGAGAGTAGACTTTAGGGTTGGAGTCAATTCCTCAAATCTCAAAAAATCATTTAGGTTGAATGGAGGGATTTAGGTGTTATTTGATTCCAAATCCTCTTCTCAAATCCCTCAACAAGTTTGGATAGCTAAGAAAGGATTTGGTTTTAAATCCATCCAAATCCAATAATTGGAAGGAATTTAGTGTTAAAATGAGTGAATTTCAACTTCACCCCATTATGAAGTCGTCTGAAATCTTTCTTTTACAGGTGCGTATTTCCCCACATGAGTTGTCAATTTAAACTTGGAGCCAAGTATGTTGGACCACAATGGTATCAACAAGAAAGACATGAACAATGATGACTATTTTTGGGTTTGATTTAAGATCCCACATCTGTTCATTAAATCATGTTGGAGATAAGATGTTGGCTACTGGTAGTGTGATCTTTGGAAAAAATTATGGATAGGAGTTGCAGGGTTGACACTTCTAAGCTCCAAGTTAAGGAAGAAGAAAGGAAAAATGTAATATTTGATTTTTACCCCCAAAACTTTCATATCTTTGATTTTTGCCCCAACTCTTATGTTAGTTCTAAATACATATTTTTTCCTTAATTTTTAACCAAATAATGTATTTTAATTAATGCTTATTTGGAATGTGTTAATTTCAAATCCATTTATTTGAATTCCTCCCTTGAATTCAAATCCATCAATCAAAGCAATTCATTGCTTTTGAACCTCAGTCTGCTATTCCTGGTGTTAACTACGTTGTTTTACTACCGCAAGAATAGGTTGCACTATGCTGGTTCTCCGTAAGCCCCACTAAAAAGGAAATGTTATCAACCAATTTGCCAACATGATTAATAATTAAACAAATAGCACTATAGATATTGCTCCAAATTATCTTTTATCCTAAATAGATTAAAGAAAATACAGACACAATGATTCAATCTGTTATATGGCTTCTTTAAAAAGTTCATGTTTCACATTAATATAAATAAACAATAGAGCATATAATTCATTCGTTTTGCACTTTTGTCCATTCAAATTTTGTCACAAAGAAATAACAGTAGTAAGCCCATAACTAATAAAGTGGTAATTGTTATTTACAAAACCCACGCCGTAACAAATAAAGTGATAATTGTTATTTAGCAAACTCGCATGTAAAACTTCTACGAGTCAAACATATATGCAATTGTTTACAAGGACAAATATTTAGATTTTTTTTTAACAAATGCATCGCCTTAATTATCCAACCTTACTACCAAAATTGCAAATCTTTCCTGCCAAAATATTTTACAAATCTGAATATATAGCAATTGCACAACCAAAATCTAGCATACAATATTCCCTAATATTACATTTACATCACCACACAAGGCAAACATGTATTGTTTGTACTTTTACCGTGCAAAGCACGGTTTAACCCCACCTAGTCTATCTACATAACATATAATGCGCGGAAGTTTTTCAGCCAAAAGTTTCGTCATCGTCATGTGCCACGCACGTGAGTTGGGTAAGTTTGCTCTTCCGGATGCTCCATTGGAGCGGTTCAGGCAATTGGGTCGCCCATGGTTTTTCTGCTTTGGAACAGAGGCCATGTGAATTCCTTTCCTTTCTCGGCTCTCTCACCTGCTTTGGTTGGAGCTGCTAAGGAGAAATTTCCCCAAAATGGTGATTGGCGTGGTTTATCATGGTTGTCTCTTCCGATGCAGTCAGAATTCCCAGACAAATTGGCTATACCCTTTTTTCCTAGGGTTTTCTTATCCACAAGTTTTCTCATCTGCTTTCTTCTCTGTTTTCTTGCTTCATCTTTGTCTTGCTGATTCTATTTGTGGCTTCTCAGTTAGGTACTTTTTAGCTTCTTCGTTCTTGCTTTATCTTTATTTTACAAATTTTATTAGGTACTTTTTAGATTCTGTGTGGCCATTGCTCTCCCCATGTGACCTTATGTATGTCTTGCTCTTGGATGTTTGTTATTGTGTTCTACATTTCCATTTTCTTTTGTTTTCTTAACTTACCTCCGTGTCTTGCATTTTCATCTCCTTTTTTCTCTTATCAGGGATTTCAATATTTCCTCCGCTTCCCTATATTATTTTAAATTTATTTTAAAAAGCTCCTCTTTTCAGCAGATCCTTGTGAGCTGTGATTGTGGTTTCTCCGGTTAGGTAATTTTTTTCCTTTGCTCTTGGATGCCATTTTTGTTATTGTTCTGTCTACATCTTTTCCCCTCATCTCCTTTTTCTGATCAGATTTTTCAATATTTCCCTCCGTTTCGTTCATCTTCTTTTTTGCATTTTGACAAGCTCCTTTTTTCTATAGATCTTTTACTTGTGAGCTTTGATTGTGGTTTCTCGCTTCAGGTAATTTGTATTTTTCTATGTTCCTTTGCTTGTGGATATTTGGTTACTTTTCTTTTTACCATTTTCACTATTGGTATATCCCTTGGCTTCATGTTTGTTGGATTTTTTTGCTATTCTTTGCTCGTTTATCTCTGTATTTTGAATTTATATCCTCTTGTCATCTTTCTGGTTGTGATTGTGTTTTCATTGGTTTGTTCTCATAGGTCTTTTATGTTATAATTCTGTTAATGTGCACAAATTTTGGAAGCTTTCATAAGCAGAAATTTTTTCATATTTACTTCATAAGTTGGGACTTACCTTCTAGGGTCGCGGCTATGTCTTTGCTTGGCGTTGTTTTGGGTCTGTCAATGTGTAAAGCTTTTGGAAGCTTCTATGAGCAAGGTGTAATTTTTTTAACTTGGATGGTATTATGTGAGTATTACTTGAGCTTGGTTGAATCTTTCTAAGAACTGTAGCTTTCTTTCTTTTTTTTTTTTTTGAGAAATTTTTCAGTGGTCATTTCCTTTACTCTCCCTTCTAGTCCTGGTGTGGTTGTGAGATGATGGCTAAGGATGAGCCTCTTTACACTTGGACTTCCAAGACAACGGAGGTTTCTAAGAAAAAAAATAAATGATCGTTTTGGTTATGGTGTGCTTGTGAGGCAATGGCTGGAGATGATCTTTGACAAATCAAGTTCTGTTTTATTTAGAAATCCTTGACAGATTTACTTCTCAATGTGTACAGCTTTTGGAAGCTTTTGTGGTCAAGAATTTTTTTTTATTTACTTGGATGGCACTATATGAGTGTTTCTTGAACTTGGTTGAATCTCTTAGAGAATTGAAGCTTTTTATAAGTAGTAAATAAGGAATTTTTATCACTTTATGGTATACCTTTTAAGGAAATTTGTTTTAGGCTGTTCATATCGGATATTTCTTTCTTATCCACGGTAAGTTTCATCGCAAAGAAGTGTTTTCAATGGTTATGACTTAGATACACAAGTGCATGAACAAATAATAGGAGAAAAAGATTTTATGGGATTGAGCATTGATGATTGAGAAATTTATTTAAGACATGCAATTACATATTACTTGGAAAGACTCATTGGCATGTGAAAGTAATAGAGTTGATTATTTAACGATATATCCCTATTAGAAGCGGAAGTGCTTTATTTGTTCTATTTGTACCCTGTGAAAATGTTCAATATAACTTGAGGTACAAATTTTTGCACTATCGTCTTGTGCTTTTTGAGCACATAGCTGGTTTGGTTCTTTGCTTGTTGTGATTAAGGTTGGCCATTTAGTGCCTTCAGTCTTTGCCTTGTTCTTTCATGAGTAGTTCTTCTCTCATTCATTGTTGAATTTGCCTATTTACTTGTTCAGATCATTAGTTTTTTTCTCAGCAGCTAATTGATGTACGATATGGAGTAAAGGCCTTGATCTAAAATTTGGACTTAAATTTTTACGGTTTCCAGTATCGAGTTTTGGAGGTTGGACATTCAAGAAAAGGTCAAATCATTGTGTTTTTTTAATAAATTTTTAAGACTAATATTCCACTTGCGTGTTTGTGATTTTCATAAGAATATTTAAAGAAATTCTCTTTGTTGAAATTATCTTTACAGGATAGAATAGTCAGTTCAACCATGTAACACATGGTGATTGAGATCATTGTGGTTACAGTAATGCAAATCTTGTTGGGAAAAGTTTTGAACTATTTGCTTGTTTCCCAAGTATTGCATGTTATAAATAAATTTATCTATGTTGGCTTTGTTTGGAAGTATTGAGGGAGGTATTTCTTGCTTTCCTCTATTTATTTGTTTCATATATTTTCAACCAATTACAATGCTCTTGTACTTAATGTTTGTCCTTGTACCTTGACTTCTTATTTAAATATGCTATGCTTATTGATAGTTTAAAATACATTCAGCATCTTCTTTCTTTGGTGGCACTGTGACGCCCCACCCTTCCCTAGGGCGAACCCAAGAGAAACGGCAAAACGCCCAACTCGCCAGACTCACTAAACCGAATATCAATCACAACATTCGCCCATTAAACCATCGTTAAAAGGTATTAAAATTACTGACAAATTCTCACAAAATACAAACCCCAAAATTACATCAAGGTTACATTGATAATAACTCCAAAATACCATAAACTGTCAAAGTCATCCATTAACTTCAATCTTATACAAAAAGAGGAAATCCTACAAAAGTACCGGGTTCCTTGATTCTTGTACTCCACTTTCAGACCTGTTAAGGAAAACAAAACTTATGGCGTAAGCAAAGCTCAGTGAGGTCAAGAATTCATGCACAGGCAGGTTAAAGCGGTAACAAATCTTAATAAAACAATAACAGTAGAAAACTTGGAAATCATACAAGACAATATAAAAGAATCACTATAAAAGGATACAATTTGCCACTCCACCTTTTTGAAATTTCCACACCCATCTTCGGTCCATTCCCAAGCCGTAGTTTCAACAAAAATGTTGACACTCCGTCAACCACTATCTCACAAACTGTAGGAATCACTTTACTCTCACCCGTCTACTTACACCCCCTGTATCGAGCCCGCTCGTCAAGATAAAATTTATCATTAAACCAAGTCGGGATGAGCGGCACCTCCCACTCAGTAAAGCGTGGTACATACTACCGCTTGACAAATGAGTCGACGAGACTACGCTCCAATCGACTTAACCAGAATTTAACCAGAACGGGAGGAGAGGTACCTCCCACTCACTTGAGTGTGGTACATACAACCGTTTGGTCTTATCAAGTCAAGAACAAGCGCAAGTACAAGCACTTAACGATTTCAATTCAAGTAAATTCACGCAAGGGTGAGCGTGATAAAGTACACGCTCGCCAAGTCAAACAAGCATGCTTTTCAAATGAATTTCATTAAACCAAACATTAAGTAACAGGCACTTGAACACTCACCAGAATTCAGATAAATAAGAGAATGCACAAGAAGGTCAAACTTCGGTAGTTGGGTCGCCCTCGTCAAAAACTGGATCACCTGACCAAAAAAGAACCATCAAGGACTCGCCAACAAGCTAAAGTTTGAAATCTTAACATAGCTACCAAATTCACCAAAGTCAAACTACTCCACACTCTTGTCCGAGCCATATCTCAAGCTACACTCATCGGAATTGGACAAAGCTTACAGTTACGAAAACTAGATTCGGAGTACTATAATTTACTTTTAGGGCTCATTTTAAGATTCACGACGTAACTTAGGTTAAAATGCGCAACAAGGCAACGCGAAGGTGATGAAACAGCAAATCAGATTTTGAAACCAGCCTTATTCTCACATTTTCTGCGAATAATAGAAAATGATTTACCATGCAAACCACATACCATTGGAAAGCCCTTGAAGTCTAGTTTCTAACGCCACTAACGGTGCTCGATTTTGACTCCCGACCAAGAAATTATAACCACTTAAAATTGGGTCAGTAAGCTGCCTGACAGCTTGGTTTTCCAAGTTTGAAGTGTCAGTTTTGGAACACCATTTGAGCAGCGAAACAATACCAGAAAAACACCAAATTTTGTAAGAATAAACCTCAGTATGTGAACTATATTTGTACCAAATTTCAACCAAAAACTCAGACGGAAAGGTAGTGATCAATGTGGCCAAAGTTGACTGAAAATCATGAGGTCAACCCTGATATACGAAATTCATTTCTGGTTTCAGCCTTTAGTTTGTCTTCTCTTTTCCCTTGGATCATAGGAGGCAGAAATTTCCCATCAAATTCCCTTTTGAAATTTGCCCAAGTCCATGGGGTCTGCTCTCTCTCCCATTTAGCTCTAATGATGTTCCACCACGATCTAGCTGGACCATCAAATTGAAAGGTGGCGAACACCACTCGTCTCTCCTCAGTATAATTCAAGACGGCAAAAATGTCAGCCATCCTCTCAAACCAACTCTCTGCTATATCAAAATCTGCCTCTCCTAGAAACTTAGGCGGCGTGAACTTAAGGAAGCGCTCCAAGGCTCTATCCTCTCCATGCTCAGGGCCTATAGGTTGGTTTTGTTGATCAAGGCCTTGATTGTCGGCCAAACGCTCCAAGATATCAGTCATTCTATTGATAGCTATAGCTATCTGGTCTACATCTCCACCAGCCGGTCCCCTTTCGGTCCCCGCCTCAAGACCTGGTGCTCTGAGGGTTGAGGTACGCCCAGCCCCTCGGCCTCGACCTCGACCTCGACCTTGGACTTCCATAGTCTTAACGATGTCTAAATGCAACATGAAAATAATTACACAAGAGAAAATTTCTAAAACAAAACAACATTCAACATTATGAACATTTGAAATCACGATAATGAACATATATTAACATATTCAAAGTTTACAGGTAGGTAAAAGTCATGGGGCATGGTCAAAATACAGCACACCCATGCCAACAAAATGCAGTTAGTCATGCAATTAAAGTCACAGGCTTCACGGGTCTCACCCCAACTAATCTCTAGACAAAAACATAAGTCAAAAGATTGCACTCCTAATCTAGTTCACGGCCGAGCGCCTAGTCTGGGCCTCCTCAACTGGCTCTTCCTCAACCGGTTCCTCTTTAGAGGGGTCCTTAACTGGCTCCTTCTCAACCAGCTCCTCTTTAGAGGGGTCCTCAACTGGCTCCTCCTCAACCGGCTCCTCTTCAGAGGGGTTCTCATGAGCCGAACCCTCATCTCCAACTGCCATTTCCTCCACATTGGCCACTTCCTCCATTAACATGGTAGCTTCATCCAATATCCTAGCAGTCCGTTCTCAGAACCTCGTTGACCACCCTAGTTAACCAAGCTCTAAGCCTCTTGACCTCGTCATGAGCGGCCTCAGCCCTGACCCGCTCCGCAACTACTTCATCCTCAAGTTCCATAATTATAAGACTTTGGGCATCTTTTAAGACCCGCAAACCCTCATTTTCATCAGCTAGCGCTCTATTATGATTCAACAGCTGCTGACGCTCATTGTCAATGGACAACACTAACTCATTAGAGTAAGAAAACGTTTCCCTATAGGCACAGTGGGGAGACCTCCTTGGGGAGTATCGAATGAGAGGCCCTCCACCAAGCACTCGGTAGCGGATAGCCCTAAGAGGTCCTACGTGACCATTAGCCTCGCCATTACCGATTGCCCCATTAGTCTCAGGTCCACAATTTCTGCCCTCCATGCCTACAAAACAACCATAAACCACTGTTAGAATCTTAGAGTCACTACTTACTCAAAACATTCATTTAAGGCCTAACAAAGTTGTTTTCATTCTCAGAAGTAAAGTTCCTAAAAGTTTCCAAACAGATCTCAAACCTAAACTCTGATACCAACTATGACGCCCCACCCTTCCCTAGGGTGAACCTAAGAGAAACGGTAGAATTTCCTGCCCAACTCTCGCCAGGACTCACTACGAAACCAAATATCAATCACAACATTCACCCATGAAACCATCGTTAAAGGTATTAAAATTCGACAAATTCTCACAAAATACAAACCCCAAAATTACATCAAGGTTACATTGATAATAACTCCAAAATACCATAAACTGTCAAAGTCATCCATTAACTTCAATCTTATACAAAAGGCTGTTGGAAAACAAAGCTGGGTCAAATGCGGTAACAAATCTTAACAAAACAATAACAGAAAACTTGGAAAATCATACAAGACAATATAAAGAATCACTATAAAGGATACAATTTGCCATTCATTTTGAAATTTCCATTCCCAAGCCGTAGTTTCAGCAATGTTGACATCGTCAACATATCTCGTAGGAATCATTTACAGCCGTCAAGATAAAATTTATCAAAAACCCCTCCACTTGAGTGTGGTACATACAAACCGCTTGGTCTTATCAAGAACAAGTAAGTACAAACACTTAACGATTTCAAGTAAATTGCGATAAAGTACACGCCAAGTCAAACAAGCATGCTTGTTTGATTTGGTGAACGTAATTTATCGCTCACCCTTACCCAATTGAAATTGTTGAATGCATGTACTTGTGCTTGTTCTTGACATGTTAAGACCAAACGGTATGTACCACACTCAAAGAGTGGAAGGTACCTTCCTCCCGCTTTGGTTAGGTTCGACAGTAGTCTCGTCGACTCATTTACCAAGCATATGTACCACGCCTATGGAGGTGCCACCATCCCGACTTGGTTTAATGATAATTTTGTCTTGATGGGCAGTGTAAGTAGAGTAAAGTCTACGGTGAGATAGTGGTTGACGGAGTGTCAACATTCAAATTGTAAACTGCGACTTGGAAGACCAAGATGGTTGTGGAAATTTCACAAGTGGAACGCAAATTGAATCCTTTTATAATGATTCTTTTATATGGTTTTGTGTTAAATCCAAGTTTTCTACTGTTATTGTTTTGTTAAGATTTAGTTACCGCTTAACCCGCCTGCATGAATTCTTGACCTCACCGAAGCTTTGCTCACCCCATAAGCTTTGTTTTTTAATGTTTTAGAATCGAGGAGACTAGTACTTTGTAGATTTCCCTTGTATAAGAATGAAATTAATGAATGACTTTGATGGTTTATGATATTTTGGAATTATTATCAATGTAACCTTGATGAAATTTTGAGGTTTGTATTTTGTGGACGTGTTGTTAGTAATTTGACTCACATTAACGATGTTCTCACGGGTGAATGTTATGGTTGATATTTGGTTTTAGTAGTGAGTGACGATTCTCTTAGGAAAAGTGCACATTAAACTTTCCCTTGTTTTTGCTCCTTGCTTTGAGTGATTAGCTTTGAAATATGCTGAAAGTATAGAACTGAGATACTCTTGATATTAACCACCTATGGTTAAGCCAAGAAACCCTTTTAGAAAATGGAAGGTAGTTGAGAAGGGATAAATTTTATCTCTGCACCTTGTCCTATGAAAAGATTTATGTAGCAAAGCTGTAAAAAATGTTTATGGAGAGACAACTTACCATGTGAAAAGGTCTTTCCTTGAAGCATATCCAATGGTTGTAAAATATATGGGTGAACCCTCACTATTTTCATTTGCACCGATTGAGCAGTGGCTACAGAATAATGCATATATCACCTTAGTGGTATTCAGAGAAACAGGTGGCTTTTTATATATTTTTTGCATCGTTATAGAATGTGGACTACTCAAAGAGCTATACATGTAATGAACAGAGAAGAAGAGATTGGTTTCATGGTTAATGGATGACCATAGTGTTATGTTTTGCTCTGCACAAGCACCAGAAAACAGGTCATCTTCTATTAAATTGATGCTCACCTTTTTCCCTTTAATAGATACCTAACCTGTCTATCTCATTTTAGGAGATCCCTAATGAAATGGTAGTTGCTAATTATTTTGAAGATGGATAGTTTATCATGGTTTGCTCATTGGAAATTAGAAGTTCTGAATTCTTGTTTTGAAGAAGAACGGAACACTTTTTGGCTATATGGTTTCTTTTTTTTGCCCAAAATAGAGGGAACTTCATCTATAATGTTTTCGCTTTCTCTGCTACTCAAAATCTAATTTGGACACAACGAACATTGCACTTACCGATGCTTTCCTACACACCACCAGTCTCAAAAGAAGTGCAAATTTCCATTTCACAATGGATTTTTTTTTTGTGGTTCCTTCCTTGATATATTTTACTAACACACCTGTTACTGTGCTACAGATGGTATCGCTATTAATGCAAGTTTAGGATTCATTACATTGTCCATCAATTGATTTTGTAGGCATCATCTAATGTTGCTAAATGCATTCTATCAAGTTTGTATTCCAAGATTCAGATACAACATGGTATCTGTACTTTTTTTTTTCAAATAGATTCTTCTATTTTGTAACATAATTCTTTTACATTCTTATGTCTTGCTTTTTGCCTGTAGAAAATTCTAGAGCACACCGAAATAGTTGAGCTTTGGACTCTAAACATTGTTCTAACAAGTGGAACTAGAATTTACAACATTGGAGTACTTCATTTGCTGTATTAAGCTTTGGAGCCAATGGAATAGAAATTATGTACCCTTGGCATCACACGTTCAAGATCTAAATATTATGTTAGTAGACTCCAAATTATTAATGCAATTGTTCCTATCTCGATGCAGTGTGCCAATATCTTGTTTGTACTTCTAAAAGCCTTAAATAGATTTTAACCTTGTTTTGAGTTCCACTTTTTCCTCCTTGTTCTATCATAAACTCAAAATTTGCATTCTTGATCTCCAAAGTTCTATTGTCTTTTATATTGTTTTTTATTTTATCACTAAATGTTAATTGGATCAAATGCTTATCTTCTTCTAGACATTCACATATATATTAATGATTAATGTGCAAGGTATACGGATTTGGACAAATAAAATGTATATATCTCAACCACAAGATATTTAATTTAGTGACATTATTACTATTCATGTAATGTCTACTTATCCATACCTAAATGGGCATACATGTTATCTATTCCACCGCGCAACGCCGCGGTTATGCCTCCTAGTCTGACTAGAATTGGCGACTATGCAAGGCACAGCCGATGTCCAATGTTGTTGCTTCTCGCACCATCCCTAAACAAATTTTTTATTTTTTGAGGGACAAATGAAAGTAATGCCTTCTCAAAAAAGGATTTTTTGGTTGTGAAGTATTCCCTTCTCCAAAAAACAGTCATTATGAATGGATAGGAAGGCAGTTGTGAAGTATCAAAATTTGCTTGCTTTGATGGCATTTAAGAAAATCATTCAGAGGGCAATTTATGAATTGGACTGAACGTTCCCAACAAAGACCAAAAATTGCAAAAACCGGAGTAGGGAAGAATGAAAAAGCTAAGGGTTAAAAGTGTGGATAAATATAAAAGTTTTAATTAATAAGATAAAGTATTAATAACATTTCTCTCAAATGTTTAGCATGACATAGAGAATGTTAAACTCAAAGGCTTGTGAGTGGCTTTTTTCCATTTCCAAAGGCATCTGCTGGAGTAATGTTTAGCACATTAACTGTTTACAGTGTTTAAGAGTGCCCTCATCTATTTCAAACTCCATTTCCTGCTCACTATCTGTATCTACAATTAATGTATCCCCTTCCTGATCACTAAATTTCATAGCACTATCTTGATCCATAGCATTATCAATCTATTTGCTAGTTCTTGTCCGCCTTGTCACCTTCTTATCTGCTGCTTCAACCTCTAGGTTATCGCAGCCAATGTATCTGCAAGTCAAGAGTCACATATTTGCATATTAGTACTTAAAAGATTGAAACCAGAAGATTGCTATTACTAACATAACAAGATGGATTCATTTTGAAGTGGTAAAAATCTGCACCTTTCTTTCTAGTTCGTCTATGGGTTTTCTTAGTATTATCACTTGAATCTGAAGCACTCATATTTTCCTCATCTGTAAGATTTCCATCCACAATAGATACAGAACAATTTTGTGGATTTTCTGTTGCCCCCTTCTTTCTAGTCCTAGCAGTTGGTGGTTTAGATTTTGGTAGTGTCTCTTTCTCTACAACAACGCCCTCCTCTGTTGCCTCCTGGGTTGCTCCCTTCTTTCTAGTCCTAGCAGTTGCTTGTTTAGATTTTGGTCATATCACTTTGTCTACAACACCACCCCCCTCTGATGCCTCCTGGGCTAATGCCTGTGTAACCTTTATCTTTGAGACAGCAGCAAGATGCCATCTACTTTCTAATGTAGTGTAGTAAAGTTCCAAAATCTCATAGTACTATTGCGGAAAAATGTCCAGTTTGACTGCCACTTGAATATTTTAGTAGAAAAATTGACATCTTGGTTTTTCTAGACGTACTCAATTTCAAGGATATGAATGCTAAGCAACTGCAGAAACAATATTTTACAAAGCAGAATTACGGGGCTATATTTGTAAAGTAAATTTCAATAATTTACCTCCAGTTGAGAGTGCACCATTTCACTCATCCATATCTGTTCACCAAAAAAGATTAAAAAAAAGCAACATAGAACACACATATTCACAAACAGTGTAAACTATGCAAGAAAACTGAGATTGTAGATTCTCATCAATGTTCAATTCTGCATATCTTCCCTAGTCCCATGTGGCACCAAAGAGAAGATCAAAGACAAGAAGTTATAGAAGAAAAGAGTACCTGGGCAGTGAAGAGAGCAGCATGAAAGATAGATGAGCCATAACAAGAAGAGTTTCGCTACACTTTGTATCCATAAAACCACTAAGCTCAATCCACTATCTCATCTCATATCTCTGATACTTGTTTACAAAATGCAGGTTGCTGTGTATGACAAAAATTGCATTATCCATGTTTGGATTGTGGGAAGTTTGACCAATTCTACAACCTGTAATAGCAACACTGACAATTAATGGGTACCTGTTGTCAATGTATGTACTTTGAATACCTCCATGAAAAGAGTTTAAGTGAAAAAAGCCAGTTAATAACTATTAAAAAAATATGTTGAGCAAATAGAAAGGAAGAGGGAAGAATTGAGTAAGCTGAAAGCATGCTTTTATCACATTTTTTAGGGGAAAGTGTTATAAAGACTAAAGGGGAAAGGAACATATAAAAAAAAAAGGGATAAGCATAGGGAATTGCAGCTTGTTTTTAGCATTTAAATTTTTTTTGCGTTTTCTTCTATAATTGAAAAGAAAAGGTAAACAGCATCAAAGGCAAAAAGCTTTCAGAAAAATGCAGCTCCCAAGGAGGAATAAACGATCAAAAAAGGATTGGGAAAAAATGGAACTAAACCTGATATAATTAGTTCCTTACGTTGTAGGTTGGGTATAACAGGGCTGCCTTTTGAGGGGTTCAGAGACAAAAAAAAAAAACTAAAAATTAATAGAAAGGTAAATCCAGAGCCTATCATCAGAATGACTTATGGTGATGTGAGTAGCTCTTATGCATTTTGGCATTAGAATCTGAAACATATAGTACAACCAGAACCAGTGGTATTAGCTAAAAAGGAAGTCTTTATGAGGGAAAAAAAACTTACCATTATGAGTCTTGACTTTGAGCAAATTCCTGTCTGAGCATGATGCAACCAATAACCCTTTGTTTCTTCAACATTTTCAGTCCGTACATTCCAGTAGTTAGTTGCAGCATAAAATTTTGATATGTTTTAAAAAAGCAACTGTGAATGTATCTAGTCATTACCTCCTAGCCATGGACTTTTGAGAAGGTTCTTGCTTCTATCTCATTTCAAAAAACATAGTCCATATACCTACACTAAAAAACAAGCCATTAGTTAATCTGCTTCCTAATGGATCCAAACCTCAAACTTTAAAAATTACAAAATATCAGCCTTACGGAAGAACTTTTTCTTGTACATCCATGAAAAGTTCACAAATAAATGGAGCAGCAAGGTTCATCATGAAAACCTACAGATGCATGAAATGTTGAAGTTGTCTCAAACAAAACCTGCTAGCATAACACAAATGAAGGGATTAGCAATGCGGTCAAAAGTTTTACCTTGTTCTTTGTAGCTGCATGCTCAGCAATAAGTAGGATAGATTCTTGAGAAACAGTGAGGAAGAATCCAGCAATATAGTAGTACTTGGCCTTTTCAACTGCCCAAATACCAACAGAGCAGATCAGATATCAGATCACAAGGAAATATAACCTGTAAATGGAAAAAGAAACAAGCACAAAAAAAATGCTTACCCAAAGCCCAATTTTCTGGTCTATTTAGGTGTTCAGACTTGTAGCAATTTGCAGTTGACAAGTTGGCAACAAGTGACCAGCATAGGTTTTCATTTGTATTCTCATCAGTCCAGTCGGATAATAAGAGTCTAAACTTCAAGAAAGAAAGGCATAGGACATCTCCTAACTATGAAATTAGGCACAACAAGCATAATAGTGATGAAGAGACAATCTAAAGAGGGGGAAGAATATTCAAAAGATTCTTTTTGTTTTACTTTTTCTTGAGTCGGAAGCTCAAGAAGATATTTACATATCCTCAAGTTTTTGTAAGAAGATATTTAGATATCCTCAATTTGTTTATGACAACAAATTGTGTTCATCAGAAGTGTCAACATTATAGCTTTCTGCAGAAAAGCAAATTAATACCACATTAACCCAGTAAAAGATAAGGTCAATATTTTCAATTTTCACTTCCCCTGTGGACAATAGTTCGGATTAGCACCTACAGTTCAGGAGAAGTTTACAAACTATTTTGTTTAAATCTTTCTCAGCAAAACTAACCTTTCACCACCAAGAACACAAACAGCACACGGACCCGCTGGAGCAGACTCATACTCATAATAATGAACCTAAACACAAATGGAATAGGGAGGATATAATTTGATGTTATAAAAGGTACTCTAGTATAGATGCTTATTACATACAAAAGCTAGTACATAAATGAAGTACTAACTGTTAAGAAAATGATTCTAAAAAACCAAACACCATAAATATTTTCCAAGGCATAAAAGCAATCACTGACGACTATGGAATCAAGATAGCAATAATAAAAACTAATATTTGAAGAAGCAAAACCATTTATTAAAAATAATAATCACTAATACCTAAAACTTATAATGCGGAATTTTTTTCGTGCGATCTAGCATCTGAAGCAAGGTAGAAAATGAATGTACATGTAAGAAGATTCTCTTAAAAGATTCTTGGGCTTTAGCAAAGACTCCAAGAAGGTGGGGAAAAAACAGAACAACCAAAGAGGTAAAACAATTAGCAAGAGCTCCCACGAATTATTGCCTTGAGAAAAAGGAAAAAACATACAATCGATAAAAAATAGGAGCTAGCAGCATATCACCTTAAAATCTGAAAAACATACCTTGACACAAGAAGAGCCAACGTCCAAAAAATTCAGCAAGGGCAAAGAGAAATTACGCGTGCAAGAATGGAAAAAAAAAAGATGATCAGCAATATTGTAGGAAAAAAGGAATCTATTTTGTGTATAAGAAAATAAAAGAACCTAAATAAGAGGAGTTAAGAGTATATCCTCTTGAAATCCCAGAAGGATATCCATACAAATTCTTTGAGTAAGAGAGAAAACTAAAAACAAATAGGAAATGGAACCTGAAATTTGCTTCCTTGTTGGTAGAACTTGTTTTCTATTTCGCAAAAGAGATTGTGAAGGATATGAACGATTCCTATATATGCAACTCCTTCAGTGCTTGTTGTTGTTTCTAAACTAAAGAGTACAAAACCTAATGGGCACCATCTGGAATTCTTATCATATCAAATCGGGAGTGGGTTTTCTTCAATCATTTTTTGGTCAACAAATATCCCATGGGCACAATGAATAATGAGGTACAGACTAAGCACATCAGATGGCCACAAATGTTTCGTGCATAAAAAACTCTAATTTGTTGGCGTAAAAGCAGATGCAATTGTACAAAAAATTTGGTAACTTCCATGGCAATAATTAGCACTAAGAGGTTAGGCACATCAATTTGCAGAGAAGATGGAGTAAGGTTTTGAGTGAAAAATCACTGACTCACAGATGGAGAAACAAGGGTAGTTCACCTGCCATCTATGGTGTTCTCATTTATCTGTACAAGAGAAAGACGAGGGAAGAAAAAACAGGGGAGGAAGAGCAGACCAAAAGATGGAAATGCCCCCTAGCAGTGTACAACTGTTTACAGCCCCTTTGGTTTTGTAAAGGGCATCATCGTAATCTTAAATAAAAAGACAGAAATAGCCTCAAATAGGTGACTACTGTTTGTAGCAGACAAACCTTTATCAGGCCATTTTTGTCAAAAAACTTTGCTAAGCAATAACTCCCCTCCCTGATGCTGCCACGTGGCTCAACATGGGAGAAGAAAGCTTAGGTTTATATATATATACTAGATTCTCGCGAAGTAGAAGTGAAGATCTAAGATAGAATTAGAAGTGAAGCATCTACAGCTATTCTCTATTGTTTTAGGTGCTATCTCGATTCTTCTACTACTTTCTGATTTTTTTTCCTTCTCTTCTATTAAAATTGTGGTTGCATTGACGTTTTGTCCTTTTTTTCCCCCTTTGCTGCATACTTTCCATTTGGACTCTTTAATTCGTCTGGGAGGAGCTAGCACTTAAGCATCTCGCCTTTCGGTGTACTTCCTTCATTGTTCTGCTTTTTCCTATCTATTTTTGTTTATTTTTCTTCCTTGTCCGGAGTTCTTGTGGCGTTCTTCTTTTTTTTGCTTATTTCATGGCTATTTATTTTGATTTTTTCCCCTAAAATTATTTGTTGGATTTTTACCCAGTAAAATCCTTTTTTTATGGCATTTTTTCCCCTCCAAGAAATTTTTTTGTTTTCCTTTGTTTTAAGCTTTTTTGTTTGGCTTGTTTCATGTGCTATTGGGGTTTTTTTTTTTTTAATTCTAGGATTCCACTCAAACAAAAAGGAAAGAATAAAAGAAAAACTTGTGGTTTGGATTTCCTGTTGGAGGATATATTTTGTCTTCCTATGTTACATTTGTTTTTCTTCATTCTTTTCACCTTTCTAAACCAGTATTTGGCACTGCAGTAGTCTCTCTTCATCTACTACTTGCCCAGAGTTCATGACTTTTTTCCTTCTCTGTTAAAACTTGTTTGATGTTAATGTTTGTCGAATTTTGTTGTGCAGGTATTTTTTCCATTGCTTTTAGGAAACTGAATCGTGGCTTCTTTGGTGGTTGTTCTCCATGGACAAGTTGTGGTTTTTTTTTTTTTGGTTTGCAGCTGTTTCTTGTGTCACGTTTGATCATTTTTTTTGGAGTTGCTATCAGGCTTGTGATATTTTTTTCATCAATACTATTGGAAAATGTTTTCTCTTCTGTTATGCCATGTACTAATCAGTTTGTGGTTGCATTACTAATGCTGTTGAACTATATAATGGTGTTAATACTTTAAGGTTTTCACTGCAGTCAAGTAAAAAATGTTGAGGTGGTTCTTTTCCATTGGCATGTTTTGATTTGCTTCATTTTTTTAGGGGTTGCAGTTCTTTACTGCTCTGTTTTACCTACATCTTTTTGCTCGTTTAATAGTTGGTTATTTTTTTTTAACAGAGTTGGAATTTGGGAAAACTGCCCTTTTTATCCTTCTTTTATGTGTTAATTGATCCTTGCTTTACTAATACTTTTGAGCTATGCAAATTTATTAGTGCTAATTTAAAATTTTCTTGGAGGGGAAAAAAGGCCATTTATTTTTCCCTTCCTATTTCTTATCCCGTCTTCCCTTTCTTCCCTGTTCTTTCTTTAGGATCCTATGATTCTATCTATCTGACTTTTTTATCTTAGGAGTGGTCTGGAATTGAAGCTACCAAACGCATGAGACAAAGAAATGATCTTGATCCGTAAGTTCTACTATTTCAGTATTTTCCTAAACTCTTTTTTCTTGCTTTTGTTCATAGCCCTTTTTTCTTCCTCTCCTTTTCTCTTCATTCTTGGTTTGGTTGATTAAATCCTGATTCTTTTTCTTTCTTCCTTTTGATTTCACTAATGCTTTGAATTTTGCTGGAAGAATGCTCTATGATGATGAGATTTTGATAAGTTTTTCTTTCTTATGCTTGTTTCTCTTTGTCTTGCTTCATGCATTACCCAGGATCTTTGCCATATACATCAGCATTTAATTAATTAACTAGCAAAACCAATTGGTAGACTGGGACTTCTAGAATGTGAATTTTCAAGATTTTAACCACCTCTTAAGAAATTTGCTAGCTTTTATCTTTTTTCATGAAATCATGTATACAATGTAATTAGTGATTGGTCTCGAGAAAACAACCTACATTTGAACTTCACTGGCCTTCTGAATCCTAAAAATCATCAAGGCTTCAATCACTATAGCAATGTCTTCTTTTATACACCTAGAGCCTGTAGTTTAGGTATGCTAATTGTGCATTGAGAGATGGGAATGTCCTTCAGTCAAGGTGTATTGAACTTTACTGTTAAAGAGAGAGATTACTGTGCTTTGTAATTGGGATTTTGTGATGAGGAATAACATTGGCACGTGCAAACCATCTCTCTATAGATTCTCTGTTGTATCTAATTGAGGGTGTACTTCCATTTTTTGTGAAATATGTTAAATTTATAAGGCTCTTTGTGAACCTTTCTGTTCATCTTGTTGATTGTATAAATGTCTCTTGCTTTTTCTAATGTAAATTCCGGTTTTAGGATTTTGTAGTAGAGAGGTAATTAGCTTGTCTTTCACTAGAAAGTCATAAAACATTCCTTTCAGTTCTATGTCAATTTTTCTTGGCTTATATGATGAAATTTTCTTATGTAGGCAAGAGAAACAATGACCAAAGTACCTTAAGCATCTGCTCCATAGCAAAGGCAACTAACTCAATAGAAATGGAAAGCTGCTGTTATTTCTATGCTTTAGAAGCAGAGGAACTAAATAATGCTCCCACTTTCTACCATGTGAGTAATATCTCAAACATCATAAGCAGTATGTATCTGGTGTCTTCTGATAGTGTATGGAAAAGTTGATTATTGGGCTACTGTTCAGGTTCTATATCTATTTGGGTTGTATTTGTTAACTAATGTACTTAGTGATCTAGGTTCACTTTGTACTTAAATTTGCCAAGAGAAGTTCTGATATATTGTGTATTCTGGTTAGAACCCTCTAAATGATGCATTAGTTGACTAGCTTGCAAGTCCTAATTGACTGTTGTGATTTTATAATACACTACCTGCATAATTTGCTGGAAGTGTTATTTGTTGTCTATTGCTGAACTTTGTGCTGTTTGTCTAAAAGTTAGGAGCACCAATTGATGTGCTTCTATTGGTTCCAATGCTGGTTTTCTAATAATAGACTAGTGAAAGTTTCAGTTCATTAGGACCCACGAAATAATTGATCTTAGCACAATTTGGTGGAAAAGGGAGAAAGTTGTTGAAAATGGGTAAACTTGTAGTTGAACCTTCAAAAGTTGTTGTAGCATGTAGGATTACTATAGAATTTGAGAAACCAAATAACATACGTTAAGTGATTTGCAAGATGATCAATGATTGATTTGCTATTTGATATTCTACTTGAAATTTGCTGGTTATTGTCGATCATTCTCTGAAATTTTGGTTCTTTTGCAGTGTTCAAGAGTTGCACAAGAACATCAGACTCTACCATCTTCACATGTCAAATTATCTCCTCTTTCAACTGGGCTATTATTTGATACCAACCTAGACACATCAGTAGCGGAAGCTCATAGAGCAGCTCTAGGCTAAATTTTCATTTAAGGCTTTGAGCAGGTCTAGGATGACGCAACTTTGACATTGCATTGTATCAAAAGAAGACTGTAAAAATTATCTACTGTAATAGCTGCAAAAAATTTTGTATTCTTTTCTAGCTGTAGTATTGAAACTGGTAAAAGAAATTTTTTATGTCGGAAGAAGAATTAAGAAATTTTGTGGCGGAAAGGGGTATTTAGTTTAGCCAATATTCAGTGTGTCTTTTCTTGTAATAGTAATCATTCTTTCAATGATATTTATGATGCTTGTCACTTGAGGATTATACTTCGTTGGGTGGAAGTAGGCAATGATAGATTCTTGATGCAGAGATTAATGAATATTCTTTAATCTTATAGATATTAATATCATTTAATGACTAAACTTGGATTAATTGGTTTTTAATTTTTAGTTTGTAGTTGTGTCATCGTTTCATTTATTTTGATGATATTAATTTTTTTGTCAAAAAATTTTGATGGTATTAATTGGTGTTCAATTAATTAAGCATTTTATAACAAGGTAGATGTGCTCAGTTGGGCATGTAAAAAATTCTTACGTGATTAGTTCTTCAAGCATGATTGGGCATTTTTTTTCCTTCTATCAGTATTGTACCCCGGATCTAAATATAGCTTGATAAATACTCTCTTGTATACAACTTGTTCCCGATTTTACTCTTTGGTAACCCAACTAAGAGGTATGCTTGTTGATCAATAGTGCTTCCACAATATGCAGACCTTAGGCTTCATGAGAAGAAAGCACCAAGAATAATTCTTACGAGTGGAAATAAAACATATACCATTGGTATGAAAGATCCTTCGAGCAGAAATGGAACACGTTCGTTGTCAACCATGATCTTCGCACTGATGAAATACTACTTTTTACTCAATCATACAATTCCTTTGCTGTTATTGTATTCAACTGAGAAGGCATAGAAAAGCTCTTCCCATGGCACTTCTCTTTTGCTATTCACCTTAGGCAATATCTAATTATGTGTAAGCAGTTGGTCACATGGCTTCCATAATTCAATTGTTCAATTGCGATACAATGTAATTTGCTCGGGATGCTCTTTGTATCAATTTCAATTATGGATCCTACTTTGTTTAGCTCGTTGTTCATACGCATACCTAACATTCTATATCTTCTGCAGCAAAATAAACTACACTTTCCTGCTATATCAATAGCAAATTCATTTAGATAAATACAATTTATACACATTTGTATACATGCAACCTCAACTACATCCAGCATTGGCTCACATCTCTGTACTTTCTCATCTATTTACAAACATCTTCATGCTTTTTTGCAATTGTATCTTTTGTCCATTTTTCCTCCTCAATGCATACCTTTATCTGGGCATGTTCTGTTTCCATCCCTTGCGTTTCATGCCTCCTAGTTTTGCATAAACTGGGGTGTTTTCAGAATTGCTTTTAAAGTATGTTACATTACTATATATATCTATACGTATTAGAGGAAGGATTTTTTATGTGGAGTAAGGATTTTTTATGAAAAGCCTCCACAGACATACAAAATCCCAATCCCTTTTACCTATAATTTACATTATTTTAATTCAGATATATTAGATGACTATTATCCTTTTTTACATTCAAATTTATGTGACCCCACTAACCCATAACACACTCGCCAAACCAGATCTCTAACCGTATAATAACTTATCCCCATGAATCGATAACACATCCAAATCACATGTCCAACTTTATAATAACCTAACCTATCACACATTAGTCAAATAAAAATATAAAATATAAAATATTACACAGATGAATCCAAATGGTGATCATAATGACTTTTAGAATGTTTTTTACTCTACCAAGAATCTAAAAATAATTTAGGTATTAATTCAAGAAATCAATTAACACTAAAGAAGTTTTTATACTTTCATGGAAGGGATGGAGGAAATAGGATAAAATTTAAAAAAGAATAAAGTAATGAATATTAAAGAAGATGAAAAGAATGGTAAATATATTTTTACAAAAATTAAAACATAATTATTGGATTGTTATTATTTAAATTTACTCACTAATAATTGATTTTGAATCTACTTTTAATTTAATTATGTTTTTAAGTAAGTAATCAAAATCTAACATTTAGTACCCACTAATTCATGAATTTAATTGGTCACCTATTTGAACCCGATTAAATTACATACCCAAACCCATATTTATTGATTGGCAAATCATAATAAATATGCTACCATTTCTAGTTATAAATAGGTGGAAAGTATAGTAGAATAGGAGATAAATGGATTGTAAAATTAAATCAGAGTTAGGACAAATGGGGTGAGAGTAGGGTAGAGCAAAAAGAATGTGGGTCGTAAAATAGTACTCTTTTTATTTTTTAACTTTTTTCATATAACTATTATAAATAATTTATTAATTTTTTGTTATTATTTTAAATGTAAACCCGTGTTAGCACGAGTTAGAATTCTAATAGCATTGTAATCGAAAAACAAGTTTGAGAAAAATAAGAATATAATCCAAACACAGCAATCATCCTGTGTTTGGATGGGTGGATTTGTTTTCAAATTCACAATCCAAATCCTTTCCACTATTTGAAAATTTTATTTTAACGATGGGATTTCAAATCCACAAATGAGATGCAATAGGCTAATTTAAGGAATTTTGAATCCATTTAATATAATAATAATTTGAAATCCAACCCTCTCAAATTCTTTTCCAAATCCAAATCTATCGATCCAAACACAATCTTATTACTATTTTGATTTAAGATACAAACCCGTATACGGGTTAGAGTGATGGTACTTACATATAATAGCTAACAACTCATCAAAATCACAACATATCAACCAAATGATGGAATAAAATCTACCATTTAATTGGACATTAGAAATTGTAGATAGGGTTTAGCTTCAATTTTTGCAAAAAGATTCCAAAAAATTTCTTAGAATAAAAGAATATATAACAAGCTATCATTTCTTACTAACGTTGAACTTGAAGTTTTTGTATCTTTTTCAAAAACTTGATCAAATTTTGAGAATAAACTCTATTTTAGCTTTTGTTTCTTGGATTACTATCAATTTTATCCATTTTTTAGAATCCAAAATTATGGAACTTAGGAGAAAAGTTCAACATCATGTGTTTTACTTTTAACACATCATGTGTTTAGCACTAGTTTTGAAATTTTGTGTGATTTCATTTGAGGATCAAAAGTTTATTTAGTTGGAAAATTGGATGAATATAGAGTGCCAAACATATCAAAATTAAAAAAAAAAAGATAGACTAAACTTGGAAACTTTCTTAATTTTTTTGGAATGCTAGAAATATTCAAAATATAAAAGCATGAAAACTTCAAACCAAAAAAAGAAGAAAAGAAACAAAATAAAGGATTCAATTAAATGGGTGTATTTCCCTTTAGTAGTGGAGTAAAAGTGGACTTCGTGAGCAGAATTGTTGTTTCCCAATGGATGAGATATTAAAAATTCTTTTTTGAGTTTTAACCCCATGTAATTTTTTAGCTAATTTCTCTTTTTCTCCTTAATTTTTTGGTATCAAAACTTGATCCTCATTTGGAGCATTGATGAACAAAATGATCCCTTGCTATTATTTATTTTTTTTCTTTTTCTTATATAAGTTCGATGGTCCCCTTTTTCTTGCTATTATTCATTTCCTATACTACTACTACTTCTCCTTTGCTCTTACTATATGCACACTATGAACCTCCAAAACATCAAAGGCACTTTTATTTGGGAGTATGGCACTGCAGAAATTTTAAACCCACAGCTATCTTTAAGAAAATATCAATATTACCCCTCAAGGTCAAAAATTGGTGATATGACCATACTTGACTAGAGAGGGATATTAACGATATTTGACTAAAAGTGACTGTGAAGCAAAATCCTAACTGTGGCATTATGATTTGCCATTTTTTTTTTCATCAATGTCTCCAACGAAGGTTTAATGCTGATAAATTAAAGATTATTTCACGGGGGGCAAATTGAAAGTACCCTACAAATACAAGAGGTTTATTACCTAATTACGAGCAAATACAAGAGGTTTATTACCTAATTACGAGCACATCAATTCATAGTGATGTAATCCAGTCTCCAATCAGACGTACAAAAATGAACAACTCTGAGGGGCACACGTATGTACTATGTGCATTAAAATGATGCAGAGTGTGCATGTGATTCCTCAACTGAAAATGATGCTATTCTTCAGCTAAAACTGAAATATTATTTAGCAAAGGGAAACTGAATGTCAACATCATGTGAATTCATTTTTTTTTGGGTCATTTTCTATCAGTAAGTATTATTTTAAATAAAAGTACAGATCATGGAAAGCAGGTACCAACTTGAAATAACTAAAGTTGTCTGGAAAATTATGTTTAGTTGTTGTATAATTTTGTAATTGCCTTTATATGCCTCAACTTAGAAAAGTTTTGTCTTTGTCATGGTATACCCTAATAATTCACTATAATATCAAACTACTCTATGAGCAAATGAAGAATTAAGTTCTAGTTGTGTGTTAGAAAATATTTTCAATAACTTTTTTGTCAGTTAAAAAACCTCATTATTGTTGGTTAATTGTAAATATTCACAAGAGCAATATCTCAGACCCAATAAGTATCAGGCTCAATGTAGCGCACACACATATATGTGTGTGTGTGTGTGTATGTACATACGTACGTATGTATGTATGAAAGCACTTATTTCAATTCACCATTTTCTCTTTTCTAAGTGGCATGGCTTGAAAAGAATTAATTGGTCAATGGATATTTAGATTTTACCTATTTTTATATCTAAACTCCTTCAAACCATTTTTTTTTATAATTTTTCTCACTTCTATCAACTTCAATCTCTTTTAATGAATTTGAATTATTCTTTTTATCCGTCAATGGTGAATTTTCTTATTGTACATTTAATTGGTTCATTTGTAAATGTATCAGCTTTGTAGAAATGAGTAATAAATCATTCATAAGGAAATACATTGCTATTTTTTTGTCTTTATCACAAAACTGAATCAGAATACATGTATTACTATTGTGAAGCTCAACTCAGTGGCTAGGGTTCTCTCTACTGTCAGATTCAATTTTCAAATCTTGAAAGCTATCAATTTCAGGGTTCAAATTGTGGGACTAATAGTTAGGAGTTGGAAGGGTTGGGGGGTTAGGAAGGTTAAAAAAATAAAAACACATTGTTCCTATTTTATGCATTTTAACATTTAATGAGTATTATCACTTTATACTAAAATTACGTACAAAAACTTTTAACGATTGACACGGTAGTTAGGCACTGTTTGAATTGAAGAAAAGGGAGGAAATAACAAGCCAGTAGAGGAAAGTGGAAAACAATGAAAATACGAAAGGAAACAAAGGAAACATTGAAAATATTGTTTAGATTAGGGAAGGAAAAGAAAGCAAAGAAAACAATGATGCGTTGATCACATTTTTATCCATATTAAAACTCTAATTCGTAAACATATAGGTTTTTTAGGAAATTTAAAAATTTTGATTAATCTTGATTTCCTATCCTTCTGTTTTCACCCATCTTCACATGGAAAAGTAGGCTGATTAAAAATAACTAGACATTGTCCCTCCTTCTCACTCCCTATTCTCTTCTCTCTTCTCAAAAAATAATCTAAACATCAAAACTCTTATTTCTTTTCTAGGAAGAATTGTAGTTTTAGTCCTCAATATTTGGCTCATGTGCCAAACTGGTCCCTAATGTTTTGGTCAAAACAAATTTAGTCCCCAAACTTTATAATTTTAGGTAGATTTGGGACAACTAACAGAAATAGAATAGTGACTACCAGTCAATATCAAATTGCTATTAGTTAATAACTTTAACTTTGCACTTTTAATCCCTAATACTTTGATGTTGAATCATTAAATTTTTCTAAATTTTAAATAGTAATATTAAGGTTTTTAGCATCAATTGAGATGCATATTAGAATGAAATAGTAGTAAATGAGTAATAAGAATTTTAATTAAACTTCTTTTTACTTTTTATTTTTATTTCTTTTATTCATGCTAATACAATCATACGTTTCCTTTCTTTTGCATAGGTTAGTCCAAAGTTTGTACTTTATATATATATATATATACACACACACACACACTACCATTTCTCATTATTAGTATTTAATTGATAATGAGTTTTTATTAATTTTATTTCTAATGATAGTTAAAAACTTATTTAAAGATACCAGAATGAGTTGATCTTTGTTTTGGGTATTTGAATAGATTGTCAATTGAGTTCAAAATGAAGTTGGCATTTTAAGGTGCATAAATATTAAAATAAATGCTTTAAAACTGTAATATTAGAACAGTAGATTCTAATTGAAAAAAAAAAAAAAAAGACCAACAACAAAAAATAAAAGGTTATTTTCTTAGGAATTTCTAAAACTACATCACATTGGTACTTACCTTCACTAGTTTTTATAATTTAAGGAAAGTAAGTATTAGTGTGAAATAATTTTAGAAATTCTTAAGAAAATTATCTTTTTTTTTTGTCTTTCCTGCTAATTAGAATCTAATGTTCCGATATTGTAGCTTGAAAGCATTTACTTTAATATCTATGTACTTTGATAGTCATTTAATGATTCATATAGTGTGTATAAAATGTTAATTTCATTTCAAAATCAATTCATAACCTATTAAAATGTTAAAAAGAAAAGACCAATTAGTTTGCAAAATGTATATTTCCTTATACTTTAAAGGGATATTTAATTAAGTTTTTAATTGTAATTAAAAATAATAAAACTTATTATCAATTAATTATTACTAATGAGAAACAATAACACACACACACATATGATACTAAATTTGAGACTAACCTATGCAAAAGAAAAGAAACATATGATATCATTAACATGAATAAATAAAATAAAATTAAAAATAATAAGAAATTTAATCAAAATTCTTATTACCCCATTTAATACTATTTTATTCTAATACTATTTCAATATTATACTTTTAAATACTATTTCAATACTGTAGTTTTAAATCATTTGTTTTAATATCTATGTAACTTGATAATCATTTAACGATTCATGTTAAAACGCTTAATATTACTATTTAAAATTTAAGGAAATATATTGAATCGACATCAAAACATTAGGGACTAAAAGTGTAAAATCAAAGTTATTGACTAATGGCAATTTGATATTGACGGTTAGTCACTATTCTATTTCTATTAGTTGTCCTAAATCTACCTAAAATTATAAAGTTTAGGGACTAAATTTGTTTTGACCAAAAATTAGGACCAATTTGATGCATGAGTCAAATATTGAGAACTACAATTACACTTCTCCCTTATTTTCTATCCCTTTTGTGAGGGCCTCAAAATTTTATTCTTTTTTGAAAAATAAATAATAATGATAATAATAAGTATATTATGTATTTTCATTAAAATATTGGTGAATTCATGCATCGAGTTATCATTTTCTAATTTAGAGAATTTTTTCGTAAAATAAATTGCCGATTTTCGTTTCGGCCTGTTTAAGTGTTAATTTTTGAGTTGTGACGTGAATAGTAGATCTAAGATGAAACCGATCATATGTAGAGACATTACAGAGATATATTTATGGGAGGGCAATGTCGGAAGGAGAAAGTCCACTAAAAGTTAGAGCGTCACGCGTCGACGCGACATAAAGTGAAAGTTGACTAAGTTTTCCCTGAAATAAGGATAGCCAAGCTTCTTGTCTCCTAAAGCCTTCACTTTAGCTCCATTTCTCTTCATTTTTTAGCAACCAAGAGAGCATAAGAGAGAGAGAGAGAGAGAGACTAGAGAGCTCTAGACTTCATCTCTTCTTCTTGCTTCTTCTTCTCCAATAACAACACTCAAACATCTTCAACCAACTCTCTGTCTTATTTGCTGCCAACCGAGAGAGAGAGGGAGTAAGGGAGAGAATCGAGAGAGAGAAAGGGAAAGAGAGAGAGCTGAGGTAGAGGAGATAAGGTCAGCTGCCATTCTTGGAGTTCTTGAGCTGAAATCACCAAGAAAACTTGAAAATCTTTGGCCTTTCTTGAATGATTTGCAAGGAAGGAAGTTTGGGAGAAAGTTGTGGTGAAAATTTGCTAGATCTTGCTATATCTTGAGGTAACCTTCAATCACAGCCTTGGTTTTCAAATTTTATCCATGAAATCTATTATATCTTCATGATCTAAGTTAGTTTTATGGAAGAACTAGTAGATTACTTGAAGGTTAGAGCACTAGTTTAACTCTTGAATTGTTGATTGATTTTGCTAGAAATTCACAGTTTTACACCAAATTGATCTGCACATTTTGTCCATGATAAGGCCAATATAGCTCTTGTTCAAAGCATGAAAGTTGTAGGAAATTGAGTTGGCTTTCCACCCATAAAATTTCAGCTCAATCAGAGTACTGTAGAATGTGAAATGACCAAAATACCCCTGATTACCCAAATATTCAGTTTTACCCAATAAATTTCTGTTGCTTCTGTGATTTCACTTTCTGACCATGAAAATGCAAGATTTGACTTTTGATGTCTTCATGAAAAATGTAGCCCTATGTTTTAGCTTCGAAACGTCATAAGAGTCGTCTCAATCTGATATTTGTAGCTTCAGTTATGATTAAAAAATTCAAAGGTAGTAGAAAATTGATAGTTTGTTGATTACCTTTGCCAAGGATCTTAACGTTTACTAAGTGTTTGATTCTATGAAGAGCTAATAATTGATGAAACCCTTAGGATTATGAGTGAGATATACATGTTTTTATGGCTGTTTTGTTGACTAAAATTTCAAGGAAATTAGCCTCTGCTGGCCGGAAATTAGCTGGAAATTTTAGCCTACTTCTTCAAAATTTTTGAATTGTTTTGACAAGATTTTGGCCTAATGATTTTATATGTTGTTAAGCTATATGTATATGATAAATTGGAGCTGAAATCTGGAATTTTCATTGGCTAAAAGTTGATTTAAATTGTTGTTTTGGAACTTGAACTAGAACTGGCAGATTTGGAGCCCGAACTGTTTCAGCCTCGTTTGATATTCTCTTGACGTGATTTTGCTCTGATAACTTTATATTATGTTGAACTATGAGTATATGTTGAAATGGGGTTAAAGTGTAAATTTTTGGATGGTTTAAAGTTGATTAAAATCTATATGTTTTGAACCTTGAGACTGTTTTGACAGATTTGATGCATTGGACTGTTTTGGCTTCGGTTGGTATTTTCTTGACTTGATTTTGCTCAAACAACTTGCTATTATATTAAACTATAATTATGGATTGATTTAGGACTGAAATTATGAATTTTGGATTTAACGAGTAACTAAGTTTACTTTGGTTTAGTTTGTCTAACTTTGGAATCAAAAACTCTTGCTACATTTTGACTTACAAATGAAGCACTTACGAACTCTCCCTCGAGTGTTAACTTGGTGGTTAAGTATAGAAAGTTTCTCTCTTAATTTGATAAGAAATTGAGAATGCTTGGGAGAAGGGTTAACAGGGGAATTTCTTGGTTTTGGTTAAACGTTATAAATAATCGTTGGATATGCTTGTCTCAGGTGCTCAAGAAGAATTCAAGGGGAACCCCGAGGAAAACATGTGAAAGTTTTATTTTGCTTACTCACTAGACTTTTGGTAAGTGTTCCTTATTTGCTAAATGTTTTGTGTGTCCTACTCCAGTAGTTTATTTGAATTTGCACTAAGCCTTACTTTACCTACTTACTTAACTTTTGATAAATGTTTCAACTACTTTTCAAACGTGTTTCACTTGTTTAGCGTAAAATGGATTGTTACTTCTTTTGGTAAATGAAATGGCTTTCTATTATGTGGGTGATCCTCGTTGCTAGTTATGTTTAAATGTACCTTTCTACTCAAATGTGTTTTCTCTTAAACGTATCCTAATAAAGGTATTTCAAAGAATTCCCTAGTATTTACAAATAAAATGGTTGTGAATGTATCTTGTGTGTTTACACTAAATGCCTTGTCGTGTTAATTAAGTGTTAGTTTATTTGTTACATGTATTACTGTTGACTGTTAATTGCGCATGTTGTAAGCTGTGAATGGTTTGGACGCATCGGCTGAACTAGGCCCTTGCATGATCTGGACCCACGCCCTTTGTTATTGGCCACCCCGATAGAAGTGGACTAGGTCGGGACCCTGTAACACTCGGACACTAGCTGATTTACTCGAGTATTACCACTGGAGGTATAAGGAGACTGCTAACTACTGATTTACTAGCTTTATGTGCTACTATATTCTTTTACTGCTTATACCTGATTAGCGCATTGTTAAATAAATAAATGCTTGAAAGATTTCTTGTGTTGATAATTATCTTTTGAACGATTACTTGTTAAAAGTGCTACTTTGATAAACCATGTTATTTCAATGTTTTATTTGTTTTCTTGAATTTATGAAACCTCATTGAATTTTTAGCTCACCCCCCTCCATAGTTTGTCTTCCTTACAGGATGTGAGAGCAAGAGAAGCCAAGGATGGCACTATTCTGTACATGGGATTACTGATCTTATAAATTTTTGGGTTGAATTTGTATTTGGGAATTTAATTGTATTTCTTATTTTCTCTTTTGGAATTGTAAGCAAGAATGAAAGTTATGTATGGTTTATTGGAGTTATTGAAGAAATCAATTTGCAAAGGTCTCATTAGCTTGATTGGTTGAGAATAAATTCCTCGAGATTACGTCTTATGCAAATTGGGTATAATTTGAATTTTAAGGACTTGTGGTTGGTATAAGTACTTAAATATGCTTGTGGATAACTTTTAATCTATGTATAATGTTCATTTGATTGAGAACTGTAGTGAGCTTCAGCGAAAGTTGGGCAGTCGACTCGCCGAACCCTTTGGTTCGCTTTAGGGAGAGGTGTGTTGGCCTTGTTCCTAGGTTTTGATGATAACAAAACAAAATGATGATTGGACTAATGTATTTATGTGAGAATTATGTTAAGACAGGTCCTTGACTCATTGAAGAAGGAAAGGAATCAATTCAAGAAGAATTGAGAAGGTTTTCACTTGTCGGACGCAAGGATTGGACGGTGAACAGAGGTTCGGACGTCCCACAGTTTAAGACAAGTTTCGGACGATGCTTTTGGACGGTTACTCAAGTTTCGGACTTCCGACAGGTTGAGAGGATGGACACATGAGCTACTGGTTCTGTCGGACGGTGGAGTCCTTGGTTCGGACGTCCGACAGTTTACAACCCAGGAATTCAGCAAACTGTCGGACGGTGGTTTCAGACGCAGAACAGAGGTTCGGACGTCCGACAGATGTAGGACGTCCGACAACTCCAACGGCTAGTTTTTTAATGGCTATTTTTCTGACCGTTGAAGAGCTTCTTCATGCCATTTCTCACACTCTATAAATACTCACTAGTTCAATAAGAGAGAAGACTTTTGCCTACATGAAATACAAGCTTACAAGTGAATATTTGGGTAGAACTCTTCTTTGTTTGTTGTATAGATGTGGCGAAAGTTGGGTTTGTGAGGTTGTTCAAGTGAAAGTTACTCTATAGGAGGCATAAAACCTTGGTGAAGGTGAGCCTATCACTTGGAGTGGTAAAACTTTAGTGAAGGTTGCCTTACTTGTAAAATAGTTCTTAGTTGGATGGTGAGCTTTCAATTGTAACTAGTTGAGGGTTTACTTGGAGAGTAGTAAAACTCATTTGTTCAACCAAAGAGTGTTTTGGGTGAGAAAGGAGTGATCCTTCATTTGTACAAGTTTAGTTAGTGTCACCATCAATTGAAGAAGTTATTTGGTGAATTCAACTCCAAATTTGGAAGAAACTTGGGAGTTTGATTGGTTTGAATTCCTTTTACCTTTTTGTTACTTTATTCTTTGTGGTTTAAGATTGTTTACATTTATCATTATTGTGGTTGTTTGAGTACTTGTTTGGTTGAACAATTTTAGTTGATTTCTTGGGTTGCATTTCGGGACCTACAATTGGTATCAGAGCTTGGTCTCTTTGAGATTAAGCTCAATCAGTTTAGGAGTAAAGATGGCAACCAATAATGCATTATTTTTAGAAGGACAATCTATCATTAGACCTCCTATGTTCAATGGTATGCATTATGTTAGTTGGAGGGATAGAATGGAGATATTTTTACAATTTATAGATATTGAGCTATGGTATATAGTCAATCAAGGTCCATATGAAGCAATTATTATAGATGAGGTTACTCATCAGTCTAGACCTAAAACTAGAATAGAATTGAGTGCTCAAGATAGAATCAATCTTTCTTTGAATGCTAAGGCCATGAACGTATTGTACAATGCCTTTGATGCAAATGAATCTACTAGAGTAAAAGGGTGAAAATCGGCCAAGGAAGTATGGGATAAGTTGAGAGAGATTTATGAAGGGAGTGACAATGTTAGGGAGCAAAGAAAATCTATGCTTGTTGCCCAATATGAATCTTTCAAAATGCATCCTCATGAGAATGTTGATAAAATGTTTTGTAGATTCAATGATATTATTAAAGATCTTGAATTGCTTGACAAAGAATATACATTGAGTGAGAAAAATAGAAAGATCTTAAATGCTCTATCTAAAGATTGGGAGAGTAAGGTGACAGCAATAGAGGAAGGTAAGGACTTGAATTCCATGTCCATTGAAAATCTTGTAAATTCTCTAACCTCTTATGAATTGAAATTCAAGTCTAAAATACAAGATGATGAGGAAGCAAGGATCAAGAGAGGCATAGCACTCAAGGCCTCACAAGAAGATGGTGAAGATGTGGAGTTAAATGACATGGTAAGGACATTGAAGAATCTTCTAAATAAAAGGAATTCTAGAGGAGGAAGAGCAAGTAACGATAGAAGACAAAAATTCAAGAATTTCAAAATCACTTGGGATGAATGCAATTTGGATGAAGAAATGAAAAAAGAAGAAGAATCAACTCAAATGGCACTTATGGCCTTTGGAGATGATGAGGTAAACTCTAATCACTCTCTTAGTGATGAAGATGATGATGATGATGATATGCAAGTTCTTACGATCAAAATGCATAAAAGTTTGAAAGAATCTTATGCCAAAAATAAGGATTTGAAAATAAAAATAAATGCTTTATTAAAAAGAAAATTCTAGACTTTTTCAAGAAAATAAAATTTTGAGAAAAGACAATGATGTCTTGAAAAGGTACAAAATTGATTTTGATTGCAAAAATGATTTGAAAAAGAAGTTGGAAAATAAAACAAAGTTTTATGAAAAAATGTTGGAGGAACAAAATCTTTTAAAGAAAGAATTGATGATTTGAATGCTTCTCTCCAAAAGAAGAAACAAAATATTTTACAAAGAAAAGAAAAACATGTTTTACATGGCAAAAATGATTTTATTATCTCTAGAAAAAGAGGAATTACATTTATTAAACCTACTTTTGTGAATGATCCTAGTATTATTTGTCATTTTTGTTGCTAAGTTGGACACATGCAAAATGATTGCTATGTGAAGAAAAATATAAGAAAAGGCATGAAATCCATGTGGATTGTTAGATCATGTTGTACTAACTCTTGATAGAAAACTTGGGACTATAATTTACTAAGTGTTAGTCAATTATGTGATAGAAATCTTTATGTGTTATTTAAAAAGTATGAGTGTTTGGTTCTTGATATTAGTTTTAACTTTGTTTTCAAAGGAAAAATACTTTTGAGAAAAAACAGGGGATCGGACGTCCTACAGGTTTTCGGACGTCCGATAGCATTTTTTCTAAACATTTGTGTGTATTAATCTTGGATATTTTGTTGGCCAAAAATGGATCTCTAAACTTGTTGACCTTATTGATTTGATCTTAATGGACCTATTTTGTGTTTATTGGCTTTCCAATGCTTTGTTATTTGGCTTTGTCAAAATTTGGGTTCAATAAGGGGTAGTTAATATGTTTTTTGATTGATGACAAAAGGGGAAGAAATGTTAGATGATTTTCTCATTTTAGCTCTTATTGAGGGGGAGTTTCTCTCCTTCCCTTGCAAAATCATCATTTGGTTTGTCATCATCAAAAAGGGGGAGATTGTTGGCCTTGTTCCTAGGTTTTGATGATAACAAAATAAAATGATGATTGGACTAATGTTTTTATGTGAGAATTATGTTAAGACAGGTCCTTGACTCATTGAAGAAGGAAAGGAATCAATTCAAGAAGAATTGAGAAGATTTTCACTTGTCGGACGCAAGGATCGGACCGTGAACAGAGGTTTGGACGTCCCACAGTTTACGACAAGCTTCAGATGATGCTTTCGGACTGTCACTCAAGTTTGACGTCCGAGGTTGAGAGGATGGACACATGAGCTCGGTTACATTGGGCGGTGGAGTTCTTGGTTGGGCGTCCGGCTTTACAACCTAGAATTCAACAAGCCGGACGATGGTTTGACGCAGAAACGGGGTTTGGGCGTCCGACAGTAAGGATCGGACGTCCGGGATGTGACGACTCAACGACTAGTTTTCTAACACTATTTTTTTGAAGAGCTTCTTCATGCCATTTCTCACACTTTATAAATACTCACTAGTTCAATAAGATAGAAGACTTTTGCCTACATGAAATACAAGCTTACAAGTGAATATTTGAGTAGAAATCTTCTTTGTTTGTTGTATAGGTGTGGCGAAAGTTGGGTTTGTGAGGTTGCTCAAGTGAAGGTTATTCTATAGGAGGCATAAAACCTTGGTGAAGGTGAGCCTATCACTTGGAGTGGTAAAACCTTAGTGAAGGTTGCCTCACTTGTAAAATAGTTCTTAGTTGGATGGTGAGCTTTCAATTGTAACTAGTTGAGGGTTTACTTGGAGAGTAGTAAAACTCCTTTGCTCAACCAAAGGGTGTTTGGGGTGAGAAAGGAGTGATCCTTCACTTGTACAAGTTTAGTTAGTGTCACCATCAATTGAAGAAGCTATTTGATGAATTCAACTCCAAGTTTGGAAGAAACTTGGGAGTTTGATTGGTTTGAATTCCTTTTACCTTTTTGTTACTTTATTCTTTGTGGTTTAAGATTGTTTACATTTATCATTATTGTGGTTGTTTGAGTATTTGTTTGCTTGAACAATTTTAGTTGATTTCTTGGGTTGCATTTCGGGACCTACAAGGTGAGACTGTCACACCTTCCTCCCTCTCACTCAAAAGTTGTTGCAAAATTTGTTCTGTGGTGTCATGGATGTGAAATTTTAAAAAAAGGCAAAAAAAAAAAAACAAAAAGGAAGGAAAGAAAAGTAGTTGAAAAAGGCGTGCGGATAATAATGGAAGAAAAATCCTAAATATTATATCAGAGGACTATTTTCCTCGTGGAATGGGCAGTGTGTCCTTGCCTGTTTTCTTTCTGATGTCTGAATGAACGGGCTGCTTGTCCGTGAAAGGAGCTACACGTAAAGAATAAGAAATGGGCCTTAGTGAATTCAACCAAGTTTCTATTTTTTTTCTTTTGTTTTCCCAAAACGTTAACTATTTAGCCTATTTTTGGGAGGGAGAGCCTAAAAAGACTTGTATGAGGATTGGAAAATTATCCACCGAACTAGATAAGTGCACTACTGCACTGAAACACTACACTTCAACACTATACTTCTTGTTGATATACTAGACAGGGTTTGAACCCCCGACCTAATGCACGAGAGATCTCTCTGATTATTGGACCAAGATCCAATGGTTGAATTCAACCTAGTTGGGTTTCCAATTTTTGCTTTGTTTAAACCCCAAATATAGATTACTTTGTTTGGATAGTGTATTATTTACAAAAATTTATATACTTACATCATTAACATACTTTTTAACTATCTTTTTGTTTCACATACATCCTATGTTTTCAGAGTCGGACCAAAAATTGACTTGACCAAATTCGGGGTCAAAGGTTAATGGGTTCAACTGGGTTTGATTTGGGGTCAAATCGGATAACGTCATAAATACGTTATATATATATATATATATATATGCGTGTGTGTATATGTATACGTATGTATGTATGTAGAAGAGAGAGAGAGACACACACACACCTATTCATTATTACTGCATCTTTAAAATTTAAAGAAGGAAAAGGTCCAATAAGCAACTAACGAAAAAAAAAAAACAAAAATAGCAATGCACAACTACCGCTTAAAAGAAGGAAAAAGAAGAGAACTTTCAAACAAAAATAATTGGCTCCTATAAATTAGAGAGGGGAAAATGTCCAATTCTCAAGGTTAGCAGTAATCAAGATTGTAATATTCTTGAATGTTAGGAAAAAAAAAGAAATGAATTCTCAAAATACCTAAGCACGTCCAATAATTCTCAAAATGGAATTTATTTATGTAGAAAAATCAATTATTTTCTTGAAAATTTGCCAAGCCTTTAAAAATGACTCTTATTCAATTCTAATACTTTAGAACAAATTCAATAAAAAAGAATATTATAGAATTCAATTAAAACATCCAAACACCAATAAAATGGAATATTGTAGAAGGTTTGTCTATTTTTTGGTATTTTTCTCCTCTTTTCTTTTTTCTTTTGTACTCAGTCAAGAATTAAAGGTCAAAGGAAGAAAGGAAAAAAAAAAGGGTAGAAAAGTGAAAAATTAAAAAACCCGGTTTAATACCGGTTCACCGGTCAAACCCAGTTTTGACTGAATTTGACCGGTTTTTGAATTTTCGAGTAATTGAATTGACTCGGATCGGATGCCTGACCGGTTCTTGATTTGACTAGTCCGACCGGCCAATCCGGCCCGAGTCTGAAAACATGGCATACATCATGTTAAAAAAATGTTATAATATTCTTTTTTTCAAAAAATTATCCAAATAATCTATTGTCTCTTGTAAAAAATTTGAGATCTATAAGGTGAAATTAGGAGTGCAAATCATTGCATTGTTGGAAGAATGCAGTTTTTTGCTAATATTTTAATTAAGATTAGATTTATTTTACAACTTGATTTTATTTTTCACCTGTATCCACCTAAAATTGCTAAGTCATCGTGATAAATGGTATGATAAGGTGTACATGGCACATAAAAACATCAATTGGTCAAACTCGGGTCATAATTTCAAACTCGATTTCAACATATAATAAAATGGTCCAGATTCGGATTAGGTCGAAACATATAAATTTACATCCAATCTGTTTAACTTAGAGATCAAATGGATTTGGGTCAGATTTGAACTAACAAATTTATTGCCTATTTCGAATTCAGAAAAAATGAATCGAATTCAGATCAAATCCAAATATGGACCTAATTCATTGGCAATCCTACAACAGTGTTAGACGCATTCAGAAATCATGATCTCCATTTGAATTGTAGGGTCTAAAAGCTTTTAGTATAACTAACACACATCTTAGAAATAATTTTAGCTATTCACCTTCAGCTATAAATGGACTAAAGAGCGTTGACCTATAAAAGTCATCGCCAAATTGAGTAAAAAACTAATTTAAGGGGGACCCACAAGGAAACCAGCACACCCTCACTAAGGAATGGTTTGTTTTTTTTTCAACAGTACGGAGTCATCGCCAAATTGAGTCAAAAACTAATTTAAGGGGACCTACAATCATGTTCAATCAATTGATAACTGAAAAGGTTCCCTATAGACCTTAAACCCAAATTGAAGAACCCACAATCTTTCGATGTGGGACGGAAGCCTCAATTTAAAGGTACATGCTTTATCTCAAATCCAAACTCAACTTCTACTCAAGTTTAAACTTCGATAGCATGATTCGATCCTAAATTTGATTGGTTTGAGCTCTTTTTCACTTTTTTAATACCAATTTGTTGATTCCTCTACAAATCTGGTCAAGTCTTGGATCTTTTGTTAATGAAATATACTTCTCAGTTTCTCATCACCAGTCGTTATGTTGAATCATTCAGGTACCAACTACTCCGAGCAGCAGCGTTTCTTGTTTTAAAAATTGCCAACCACCAAAGCATGGAGTTTTTGGACTATTGGCAAATTGCAACTAAACCAAGAAACAGAATTGGCCAACCATTCCAGATAAGAGAAAAGAAAACAAATCTGACACGTGTCAAACCCATGTTTTCCTCTGTAGAATTCCAGCAGGAAAAACCGATTTTGCCACTTCGATTTTGAGTCAGAAAAAAATTTTGAGCGCCAGAGAAGAGAGAGAAAAAACAAAAAAAGACACTCAACTTTAAAATCCTACAATTCAGAAAGAGGGAAAAACAAGAAACCAAGTTGAGAAAAGGAAAAAATGGCAACAGCATTATCTTCTTTGGGTTCAGCAACTCTAGCTCAATCCCAAATTACTGGTCTTGCTGTTGGTCTTAAGCTTCAGAAGCCTTCTCTCTTTAATCCCAAATTTACCCAATTTCACTAGGTAAATTTCTTTGCTTCTGTCATTATTGGTATGATTCTGTATCATTTGTTCTGTATACTGGTTTTTCGGTGCGTATTTGTCTCCAATTTTATCGGGTTTTGATTCTGTTGAAGTTTAAAGGTCAAAGGTCAGGGAAAATGTTGAATGGTTCAAGATTTTGTCAACTAGTTAAGTGGGCTATGGAAATTCTTGGGCTTTCAAGTAGAATTATGCTTTTTTTGATATTGCTGTGGTTGTATTTGGTTTATATGCATAATAGCTGCTAAATTCTCTGTATATATGGTGGCTTTTTGCTATGGTGGTGTGAAGTTTATGGATTGCGTAGTTCAAATTCTCTGTATACAAATTCTAACTTTGGTTATTGTCAAGTGTATTCTGGAATTAGTTATTATAGGAGTTTAAGTCTACATAATTAAATAACTTTTTGATTCAAAAAAGGTGAGACTTAGTGAAATTTAGTGTTTCTGAAGGTTTCAGAGAGATGAATTTTGCTCGATTCATGTTTGTAAATATGCTTTGTTGGAAACATTCAGATTAATGACTGGTCAATCGATTTTGCAAGAGTTTTCTGGATGATGATTGTCAGTGCTTGGGAATCTTAGAGTGGATCAGGGTTCACATGTCATCAGTAAGATTGGTGAAATAGATTTTCCTTAAGGGCCATATAAATATGTGTTTAATGCTGAGAGGCACTACTTTTGGTGGATTGCCTAATTTTTTCACCCATACTAATATATGTGTCTTGTATCAACTATTCAAGGTATGTCTTAGCTTGCTGATTTACGTTTTATACATATAATCAAGCCACTTCTATGTTGTGTCCCTATTCTTTTCGTTATTCTCCATCCTTTTCAATTTTGAAAAGGAAATTCACTTTGAGCTTATGAACCAAGAGAGAGAAAGCTCAGTAGAAATTTTGGTTTCAGACTCCACACTAAGTTTTCATCTACTGCATCTAATTGGAAATATTATGGAACTGCAAATTACTTTTCCATGTTACAATTTCTCGATTTGGAGAATTTACTTCTTGCATCCAGTTAACTATGTGCTTTGCTTTTATATACTACTTTTGTACACTAGTAAATTCCCGCTTATGCAAATCATGTCTTCATCTTTATTGTTTCTGGAAAATCTGCCTCCTGAGGCATTATTTCTTGAGGTATCATTTGTATTCACTCCCTCTTAATCAGATGATATGTCCTAAATACCTTTTTTCTGTCATAATAAGAGTCTCTCTAAACCTGTGAGCCTACAAAGTGTTACTGATAGTTGTTACTTGTACTAGATATTCTATGTAAGAGCTCTCCCTTGGATAAATACGAAGGATGCCTTTTGGTTGGAAGCTCTAACTTCTCTTCTCTTTCATCCAAATTTGCTTGTGGTTATCTGTCCCTGCAGTAGTCATTTGTGCAAGTTAATCAAAGGATGTTAAGAGTCCAGACCTTTATGCTATGTGCTATATCCTGTTTATGACATCTTTAATGGAACCATTTGCTTCTGCTGATTTTGGAATTGAAATTATAAATGCAATCTTATGTGTTTTTCCCTTGGTGGCTGATGACATAATAGAACTACACTTTTCTGTTTTCTTTCTAGTTTTTCCTATTAATCTTCTGATGAATTAATACATATGGAATTGCAATATCTTCAAGGAATCTTTTACATGTAATTCTTCATCAAATGTATATAAAGTTAATTGAGGACTTGATAGTTGTTTTTTCTTTTACCTAAGATGCTTGTTGTTTCCTGTATGCATCCAGGAGAAGATCTCGAACTGTTGTGAAAGCAACTTCTCGGGTGGACAAGTTCTTGAAAACGGATGTTATTGTTTCACCATCTATCCTTTCCGCCAATTTTGCAAAGTTAGGAGAGCAGGTACAGTTCTTGTGTTATCATATTTTTCCATTATTCTAGATCATTGGATGAGATGAATAGCAAGTGGCATGAAATCCAATGCTGTAGAAATATCATGTCATTATTGTCCCCTTAAGTTTGTTGAGATTTTAACTCTTCCAGTTTTTATGCATTTAGGTAAAAGCAGTTGAGTTGGCAGGTTGTGATTGGATTCATGTTGACGTCATGGATGGTCGTTTTGTTCCAAATATAACTATTGGACCTCTAGTGGTTGATGCCTTGCGCCCTGTCACAGACCTTCCATTGGATGTGCATCTGGTATCTTTGTCTTTCAAATGTCAATAGATGACCTTTAGAACTTGCAAGCAATGATTTGCTTACCTGCAATTAAAGTGTGCAGATGATTGTTGAACCTGAGCAGCGAGTGCCTGATTTTATAAAGGCTGGAGCCGATATAGTTAGTGTCCACTGTGAGCAGTCTTCCACCATCCATTTGCATCGTACACTGAATCAAGTAAGTTCATTTCTCCTGAAACTGTAATTTCATACTTGATTGAAATTTAGCTTACTATTCTCAACAAGCGTGTCATCCAGATTTCTCAGCATTCCACCTTGGAAACAGAGCGCAATTAAGACAAAAGTTCATCAAACTGATGATCTAAAACACTTAAGGTTGCAAGACTTGTGATTTGGTTGAGATAGACTGGTATATGCTAGAGTCATGTCACTGTTTATGTAAATGAGTTCACTTCTCTTCAAATTGGGCAAATCTGCCACCTCAGTTATATGTATGCAACAACTGGCTATCGTACTAGATATGGGAACTCACATGGAATCTAACCTAAAAATTACAATGCAGTTGTTAAAGCTGTTCCTACCTGGGCATCACCTGCAATATTCTCATCATGATCTAACTCCATCTACTTATTTCATAATATGCGCTATTTTCTGAATGAATCCATCAGGTCTTGAATTCGTAGGTTCTTTGTAATCATATAAATCCATTACTTGTAAGCTGAACATAAACTAGCAATGCAGTTTTCCTTCCTAATGAATTCGTCATCTCTCTACGTGACCTCATCTATTTCACTGTATTGAATTTTGAATTTTAGTAAATGCATGGTAAAAGACTTATTTGAAATTCAAATTTCTGAAATCATGATGACATATACAAATTAATGCTATTTTTGTTAAAAGCTTCTTTCTATACTGTTCACCTATTTATTTGCTTTAAAACATCATAAAAATCACACTTCAATTTATTCCTCAAGTTTGATATTATGGCTTCTGTTGGATTATTTGTTTAGAGCAATTCATTTCTTTGAGCCTAAATAATTTTTTTCATTCAGATCAAAGATCTGGGAGCTAAAGCTGGAGTTGTCCTGAACCCTGCCACCCCATTGACTACAATAGAATATGTACTTGATGGTAAGATTGGTTCATATCAGTGCTTATCGAAGAGTGGAAAGATGTGATTACTTAATTCTGGATAATCCCTTAAATGTTAGAAGTGGAATGATGGTGATCCAACTTTATTCTTCGTGGAGTGTATATCTGATGGAGTGCACTAGTAGCATCAAGATATTAAGTTTGGAAGGATGACGAGAGTAGGGGTTCTGGATTAAAAGAGGAGGAAAATAAAAAGCCCCATGGATACTCTCGTACAATGTTTCTAATTGGATTGATGAGAGAACCTTGCAAGATCACTTAGGCATCTAATATCAGAGAGTTTAACTGGAAATCTGGAGTCTATGATGAAGCCCTTTTGTGATAGGTTCACCTCAAAATTCAACATTACCATTGAAGCAAAAGGCTAGCATTCTTACAGGACGCTAGATTTAAAATTTTCAGCCACAATATATCATCAGAAGTAAAATTTGGGAATTAACATGTGAATTTGGCAGAGGAATTAATAGACATCCACAATGTGTTTTAGTAGTGGAATGTGAAATTAACGGTACATACTCTTTTCTTCTTTCAGTGGTTGATTTAGTATTGATCATGTCGGTGAATCCTGGCTTTGGTGGTCAGAGCTTTATTGAGAGCCAAGTGAAGAAAACCTCGGACTTGCGAAGACTGTGCGTTGAGAAGGTACTGCTCCCTCATCTATAACCTTGGCCATAAACAACTGAAAGGAACACATTTTAATGTTTGGTTTGCAGGGTGTGAATCCATGGATTGAAATAGATGGTGGAGTTGGTCCTAAAAATGCTTATAAGGTGAGAGATATACATTTTATAACCCTTGCTGTCACTCTGTCTCCCTCCGGCTCCTTCTCTGTGTTTGTGCACATGTATGTGCACATGCCTACTGTCTTTTTTTTCTTTTTTTTTTTTTTCAGCGTCTGCATTCCTGCTGTTGATAGTATGGCCATTATTAACATCACATAAGCTTTTATTTTATCGGTCAACTGAATAGAGTGAGATAAGCACAACTTGATGATTGAATTGCATTCTTCTGCAAAGGCTCTTAATTCTTAAGTGGGGTGGACAACCAATCGTGTGTCAAATATATATATTTTTCTTTACACACAGCAATCAGGATTGACATGTTTATTATTTTTAACTGTACATGTTTTGGCATCATATATCAACTGTGTATCAAGTGCTTTGCTGTGCAGTAAACTGATTTGCTAAATATTGAGGAAGTGCTTGCTATGCACAGATCAGCATTCTATGTGCTGTTTTGTATGTATCAATTGACAATTGAAACTGAAATCTTAGATACCTAACTCTTTCAATTGTGATGTGGTTTTCCAGGTGATCGAGGCTGGTGCAAATGCTATAGTTGCTGGTTCCGCTGTCTTTGGTGCTCCAGATTATGCAGAAGGTAGAATATGCGGAAGTGTTACTAGGATCTAGTCATAACAATTGAATATCCTAATCAGTTTACGCATCTCTTCTCATGAAATGTTTGTTTTACAGCTATAAAAGGAATTAAAACCAGCAAAAGTCCAGTTGCTGTTGCTGTCTGAAGATCTACCTTTGTGATGTGATTTTAGTATGACTTGTGGATCTCAAGATTTTCATTCCCATGTAAGTCCCTGTTGTACAGCTCGTAATGAGCTCCGTACTGTTCTTTGTTCTTTGACTACTTCTCTCTCTCTTAGATCCTGTCCATCCAATGTTGCTATGCTTTGCATTAGTTTAGCTTTGAGTCTCTAGACCATAAGGTTGAGAAGTGACCATCAATTGGATTAATTATCGAGTTCAACTAGTAAATATGATTGTACAAGCCAAATACTGTCAGGAAGTGGAATTGAATTGCTCAGAATGCATTGCAGAAACGATGTGAAATCAGTTCTCTCTCAAATATACTGATTTATCACAAGTCTATGGTCAGAAGTCTAGAATAGAGGTTAGAATGAATAATGAAAAGGTGCATTCCTTATCAGGTAGCCTGTTAAACTTCTGTGTAAAGATATAAGATTTCTGCATTGGGGAGTTGATGAGCAGGAGCTTTATGGTAGTTTTCAATTTTCATCTTCTGCTTTTCAAAATGGTTTCTGCTTGAAATTTTGCTCTTTCATCTTTATTTTATTTTGTACAGACAAGCCGGATCTAAACTACTTTACTTTCATTCGCAGGTGATACACAGGAGAAGGTCACGAAAAGCAGCAAAATGCAGTTTTTATGCTGTCAGATACACTGTTCATAATTTGATTTCTCTGGCTTCAAAAGTGAACATCATTGACAGTTAATGGACACACGCAGTAAGTTAAAAACAAAGAGAGCTGTCGCAAGATGACAGATTGATTGTAACTCATATTGTAGCATACTTTGTGTGACACTATAGAGGTTATATATATATATATATTTTGTACTTGTAATTAATTGTGCCCCAAGTAGTGCCCATCTCAGTAAGCATTTGAGCGTGTGAGTTTTTGTTTTTGGTCCTTTCTTTTAAATCTATCTATATCTGAACAATGTTCTGTTCCCTTGATCTGTGTACCACAGTTTACTAGTTTTCCCCTTATGATTATTACCTAATAGGAAACGGGAAATTTTTATATACAATGAACAAGCCAAAATTTTGCATCCCGTTTAAATTCATTTCTTTAGAAATTTTTGAGAGTGGTTTTAAGGAAATAACACTATATTACCTTTTTAGAATGCATGTGAGGTACTAAATATAGTTGGAAGATGTCTGAAGGGAATATTTAAAAAACTATCTAGAAATTTGATTCTATTTAAAGCAGATAATCCATTGATCCAATTGAGCTCTAAATTATGTCAACAACTGGAAAGTTATACTCTCACGTCCTTTTTTTTTTTTTTTCAAATAACTAGAAGAGTTAGGACCATTTTTCCCAGTGGAACCCATTAGCGACTCAATTTAGCATCTATATTATACATATTAAACTGCATTTTGACATCCTTTTTCATAACTCATTGCTGTGTTATTCAAATAATCCAACAAACGTCTCATTTTGCGATACTTGAACCTGATATTGAATAATTTTTCAAGAATCCAAGCGTCCACGTTCCTTGGATTGTTGAAAAACTTGAGTCACCTCAATCTCTCCGATGCAAGATTTGCCAGTGAAATTCCCCATCATCTAGAAAATCTTTCACATTTATCGTAATTAGATTTCAGGTGGAATTGGTTGATAATTAAGGATTTTGGATGGGTTATTGGGCTTTCTTATCTATAAGGCATTGTTCTAGCCTCGATGGAGCCTTCGAACTGTTCAAAATGGGTTATAGACAATTAACATGCTTTCTTCACTAACAATACTACAATTGTTTGATCGTAGACTTTTTATCACTTTTAATCATTCACGGGTCAATTTCACAAGTCTTTCTTCCATGAACTCAGTTTCAAAAATTTTAACAATTACATGTCCAATCTTATTGGCTGATCATCACCTTATCTATATTATTTTTTTGATCCAAATTAAGGTGTATTTTAGCTCGATCTACAGATAAACTATTTTGATGATTCAACATTGAACTTTGATACTTCAACATTGAAATCACATCGTAGTATGACTGCTACATATTTAAATCTAAATGATAATGACTTGTAAGGGATCAATACCAAGTGAAATAGACCAATTTATTAGATCACAAATAAAGTATACGTCTGAATATGCTCAGCATTTTTTAGAATAATTTACTTGAACTATACAGAGTTACCAATCTACCGTGACTTTTAACCTCAGGCCAAAAAATTTAAGACGTAAAACAACGTCGACACTATCTTAAAATCGTACACACTCCGTCACTTTCCTAAGGGGCATACAATGAAGACTACATTGGAAGGATAACATCGTTAAACTCAACACTCCCTTTCATGAGCTAACTTCTTTGAGTGGTAAAGTATATTGTATCAATAGTGCCAACCTGAGGAAACTATCATCAATACGTAGAAGAAAAGAAATTGAATAGAAATGAGAATCTTACACATACAAATTCCATTGGGCAGAATATTACAACTCTTCATGCATATGTTCAGAGTTTTGTCCGAATTCTCCTTTGGATATTAATTTTCTTGTACAAGTTTGTGACACGAAAGTGTCGATTTCACTTGAATGACTGTTGATTGGACATTGTACTAGTGATTCTGAGATATAGTATGGTGCTAAAAGTGGCTTATAGTGCATAGCAATAACAACACCACATTGGTATATTAACATTTATACATCCCGTATGCATATTGGACATGAACCATAATAACAAATCAATTATCCACCCTAACCAAATAGAATATGTGACAAGCTCATCGCAGTATCTCCAACATCAGTACCCACAAAAATCGTAAATTTCATGACTAGTGATTTAGAAGATGATGATCAACCAATATCTTTTTAAGGTGGATAGAGACCTATTTCCATAACATACCGTTATAGATGATTAACAATCTGAAGTTAAAATTGAGAGAAGAAATGTTAAAGGATAGAGTGCAAAACTAATTACACCTAAGGGGGAGTTTTTGTAATTAATCCGAGAATAATATACAACATATCATGGGGTTAACTACAATTACTTCCCCTGAGGTTGTAACAAACTATCAATCGAACCCTGAAGTTTGGCTAAATAATGATCAAACCCTTTGAATGAGAAAACAATTGATCAAAATCATCCGCACTATCTTGACTCGTTAGTTTATGTGGCAGCTTTAAAGAAAAACTAATATTACAAGTCCCAAAATAACTTATATAGCCCATATTTTATCAGACTTAATTTTGTTTTCTACCAAAATAATATATACTAAGCCAAAAAATTAATTAAAAAAGAATTTATCTCAAGTTAGTGAAAGAGAAAAAGTAGAAAAAGTTAGACAATGGTAGACTCATTTTCCACATCTGCAACATCAGTGGTCGACCCATAAAAATTCTCTGCTAATTTGCTTCCAATACTTCCCACTAGAAATCGCACCGTGCTATGCACGGGATTACATTTAAAATAATAATAAAATTAATGAATTATTTATAATAGTCATGTGAAAAAAGTTAAAAAAATAAAAAGAGTTCCATTTTAGTATCTAAATTATATTGTATTTATGTATCTTATATAAAATCATAATGTACACTCAAAAGTGAAAAATAAAAGAAAAGCTCACCAAAACAGTCAAAGAGATACCAAAAGTAGTCAAATATAACATTATGTCCCACTTCTATTCAAATTACTTCCGTAACTCCACAACTTCTCTCTACTTGACACTGCTCTCATCAATACATGTTCCTCATCTCTTTAGTTCAAATTTGTCACATCTATATAACCTTTATCCTGCCTCCAAAATGTAAATTCTCTTTACTCTACACAATTTCACCCCATTTGTCTTATATTTGATCTAATTTTAGAGTCCACTTATCTCTTATTCTATTATACTTTCCACCTATTTATAACAGTAAATGGTAGCCTATTTATTTTGACTTGCCCATCGACAAATATAGGTTTGGGTACATAATTTAATCGAGTTAAAATTGATGATCCAATTAAATTTATGAATTAGTGGAACCTAAATGGTAGATTTAGATCACTTATTTAAAATCTGATAAATTAAAAGTTGATTCAAACTCAATCATTAGTGGATAAGTTTAGATAATGCTAATCCAATAGTTTTATTCTAATTTCTGTAAAAACATATTTAGCATTCTTTTCCTCCTCTTTGATTTTCATTCCTTTTTTTTTAATTTTATCATACTTCCTCCGCCACTTTCATGAAAGTTTAATAAACTTTTTTAGTGTAAATTTATTTCTTGCATTAATACTAAATTATTTTTAGAGTGAAAAAAAAATCTAAAGTTCACTATTATTACAATTTTTATGAATGACTTTGTTGTTATTAGTTAGTTATTATAGAATTGTAGAAATTGTATTTCAAATAGATTCCTAAAATTATGCACATATGATTTATTTAGTAGTTAGTTGGTTAAATAATTCGTTTGATTGGTTAGTTGTTATAAAGTTAGAGGTTTAAAAGATTTGTTTGATTGGTTGTTGTAGAGTTAGGGTTCATTTGGTTTATAGGATGAGACATGATTAGATGACTTATCCCATCTCATCCAATGTTTGGTTACATTTTTATAATTGGATTAGATATCATGTTAACTAAATTAATCCTCTCTAGAGGGGGATAAAGTCATCCCATGGAGGTCTTGGTATTATTTATTGGAGGATAATTGTGAGAGGGGATAATGATTTATCAAATTCTTTTACGCTTATCAAGAAAGACAAAACATGCAACTATATTAATAAACCAAATACTAGATAACAAGAATGAGTAATCCCATAATGATTAATCTTAGGATTAATTATCCAAGGATGAATCATCCCATCTCATCCAATTAGTGAACCAAACGAACCCTTAGAGATGTGATTTGGCAGATCAAATAGATAATAATTATCTAATATATCTGAATTAAAATAAATGTAAAATTATAAGAAAAAAGGGATTGGAATTTCCTTGACTTGTGAAGGTTCTGATAAAAAAAAACCTGTCTTGCAATACATATTTGATAATTCTTCCATCAAGACTATCACTGTATTCTCATTCCTCCGTCCTTCCCTCTTCTCTTATTCTCCTCCATCTTTTTAAACTCTAGTTTTTCCTATTTTCTTATTCCCTTCACGTTTATGTTCTTTTTTCATCAATCCATTCAAGACATGAACATAAAACCGTCATGTTATCTGATTTGTAAGAGATTTGGTACACCATGATTAGAGAAATCAGACCTGCTGTTGGTGAAATACGTAATAGAGTTGTTATCTTCTAAAAATCTTGGTTACTTGATTGATTTTTTTAATCAATTTAATGGAAGTTTTTTCTTCATATCATTTGGAGAGCCATCTCTTTGGATGGGAAATGGGTTGCTAAAGTGGGTTAAAAATAACTGGTGGTTAATTTTCACACACAATTTTTCCCTTTTTTAATCCAATTTTGAGGTCAAAACATGCTACCTAAAAATGAGAGAAACCAATTTACTATCGTGAGATTGATAATGGATCCTCGATACTTGTTTGCTGATATGGCTTATTTGTGTAGTGTCCCTGATGAGAATTATTTTGCCCCAAATAATGTGAAATTTGCTCTTGATGTGGGTAGGAAAGGATGGTCGCCTCTCGTTTAGGCTCATTTGGCAATTCTGCAATCAATTTTGGCCGAGTTTGGAGCATAAGTTGCTACTTATGCGAAAAAAATGAGTGTAACATAAAAAATTTCACCACAATCCTGCAAATAGATGATTTTGTGTGACGTGGTGGTTGGTAGCAGATAGCGATTAATGAATGAGTGGTGACGTGAATTGCTGCTACAATGGCTGTTGCCTTCTTCTCTAGTGAGGAAGGGAATGAAAATAAAATAGAAAAAAAAAAGATGATGTAGAAGATCTATCATATATGTATTGCAAGTGGGGTTTTCTGTGAGGGGTCTCCAGCGGTTAGGAAAATCTCAATCCATTTTTCTAAGAATTTCTATTTAATTTAATTTAATAAATATCTCCTTAGTCTAATAATGGTTACTAACTTCTATCCATATCTACCCAATATCTATTCTAATTAATACATATCCCATTCCAACACACGTTTCTATTTAGTTGCATAATTTACGATACTACTTTCATAATACTTGAACTATCATCTTCTGTCGTTACTCATCCCTTCTATTCAATGTCATTTTTTGTAAACAACAATCCTGTTAATCACCTTCCTTGCTTCCTTGCTTTGTTCATCTAAAACCTAGTTTCAATTCTAGCATGGAACATACTTCATTACACGAATTACAATGACGCCTTGATTTCAAGCTTACAAGATTGCAAAGGAGGAAACAATTGGTTACAAGTAATTTTACTCATGAGATCGCCATTTTACTCAAGTAATTTTCTCTTTCTCAATCTTCTGTAATTTTCTCTTTGTCAATTTTCTTTTTATATGAGAAATTTTCCATCTCCACCTCTCCAATTTTCAAGCTATCCTCTCTCTCAGACAAGAGACTGTTGGTGTACTTGGGTAATTTTCTCTTTCTCAATTTTCTTTTTATTTGAAAGTTAGAGTGCTACAAGTCTCCAGATTTTTTCGTTCTGAGCCTTCTCCGATATTTGCTTTTTTTCATTTTTTTCTCCATGAATTTTTCTCCTAAAATTTTTTGCCTCTCTAATCTCTATGAATTTTTCTCCCAGAGTTGATAAGGAGTGCTCATGTGTACCAATTGGAGAGAGGGGCAGAGGAGGTGGCTGAGAAGGTGTATCTGTTGCTTAAGATTCTTGAATATGAGGAGATGAAACCCTATCAAAGTTTTCACTTTGCAGAAATTTGATGTCTCAACACATTTTGCAGGGATGGCTAATGGTGTTTGGGATTGCATTTATGTGTTTAACATGGGTTTAGACAAGCAGCCTAATCTGGATTTCATTCCGGAGGATTAGATAATTACTAGGTATTACAAACTGATTGAGTTCTCCTTCTCCTATAATTTTTCTTTGCAAATAATACTTATCCCTAATTAAGTCTATATTGATTTTCTGATTATTTATATTTTGAAAGAACTGTTTAATTTGGGCCGCTGTGCAATTCTCTACTATTAGAATCGGTTCTTGGATGTGGGACTTTAGATTTCTAATGAATTAATGAAACTACCATTGAGAAAACTAGCAACTAAAATCCGTAATTGGTCTTCTTAGCAGCAGGGGTTGACTAGACATGGTAAAAATGCACATTTTCTCCAGTTGGGTTTGTTCCTATGACTGATTTATTGAGTAAGCAGACCGGTTGTTATATGTAGCCGTATGCTTGGGAGCTGACTAAATACTTGATATTTACGTTATACTCCCAAATGGATATTGATTAAAATAATAATCTTTTAATTTTTAACTTATTTTTGGTATAACTATTACAAATAATTCATTAATTATTATTATTATTTTAAATATAAATCTCGTGTATAGCACGGGTCAAAATTCTAGTGATTTTGTAAGCGAACTCCTTTTTAATGTGTTGGGTATCTTGTCATTTTAGGGTTGGGCCTCACAATTTTAGCCACATTCCATTTTTGTCCATTTCATGGCCCAGATTTAAAGATAGAGCATGGATGGTGCAGATTAAACCACCAAGGATTTTTAATGTAACAGTGTAATTTAGGCTTGAAAAAATGAAACTGAAAATTACAGGTAAACATACAAATGCCATTGACCGTCTATCAAGTATTTAGAAACCTAGAATAAATAAAAATAAAAAAGAGATCAAAAGCTGCGTTCCTCTTCAATAGGCAACCATGGCAATTCAGCTTTTCAAAGGCTACTTTCTTTTTCATGCGGACAAGAATAATGAAAGTTGTGAAGTCAAAGAAATTGAACAAAATGAAATTTGCTGTAGAGAATTGAGTTGTTGGCTTGAAGTAAATAATGAGAAACACCTCTTTCTCACTGAAGAGGGAAAAGAATGAAAAGGACAAATGTCAAACCTTGGATAGCGAATTGACAAGTGTTGGCTAGGTGTTAACATTCAAAAAGTAAAAATATGAGTCATCAGGTCATATAGTGCTGGAAATGTATAAAGATGACACGTCATGTAAAATCTCGAGACCTCAGGTCACAAGATTGCATGATTAATTATAATGCCTACTAAACCCACTAAACAGGTATAAATACCTGACCAAAATAAAAGATAAAGTGTATCTTCTTTTCCTTCCATCATCCATTACTAAAAAATTATCCCCACTTATTTCTCATACTAACTTAAGCATTAGAAGTTATTCCGAAGGAGAAAGCTCCGCTTCTTTTCAAGTTCCTTGATCAAGCTACGCAAAGTGTCATGAAAGTCTAGCAAGCAAGTGCAAGATTTTGTCTTTCCAATTGGTACCGTCTGTGAGAAATAAAACGTTTCTCCTTAAATTCCTCATTAAGGATGTTCATTCCAAAAGTTACAATGCCAAAATCAAGCAACTTCACCAAGGCTGTTGATGCAAAAACCAATCCAGTCACTGAACTGAAAGTGGAAAATCCACCGTTACGATAGGTGGAAATCAACCTCCAATATCGCCACTAGATACAGCCCAGTTGAGCAATTTGTCACCCAACACCAGTAACAAATGCAAAAACAATAGCTGCTTGTAGGGAAATCTATGGACAAGTGAGGTGGCAAGAAGCCAACTCATTCCCTTCTTCCTCGAATGGAACATTTGACAAAGAATTCCAATGAGAAATTTAGCTTGAAGACGGATCTTGGAAAAGATACAAGAAGTTTAGGAACTGATGCAAGCCTTCACATAGTAGCTTTTCTACACTTGATGAGGGATTCAATCCATAAAAGATCCAATGGAAAAGTGCAATAAAGAATTTATTTTATATTTCATAAAGACATGGGCCACCTTACAGATAACTGCAATGATCTCAAATGTGACATCAAATTCTAGATCAAACATGAAAATAAGCCAAGTATGCGTGCAATCAGAGAAATAATTATGCAGGTCGTGAAAGAGCTTTAGTAGTGATATCAAAGGAGGTCTTCAAGAACCTCAAAATCTAAGAGGATCCTTTCAGGTCTTAGTGCCTAGAGCTCCGAATCTAATAGTACATCATCTCAATAGGGCATCAACAAGCAAATGGTCAAGTATAACTTGCAAATAAGTTCATTTTAGAGGCCTGGAAAACGAACGTAGAAAGTGCAAAGGGATTGTGGGTTGATATATTACCCCATATCTTGTGGGCATATCATACAACTCTTCAAATCGACACTTAAAAAACCCATTTCTCTCTCACCTTTAGTTCAGACACAGTCATCGTAGTGGAAATTGGACCATCCAAACCTGAGACCTAAAAACTTCAACATGGAACAAAGACGATGAGGAGTTGCATTGCAATTCGAACCTGCTGAAAGAAGCCCGAGATCAGGCATCTATATGGGTAGGTAAGTACAAAAGATCTCACAGTATTACAATTTATGAATGCATAGCATGTACTTCAAATAAAAGGCCTAATGTCGAGAAAAAATACTGTGAGCAAGCAACGTGGAATAGTAAAATAGGATGTGAACTGAAAGGATCCTTACAAAGTGGTTTTGCCTCACCCAACGGGCTTCTATGAGCTAGAAAACTAAAGCGAGAAGCAAGTACCACATGTGTGGAATGCCACAACCTAAAGAGGTTTTGCTCTTAAATTGTAAAATGTTTAGGAATTCATGATAAACTGCTAGATCCCATTTCCCGATATACATCTTTGGGCATTATGATTCACTACCATTATTCCCAATTCTTTATGTGTATCAACCTTTTGAGGTCATGAATCTCAATTCATATAACATGCTTCTTAGATGAATCGCAGCAATTACTTCACAAGAAAAATAATAATAATGTTATTATTATTAAATAAATGAAAAAGATGAGCATAAAAGGATTTCTCATTTAAATACTTTAAAAGAATGGATCTTTTCTATAGAGATCTTTAAGTTTTTTGTATCCCTATTTCTGCTCTCACTTCTAACGTCATACCTTCTACTTTAGTTGGGAATGATTCTATGACATGAATTAGCTTCTCTAGATGACCTCTATCTCCAAGTTCATTGTCAATTCGCTGACACGGACTATTTGAGGTCTGTAAATGCCCTTCATCTATTGGCCTTAAAGAGTTAGCCTCTACAACTTCTCGGATGAAGATCTCTATATTATAAGCTAGATTGATTTCTTGAGATATCACAACAGCATCAGCGGCATTTGATAGGGTGATAATGATCTGATTCATACATCCTCAAGTTGAGAGTTTGTATAGATTATGAGCTAGCATGGGCAGGTATGGATGCTGATTCCTAAAATAATCCATTGCGGCTATTAGTCTAGTATGGAAGGTCATGCAAGTGAGTTCAGTCAAAAGCTTTTGGAATATTTTGGAGCAAAACAAGTTGGTCACGACATTAATGGCAAAGCTCGACCTCTCTACTGGAGCTTAGCCACCTAAGCTTCTAGCTTGCCCTTCTCCTCTAATTTTGCTCTTGAGGATTTATTCTCCTTCTTTTGGACCAATAGCTCCCTAATCTTAATCTTTTATGTTAATTTTGCAGTAAAGCTCAATTTTTCTTCTTCTTCTTCTTCTTTTTTTTTTTTGGTTAGATCTCAGTCCTTTAACCTCGGCCTTTTGTAATCGCTTGGTCGGGTCTTCATGCTCAGATTCCAACTTGCCAAGCTTCTAGTTAGCCCTTTTCAATTCATCCTTAAGAACAACCACCTTGGCCAGCTCATAAGCTAGTGTGGGTTCATCCAGGATACAAGTTGGAATTGCAAAAAAGGAAAAAAAAAAAAATCAGGTTAGCTCTTTTGGCTCTTTAAATTCAATAAATATTTCAAACACAGATACCTGATCCACTTTGTGGTAGAACTTTCTGATGACTTCCAGATCATTGCAATTCTTCACAACTCCTATATTTCTAGGAGAGATGGATCTGAACAGAATTTTCCTAATAACCTCAAGATTCAACATCTTAGCATTAAGGTCTAAATTCCAGTTTGGATGAAATTTTGATGCCGAGTGATTTACCATTCCTTTAGGAAGAGGAATCTCACCCCGAATACTCGCAAGAAATTAATCATCTTTGATCTCCATCACTAGAGCTTTTCCTATATCAACTGGAGGGCTTGAAATCTTAAACACATCCCTGACATTAGAAGTCCTGATCTTGACAGAAGCTTGAGTTGTTCCTTGTGGAACAGGAGCCTCTTGAGAAACAAAAGATACTCCCTTCGTTAGGTCAAAAACCCTCCTCACCAAACTAGAGTCCATCCTAATCTTAGCCTCAGCAATTGTGGTCTCGGAGGTCCTAATGTCATGGTGTTCCATCTGTTGAGTCTCTTGTTAGACTTGGGCTCTGGAACTGAAGCTTATAGGTACTTGCAAGACCTCCTGTATTTACATTCCAGAACTTTGGCCCAAGGTTCCTTCCACTGGTAATGTTGCAGTTATTGGAGCTATAGCTAGCGAAGGGAGTGGGTGACCTTGATGAGCAGTATTAATCTTTGCAATCTTCTCATCAAGATCTTTAACGCTCACCTTGGATGAATAAAAAATGCTCTTAACTGCAAGACTGGAAAACTCAGGTCAAAAGATACAAATAAAAGAATGAGACAAGAAAAATCGAGGAAAAGAGGTCTATATGCAATACCATCCAAAAATGATGTTCTGGTGATTTTCTTCTAGCACATCTCGCTTCATACCAGCCTCAACTAGAACCGCTTGAACAAGAGGAACATGTGAAGGGTCTCTTTGAAATGATCCAAGGTGTGTATATCCTCTTTTCCATACTCATTCTACTAAGGGAAAAGATCTGACAACTTCTTCTCTTAATCTCAGAACTCATAAGAAACGTAGGTCTTATCAACATAAAAGAACTCCTTTCACCAACCAATGTTAGCTAGGGAAATCCCAAAGAAGAACTTTTTATCTTAGGTTGAGAACTAAAATAAAAGGCCCCCTCTAATTTGGCTTTCCTTTCTTTGAAAGTAAAATCTAAATAAGTCAAAAGTGCAGGTCATTCTAACCAGTTAAAAAGTTTAAATCCCACTATTAAATTGATGGAGTTGGGAAATTTCTCCTTGATTTCTAAAGAATGAAAAGCTCAGAAGGCATGCATATATGCACTCTATAGACTTGAAGAGATATGTCCTTTGAGAAAATTCTAAAATTGTTATGGAAAAAAATAAATTCTAAAAGCGGGGCTGTTTTAGTGTGGGATTCTGAGAATAAGATATTCACATTTGGCAAATGTGAGTTGAGGAAAGCTCGCATTTGCCAAATGTGTTCTATGCTTTTTCTGAGAAATAAAAAAAAACTTTATAATAGTATTTTTTCACGTAATGCTCGCATTATTAGAAGTCACATTTGCTGAATGCGAGTTTGGTGAAACAAAACAAAGCCCTCTGCCTCCGAAGTGGAAATAGAAAGCGAAGCCCTAAGAAAAGCTGCGATTTGGGGCAACACAATTTTTCTGAAATTGAGCCAAATCTTAGATTTTTTCGCCATAATCCATCAAGAAAATGTGAACAAGTGGAGGGAAACTTCAACTCTTCCATCATTGTTGGCGAAGCATCCTTCCAATCAGAGCTTATCGCCGGAAAATAGACGCGGGGAATAGACCCCGGAAAGGGCTGAAACGCCGGTAAGGCGCCGCCATTGCTTCTCCGCTTACATCTTCAATGAGCCTTTCTGCCACTGAAGCGCCATCTACTAGCTTGTTTAAAGTTTGCTTCAGAAATTTCGTTTCAAGTTTTTCGCTCAAGGGAAAAGGAAATGGCTTTTTCTTTTTCTAGATTCATTTGCTTAAAAAATGATGGTTCATTACTTAGGTGGAGAAGTTAGTAGGATTGGATTTTATATCTTGTTTGTGTTTTCATGGAAAGGGAACCCGAGAATTTGCCATCTTGGCACTCAAATTGAACCAGTGTACAAATTGTTAGGTACTGCAATTCACGGTTGTACCTTCATCTCAGAGGATTGTTCCTGATAGTGGCTTTAGAATTTCATTAGCAGAAAAACCCATGGTCCAGTTTTGATCTTTACTTGATGAGGTTGTGCTTTTATCTTTGGTGAATACTAGATGGTGGTTGGTGACTGTGGCTTAGAAATTCAGAATGAACAGAATCAACTTGCAAGTTTTAATCTTTTTTTTTTTTCACATTAATGTCAATTTTGTTCAACAAGTGACCTCATTGATGTTTGAGTTGTAAATGCTTTTGACTGTAGGAATTGAATGAATCAAGGCAAGAGCTCAATAGAGTTCAGAATTTGAAACAGGTAATGCCATATCTCACACTTCGTGTTTCTTATTGTGGTTGTGTATCTAAAAAGCTTATGCTTTAGTTTTGTTGATGTCTCCTGTTTGATGCTTTAGGACCTACAAAGTTGCAGGTCTAAGTTGGACACTCAGGTTAAGGTCTACCATGATGTAAGTGTCAAACTTTGCTTTTTATTGCTTCCTATCACTTCTAACTTTGTGATAGTATTTAGATGTTTCGAAATTCTTAATGCATCTTAGCTGGAAGCTAATCTTGAGTTACACATGCTTCTTTGTCCGAGTTTGCCAAAGTGAGATATGTTCCATTGTGAATTCTAACAACATGGCAGTATTCTCAATCTGTTTGCAAATTATCTTTTGCAGGAAATCCAAAATTATCTCAAGAAGCCACCAAGTTGTTACTCTGGTGTTTGACTCAGAATATAGAATGCTATAAGCAATGGGTAAGCTGAAATCTCATTAGGTTTAGTTATCCTTTATCGGATGCAATGCTATTGGTTACTGTCTTTCATTGTTTCTTCCATTAATCTTTTGGTCCTTCTGAAAACCATGTTACAAGGAAAAAACCATTTAAGATCTATAGCTAATGCTATTTTTTGCAATCCATCTGAACAGGAAAAGATTCATGCAAATAATCTAGAAATAAGTGTAGCTATCCTCCAAAAGCTTAACCAAAGATGGCCAGAGCTAGCTTCAAAGCTAGCTTCTACCGATGATTTACGCCACATTCTCAGGAGTTTTAGGCAAAAAGTACCTATATTTTCCCCCCCTCTTATATAAGATTGCTGGTTTTGCTTGTTTTCATTGATTTAAAAGTTGTACAGATTCATATCTAATGAAATTTAAGGTAGAGGAATCCAATGCTAAGTAACTATTTTTTTTCTTTTTTTAAAATCAAATAATAAATTTTCACAGAATGAGAAAGCACTAAGGGGAGGAATGGATCCTGCTTGTCAAGCCCTCTTGAAGGAGGCAGACCAGAGCTGCAAAGTTATATTGAAGAAGATGTTCTTTGAGCAGAACCGTTGGATGATTATTAAACTCCTGGCCTTCTTTCCAATCCTTCTAGCCTTTGCTGCTACCCTTGTATACAAGGAATACTTGAGGAGATTTTGAGATTTTGGGGGTAGAACCATTTTTTATTAGGATTTTTGTGGATTGGACTAACTTTTAGTTTTAATTTTACTAGAATATTGCCAGTTATAGTCTGGGAAAAATATGCACTAATTTTGATACTTATGCACCATTGGGGCATCATTTTGCGATGTTGTAGATCAAAAGGTGCTCCCCCTTTAGGCCTTAATATGTAATGTAGATAAATAAATAATTGCAGTTTTAAGAATTTTTTGTTTTGAAATCTAAATGCAAGCAGAAAAACGAATATTTGCGCCTACTAGTATGATGGATGGATAGACTAAAAAAATAACATCAAATTACAATACTATTACATTTTTGAGTTTGAGTAATTATTCATAATCTTTAGGAGTTGCCCAAGGGTACTTGTGAAAACCACCCTTGATTTGAAAGGGGTTTTCTGGGGTAGACCAAGGGTACTTCATGAATGAATCTCGTGGGAATTTTCTGAAGTTCAAGAATGGTGCCCATAGTAGTACCCTGAAAGATATTGGCCCTCTTATTAGTCAATAACATGAACCAAATCATCAAACATTGGAAAAGAAAAAAGGGAAGAAGAAGAAGAATGTTATAAAACTAATACTATAAGCGATGGTATTAATATGAAATGTGATTAATAAGGAAATTGAAAGGAAATTGAACAAGAGAATGAATTTGCTTCAGCAAATCTCCATATATGCAATCCTTCTGATGAGTACATATATATAGGCAAATTTTTACAGATTTAATGGCTAAGCAAATGAACCTAACCGCCCAAACCATATGCTGCCAACATCAATCCTCAATCATCAACTTGACATCCACATGTGTGCATGCGCATTGTATCATGACACTCCTTCTTGGATGTCAATAATACACAAAGAATATGTCTCGTTAAAATCTTATTAGGGAAAAACCCTGTTGAGACAAAAACCCTAGTGAAGGAAAAAGAGTACACAATTCTTGTGTCTTGATTGCTCTCCCTGACTCAAGCATTAATTGAGATCTTTGAGTAGACGCATTCCGATGTTTCTCACCGATCTTTCAAATGTTGCAGTTTCGGTAATGCCTTAGTAAATAGATCTGCTGATTATGATCTAATCAGATTTGTTGCACATCAATTTCACCATTCTTTTGTAGGTCATGTGTAAAAAAGAATTTTGGTGAAATATGTTTCATCCTATCTCCTTTGATATATCCTCCCTTCAATTGGGCTATACAGGCTGCATTGTCTTCATACAATGTCATCGGAGGATTGTCTTTCTTAGACAATAATCCACAATTCTTTTGGATACTGTGATAGAGATTTCAGCCAAACTCATTCTCAACTTGCTTCATGGATTGCTAATACTTATATGATTCGAAAAAATGGCTGTAATCGTTTGTTTGGTAGACCTCCATGCAACAACCGTACCACCACATGTAAATATATACCTAGTTTGGGATTTTGCTTTGTAAGGATCTGATAAATATCCAATATTAGCATATTTGAACAATTCATGTCGAGATGTCTTTGAATAGAATAGGCCAAGATCAACTGTTCCTTGGAGATAATGAAAAATGTGCTTAATACCATTCCAATGTCACCTAGTATGTGAAGAACTAAATCTTGCCAATAAATTCACTTCAAATGATATATCCGGCCTTATACAATTAGCGAGATACATTAGTGCATCAATGGCACTAAGATATGGTACTTCTGTACCAAGTACCTCTTCATCTGTCTCCTTTGGTCTAAATGGATCCTTAACAGGATCAAGTGACCTAACGACCATCGGGGTACTTAATGGACGTGTTTTATCCATATAAAACCACTTTAATACCTTTTGGGTATAAGTGATTTGGTGCACAAAAATACCATTTTCTAAATGTTCAATTTGTAAACCAAGGCAAAATTTAGTCTTTCCAATATCTTTGATCTCAAATTCTTTCTACAAATATTCAATTGCCTCTTGCAGTTCCTCAGGGGTTCCAATCAAATTGAGGTCATCAACATATATTGCAATAATCACAAAATTTGACCCTCTTTTCTTGATAAAAACACATGGACATATGGGGTCATTAGTATAATCTTCTTTAATTAGACATTTACTAAGACAGTTATACCACATACGTCCATATTGCTTAAACCCATACAAAGACCTTTGTAATTTGATGGAATAGGTCTTTTGAGACTTCAATTTATATGCTTCAGGCATGCTAAATCCTTCAGGGATTCTCATATAGATATCATTTTCTAATGTGCCATATAAATATACAGTGACAATGTCCCTTAGACGCATATCAAGATTTTCATGCACTGCTAGACTTATCAGATATCTAAATGTAATTCCATCTATTATTGGAGAATATGTTTCGTCATAATCAATCTCAGGTCTTTGCGAAAATCCTTGGGCTACAAGTCTTGCCTTATATTTGATAATTTCATTTTTCTCATTTCTTTTTCTTACAAATATCCATTTGTATCCCACTAGTTTTACATCTTCTGGTGTTTGGACTACTGGTCCAAAAACTTTTCTCTTTGCTAGTGAGTCTAATTCAGCTTGTATCGCATCCTTCCATTTAGGCAAATCATTTCTTCGCCGACACTCATCAACTGATCGAGGTTCATGATCATCATCTTCCTCCATAATGTCAAGTGTTACATTATATGCGAATGCATTATTAATAATTATTTCTTTTCGATTCCAACCTTTTCTTGTAGTAACAAAATTTATTGAATTTTTAATAACTTCATTTTCTTCAGGAGCAGGCTCTTTAGGAGCATGCTCTTCAAGAGCAATCTCCTCAGAAGGTTGAATTTTGTCACTCTCAGTATTCTGAGGTGTTTGAATAATTTTCAAATCTTCGGCCTTATCATTTATTCCTCTTTTCTTTCGAGAATTTTTATCTTTGGAACCGAGTGGTCTACCACGCTTCAGGCGTGCATTAGATTCATTAGACTTTTAATTTGCCCTTCTGCGACATTGAGTTTTATTGGAGCATTTTCTGCAGGAATGTATGATCGAATGACTCTGCTGGTGTCACTAAATGCATCCGGCAATTGATTTGCAATTTGTTGCAAATGTATAATTCTTTGAACTTCTAGTTCACATTGCCTAGTACAATGATCAAGAAAATCTAATGATATTTTCCAAGTGATTTTCGTTTTCATTTGATTTTTGTCTTCCCCTAATGTCGGGAAATATGATTCATCAAAATGACAATCTGCAAATCTTGCAGTAAATAAATCACCAGTTAATGGTTCAAGATATTTAATGATAGAAGGTGATTCATACTCGACATAAATTCCCATTCTTCTTTGGAGGCCCATTTTAATGCGTTGGGATACAATGGGAACATAAACCGCACATCCAAAAATTCTCAAATGAGATATATCAGGTTTATGACCAAAGGTTAATTGTAGGGGAGAATAAGTATGATAACTTGTTGGCCTGATTCTCACAAGTGTTGCTGCACGTAAAATAGCATGTCCCCAAGCAGATAATAGGAGTTTAGCCTTCATTAATAATGGTTGAGAAATTAATTGTAGTCTTTTAATAAATGATTCCGCTAGACCATTTTGTGTATGAACATGAGTTACAGGATGTTCAACAGTTATACCAATTGACATGCAATAATCATCAAATGTATGTGAGAAATATTCACCAGCATTATCTAGACGAATTTTCTTGATTGGATAACCAGGAAATTGTGCTCACAACTTTATTATTTGAGCAAGTAATCTTACAAATGCCAGGTTGCGAGTGGATAATAAACATACATGTGACCATCTTGTTGATGCATCAATTAGCACCATAAAATATCTGAATGATTCACATGATGGATCTACAGGTCCACATATATTACCCTGAATTTGTTATAGAAATGTAGGAGATTCAATTCCTACTTTCGTTGGAAATGGTCTAACAATTAATTTCCCTTGAGAGCAAGCAACACATGACAATTCATTAGAACTTAACACTTTTTGATCTTTTAATGAATGGCCATGCGAATTCTCAATTATTCGCCTCATCATTATACTGCCTAAATATCCAAGGCGATCATGCCAAATTATAAAATCATTGGGATTGGAGGACTTTAGGTCCTTTATATTATTAATTTCAGCTGCACTTATTTTTGTATAATATAATCCAGAGAAGAGGGAAGACAACTTTTCTAATACACATTTCTTGCCAGAAATGGTATTTGAGATCAATAAATATTGACTATTTGTCTCATTAATTGTCTCGATATGATATCTATTTCGGCAAATATCTTTAAAACTTAGTAAATTTCTTCGAGACTTAGTAGATAGTAGTGCATTTTGCATTACAATTTTAGTCCTTTCAGGGAGATATATATTGGCTCTTCGGAAACCTTCAATCAATTTAGCACTACCACATATGGTATTGACATTTGTTTCTCCCGTATTCAGATGGGAAAAATACCTTTTATTCTTTAATATGATGTGCGTAGTTGCACTATCAATGAGACAAGTATTATCATCAACATTATTTAATTCCAAATATTTGGCACCCATTTCTTCGTCAGGAAGAAAGACAAAGAAAAACAAAATATTAATAAAGTGCATAAATTACATAGGTGATAAAGGAAATATTACACAAAAGATGTGAAATTTACACAAAAGGCACAAAAATAACAAAAATCTAAACATTGGGCATTTGATCACTTGGCACCTTCAGGATGCTCAAGGAAATCGGCTACATCTAGATGCGTTATATCTGCATCTATAACATCATCAAAAATATTATTTTAATCAATAAAATTTGTCTCAGCATCTTTGTTTTTCTTCTTCAGGGATGCCTGATATAGTTCAACTAGATGTTCAGTCGTACGGCAAGTACGGGACCAAATGTCCTTCCATACCATATCTAAAGCATTTATCTTCAGATTGTTTCTTTTGTTCACTTCGCTGGGTATTATTGTCTTGTTCCCGCTTTTGGGGGTTATTTGGCCTTTGATCATGATTGTAATTATTATAAGGCACAAATCCTCCACGGGCACGTCCACAACCACGGCCACGTCCACGACCACAGCCACGGCCTCTTCCACGATCATACGCCGTAAATTTGAGATTTGAGTCACATTGACTTTGGGGAATGGACTAGTACTAGTTGATCGGGACTCATGATTTTTCAATAGTAGCTCATTATTTTGTTTTGCCAGTAGGAGACATGCAATGAGTTCAAAATATTTTCTAAACCCCTTTTCTCTATTTGATGCTGCAGGAGCACATTAGAGGCATGGAAGGTGGAAAATGTTTTTTCCAACATATTCTCATTAGTAACATTTTCACCACACAATTTTAACTAAGATGTGATTCTAAACATAGCTGAATTATATTCAACAATAGTTTTGAAATCCTGTAGGCATAAGTGGAGCCAATCATATCTTGCTTTTGGTAGTACGACCAACTTCAGGTGGTTGAACCTTTCTTTTATATCGTTCCAGAGGTCAAGTGGATTTTTGATCATTAGATATTCCGTTTTGAAACCCTCATCAAGTTGATGATGGAGAAATATCATGGCTTTGGCTCGATCTTGGCTTGTCCCATTATTGCCTTTGACAATTGTCTCTCCAAGACCCATGGATTCCAGATGCATTTCCACATCCATTGCCCAGGATAAATAATTTTTCCTAGAAATATTGAGTGGTACAAATTCCTATTTGGTAAGGTTAGCCATAATCAAAATTGAAATGAGTTAAAGGTGAGTAATATTATCTCAGAGTTTGCCTATGAATTGCCCACTGAAGCTGACCCGAATATGGTTTTGGCAGAGTCTCGTGCTGATAATGTGTTATAAAACTAATACTATAAGGGATGGTATTAATATGAAATGTGATTGATAAGGAAACTGAAATGAAATTGAACAAGAGAATGAATTTGCTTCAGCAAATCTCCATACGCAATCCTTCTAATGAGTACATATATATATATATATATATATATATATATATATATGCAAATTTTTACAGACTTAATGGCTAAACAAATCAACCTAACCGCCCAAACCATATGCTGCCAACATCAATCCTCCAATCATCAACTTGACATCCACATGCGTGCATACGCATTGCATCATGACAAAGAAGAATAAAAATGTACTTCCGCCATTGATTATGAACATTTGCTAGTAACATTTTTCGAAGAAGTGAAAATTAGGCTTGTGTTTGAGGACAGAGAATGCATAACTAGGTTTCATAACAACTAGTCTCTGTTTCACTAGTTGCCATAAGTAATCATGCTAGTTTTTAGTTGATTAAATACGTGGCGATCAATAGTGCTTAAACCTGTAAGTTTAGCTTTCATTTTTCCAAAACTACAATTTTTCTGAACTGATGGCACCATTGTCTACTATTATCTATGTGCATTAATCACCTTACATCCAAGTCCTAATTCAGCTGTCTATTAAATTTAAGTGTTCAGAAACTAATGAATTATAACCACTTTACTAGTGACTGCTAACAATTGAAATTACTACTACTTTACCCGTCAAGATGGCAAAGCAGGAATGGGTTGGATCAGTCAGAGCAACTCTGAGGCTGACAGGCATTTGTTCATGCAACTCTAGGATTTGTTTATAGATGATAGAGGAAGATACTGGAATGTTCTAGATTCTATATCTCTTGATTATTTTTAGCTAGATATTTTTGTAGTAGTAATAGTCATGTATTCAGCTCCGTATGACCATTCCGAACTCTTGTAATGTTTATTTATTTTATATTTTAATAAAATAAAGCATTGACATCCCTACCTCGAGGTTTCGCCATTAATAAAAAAAAAAAAGAGTCTGTGTGTGTCCCTTTCTGTTTAACCATGTAAAAAGAAAATAGTTTTGTGAAAGCTGTTAAAAAAAGTAATAACTTTTTTAGTGATTGCCAGTCATATTGTGTGTGACATTCTTCATAATTTTATAAAGCAAAAAACAAAATCCATCCTCGAATGAAAGACAAAAATGGCCTACTCAAATTTTTTAAAAAAAAGGGTGATGGTGCAAGGTCACTTGTCCTCGCATATCCCAAATGCGAGATAGGAATAACCTCGCATTTTGTAAATGTGAGGTTACTTGTCCTCGCATTTGTTAAATGCGAGGAATGATGCAATTTTCCTTTTCTTTTCGGGGGTCAAAAATTGAATGAAATCACATTTATCAAATGTGAACTCACTTAATTCGCATTTGTGAAATGCAAAGATTCCTTGACGGAATCCTACACAAAAAACACCCCTTTTATAGAAACTTTTTCAAATTCATCACAAACTTGGAAATTTCTCTATGTCCTTTGGAGCTTAAAAAAATGCTCTCGAAATGTTGGCTGATATGATGGGCCATTTAATGCCAATCACACCTGATGAAATCTGAAACATCTTTCATCCTCAAATTTTGAATAAACCATTTGAAAAATGAAAGCTACCCTATGCAGGTCACAGGTTAAGGTCATAAGCCAACCTACGTAGGTTGTAGGTTGGGATCTCAAGATAATCTATCCAAGACACAAGTTGCAGGTTGAGCTTAAGACAATTTGTGCAGGGCACAAGTTGTAGATTGAGCTTAAGACAATCTGTGCAGGCACTGATTGCATGTTGAGATCTTAATTCAACCTATGTAGGTCATAAGTTGCAAGTTGAGATCTTAAACTAAAATCTATTTATAGGTCAAATAAATTAAAAATAAGTTGTAGGACAACTAAAATAGTTGAAACTTATTTGAAAGTCAAAGAGTTGAAACAGAACCAAAAAATAAGTTGATAAAAGTTGCAGGATAACTAAACAATTGAAACTGTTTGCAAGACAAATAAGTCAATATTCAATTGAGATCTCAAAACAAGTACAAAGTTCTAAACAAAAGTTACAAATCAAAGTTCAATTCTTTCTCCAATTCTAACTTCCACCTCTTTATCTTGAGGAGCACTATGGTAGAAATCATCTTTGAAAACAACTTGTTGTGAGGTCTACTCTAGTTTTCTGCAAGATCCTTCTCAGGGATTGCACAATGTGAGGTCTGCTCAATTTGGTCAGGTTTGAACGTGACATGGGCTCACTATTGTTAAGTCAATTAGGCCTTACAAGATCTTGATCAAGTTCCACTCAAAGCAAAACTTTGCTCAAGATTGTCACCTCTTTTTTTTTTTTTTTTTTTTGGGTGCTATGGAGGGCCTTAAGCCCATTCCAATTGGATTAAGCAATGGTTTGCTACTCCCACAATATCTTCTTGTAGCTTACTTCGTAGAAATTTTGGTGGGGCTTCAAAATATAGCTTCTCCGCTTGAATTGCATGACTTCTTCTAGCCAACATGTCTGCACAAGAGTTCCCCTCTCTTCATGTATGAATCATGTGGCATTCTCATTGTTTTCCCATCCAATCTCTAATCTCCTCAATGATATTCAAAATAGGGGCTATCTTCCATCCTTGTTTAACCAGTTAGATTCCTATTAACAAATCTGACTGTAGAATTACTTTTCGAAACCCCCTTTCCCAAGCCAATGCTAGTCCGTACAACATGCCCTATAGCTCTGCCACTATATTAGTGGTTCTTCCCAACTTCACACAAAAGTCTGCCTTCCATATCCTACACTCATCTCAAATTAGATCCCCTGGTCTTTGCATCCGGATTTCCTACTACGGATCCATCTACCTTTATTTTGACCCAACCCCCTGGTGGCTTCCTCCAACCAACATATATGATCTCCTTCCCCTCTCCTCCATGTTCCTCCTTTAATGCCTCTTGAGCTAGGCTAATTTGCTGTAATATCTGCTCCATAGGTGTTTGCATGGTGTCAAGATTGCCTTCTGCATTAAACCAATTCCTGACTTTCCATACATAGTGTACCACAAATTGGAAGGTCACCTGCCAGCAATGCTTGTGATTCGAGTTATCCCTTAAGTTCTAGTCTATCCACTCCTTCAGCCCCATGCTCTTGAATTTCTGCCACTTTTTTTTTTTGTTTCACTAGAGCCTTCCATATTCTCTCTACCCACTCACAGTCTCGGAGTGCATGCAATGATGTTTCAATTGAAGTCTCACACACTGGGCACCTACTTGTTTCATGTAGGTGTCTTCTTCTTTTTTCTGCATTCGTAAGCAGCCTCCCTTGCCTTACCATCCACATTAGGCATTGTCACCTTTTTGGTCCTCTCTGTCTCCATATTCTTTCCCAACCGTTATCCTCTACAGCCTCTACCTCATTCATTTTAGTGCATAAGCTATACGCTGACCTAGCAGTAAAATGCCCTGTCACCTCCACTCCTCGTATCTAATGGTCTTCCGTATGCTCAGCTAGTCGTATAATGTATGTGTCTAGCATTTTCAGATGTTCTTCATCTAGGTACTTGTGTAATACATCCCACTTCCATCCCTACTCTTTATTCTAATACTCCTTGATTGTTTTCCTTTTTTCAGCTTTCGGCAACTCCCTTATCACTTTTTTCTCCAGTTCTTCTTCCGCTATCCATTTATCTATCCAAACCTAATCCGTTCCCCATTCCCTACACGCTATTTTATGCCTCCTTCACAAGTTCATCACCTTTTCTAATACTTTGCCAGACCTTGGATGCTTTGCTCCTGAAAGGTGTTGAGTTTTTTGATTGTGCCTTGTATTTCTTCCTTAAGATTTCAGCCCACAATTCGCCCTTCGTGTTCCTATATCTCCAGTTGAGTTTTGCTAGCAGTACCTTATTCATGACTTTAACTCTCCTAATCCCCAGACTCCCTTGATTTTGCGTTTTAGCTATGTTTCCCCAGCTCACCTGGTGTATCCTCTTCTTCCCTTGGTCATCTACCCATAGGAAATTCCTAATGTATCTCCCAATCTCTTCTACCACTGCAGTTGGGAGTTCTATTATCTACATGGAGTAGTTCGGGATAGCTGATAGAACTATTTTGACCAATGTTACCCTTGATGCGAATGACAAAACCTTCTTCTTGTACCCTGCTAGTCTACTGTGGATTTTATCTAGCAATTCAGAGTATGTTACCCTTGATTGTTTCCCATGCAACATTGGCAGTCCTACGTATTTGCCTAGATCATCCGTGAGTGGGACTCCTATTTTTGTACTTATCTGTTTAGCAACCTGCCGCTTCACATTCCCCAAACAAAACAATTTAGACTTCCCTATATTCACTTTTTGATCCAAGATGTCACAAAATAGAAGTAACATCTTACTCAATTTTTCTGCCTATTCTATTCCAGCCTTAGCAAACAGGATACTCTCACTGGTTTCCATTCCTTCCTTTTCAACCACTTGTTCGATAATGTGGTTTAGCCGTTCCAAGCAAAGAATGAATAGGTAGGGGGTCATCCTGTCTTAGGCCCCTCACTAGTTTGAACTTCTCTGTTTTTTCACCATTCCAAAGCACTTCTATAACTTGTACCTGGACACAGCTCATAATTAGGTGAATGAGTTCCTCTAGTAATGAGGCTAATTGTAGTGTATGTCTTAGGAACTCCCAACTAACCATGTTGTAGGCCTTTTCCAAGTCCACCTTGACCATCATTATTCCTTTCTTTCCTTTCATCTTGCTTGCCGTATGCACCATTTCTTGGACTATCACCGTATTGTTTGTTATCTTGTTTCTAGAGATGAAGCTACATTGTGCCTTCCCTACCAGCTCCCCAATCAGTGGTCTTATTCTGGCCACTATAAGCTTCGTTATCACTTTGTATATAACATTACACAGTGATATGGGGCGAAACCGTGTTACCCTCTCTAGCCCTTCAACTTTCAGGATAAGAGATATTAGGGTTGAGTTGATACATCTTAGTACTTCTCTTTCCTTGAATACCTTCTGCACAAACTGTACTATGGAATTCCCTACTATCCCCCAACCTTTTTGGAAGATGATTGCTTGTACTTCATCCGGTCCTGGGGCTTTATCCCCTTTCATTTGTACCACTACTTGTTTTATCTCCCTAGCGCTTACCGACACATACAAGCTCCTCAAGTTTTCTTCATCCAACCTCGGAAAACTCCTGGTACATTTCACATTTATTTCCACTAGATCTTTCGTACAGTAAAGCTTGTAGAAAAAATCTCTCACTAGTTGCTTTAAAACTTTCGGATTCGACTGCCAGACTCCCTGATCATCTTTGAAGCAATTGACTCTATTTCATCCCCGTTTAATCACTATTGATGAGTGGAAGAATTTTGTATTTCTCTCTCCCTATTTCAGCCACTATACCCTCGACTTTTGATACCAGAGCAATTCTTCCTGTTTGAGGATCTCGAAGAGGAATTTGAAGGTATTACCTCAATTAGGTTGGATTCCCAATTATTAGAAGGGAAGCAACGCAGTGGGATCCTAAAGAGATGGTCGTACGGGAAACAATGGAGATGGAGGTCAAGGTATCTGGTGATAGAAGGCTAGAGATTAATTGTAGAGGGAATTGTAGAGGGACAGCAAGTAAAAGATGTCAGAGAAACATAAAAGATATAGTGGAAATGCATCGCCCAACAATGATAATCTGCTGGAAACAAGGACGCAAAGTAACAATATAGAGCCCTTCTTACAAAGGTTGGGGTTCAGTTGGTGTAGTTGTGTGGAGGCTGAAGACTTCCAGGGGGAATTTGGATCTTTGCTATTAAAGAGGAGGTGGAGATCGAGATTCTTACAGAGAACAAGCAGGTTCAAAATGCAATTATTCGAATGAAAGAAAAACAGGAATGGCTACTCTTGGTGGTATATGTGTCACCCAATGAAGACTATTGGAAGGAACTGTGGAAGTATTTGAAAAAAATAAGACAGGCAATCTGCTACCCCTGGATGGTTATAGTGGACATCAATGATATAGTGGCCAGCTCAGAGAAGGTAGGAGGCCGGGACTATTGGGCGGAATAAAGTCATAGTTTGCAAGAGTTTATTGGAAATGACCACATGATAGATTTAGGCTTCTCAAGACTGGGGCTAACATGGTCAAACTTTAGAGAAAGGCTGTAATAAGAAAAAGGTTGGATCGGGCCGTTTGTAACATGAAATAGAGGACAAAATTTCTAGAGGCGCAACTGAGACGTTTGGTGAGAACTCACTCCGATCATCACCTTTTTCTGCTAGAACTGATTGGTGGGCAGGATATGAAAGTTCAACAGCCATTTAGAGTTGAGTTAGCATGGTTCTCAAACCCAAACGTCTAGAAGATTGTGAAAAGATGCTGGAAGCAAGAAGGCAAGACTTGGCACAAAATAAAAAAATTTACAGAGGAAGCCCAGGATTGAAGTAGGAACTTTGGAAATATATTTAAAAGGAAGCAAAGGTGTACGTCACCAATTACAGGTAAAGAAAGGATTGAAAAAGGCATTTCAACCCATAAAAGGAAGAATTTGCTTGTATATACTTCAAAAGTTGGTTCGAATGTCTCCATAATCAGGGACCTCTCTTGGTTTCTCTGAGCTCTTAATGTTGGAGAACTCATTTGATTATACTTTTGAGGTTGAAGGAACACATTTGATTGTTAGCCCCCACAGCACCAAAAGAGCCCTAACATTCTCCCCTTCAGAATGAACTAAAAGACTGGTGTTGTTAGCAATAGTGGTTAGTGGAAGTTGCTGAGAACTTGCCGCTATCCTTCCATGAGCTTTACCTCTTTCTTGGATCAGTTCATCAGTAGTAGGTCCTTCAATGACAGGTCTTGAATGCTTGTTTAATGTCTCACCTTCTGCAACTTGAGTTGCCCTAGCTACCTCAACTCTAAAGGGCTTTATGAACTACATGAAAAAGCCTTCACTAGTTCTTCTTGTTGGAATGTATGCCCTAAAACAATTGCTTTGTTTAAATACATTCCTAAATTAAGTTTTGTATTTTATGAACTTCCAATTTTATCTGTTAAATATTTGATATAACTGATAAAGTCCTTAGAATATTTATTAATGTGATGGTAGTCACAAGAGTTGCTGACTATGAGATATCAATCACGTTTATAATAAATATTCTTAAAATTTTCTAGTCATAGTATTAATGAGATAGGACATCATTAATACGGATAGACTAGTACACAGTTAGCCCCTACTTAATGTAAGTAGTGGTTGTTCTCATCAACCATGGTATAGAGATACCTAGACTAATGTGTAGATGAATTGTAGAGTACTAATTCATTGAAGTGATCCACACAGGGATCCCATTAGGATATCTATCTAGTGCCAATGGTTGAATCTCTTATGGAAAATTGTGTAAGTGATTCTAGATTTGAGATCACCATAGTATCTTGAGTGTGAATCATTACCTTTTGATTCTGTTTCTTGTTACTCACCAGGAGTGACTTAAAGAATAGAAATTGGGGGTAGTGTGAAGCATAGGAAGATAGTGAGTGATCAAGAGAGGATTCACCACTCGATGAGTGGGAGTTGATATCCAGTAAGGCCACTAGTTGGAATGTAACCTTAGTAGTCGACTATATTAGGTTAATTGAAGAGTGTCTTCAAGTTAACCTAATCTAAGGTTAATTCCGGGAACTAGAAAATTAATTAGTCATTAGGGAATTGGCACTTGTTCCTTATTCCCTGACTAATAGGATGTCAATGGTGAAAGGATAATAATTACATGGTAATTTTCCATGGAAAGGTTAGGTCAGAATTCCCCTTGACCAATTCCAAATACCTGGGTGGTTGTGATGTGTTGCTAGACACCGCTCACAATTTATAATTATGAATAATTAATTATTGTAATTAATGATAAAATAAAAGTGTTTATTTTATCTAATTCTTTTAAGAATTATAATTCATAATTATTACCGGTGTATTTGGGACCTATTGGATCAGCATAGGATTGGGTTGGATTAAATTGTGTCTCCAAGTAGGGACTTGGAAATAAATACTTACGGGGTTTAATTATAAAGATAAATAAATCACGGGGTCATGATAAAATAAAATGGCTATCTATTATCTGTCAGATAACAGAAGAGGATAGGGAGCCATCAGATGTTACGGTGATTTGATTTTGAATCAAACCACCTGATCCTATCTTATCCTTCTGTTTCTCTCTTATCTCTCTCTCTATCCTATTAATAGTATCAGATACTACGATAGGTCTGTTGATTAAACTTCTGATAGTCAGAATATAGAGAGAGGCCAGGTTTCTGAAACCTTACGTAGAGAGAAAAATAGAGAGTCTATGAGTTAGAGTAAGAAAGGCTAGCACCTATTCTTCACTCACACACACACATAGATCGTAGAGACGATCAGAAGTAAATCCAGAAGCACTCTCGCGTGGATTTGGTAGAGGGGACATGCTGGGGATCTTGACCTTCTCAAACAAGTCTGAGGTGTCATCTGCGGATTAAGATAATTCTCTAGAACCCCCTTCATGAGGTCATACGAGAACCTAGGGTGATTCTTGGTGAGAATCTGGGGCTAAATTTTTAATCTTTCTGTGCTTGATGCCCCAGTTCCTAATAGTGGTACCAGAGCCATCTCTAGTGTTTACGTATGATCTTGTATGTGATTGTTCATGGATTAATTTCTGTTTGGATGATATATGTATACATGTGCAGATTTTGGTTGAAAAATTGCAACTTTAATGAGATTAAAGTAGTTTTGCAATCTGGACTACATATGTTGGAAAATTGTTGATTCAATGATGTTCTGAGTTGTTGGCAATTGTCGATGGTCTGTGCAATTGTTGTTAGATAATTTTATGGCAGATGTCGTTGGCTCTGGACCAAGCGGATCCGCGAGGTTGGTTCGCGACAAGGATGCGCGTGACTGATCCGCGATGTTCTCCTCGCGGATGCTGTTCGCGTTTCAGAAACATGGTGGGATCCGCGAACTAGCTTCGCGGATGGATTCAGTTTCGACCTCGGCTTATCCGCGATAAGGATCCGGGAGCTACGGATCGCGGATCATGGTCGCGGATCCGTTCCGATCGGCGTGGATCCATGCAGCTTATGATCCTTCCGGAAACAAAATTCTGTAAAATTAAAATTTTGAAAAATTGAGTTTTCATTTTCTGAAAATTTTCTGATCCTGATCTAAATTTTAATTGTTAAAATTTGCTGTAAAATTTTATATTTCATGTTTTATTAGGTCAGGAATTAATTTGAATTTAATTTGATTAAGTCAAATAATATTCCAATTATTTTCTAATTTTGTTGAAAATTAAAATGGCCTAATAAAGTTATTTTACCAAAGTTCTCTGCACATGTATGGTCTCAAAATTTGTTTAGGATCTTGATATATATAAAATCCAAATAATCCATGAATGATTGTTTTTCCATGCTTTCATTTAATTTAAAGTTGTTTAAATTTGTATGAATGCATGGTGGATAGTTGTGGATAGAAACTCAATATGATTGTGGATTGATTGGATGGTTGTAATTTTATAAATAGGTCCTGCGTGTCCTGCCTTTCTCATTCTTCTGATTGTAATTTCTCTCCTCATCTAACTCCCCCCGAATGTAACTTGGGGTTTCTTATATCTATTTGTAATGTACAATAGATAGGAATAGATAATAGGAAATTGTGTTTCTAGCATAGAAATTGTAAATTGAGAGATGAAGAAAGGAGCATTGCAACCAGAAGGAGAAAATTTGTTTTTACCCTAGTCAACCGTTAATTTCCATAATAGCCGGGAAAATTAACTTATGAATATCCACAACCATCCACGGTTTATTTTATGCTATATTTATTTCTGAAATATTTATATGCATGAATGTTGATGAGACCATCAAATGTTTTTCCAAAACCTCAAACTAAATTAAAATGTTTTGGAAAAGGAAATAAATCCCTCAAATTTAAATATTAAATCAAGACTGCCTTCCATCATTATAGTATTAAACAAAATGTGGTTATTAAGTGCTAGTTTGTTGGGATTCACACAAAACTGCCTTACTTACTACATGTTTTATACTATAAGAAATGTTCTCAAGAATGATGGGTTTGATTTAACTAAAATTATGGTTTGTTGGGATTCACTCAAGACCATGAATTTTAGAGGCAAGGGTTAGGTTAATACATAAGATGTAAAATCAAGAGTTGATACCTAACGGATCTAGAAATTACAAAGGGTTGTAATTGGTAAAGTACTTACCTGTTAAAGTTATTTTTGACTTGTTGAGATTCACTCAAGGTCAAAAATAATTAAGGCATGATTCTAGCCACTATGAATTTTTTGAAAATCTCGAATCAATTTTAGAGGGTAATTGATTTGAAAAAATAGTGGAAATAAAATCATAATTTTAGAAGTTTTATAATTTTTATTAAACAAAACTTTTTCTAATAAACTCTATCTTCATTTTTGTTGTAGAATGAGTAACAATCTGAGCCTACGCACCATCCTTACTGATTGTAAACTAAACGACACAAATTTTCTCGACTGGCATCGCAATGTCCTACTCGTTTTCACCCACGAGAAAATCGAGTATGTACTAGATGGGCCAATGCCTAATGAACCTGAACCTAATGCATCTGCTACTGTTAAGAATGCTTACAAGAAGCATAGGGATGATAATAGAACGGTTTCATGTATCATGATAGCCTCTATGACTCCCCAACTTCAACAGCAGCACATGAACATGGGGGCATATGAAATAGTTCAACACCTGAGAGAGTTGTTTGAACAACAATCTAGGACGGTGAGATATGACACCTCCAAAGAACTGTTCAGGTGCAAGATGGCGGAGGGAGCACCCGTTGCTCCACACGTCTTGAAGATGATTGGGCTAATTGAGAAATTAGCTGAATTGGGCTTCAAGATGGACCAGGAGCTAAATATTGATTTAGTTCTTCAATCTCTGCCAGACTCTTTCTCTCAGTTCGTTATGAACTATCAGATGAACAATTTGCAGCACACATTACCTCAATTGTTGAATGTACTGAAAACTGCTGAGAAAGAGATCAAAAAGGTGAAGAGTTCTACTGGAGTGCTTGTTGTTGTTTCATCAAGTAAAAGGAAGAGGTAAGGAAAAGGGCCCAAGAACCCCAATAACAAGCCTGCCAAGAAGCCCAAAAAGGCTAAGGCAGACCAGTCCAAGGCAACCTGCTTCCATTGTGGACAAAATAGACATTGGAAGAGGAACTATAAGACCTATCTGGAGAGTCTGAAGCAGAAGGAGTTTGGGGAAGCTTCATTAGCAGGTACATACATGATTGAGATTAATGTTTCTACTTTCAAATCTGACTCTTGGGTATTGGATACCGGATGTTGCTCTCACATTTGCACATCTATGCAGGGTCTAAAGGACAGTAGAAAGTTGGGTAAAGAAGAAGTAACCCTACGTGTTGGCAATGGAGCAAAGGTTGTTGCTTTAGCTATAGGAACTTACTATATTAGTTTACCTAGTGGGTTAATTTTAGAATTATCAAACTGTTATTATGTTCCAACACTTACAACAAACATCATCTCTATTTCTTGTTTGGATTTAAATAGGTTTAAGATAACCCAGAAAGAATAAATGTTGTTCTTTCTCGAAGAATGGTGTTGTTCTTTCTCGAAGAATGGTGTGTTTTATGGTTCTGAAAATTGGAATAACGGTTTATACATTCTAGATCTTAATAACCAAATTCTCAATATACAAGAAAAGAGAATGAAGTTAGATAAATTGAATAAAACCTACATCTGGCACTGTAGATTTGGTCATGTAAATGAGAAATGCATTTCCAAGTTACACAAAGGTGGGTACTTGGACTCATTTGATTATGAATCATATGATGTATGCGAGACTTGTTTACTTGAAAAATGACCAAAACGCCCTTTACTGGGAAAGGGGAACGATGATTTACTTGGGTACATACTGATGTATGTGGCCCAATGACAATCACAGCTAGAGGTGGATTTTCATACTTCATTACCTTCACTGATGACCATTCAAGATATGGTTATGTGTATTTAATGAAATACAAATCTGAATCTTTTGAAAAGTTCAAAGAATTCAGAAAAGAAGTAGAGAAACAAACCGGTAAAAGTATTAAAACACTACGATCTGATTGTGGTGGAGAATACTTAAGCGATGAGTTTCAATTTTATCTAAAGGACAATGGAATAGTTTCATAATGGACTCCTCCAGGGACACCACAACTAAATGGTGTATCTGAAAGGAGAAACCGCACCCTATTAGATATGGTACGGTCCATGATGTGAGCCACTCGAGTGCTCCAAAATCGTTATGGGGATATGCTCTAGACACAGCCTCCCATACTCTTAATAGAGTACCCAGTAAGGCTGTTGCTTCCATACCATATGAGATATAGAAAGGAAAGAAACCAAAACTGTCTTACATGAAGGTTTGGGGTTACCCTGCCTATGTGAAGAAGGTAGAGTCAGATAAGTTTGAAACTAGATCTGACAAGTGTTTGTTTGTGGGGTATCCAAGAGAGTCTGTTAGATACTATTTCTACAACCCAACTGAGAACAAAGTGTTTGCCTCAAAGCATGCCATCTTTCTATAAAAAGAGTTTATTTTAGAAAGGAGTAGTGGGAGTAGAATAGAAACTTGAAGAAGTTCAAGACACTCAAACTGACATGGAACTTGAAGAAGTTCAAAATGTTCAAACAAACACAGAACAGCCTGTTGAAGAAAGGGTTCAATCACATAGTGATGAGGCACAAACGGAAGCTGTGGACGTTCAAGAGCCCCGTAGGTCAGTAAGAGTACGCTCCACTCTCAAGAGATATGAATTTCTTGTGAGTCAGGGGAATGATGTACTAGTCATTCAAGATGACGAACCTACTACCTACCAAGAAATTCTGAACAGTCTAGACTCCTCCAAATGGTTAGAGGCCATGAACTCTGAAATGGATTCCATGTATGATAACAAGGTATGGACCTTGGTTGATCCACCTGAAGGGGTAAAACCCGTAGGGTGCAAATGGGTCTTTAAGAAGAAGACCGACATGGATGATAATGTGATTACCTATAAGGCTAGACTGGTGGCCAAAGGCTACAAGCAGAAAGAGGGAATCGATTATGATGAAACTTTCTCACCAGTAGCTATGCTTAAATCCATTCGGATATTGCTTGCAATAGCAGCATATCATGACTATGAAATTTGGCAGATGAATGTAAAGATTGCATTCCTTAATGGGAATCTGCAAGAGGATGTGTACATGATACAACCTGAGAGCTTTACATCGCCAAATTCCAATCAGGTGTGCAAGCTACAGAGGTCTATTTATGGACTCAAGCAAGCATCAAGGAGTTGGAACATCCGTTTTAATGAGACAATCAAAGAGTTTGGTTTTCTCAAAAATCCGGATGATCCTTGTGTTTACAAGAAGGTTAGTGGGAGTTCAATCATTTTCCTTATATTATATGTGGATGACATATTAATAATGGGAAACGATATCCCAATGTTACAATCAGTGAAGGGTTGGTTGTCCAAGCACTTTTCCATGACAGATTTAGGAGAGGCAGCCTATATACTGGCTATTAAGATCTATAGAGATAGATCTAAAAGGTTACTTGGTCTTTCACAATATACATACATAGATAAAGTGTTAAAGAGGTTTAGCATGGATCAGTCTAAGAAGGGCTTCTTACCTATGTCTCATGGGATAAGCCTTTCTAAGAGCATGTGTCCTAAAACACAAGTTGAGATTGATAAGATGCATAATGTTCCATATGTTTCGGCAATTGGATCAATTATGTATGCTATGCTGTATACAAGACCAGATGTCTCCTATGCTCTGAGTGTCACGAGCAGATTCCAGACTAATCCAGGTGAAGGTCACTGGATAGCCGTTAAGAACATTCTTAAGTACTTGAGAAGGACTAAAGATCTGTTCTTAGTATATGAAAATGGTGACTTGGAGGTTAAGGGCTACACAGATGCAAACTTTTAATCTGACAAGGATGACTGTAAGTCACAGTCGGGTTTCATCTTTACTCTCAACGGAGGTGCCATCTGCTGGAAGAGTTCCAAACAGGACACCACAGAGGATTCTACAACAGAAGCAGAGTACATTGCAGTCGCAGAGGCAGTTAAGGAAGCTGTTTGGATCAAGAAGTTCGTGTCTGAACTAGGTATGGTTCCTAGAATTGTTAATCCAGTAACTTTGTACTGTGATAACAATGGGGCTATAGCCCAAGCAAAGGAACCTAGGTCTCATCAACGGTCCAAACATGTACTTAGAAGATTTCACCTTATTAGGGAAATCATTGCCAGGAATGATGTAAAGATAGAGAGAGTCCCCACTGAGGATAACATAACTGATCCTCTTACTAAGGCACTATGTCAAAAGAAACATGATAGTCATGTATTTTCATTTGGACTAAAAGTTATGAATGAATTGTTTTAGTGCAAGTGGGAGGTTGTTGGAATGTATGCCCTAAAACAATTGTTTTGTTTAAATACATTCCTAAATTAAGTTTTGTATTTTATGAATTTCCAATTTTATCTGTTAAATATTTGATATAACTGATAAAGTCCTTAGAATATTTATTAATGTGATGGTAGTCACAAGAGTTGCTGACTATGAGATATCAATCACGTTTATAATAAATATTCTTAAATTTCTAGTCATAGTATTAATGAGATAGGACATCATTAATACGGATAGACTAGTACACAGTTAGCCCCTACTTAATGTAAGTAGTGGTTGTTCTCATCAACCATAGTATAGAGATACCTAGGCTAATGTGTAGATGAATTGTAGAGTACTAATTCATTGGAGTAATCCACACAGAAATCCCATTAGGATATCTATTTAGTGCCAATGGTTGAATCTCTTATGGAAAATTGTGTAAGTGATCCTAAACTTGAGATCACCATAGTATCTTGAGTGTGAATCACTACCTTTTGATTCTGTTTCTTGTTACTCACCAGGAGTGACTTAAAGAATAGAAATTGGGGGTAGTGTGAAGCATGGGAAGATAGTGAGTGACCAAGAGATGATTCACCACTCTGATAGTGGGAGTTGATATCCAGTAAGGCCACTAGTTGGAATGTAACCTTAGTAGTCGACAACATTAGGTTAATTGAAGAGTGTCTTCAAGTTAACCTAATCTAAGGTTAATTCTGAGAACTAGAAAATTAATTAGTCATTAGAGAATTGGCACTTGTTCCTTATTCCCTGACTAATAGGATGTCAATGGTGAAAGGATAATAATTACACGGTAATTTTCCATGGAAAGGTTAGGTCGGAATTCCCCTTGACCAATTCCGAATACCTGGGTGGTTGTGATGTGTTGCTAGACACCGCTCACAATTTATAATTGTGAATAATTAATTATTGTAATTAATGATAAAATAAAAGTGTTTATTTTATCTAATTATTTTAAGAATTATAATTCATAATTATTACCAATGTATTTGGGACCTATTGGATCACACACATAGAGATTGGGTTCTAGATTAAATTGTGTCTCCAAGTAGGGATTTGAAAATAAATACTTCTGGGGTTTAATTATAAAGATAAATAAATCTTGGGATCATCTGACAGATAAGATAAAATGGCTATCTATTATCTGTCAGATAACAGAAGGGGATAGGGAATCAAATGTTACGGTGATTTGATTTTGAATCAAACCACCTGACCCTATCTTATCCTTCTGTTTCTCTCTTATCTCTCTCTCTCTCTCTATCCTATTAATAGTATCAGATACTACGATAGGTCTGTTGATTGAACTTCTGATAGTCAGAATACAGAGAGAGGTTAGGTTTCTGAAACCTTACGTAGAGAGAAAAATAGAGAGTCTGTGAGTTGGAGTGAGAAAAGCTAGCACCTATTCTTCACTCACACACACACATAGATCGTAGAGACGATCAGAAGTAAATCCATAAGCACTCTCGCATGGATTTCAATAGAGGCAGGACATTTGGACTGCTGCTCAGGGGATCTTCAGCCTTCTCAAACAAGTCTGAGGCATCATCTGCGGATTAAGGTAATCCTCGAGAACCCCCTTCATGAGGTCATACGAGAATTTAGGGTGATTTCTGGTGGGAATCTGGGACTAAATTTTTAATTTTCCGTTGTGCCGATGCCCCAGTTCCTAACACCTCTACCCACCAAACAACAACTATGAAAGAAATGCTCACAAAGGAGCGGAACAACCATGACAAGATACCTAAATTGCAATTGTCTTATCATTTAAAGACTTGGTGTTAGCCCTCACAAGATCAAACATGCTCTTCACTGTAAAAGAACAAAGAAGATGTTAGGTCAAAAAAATAAAGAGGGAGAAAAAAAAATTGAGAAGTTACAGAACCCTTCTGATGTTATCAATGGCCACATCCTGATAGTCCTTTCCTAAAATCATAGGACCTATCCATGCCTTGTCCTAGACTTACTCAAACAAAAGAGACATAAGGTGTCTCTATGTCTCCAAGATGCAGGCACTAATATCAACTCCTACCAAAAACCAAATATCAGGAACCAAATAAAATATCTTGCATGCAATGCTCTATGAGATCTTGAGATCAAATTTTATAGGTCAAGCTCATATCTTGAGATCAAATTTTACAGGTCAAGTTCATATCTTGAGATCAAACTTTGCAGGTTAAGGATGAATTTTGAAGTTGAACTTCATAGCTCAAGGTCGAAGTTTGACTTGGGAGGCTATTAAAGAGGGGAAAAAAGTGAAAAGTTCAAGTGTCAAATCCTGGACAATGAATTAACAAGTGTTAACTAGGTGTTAATATGTGAAAAGCAAAAGCATGAGTCACTAGATGATAAAGTACTGGAAGTGTATGGAGACGACACCTTATTTGAGGCCTCGAGGCCTCAGGTCACAAACTTACATGATTACACTATATTGCCTACCAAATCCACTCAACAAGTATCAATACCCAACCAAAATGACTGGTAAAGAGGATATTCTTCTCCTTGCATCATTCATTACTAAAAAATTCTCCCCACTTATTTCTCATATTAACTCAAGCATCGAAGGTTAATCGGGGAAAGAAAGCCCCATCTCTTTTTAGGTTCCTTGATTAAGCTACGTAGAGCATTATTAAAGTCTAGCAAGCAGGTGCAAGATTTTATCTTTACACTCATAAATAGGTATACTTTTGGGTATGAAGAAAGTTGAAATTTGCTCCATGTTTGTTGATTTCAAGCATAATGGATAGAAAATGCATGTTATTGCCACATGCTTATATACGATTTTGGCAATCTTGGATGGAAAGTGAAAGTCCTGGTGGGATGATGACATGAACAACCCTAATTTTGTAATAACTAGAACTGATTTTAAGACTAGGTTTTCTTATTTTTAAATTGGACTAAAAATTCTTTTGGTGTTTGAATTACTAGTGCAAAAGAAAGTATTATAAGTTGTGCTAGTGCAATTTCTCAGTCTTGTGATGTAATAGTTGAGGAGTTTTATCTATTTATTTTTTGCATAAGTTGGGAAATCTTGTTATTTTATTTATTTATCTTTTGCATGAGTTTTAGCCAAACCAGTATAGGCCCTACTCAACTGTAATTTATTTCTACTTTCTTGGTTTTCCACGTTTCAAGTATTCGTGAGTTCAAATTAAACTAAAACTTGTGATGGTCACCTTCAAGTTCAAAAGCGAACAATTAATTTCCGGTGAGATCAATTTAGTGTTTCCCATATTTGATACCGTAGGAAGGTAGAAAGAAATTCTTAATTTAAAAATAATTTATTTTGTAATTTATGTTTGAAAAAGTTATTAGTAAATTGAATTATCCTTGTGAAAGATTAATTTATTACATGTAACCGAATAGTTTTCATTATTATACTTCCATTCCCATACATAACTATCAATTGTTTGAGTTTTTTTAAATAATAATAACTCACCACATGCTCACACCCATATTGATAGTTGCGAACTGAGTACTCTATTACTTCTTCACTCAAATTCATCACATTTACAACTAACGCAATTGATTTGTTAAACTTGTTTTGAATTCATCAAATATAGTTAGAGTATAAACTAATGTAGTCTGATTTAGTATCGATGACCTTTTCAAGCAAAGTCAACTTCATCATACCTTATACTCGATAACCAACTCTTTCTGTCTCTTCTTTCCTATCATAGTGTAGGATCGATTAAAGAATTGAAGTAGATTGTGGTTTAATTTCAAATGCGCCTTTATTTCCGAGTTGAAACTCTCGTTTAACTGGGTGTTTCGTATTCCTACTATCCACCATTTTTTCATATGGCACCTAGCCCACTTATGTCTCGATTCAAGCATATCACTAAGCCATTTGTTCTTGGCCCCATTGTCATTTTAAACAATATCCTACTAAAATCGTCTTCGTCTTCTATCTAGTGCATGCAATCCATAAACTTCCGGTAAAGTGATGACTTAGTCTTGAAGTGATTGATTAGGTGCTTCACAAAATTCCGATTAATATGAAAAGTGCACAACCCATGCTAAGCTTTTGGCATAACTCTAGAGGCAACCACTGCCATGGTAGTGTCTTGGTCAGTGAATATAATCATCAGATGCTTATCTGCCATTTCCTCTAGAAACTCTCAAACAGCCATGTGAAAGAATCAACTGTCCCGTCATATAACAATGCTACACCAAAAACAACCATCTATTGGCAGTGATTGAAACCAATGAACACTTCTAGTGGCCTGTACTCTGTTTGTCCTATATGTTGTGTCAAATATGACTACATTATCAAAGAATGGATAATCAACTCTCATTTGAGCATTCATCCAAAAAATATTTATTATCTGTTCGTCACAGTTAGACTGTGCAGAAATAATTTGGGTTATTGGCAACCTGTCTTCTAAAATACTGTAACAAGATTCCTGTCTTTCCATAATTTAGACTCCTCTTCCTCTTATTCCATAGGTGCCTCTTTATATTTTCCTATGTGCATTCCAGTTTGTGTGATCCCCCTTCTTATTTCACCATCAAGTCATACTATCTTACTAATTGATAAACGCGCATCTTCTGTAATTTTAACCTCAATTCCTTGTGCCTCATTCACCTTTCTCTGTGACACTATCAAGTGGCAGTATTCAGGAAGACATAAATGGTGATTGTGTTCTGCAATAAAATCTGAAATCACATATTTCTTCGATTTTCTATTCAATATGATATCCAATCTTGCATCGCATCCCATTTTAATTTCTGCTCAAAGCTTGTTGGTATTTACATCCGGTGCATCTGCTTGCCTTTTACCCTCCTTGGTACATGTGAACCTCAGCATAGGTGTTGTAAAACTCATAAGCATCTTCCTCTGAGTCAAATTCCATTTGTAGCCTTGGAATGCTACAATTAAATAACTACAAATTTGCAAAATTTGCATCCTCACCTGTCTCCATCCCTTTGATTCATAAATAATATAAAACCAACAATGTTCCTTTCACTTTCAATTGCGTTTTTAGCACTATATATAAACTTCTACTTTCAATCATACTTACATAGTTCATTTCACATGAAATAACTACTTATTTATATATAAATAACGCAGATTTACAACATGTCACTACTCAGTTACTAACGCACTAATATCACACTATTGTACAATTGTAAATGACAAGGTTAGTAACAATCAAAAGAGCGCTAGTAGCAAAACTACATTATACTCATTCAGTAATTTTGAGAAGTTTCTCAATTAATGCTTCAAAATTATGCACCCCTATTGATAGTTCAACTATGCCCCTTTCAATAATCTTACTAATTTTTTAATATATGAATTAAATGATTGGTGGATAGAATTTTAAAAAAGATTAACTCAATATTTCAAATATGTTAACTAAAATTAACTCAATCTTTTTCAAAAAGATTAACTCAATATTCTCTATTTCAGTTGTAGTAATGCACTAACAGCATACTATTGAACAATTATGAAGGACGAAGTCACGAACACTCAAGGAAAGAAGCAAATTTCAGGAATAGCCACAAGAAAGTGGAGCTAAAATTTTCAATATTACAGTATACATTCACATTGTTTAATTTCATAATCTCATATTCTAAGCATGATAGAAGATGGAAAGGTTTGTTTCAAACACTATTAGTGATGTAGAAATCAGGAAGTGCACAGGATATATGACAAAGTGAAAGGCACAACGCATAACTAGACCTTCAATCGGTCCAAGGTGAGATCTGAAATGTTTGACTCAATGCCAATGGCTTTTTAGTTCTAGAACTTCAAGTGACATGAGAATAAACAATTAGTTAGTAAAGGACCATTTAACCTTATATTAAATAACGTTAACCTCAACGTACTTGTTAAAATCAAATGGAAATCCTTATTCCATATCTAATATAAAGAATTGACACATTTATCATCTAGTTAATTTTTTTTTTTCCTTCAGTAGGTCAAATGAGAGGCCATCACTCACAAATAAAGAATAAAGGAAATGGCAAATAAAGTAGTTCTTTCTAATGTGTCCAATGTTTTCACACGTAATCAATTACTTCCTTCATAACATTTTTCATGTTTTATAATTTGTTAAGTAGCTAAACTTATAAAGAAATCATTCACAATACTTAAACTTGTCAAAGTAAAAGTTCCATAACACTTCATTAACTTAACTACCATTAGATGCTTTTCTATATAAGTAAAAAAAATACACATCATATTTTGCTTCAACTTAGTCTTTCCACTAGGAAAGTACAAAGGGCATAGGTTAAACTAGAAGTGAATATAATTTTCTTAATCTTTGTAGTAAAGGACCCTTCTTGCACCACAGCCCACTTGTCACCAACTCCCCGGAATGACATCAGAAGATAGAAAAAGAAAAAAATAATGCAAAGAGAAATAGAAAAGAAAAATTATAGGAAAAAAAATCCATATTAGCCATATTCACTTAATCTGAAAAAAGAATCAACAAAAAATTGCAAGATTATCAAGATAGACTTCTACATTTTGAGTAATTGCAAGGTCATCACAACATCCAATATTAGTCAAAACAAAAGGCGGATAGCATTTCAAAAAAAATAACTCAATATTTCAAATATATTAACTGGAATAAAGGAGAAGCTATATGAAATTGGGAACAACTCTAATATGTCAACTTTGGCCGTGGGATTCCTTCTTGGACTTCCTAGTTTCTAGATCCACCTTCTATCCTTTACTTGGAAGTTCAATTTTATTACTTGCTTTCAATTTTTCCCTTCTCTATTTTTCTTTAGATCCACACGAGAAAGGAGAAAATGAAAAGAGAAATTTTGCATGTTCCAATGGAGCCAAGGGAAAGAAGAAAGCCAAACACAAGAAGAGGTATATCTCCCATAATTGGAACTACTATCCTCCATTTTTCCATAGATCCATGGGAGTTAGGTAGAGAGACATTTTGCGCACTCCAATGGAGATAGAAGAGAAGAAGAAGGCAAGGCACAAGCTGAAATCTCTCTCCTACAATTGGAATTACTATCTTTTTGTCTCTAAAAATTTGTGTACTGGTCTTCCATTAATTCGAAAGAAGCAAACTTTTAATCCTAATAGTAGCGAACGCCATTTGTTGCTTATTTTCTTTTTCGGTTTTCTTTTTTGAATGCAAATGATGTAGCTTTAGAAGTTTATTTAAATTCTTTGTGTGTCTTCATTCTGGCTGTTGATAGGTTGACTTTTAATCTTAACCATAAAATTGTTACAAATGGAACTTGTGAGTCTTCACATCCTTCATTGAGTCTCTTAGACATTTAACTTGAGGGAGTGTTTGTTTTTTTGGTAGTTTGGCCAAACCTTAGGAGAGGTAAATAGTAATTAACCTTATAGCATAAGGTTAAATACAATTAGCTGTCATAAAGTTTATCTTTATTCTCACTTTACCTTTTAAATTTTTTTTTGGCTACTTAACCTCCCCTCATAAGATAAGAGTGCCCCTCTCTTATTTGCATAAGGTTAATTACAATTAGCTGTCATAAAGTTTATCTTTATTCTCACTTTACCTTTTAAATTTTTTTTTTGGCTACTTAACCTCCCCTCATAAGATAAGAGTGCCCCTCTCTTATTTGTGGTTGCTTATTTTTTTGGTTTAACCTCCTATCTTTTACTTGCTTTGAGCGGTAACAAATTGAATTAGAATATTATTTTGAAACTTTGAAAGTTTAGATGGGACTTCTATAGTTCATTGCAATAATTGGGAATGATATTACAAAATATTGCTAATTTTATTGGCCTTTGGTTTTCAAATAAAGAAATTACACATGTGGATGTTCTACGATGAACCTTTCGGTAGGAAGAGGAAAAGAGAAAAGTAAGAAGAAAAGAAAAATATGAAAAAGAGTAAATAGCTAAAAAGGTGACCAAACTATTTAAAATTGCACTGATTCATCTAACCTTTTTTCTCTAGTTAGAAGTCACTCACCCTCTTTTAAACGAGCCTTTGTATCATTCCAGTGAATTTAGCTATTAATTCAACGGTAGACCAATTAATCTAAATTTTCAGATGAAAACATGTCTAAACGCGATTATAACAAATGTTTAACTCAAAATCGAGGAGTAATTTTGTCTCAAAAGGATTAATCGACGCAAAGAAACCACAAGGCGTAAATTGAGAATTAAGGTATACATTAGGGGAATTATTTGTAACTCATCCTCGACCTTTAAAACTCTATACCTTTCCCGTTCTGCCTCTAAATTCAAGACATCCTCTTCTTTTTCTGATGCCACTCCTTTCCTTAAACCTCTCAGGAGATATCGGTGGAGGCGGCGGCGTTGGCATCGGAAACTTGAAGCTTCTCTCTGCTCCTGATAACGGTATTTACTTCACCATTTTCATTTCTGCTTCAATTCTGCAATTGGTATTTTTTGAGCTAGTTTTAATTTGGTAATGGTGCTTACTGGACGTTGTTGCGGGTAGACGAATCGGCAAAGGCTGCTATCGGATGGGGAGATGCCGTCAAGTGTTTGAACAAAGCACCTAGAAATCTAGAGGGGTGTAGCAGCTAGACGGGGTGTCCTGCCGCCACCACTGCTGGATTGTTGCTAAGGGTAATGATGGTTTTTTTTTAATGAATTTTAAGAAAAATAAATAGGATAACTAGAAATGTAAAATCAAAATTACTTAAACGGTTGTTATAGTAATCAAAAGAGTTTTGATTTAGTTCCTATAAGTAGAAATCGGGCCCTTTATTTTGTTTGCTTTTGTTGAGATTCTTGACTTGCAGTTTGGGCTTTAATGTTCCAACTTGCAACCATCTTAATTTTAAACTTAGATAGATGCTCAATTGTATAATAAATCAAGTACATTATTGCAGTTAATTATTTTATGAAGGCGAAAATTAATAGTTTGTCCAATCTTCAGCTGAATCTTAATTTTTTTTCCCTTGCTGTAGCTGTACAAGTCTAGTTGCTGTCGTGCATGTATGATGGACTGTCCGAATTGTGAAAATGAGCAGATCATATTGTGGGGTTTTAAAAGATTTAAAGACTAAAATTAAATTTTTCTTAAATATACACTTATCTTTTGCCGAGAGAAGAATTTTCAGTTTTGAGTCGTCTAATTATGAAATTACTTGCAATATTCAGATTAAAAGATCAAAATCTGAAAGTAGCCAGACAAGCTTTTAACTATTAGATTCTGAACCTCCCTAGAGCAAACTCTTTGCTCAGTATCTACGGACTACCAGGTACTGTGCTCAATAGCCATCTCCCATCCAATGATTTCCTCGTCTTCCTCTCAACTCCTTCCCTGATTCCACTACTACTTTATTCAATTATTTGTGTTTTGGTAAATTTCCCTTATTATTTTCCATCTTACCTTTTTTTTTTGTGAAAGTTTTCTAGCAACGATATACCTTTCAAATGTATTTTTAGTCATCTTACATTGGTAGGTTGTATTTTCTTCCCGGCTCATGATTATTTATTTTTAGCATATCCCAGAGCAAGAATGAAATGTTATAACAAAGTTAATTGTAAAATGAGGGATAGAGAAAAGAAAAAGAAAAGGCAAAGGAAGACATTGATCAAGGAAATATACAGTGATAGAAAAAATAAAACTGCTGATAAAGTCATTATGTCCTTTTATCCTTCAATCCACCTGATTGAGTTATGATTTTGGGACCAAAGATATTAGAGTTACTGATTTTTTTTTTTTTGTCTCCCTAATTCATTTTCTTATGTTTTCTATGAAGCAAAAGCTTCCTTTTTAATTTATTTTCTTTGTTTGTGCAATGATAGTGGAATCCTGTATACAGTCTGAGTAATGGAAACTGAAAGCTGGGTGACTTTTTCCGAAACAAGTGATTTAGAGGGTTGTGTGGAGGACTTAAATGATGATGAGAATTTGTACACATTTGGTGACATACCCAAGTTGCAATTTAGGTGTCTATAGTCTGCTGATATTTTCTTGTTGTTTATTTCTGGGTTGACTTTGTGAATGAAGTGTGCCGGAAAAGTTTGAGTTATAATTGTTTGTTTGTGTTGTCTCTTGAAGGAAAGATGTGTCCAAAGCGCGTTGGATTTATGATCTGGAAATGGCTGAGGTGGTGGAGAGGAAGGGAAAAATGTGGATAACCGCTGGAATAGTTCGTAATGGGAAAATTTACTGCTCTATTGAAGAAACTTTGTAAGTGGTGTGACTTTTGTTACTGTCTTTCTGGTCAAATATCCTGGCTGTGCTTCTTAGTTTACATTATTTGATCCTTTTTGATGAGAAAAAGGAGACCAAAGGAATTAGAAAATGATAATAATTGCATGTCTTGATGATTCTGAAGTGGGGGTCAGTATGCTTATATGAATTACTAAATTTTTTCAATTCATACAACTTTATGAGCTTTTTTAGTAATTGAAGTTGTAGATAGCCTGGCTGTATACAGGAATTGTATCTTGTTGGATAAGTAAGCTTAATCCCTGAAGGCTGGATAGAAATTGTGCTTGGTAGACATGAGATTCGATGAAATGAATTTGTGTTTTGTATGGCATGAGCATGGATGTAGTTAATGTTATGGGGGCTTTCCAATGCAAAAGGCTTTGCTACCAGTTTTTATTGCCTGTCACTGTATGTCATCTGGTGCCACATTCACTACAAGGGAAAACAAAGATTAGAAAAAAAAAGAAAAGAAAAGAAAAGAAAAGAAGATAGATGCATGCAAGATGTGTTGTGGGTTTGCAATCAAAGGAAAAATCTTGCTTTGTTAGTAGTTGAAGGTTGAACTTCTGTTTTCTTGTTTGATGTTACATGCCTGCTGCATTGTTTACCGAAGCGATCTTGGTTGACTGAAACACTAGAAGTTGGCATCATTGATTTTATTCCATGATGTCTTTGATTAATCTTTGGTGCGCTAGAATACTCTCTTTCTTTCTTTCTTTCTTTTTTCTTTTTTTCTTTTTTTTTGGGGCGGGGGGGTGTTTACTGTCAGTCTCTCATTTGAACCACTTTTATTGGATTCCGACTGCATTCCATTTGTTCAGATGGCCAAAAAAAAAAAGAAAAAAATTGCAAAATGCAATCCTTAATTGTGGAGGTAATATCACAAACAAGGTGCATTCTCATTTTCATTAAGTCATCCAAAACCATGAATTTCGTAGAAAATTGCACTACGGTGAAGGATTAAATTTTTGCAGACAGCTTTATTTTGTAACTTGGGAAGCATTCTTGATGTTTACATGTTCCAACACTTATAGCTACTGATATCAGAGTTTGATAAATAAAAGAGCAGTTGTAAATTAAATCTCAAATAATGAAGTTGACTTTTTTTTTTTGGGTATTTTGGTAAAAGTTTGGGTGGTTGACTGTGCCTATTTGCTCCACCTGAGGATTGCATTTAGACATCATAGTTCTTTATTATGAGCCAAATCTACCAAAGTAGATGAAGCCCAGTGGTAGCACATAACAGATTATTAGCATTACTTAATGGTTGCATTTTTTGTAATTCCATGAGTTTATGGCTCAATTGTTTTCTTTCTGTAGGTTTTTGGCAGAAATTGGTGCTTTGCATCTTGTGGATGAAAATGATACACCCCTTCCTCTGAAAGATATTTATACTAAAATTCAAGAAAAGAAGAATGGATGCTCATGGGAGTCTTTTGAAGCTTATAAACAACTAAAAGTTCTTGGTTATGTTATTGGGCGGCATGGCATACCTTGGACAATGAAGACAGCAAAAGTTGGTTCTAGTGCCCAAGGTTCCACAAAAATGAACAACATAGTGGATGGAGTGTCAAGAGGGAGTTTTATCATCAGTGAGATGTTTCGTTGCATGGACATTACTGAAGTTAGACCATTATTTGATGCTTACCCTCCTAATAGCAAGTTTAAGAAGTCTTCACCTGGCAGCCCATGTTTCATCCTATGTTTTACAAGGTAATTCTTGTTCAAAGCTCTTTTACTAATTTGTTAAAACCTTCAAGAAACTTATGTTATGGGGTCCGTGGCTGATGATAAATGTTTGCATGCCTGGCGTTGAAAAAGAACTTGAATTTTCTTAAGGGATTTAGGTTACACTGCATTATTGTGATATTTTCATTTTACTAATAGTAAATTGCATGTTGCCCATCTGGACTTTCTGGGTAGTACAATTTTATTCCCGTGGGGTTAATTGCCTATAGACAGAGTTTGAAGGGAGAAAGTGATATAACTTAAAAGTTCAAGGGTTTTAGGGATAGCGTGCCTTTTACCAATTTTGGTCCAATCAAATAAAGACTCCCTCAATGAAGGATATCTGTGAGTGTACATTCTTTATTGGGTAAAAAACCGCAGTGGTCCTCAAACTTTCAATTCGGTTCGCTTTTAGTTCTTCAACTATTAAGTGAGTACTTTTGGTCCTCCAACTAGTAAATCTGAACAATATTAACCCTTCCGTCCAATTCAGCTGTTATTGTGGATGGCAAACATAAAAAGTGAGGGTAAAACAGTCAGCACAGTGGAAGAACAAAGGAAAACTACCAGTTGCAGACTGGTTTTTTTTTTGATGCTCGTAGCAAATAATTTACAACTCTTAATTTTGTTTTTTGTGTTCGTTTTGTGGATATATACATATATATATATATATGGCCAGTGGAAAGCCTATCTCTCCCTCACTCATTCGAGGGTTGAGAGTCCTCCTGCTCTACTCCCTAGCAGTCATAGTAGCAGTGTATTAGCACCACAGGGGGGAAAAAAAGGGAAAGGAAAAAAAAAATGGAGTCTAAACTTCTTCAACCATCATGGCCACTCTACAGCACAACAAATCTTGATCAATAATCTACAGTTTTCCGATGGATATTTGCATAGACGAACTGCATGGCTTTTCTTCCTCATTCACCACCGAGGAATCCTCAGGAATTTCCTTTGATTCATATTTTGCAGCCATGACTTCCCCTGATAGCCTTGTTGAATTCCCGACTTTGGATGATGAGATGCCAGTCGGGGATACCGTGGCACATATCATGGACGGCCTTGAGCCCCTTTAGCAGTAGTTGGGTGAACGGGGCAGATTGCCAGTGGTTGGAGGAAAGCGGTGATATCGAGGACTATATTTCCTCACACCTGACTCCGGAAGATGTTTGAGAAATAACCCAAAACAATCTTCGATTTCAAAAACATAGACATCATTAGCTACCAAACGGCCCTTGAAAAAGATGGCTTTTCAGTTTCTTGATTTCCTTGCAAAAGGGCTGTTTATGCATGTATTTTTTGGGCAAGAAATCATCAGCAATACAGAGAGGGGCAACAACCCTTTAAGAACTCCTCGGCTCTCTGTAGCCGTTTGCAGGGAAAATAATTTGGGGGTTTTCATTTGTTCTCCGCTGTGCTGACTATTTTACCCCACTTTTTGTGTTTTCTGTCCACAATAACAGCTGAATTGGACGGAAGGATTAATATTGTTTAGATCTATTAGTTGGAGGACCAAAAGTGCTCACTTAATAGTTGAAGGACTAAAAGTGAACCGAATTGAAAGTTTGAGGATCACCGCGGTTTTTTACCCTTCTTTATTTACATTACATATGGTGGTTTGGAATCTCTTGAACTCCAAAATAGGGATGCATATTAGAGTACAACTAGAGAAAGAACAGAGGATGATTTAAGACAGATCATGTTAAAGATGAAAATTAACAGCTGGAGGTGGCATAGAGACAATTGTGGGAATTAAGGTGAGATGAAATTTTAGATACTCAAAATTTTTCTAAAACTATTAATGAATATTCTAGTCCTGGTTTATTGTATTTTGGTGTTCCTATTACTTGCTAGATCTTTTCACAAGTCAATAATATTGAACCAATTCTTATTGAAAAATTCATTACCACGGTCAGATATCTTGATATGGTGGTATATGCACCCATTTTGTCTCAATCTCTCTTTTTATGACCTGAACTTGAAAAGATGATCGATATTTTGTTTCTTCTCTTATGTCATTTGGTATTCAGTACTAATGAAATTTGTTTTTGTCAGTAGTGGCAATCCTCCATCAAAACAAGAGATTGAGGAGCTTGAGAGATGTTGCCATGGCTGCCCTCTAAAATTCTATAATGTTGATCATGGACGTGTTAGTTTCTTCTCATTCAACAGAGTGGAGCTTCCTATACTTCCATGATCATTTCCGACATGTACACTAAATTTTGGCCTTGGAGGAGACAGCTTATTTTAGGCCAAAACAAACCGAATTGATATTCATCTGGCTTCAATTCAGAAGACATGCATTTTAAGTCGTTCTTTAGTATATCATTTGGAAGTTAAGAACTTGGTACACTTTGAATCTTTGCAATGGTACTCGCCCTTTCTTACTGTGCTATAAGTTGCATCATGCAGAGAGTAATGTATATGAGAATCCCTACTATGATGTCGATCCTATACAGCTTTGTATGGTTGGCTGTGGAATTTGTACTATGATGTCTTCCTACCTTCTAATTGTACATGGTTTCATTCTTGTTCTTTGACTATATATGTATATGGCTTTTTTTTTTTTTTTGTGAAATTTTCCTGATCATCCAATTTTTCAGTGCATTGCATTAATGTTGAGAAATTGAAACTGAGTTGGATCAAGTATTGAAGCTTAAGTACTAAAGATGATTGTTCCAATAGGCATGCACTGGCCAAATTCTATCAGGAAACAAAATTCTATTGCAGTAACAATTATAAAAGCAGTTCTCCCCAAAGTATACTGATTTATTGCAAGTCTATGGTCAGGAGTTTGGAAATAAAGGTTAGAGTGAATTATGAGCAAATTTGGCGAGGTGTATATTAAGTTGCATTCATAGCTTCTAAACTACCTCGTAATATAAGATGTCTGCTTTGAGGAGTCAGTGAGCTGGAGATATTTTCATGTTCTTCTTTCCAAAATGCTTTCGGCTTGAAATTTTGCTCTTGCTGCTATGGTTTATCTTGTCTATAGAAACCTGATCTATAACCGCATTATACTTTCACTTGCAAAATGCAATTTTCATGCTGTTTGTCAGATATACTGTTCATATTTTCATTTTCTGGCTTCAAAGGAGCATCGGTGAGAGTTCGCGGACAAAGAGTGAGTTCATTACAAAGGTAGCTGTAACAGGATAACTCATCTTGCGGCGTCATTGGTTTACACAGAATCAGATGTTAATCTTATTTGTACTTGCAATTAACTGTTCAGCTAACTAGTGCCCATTGCAGTAAACATTTGAGCATGTGATGTCGTACATGTAATCCTTTTCTATTTGATTTTAAAATTTACTATTTCTGAACAAGGGTCTGTTTCTCTTATTCTCTTTATCGAAGTGTTACTAACTTGCCTCTGGCCATTGATCCTCGAAGTGTATGTACTGTTTACCTGCAACAACTGAACTTGAAATTAGGTTCTAAACGTAGTAGATATTCCATTGATCCGACTCAGCGTCCTTTTTTCTAGAACTTAAAAAGGATGAAATCCACTTTCCCATCTGAACTTATCAGTGATCTGAGACCTTTATTCACATTCTTTCTATTCTTGCTGTGTTGTTCAACAGTTTTCTAGATCCCTAATAATGCATAAATCTGTCCTCAATTCTTGGAGTAATACGTTTTCCTATACAAGTATTTAACTTCAATTGAATGACAAACTACGTTAGCAAATCTACAATGACCATAAATTTAAGCACGCACACTTCCAGAAGCTAACTTCCAGTAATATAGCATGTATGTATCAGTAACTCCATCCTAAGGAAACTACCATCAGTAAATAGAAACAAAAATTGCATGGAAACGAGACTTAAAGATTACAAAGAGATTCTGATAGGCAGAATATGTTACAATTTTTCATGCATATATTTGGAATTCTACTTTGTTTGTTTTGCTCATATTTACCTAAAAATTTTTGTTTGTATCATCAACACAAATTCCAATCACCTTTTTATCTCACATACATCACATCAAAAAAGTGCTACAGTATCTTTTTCAACAAATTATCCCAAATAATCTACTATCGAAACGCATTTGCTTGACTGACTGACTAATTCAACAATTTAAACCTCCAACATAGGCATGACTAGAGGTGGCAAAAATATCCAAAACCCATTGGGATCCCATACTCATACTCAAATTTAATTTGGGCAGGATGAGTATTTAAAATATGGGTTTGGGCCTTATTGGGATATACCCAATACACCCATTTAAAATATGGGTTTATATGAGATTTATTTGGGACTCTCATAGGTATCTATTAAAATAATAACAAAATAACAAACAATCTTTCTTTTTATTTTCTTCTCGAAAGTTTAGGACAATCAAATTTTCCAAAACCCCAAACTTGTCATGCTTCCACCTAGGAAAGAAGATCGGAGAAGAGATTCTACTAGAGCAAACTCATATACTCCATTATCCATCACTTCCTCATGATTAGTTGTGTTGAAACGTATCACATTTAGGCAATAAAACTAGTAAATTAATATTATAAGGTTGTAGTACATGTTAAGTATAGTAACACTCATGGATCACGTGCTCTCTATCAACTACAAAATTTTGTTATTGACAGAATTTTATTGAATTGGATTGACCTTAGAATTGAAAAATTTGCTAGATTGGATCTTGAAGGTTAATGAATAAAATAACATATATGGATAGATGAATTTTGGTGAGAATTAAATTTTGGTGATCAATAGAATTTTATCTAATCTGCATAAACTCCCAAAAAATCATCCATTTATATGAAGTTAGTCTTTTATAAATTTTATATCTAGAAAAATTTATTTAATTTGAAAAATTATCGCATAATTTATAAAGTAAAGTGTAAAACTTTTACAAAATTAAATAAACAAACTAAATGATATAAAAAAAAAACAATATTGAGATATTTAATTGAAGAAAAATGAGTTTTTCTTAAAAAATAAATAAAATGGGATTGATTTGGGTATTTGAATGGGATCAAAATGGACGTAACCATTTTAGTCCCGCCCATATTGGTCACGCGACTAATATGGGAACTATTTGAGTACAATCCATATTTTACAATCCCATTTAATTCCGCCCATTTGCATCCCTAGGCATGACCCTGATAGATGATACAGTGTAACTTATCACGGACAGAGTTGCAATTTTACATAGCGTTAGTAATATTTACACATTCTGCCTGCATACTGGACATGACCCACGTATAACAAGCCACTTGTCCACGCAAGCCAAGTGGAACATGTGCTGGCATTGTGGCAAGCTCCTTGCAATATCCCCAACACCAACATCCTACAAACATCATATACTTCATGATTAGTGAGCAAGACGATCATGATCAATTAGAAATCTTTCCAAAGTAAATGGGGACCTGCAAACATATAGTGCAGCATGCCTCTTCTTCTGCCTTCATTTCATCCAACAATACAAGGCATGGTAGCTTCTCAAGTAAATCTTCAGACAAGCCTGATGATGCAACTACACCAGGACCAGCTCTACTCTCACCATAGCTTGTATTAGGATGGTTTACCTGCTGGTCAGTTAGCTTCCAATAGTACAGTTCAAAAGTTACTAAAATCACAAAAGTATGTGCAAGTGGTCACTCTCTAATGGATTTCAATAGGGAAGAGTTGACAATGGAAGTTCAGTTCAGTTGAAGATAATCCCTATTGTTATAAATACACAATTAAATACAAGTTTAGGCACACTTTTAAGAGCCAGAAGGCTGGATCTTGACACTGCAGGGAGGGTATAGGAAGGAAATTACAAGATAACTGAAAAGCTAAAGTACAAAACTTAGGCTCTTAAAGCAAACTTGGGATGAAAGTTCCTTCCAGTCTTTTGAGTATGGAGGTGTGGAGGAAGCTGTTACTATGGCATTAGAGATAGAAAATAGTCTCGTTGGACAGCGCAGTATTGAAACTTTAAGATGCACTAGAAGAAACTGTTACTTTGCAAATGAGTTAAATTAGAAAAACCATGCTGAAATGGAGTAACACCTGCGATTCATGACTTCTTGAAGTTGCTGCTGAAAGCTGTTCGATCTGTTCGTTAAAAAATATACCATCAAAAGACTCCTGCAAAAAATTAGCCTGAGAACAAACATATTAATTAGGCAGAAAATCAAATTTCAGGCACTTATAAACTGATAAAAATGTTTACTTTCTCAAATTGAATAATCCAACTCAGTTCACAAAACAATAAATGAAATAGCAAGAGTGAGCAGATAAGAAACACATACAACTTAAAATAAATATGCTGACCATAGATGTTGAGCTACTTGAACCAGGGCACTCTGAACACCAACAAGTACGAAGAGCATCCAAGAACTCCACAGAGATAGTAGCCCCAGCTATGGCAACCACAGCAACACCACGAAGTATACCACAATTTGAAACCCAACCAGCAATTCCCCCAGCAATACCTCCGGCAAATGCGCCACCTACAATTTAGCAATGAATACAGTTTTGGTTAAAGGCAGAAATTACACAACTAACAGCCCTTGACACAATGTTTGGCATATTGCTTTGCCCTCAATGTCTGACATTTGCAACTAAAACATACACAGAGTAGAAATCTGTATGCTATTATGGCAAGGCATGCTATTATGTACAATTGACACAGCGATGACAATTTTTAAGTGAACGTCCGCTCACATGGATAACGCTTTGCAATGCAACACTAGGGTACTTCTCATATATGTATGTCTGAAAATTCAAGTGTAAGATAAATTTTTCTTGTCACTGACATCTTATTACAAACTAGGTGAGCACAACATTAACCTGGAAGGCTAGTAAAATATATTGAGTCAAGTTGAGAAAAGAGGCAATCACAGTGTAAAGGATCTGTAGCAGGTTCACTCAGACCAAATCCAAATATCTGTCCAGCCAGAGAACTTGCAAAGCTCTCTCTTAAGGGGGTGCAACAAGCCTAAGCCTAATCAAGATGAACACCATACAAATCAAGCTTGCCTTTGATCTTTGTAACTACAGCCTAAATTTGTGTTTGAGGTTTTGAATATACTCGGCCTGAACCCAAACAACCTTATCAAGCCAAGCTCAAACAGTCCACTAGCTTGAATTTGTGTTTGAGCATTAGCCAACATACTACTCGAGCTGAAATCAAACAAGCTTATCAAGCCAAGCTCAAAAAGAACTCAAGTAGCTTAAGTTACATGCCGTATTACTTATCAAGACAAGCTTGATCCAAACTGGAAACTCAACAGCATTTACTCTAACTTGGCCTTTGAATTAGTTAACTGGCGAACCAATCTCGTTTTGGCTCTTAACAAGCCTAATAGCCAGTATCGAGTAACGTAGTTCATCTTTTAAAGTTCTTCCTTAAACCTTGGCCTTCCAAGTTAAAATGGACTTGTCTAATGGCACTAGTTAACGTGGGTTTCAGCTCAAATCAGCTCGGTGCCTGGTAGCAAGGAGGCAATACATGTGAATATGTCCATTTACACATTATGTTTGCTGTAAATTATGTATACTAATGAATGTCCAAGAAAAATCCAATTCAAATATGCTTACAAATTATTAGTATTTTTTCGTATACAAATTCGGCTATCTTTTCCAGCAAAGAATTGAAAAACAGCAACATTGGCTCATAGAAATGAACAGAAGAAAGAAACCAAAGGAATTGATACTTAATTAGTAGAAGTAACTACCAACTGCAAAGAGTATGGTGAGAGCAGCGGAGATTGCTGTAGCCATCAACCTCACCAAGTCAAAGAAAGCAATCACGAATCCTGTATCTTTCTTCTTCCTCCTCCAGCTCCTAGCCCTGCCAGTGGCCTGCCCATGTCCAGATGACAAGCAAGCTTGCCCATGGGCAGAAGAAGGCCAATTTCCATCATGGGCCAACGCCATGCTAAAAATCCACACAGTCCACTTCCTCTGATGACTGCACGAATTGTCTTGTTTGAAAATCCAGTGCTCCAAGAATGAAGAAAATGGATAGTGGTGAAATCATATGAGGGCTGGGAATCAAGGAAAGAGTGAAAACTGAAAAGGCGTGAAATACTAGGCAAAGACTGGAGAACTGCTTCTTTGGAATGCGACCGCCGGGCCCAGACGAAGAGCGGACAATACTTCTAATGGTTAAGTTAGTTCAGGGGCCCACCTTACGCCCCGTTGGGGTGGTCATGTGCTCCAAAGTCCAAACCTTAAGGTCAGGGTTCCACCGTTCAAGGTTGTTTGGTAGATTCAAAGGAAGATAATATGAATATTGATTGTTGAGGAATTTTGAAAGAAAAATACTTAGTGTGTTTGAATAGTCGATTATTTGGGATAATCTTTTGAAGAAAATACTATTGTACATTTTTTAATATAATGTATGTAAGATAAAAAAAAAAGTGGTTGAATAATGTGATGAAGATGCAAACAAATAAATCTGTGCAAATATTGTAGTATTCAAACAAACCCCCAGAACCATATATTATTCATATGTGTTTGTAAATTTTAAGTTTTTAACTTTTGATTTAGTGACATGAATTTCATGTACTGGGTTTCTCGAGTCGAATTTGGATTAGATCACACTTTAAATTCCATCTAAATTTAGTTGAATTAGTATACCTTAATATTTTTAAATTATGTGAATGTGTATGATACTTACCTATGATGCTTACCGTGCAATGTTCCATTTAATGGAATGAAAACATAAAAAATTGGTCCAGTTAGTTATTTATTCAGAACCCTAATGAAACATCTTATCAACTATAACTTATATAGCATTCTAACAAAACATCTTATCAGCTAGAGTTTAATTTGACTTGATGGAGGTGATACTAATCATCTTGAGACGTGCACTATATATCTGTGTGTTAAGTTTTCAAGTCACGGGGGTGGAAAATGATCAAAACTAAACAAGTATCTTAACAGAAGATATAAGTACTCTTAATTACTGGACTATATTCAATTCTCCATGATTTTTGTACAAAGATTATGTCGTGTTTGCTTGTATACTACACTTACAGAAAACGTTGTAAAAAATTGATGAAACCGTCACTCCCCATGCCATTTGATTCCTTGGAATCCAGTATTGAACTATATGGTCGTTATGCTCAAGTAGTAAATGCTCAAAAGTTTACTAAATATTGGGAGGCAAGACAGTCATTCAGTCCAACCCAATCTGAAACCCCCTTGTTTCCAAATTCCAGTTCAAACAAGGTATCAGAATATAGGAATCATAATTCAAAGAGATTCCACCTAATATAAGTCATTTTTCAAGTACATGGTTCTCAAAGAGTTAGAAACTTAAATTTCATAAATATGAATCAAAATAATCACAAGGAAAAAGACCAAAATTAGAAGAAAATATTAAAAAGTGACAACAATGATAAACTTCAATTGTTGCTTATACTTGGAAGTATAAACAAACTGGTCGTATTAAACTTTGCTCACAGTTTGCTTGCTTTTGTAAATCTGCGTGTTCAGTGAGGAAGAAGAAAGATATTGACCCCTTAGAAGTCAAGCAACTTGAAACTTCACATTAGGCAACTCAGACTAACTTCATTCTTGAGGTTATTAGAATTATGTAGTCTTGCCGAATAGAAGATTCAAGCAATCCTGTTCCCCACTTATAAATTTCTCCTTCAGATTGCTTTTCTTACGTAACAAGAACATGTGAAGGAAGACTTTTTCAACTGCATTCTATAATCGATATCAGTCAAAGTAGAAAACTGGAAAGTGTAGCTATAAGTTCTCATGTTTCCAACCAAATGATCAAGAACACTGTAAATATTACTTGCCAATGGAGGATGATCATCAGCACTAACAAGCTCGTAGATGCAACTTCCCACCTCAATTGTGATGTAGCCAGGGGCCCTCCTCTGTTTATTTCATCTCTGACCTTCAACTTTTCATTCCACATTTCTTTTTCAGCGTATATATTGGACAAAAGAACATCGTCACCAACAACGCTTTCCTCCAATTGAAGCAGCTTATTGTGAGCTACTGCAGCAAAGGTCCAGATTGCCATGAATGCTACATGCACCTAGCAATGTCCTCCATATGATCGCATTTGGCTCAACTGCCATTGCCAAGATAAACTCGTATGCATCTTTTAGCATCCCTTCGACAAAAGATATCCACCATGCAGCCATAACGAGAAAGTCTAGGCTTCAAACCAAACTCCTCAGTCATAATTCTGAAGTACTTTTTCCCCTCTTTTAACATGCTTGCATGGCTACAAGCCATTAAGACACCTATGAAAGTTACATCATTAGGGATAATCAAACGACCTTTATGACTGCACCTTTTATTGGTCATATTTTTGCCTTCTTTTTCCATGGCTGTGAAAAGCCTTAATGCCTCCTCTGCTTGGCCGTGTACTGCATATCCCACAATCATGGATGTCCAAGATGTAGCATCCTTTTTCTTCAGGTTATCAAACAATTAGTTGGCTCTTCCAATATCCCCCCATTTTAAAATACATGTTAATGAGGGCATTTTTCAGGTACAAATCTGCATTTAACCTGCTTTTCCGAGTGATGTAACCATGAATCCACTCTCCCATCTCCAATGCCCCAAGATCAGACAAGCCGATAAAGCGACCGTCAGCATAACATGATCAGGCTCAACATTTTCCTTTTGCATCCGCCTGAACATCTCCAAAGCTGCATTTGGTTCCTGGTTAACAACACAAGCAGAAACCAATGCTGTCCAGCAGATTATGTTTCTAGTTGGCATTTCTTCAAACATTCGATGTGCATCAGTAAGATTTCCAGCTGCAGAATACATGTTAATGAGAGACGTTTGCACGAAAATGATGGGTTCGTAGCCTAGTTTCGGTACAAGAGTATGGACTTGTTTTCCTTCAATGGCTCCGGCTTTTTTGGTGCAAGCCTTGATTGCATACAGAAGAGAGTAGTTATCAATCAGGGAGGTATTTCTCCTAAGCAAGTCAGAAAATAGCAAGAAAGTCTTGGAGGGATTGGACTTGAGGTAACTTTGAAGGACGTTATTGGGTCTTTATAAGTTGAGATTACTTTGAAGCTCGACATGGCTTATACTCGTAAATGATTTGGCTACTCTTTTCTAAAGGGTTCAAGAATCTTAACATCTGATCAAGTGTATGTGTAGTACATGGCAGTCACTGGTTAAGGTGGGATTTCTAGCAAAGAAATGATAATTGTAAATTGGAAAACCACTGGTAATAGCATCAATATGAGCTGAAACAGCCCTTCAATAAATTATAATGGTCAAACATGTGTTTGAATTCAAGCACTTTGATACATCAGTAGGATAACAAGCAGGAATGTTGCCCTTATATATTCTACTAAAAAGACGGACTGCTGGTTCCAAATGACTAACTCCTCTAGCCCTTATATATTCTAGTAAAAAGACGGACTGCTGGTTACAAATGACTAATTCCTCTTTCTAGATACAGACAAAAGTTTATGGTCTGAATATACATGTTACGAACTCTTGTTTATTCTTGATAGATCTCTGAACAAGTTCCCTTTAGTCAAAAAGCTTGAAACTACTTCTCTACATGGTGAATTATGTTAGCAGCACCATTTTGTCCAGTCCAGATGAAACTCACATGAACAGTAAAGATAATCACGTTCCTGTATCCAGCCGATCTACCCAATATCATCACTTATCTTGACTACTGGCAAAAGGAGCTTCTCCTTTTCCTATTCTTTCGCGGTGAAACAATAATCAAGCGATGTTCATCTTTGTTGTCAATCAGGTATTTGTTATTTAATGGAAAACTTTCAAAATACTGCATTAAGCCACAGAGGACAAGCAGCGTCACACTGGTCTGCTCTTTCTTGTCATGGAAACCTTACCCCGTGATTTGACATCCCCTAATAAGGTTAAACACAGACTTATGTTACTCCAAGGGACCATCCGGTTTAATTGAATCTCCAGTGAATCATGGATTGCTTCTGGACTATGACAATTGACAAACCTCTTGCAAAGATATGTTAATCACACATCGATGGACTGCCTCAGCATATTATCTTTCTTCAAGGGTCTATGAAGATTGAGCTAAAGTTGCCTTCAATCAAGACTTGAATTTTCTAAATCTTCATAACATTTGAGAGCTGAACTTTGACATCCAATTTCTTGATAACCCTTAGTTAAGAGCTTATACATGGTTGAATTTGGTATAGTACCCATCTTCATCACATCAGCATGAAGCATCATTGCTTCAAGCACATGCCCAGCTCCAAAATGACCTTGAAGAATGGTAGAGTAAGTTACAATATCTGGTTTTAGACCCTCTCGCCGCATATCCGAGAAGAACTTGCTAGCTTTGAACAACTCTCCCTCTTTGCATAAACCATGAATTAGAGCAGAATACATAACAGTGTTCGGGAAGCAGCATTCAGTATCCATGTGATTTGCTTTCGTGCCAAAAGATCCAGCTCTTTTTCTGTCCAAGAAAAGTTTCATTGCATCCTTGAGCTTTCCGTCAGCGCAGAGTCCTTTAATTAGGCAGCTAAGAGTAAAAACGTTAGGACATATACCAGCTTCAGTCATATCCTTGCATAGGCGAAAAGCTGCTTTTGAATTTGCATCTTTGAAATGCCCATCAATCAAGGACGTATACGTGACAACATCAGGGATAAAGCCTTTGATCACCATCTCATTATACAACCCCATGGCAGCCTCCATATTCCCTACTTTGCAGTAACCATCTATCAAGGTAGAGAAGGTAATAAGGCTAGGTTCTACACCCCTTTCTGTCATTTGAGAACAGACTTCCAAAGCCTTCTCTAAATTCCCTTCCTTACAGTACCCATCTATTAGAGTACCATAAACCGCGGAATTAGCATGGACCCCTCTGTGCTTCATTATCTTTAATAATCCATCTGCTTCTTCCATTCTATGCATACTACAGTAGCACTTCATAAGTATACCATATGTGTAAACATCAGGGGAAATGCCAAATTTTTCCATCTCAGAATAATAGTCTAATGCAGCAGATAGGTTGCACACTCTATAGTTGCCATCAATCAGGCAATTATACATGAAAACATTGGGAACCACACCAAACTTCACCATGTAGACAAAATAGTTCCTTGCTGTTTCTAACTGTCCCACCTTGTAAAGCAAATCAATGAGGATGCAAAATGTAATCACGTTCGGAAGCAGATTCTGATCCAAAATTTCTTGATAAAACCAAAGGACCTTTTCTACATTTGCCACCTTACCATACCCATCCATAAGAGTATTATAGGTGTACAAATTAGGAAGCACACCAATCTCCCTCATTCTCTTAAACATGCTTTCTGCTTCCACCATCTCACCCTGACTACACAAACCACGTATTAGCGTTGTGTAAATCACAACCGTGGGCACAATCCCCTTGCCAACCATCTCATCCATTAGCATTTTCGCCTTCACAAGATCACCCCGACTACAACAAGCATCAATCAGCACACCATAAGTGACCACACTTGGCACAGCACCACGTGAGACCATATTCTTATAAACATCCCACATCAATTCAAATTGTTCCTTCTTACAAAACCCATCTAATAGTGCATTACAAGCCTGTATCGCAGGCAAACTCCTGATCTTCCTGTACACCCAGTAGGCCTCATCGACATGCCCCAACTCACATAAAGCAAGAATCAATACACCATACACCTTAGGACTAGATATTACACTCTCTAACTGACTGAATGCATTAAAAACTGCAGCACAAGCCCTGTGTGGCTTTCGGGTATTTCCCAAATCTTCAATCAGGCATTTTATCAAACACCTGGCGTCTATGTAATTTTTCGCATTGGTTAAGAAACAGATGAGGCTGAATATACTTTGAGATTCTTTGAAGCGCCCACTTTATTCGAGGCTGAGTTGAATATTCGAAGAGCTTGGTTTGGGGTTCTGGAGTTGACAATTGAGGTGATCAGATCCGAAATAAGTGAAGAAGAAGAGGAATGAGAGAGAGATGAAAATGGTGGAAATCTTCGTGGGTTGATTCCTTTTTGTGGGATAAAAAGCTTCAACATTTCTTAGAGGATGTGAGGAATTGGAAGACTTTGCCATGAATTTGTTAAAGAATATGCATTTTGGGTTTAACGATTTTTTGAACGAAGGGTAAGTCCCGGGAGATGGGACAGTTGAGTCTCGCGGCAATGTTAAAGTCAATCCATATGATTTTAGAATTTGAAAACAAAAAGATAAAGGAATTTAATTCTTTTTTTTTTTGTCAACAGTTTAAATCATGGTCGAATAATTTGTCATATGACATGATACAATTGTATCATGCATGTGGATGTCAAAGCTTTGATTGGTGAGTTGAAGTTGCAGCATATGGTTGAGCACTCTTAATTGGTGCAATGAAGTTGCAACTCATGGCTTGGGGCGGTTGTTTCATTTCACCACATGGCTTGGGGTGGTTGTCTCCTTACTTAGTAATGAAGGACTTTTGCCTATAAATAGTAGCATTCATCAGAAGGTTTCGAGTGTGTAAAAAAATTTGCTGAAGCCTTTGTTATTGAAAGTTCCTTCTATCGTTCATTTCCGTTTGTTCATTTACGTTTCATCCCTTCCTATCAATTACGTTAAATATTAATAGTATCACCTCTAGTATTAGTTTTACAACACGTTATCAGCACGAGTCTCTGTCAAAACTCTGTTGAGGTCAGCTTCCGTGATCAATTTATAGGCAAACTCTGAGGTAATATTTCTCATCTTTAACTTATTTCAATTTTTGATTATGGCTAACCTCACAAAACAGGAATTTGTACCACTCAATATTTCTGGGAAAAATTATTTATCCTGGGCAATGGATGTGGAAATGCATCTCGAATCCATGGGTCTTGGAGAGACAATTGTCAAAGGCAATCATGCAACAAGTCAAGATCGAGCCAAGGCCATGATATTCCTCCGTCATCATCTTGATGAGGGTTTAAAAACGGAATATCTAACGGTCAAAAATCCACTTGACCTCTGGATCGATATAAAAGAAAGGTTCGACCACCTGAAGTTGGTCGTACTACCAAAGGCAAGATATGATTGGCTCCACTTACGCCTACAGGATTTCAAAACTATTGCTGAATATAATTCAGCTATGTTTAGAATCACCTCTCAATTAAAATTATGTGGTGAAAATGTTACCAATGAGGATATGTTGGAAAAAACATTTTCCACCTTCCATGCTTCTAATGTGCTCCTGCAGCAGCAATACAGAGAAAAGGGGTTTAGAAAATACTCTGAACTTATTGCATGTCTCCTACTGGCAGAACAAAATAATGAGCTACTATTGAAAAATCACGAGTCCCGACCAACTGGTACTAGTCCATTCCCCGAAGTGAATGTGACTCAAGCCTTAACTTCTGGACGTGGTCATGATCGTGGAAGAGGCCGTGGTCGTGGTCGTGGACGTGGCCGTGGCCTCGGTCGTGGTCGTGGACGTGGCCGTGGAGGATTTGTGCCTTATAATGATTACAATCATGATAAAAGGTCAAATAACCCCCAAAAGCGGGAACGAGACAATAATACCGAGCGGGGTGAACAAAAGAAGCAATATGAAGATAAATGCTTTAGATGTGGCATGAAAGGTCATTGGTCCCGTACCTGCCGTACGGCCGAACATCTAGTTGAACTATATCAGGCATTCCTGAAGAAGAAGAACAAAGATGGCGAGACAAATTTTATAGATCAAAATAATATTTTTGATGATGTTATAGATGCAGATATAACGCATCTAGATGTAGCCAATTTCCTTGAGCATCCTGAAGGTGCCAAGTGATCAAATGCCCAATCTTTGGATTTTTGTTATTTTGTGTCTTTTGTGTAAATTCGCATCTTTTGTGTAATATTTCCTTTATCAGTTATGTAATTTGCGCACTTTATTAATATTTTATTTTTTCTTTGTCTTTCTTCCTGATGAAGAAACGGATGCCAAATATTTGGAATTAAATAATATCGATGATAACATTTGTCTTATTAATAGTGCAACTACGCACACCATATTAAAAAATAAAAGGTATTTTTCCCATCTGAATATGGGAGAAACAAATGTTAATACCATATGTGGTAGTGCCAAAGTGATTGAAGGTTCCGGAAGAGCCAATATATATCTCCCTGAAGGAACTAAAATTGTAATACAAAATGCACTACTCTCTACTAAGTCTCGAAGAAATCTGCTAAGTTTTAAAGATATTCGCCGAAATGGATATCATATTGAGACAATTAATGAGACAAATAGTGAATATTTATTAATCATAAATACCATTTCTGGCAAGAAATGTGTATTAGAAAAGCTGCCTTCTCTTCTCTGTGGATTATATTATACAAAAATAAGTGCAGCTGAAATTAATAATATAGAGGACCAGAAGTCCTTCAATCCCAATGATTTTATAATTTGGCATGATCGCCTTGGACATCCAGGCAGTATAATGATGAGGCGAATAATTGAGAATTCGCATGGCCATTCATTAAAAGGTCAAAAAGTGTTAAATTCTAATGAATTCTCATGTGTTGCCTGCTCTCAAGGGAAATTAATTATTAGACCATCTCCAACTAAAGTAGGAACTGAATCTCCTACTTTTCTAGAACGAATTCAGGATGATATATGTGGGCCTGTAGATCCACCATGTGGACCATTCAGATATTTTATGGTGCTAATTGATGCATCAACAAGATGGTCACATGTATGTTTATTATCCACTCGCAACTTGGCATTTGCAAGATTACTTGCTCAAATAATAAAGTTGCGAGCACAATTTCCTGATTATCCAATCAAGAAAATTCGTCTAGATAATGCTGGAGAATATTCCTCACATGCATTTGATGATTATTGCATGTCAATTGGTATAACTGTTGAACATACTGTAGCTCATGTTCATACGCAAAATGGTCTAGCGGAATCATTTATCAAAAGATTACAATTAATTTCCCGACCATTATTAATGAAGGCTAAGCTCCCATTGTCTGCTTGGGGACATGCTATTTTACATGCAGCAACACTTGTGAGAATCAGACCGACAAGTTATCATACTTATTCTCCCCTACAATTGACTTTTGGTCATGAGCCCAATATATCTCATTTGAGAATTTTTGGATGTGCGGTTTATGTTCCTATTGCACCGCCCAAACGTACGAAAATGGGCCCCCAAAGAAGAATGGGAATTTATGTCGGGTATGAATCACCTTCTATTATTAAATATCTTGAACCATTAACTGGTGATTTATTTACTGCTAGATTTGCAGATTGTCATTTTGACGATTTATGTTTCCCGACATTAGGGGGAGACAAAAATCAACCGAAAAGGGAAATCACTTGGAAAATATTATCAGATTTTCTTGATCATCGTACTAAGCAATGTGAACTAGAAGTTCAAAGAATTATACATTTGCAACAAATTGCAAACCAATTGCCAGATGCATTTAGTGACACCAGTAGAGTCACTCGATCATACATTCCTGCAGAAAATACTCCGATAAAACTCAATATTGCAGAAGGACAAAATAAAAGTGCAAATGAATCTGATGCACGCCTGAAGCGTGGAAGACCACTCGGTTCCAAAGACAAAAATCCTCGAAAGAAAAGAGGAATAAATGATCAAATTGAGGACTTGAAAGTTATTCAAGCACCTCAAAATACTGAGAGCGACAAAATTTAACCTTCTGAGGAGATTGCTCATGAAGAGCCTGCTCTTGAAGAAAATGAAATTATTGAAAATTTAATAAATTTTGTCACGACAAGGAAATGTTGGAATCGAAAAGAAATAATTATTGATAATGCATTCGCATATAATGTAGCACTTGACATTATGGAGGAAGATGATGATCATGAACCCCGATCGGTTGATGAGTGTCGACGAAGAAATGATTGGCCTAAATGGAAGGGTGCGATACAGGCTGAATTAGACTCACTGGCAAAAAGAAAAGTTTTTGGACCAGTAGTCCAAACACCAGAAGGTGTAAAACCAGTGGGATACAAATGGGTATTTGTAAGAAAAAGAAATGAGAAAAATGACGTTGTCAGATATAAGGCAAGACTTGTAGCCCAAGGATTTTCGCAAAGACCTGGAATTGATTATGATGAAACATATTCCCCAGTAATGGATGGAATTACATTTAGATATCTGGTAAGCCTAGCAGTACATGAAAATCTTGATATGCGTCTAATGGACGTTGTCACTGCATATTTATATGGCACATTAGAAAATGATATCTATATGAGAATCCCTGAAGGATTTAACATGCCTGAAGCATATAAATTGAAGTCTAGAGAGATATATTCCATCAAATTACAAAGGTCTTTGTATGGGCTTAAACAATCTGGACGTATGTGGTATAACCATCTTAGTGAATGTCTAATTAAAGAAGGTTATACTAATGATCCCATATGTCCATGTGTTTTTATCAAGAAAAGAGGAGCAAATTTTGTGATTATTGCAGTATATGTTGATGACCTCAATTTGATTGGAACCCCTGAAGAACTCCAAGAGGCAATTGAATATTTGAAAAAGGAATTTGAGATCAAAGATTTTGGAAAGACTAAATTTTGCCTTGGTTTACAAATTGAACATTTAGAGAATGGCATTTTCGTACACCAAACCACTTATACCCAGAAGGTATTAAAGCGGTTTTATATGGATAAAGCACATCCATCAAGTACCCCAATGGTCGTTAGGTCACTTGATCCTGCTAAAGATCCATTTAGACCAAAGGCGACAGGTGAGGAGGTACTTGGTACAGAAGTACCATATCTTAGTGCCATTGGTGCACTAATGTATCTCTCTAATTGTACAAGGCCGGATATATCATTTGCAGTAAATTTATTGGCAAGATTTAGTTCTTCACCCACTAGGCGACATTGGAATGGTATTAAACACATTTTTCGTTATCTCCAAGGAACAATTGATCTTGGTCTATTCTATTCAAAAACATCTCGACATGAATTGCTCGGATATGCTGATGTTGGATATTTATCAGATCCTCACAAAGCAAAATCCCAAACGGGATATATATTTACATGTGGTGGTACGGCTGTTTCATGGAGGTCTACCAAACAAACGATTACAGCCACTTCTTCAAATCATGCAGAAGTATTAGCAATCCATGAAGCAAGTCGAGAATGCGTTTGGCTGAAATCTCTATCACAGTATATCCAAAAAAATTGTGGTTTATTGTCCGAGAAAGACAATCCTCCGATGACATTATATGAAGATAACGCAGCCTGTATAGCCCAATTGAAAGGAGGATATATCAAAGGAGATAGGACGAAACATATTTCACCAAAATTCTTTTTTACACATGACCTACAAAAGAATGGTGAGATTGATGTGCAACAAATCCGATCAGATCATAATCTGGCAGATCTATTTACCAAGGCATTGCCGACTTCAACATTTGAAAGATTGGTAAGAAGCATCGGAATGCGTCGACCCAAAGATCTCAATTAAATGCCTATAACAAGGGAAGCAATCAAAACACAAGAATAATGTACTCTTTTTCCTTCACTAGGGTTTTTGTCCCACAGGGTTTTCCCTTAGTAAGGTTTTAACGAGGCATATTCTTTGTGTATAATTGACATCCAAGAGGGAGTGACATGATACAATTGTATCATGCATGTGGATGTCAAAGCTTTGATTGGTGAGTTGAAGTTGCAGCACATGGTTGAGCACTCTTAATTGGTGCAATGAAGTTGCAACTCATGGCTTGGGGCGGTTGTTTCATTTCACCACATGGCTTGGGGTGGTTGTCTCCTTGCTTAGTAATGAAGGACTTTTGCCTATAAATAGTAGCATTCATCAGAAGGTTTCGGGTGTGTAAAAAAATTTGCTGAAGCCTTTGTTATTGAAAGTTCCTTCTATCGTTCATTTCCGTTTGTTCATTTACGTTTCATCCCTTCCTATCAATTACGTTAAATATTAATAGTATCACCTCTAGTATTAGTTTTACAACATCATAAGAGTTGTAGTTAAAAAATTGTGTAGTCAATCTATGTATATATGACTCTTGTATCAATTAAATCAATGTGAGGAATGGATGAGAAGGCGCGAACAAGAAAAATGGTGGTGTGTGAAGGCGTGGAAAAAAGCTGAAGGAATAGAAGCACGTTTTCTGCTAGATGAAAGATCACGAAGAACATGTGAGAACTTGCAGAGCACGCGGGGAGGAGTGTGACGTCAGAAGACTAGTGGAATGATCAATCGGTGGAGATTCCGAAACATTCTGTTAGAGCTTGTTATAAATAGATAGTAGTGGTAGTTAAGATAAGGTGAATTTTGTGTATTTTGCCTAATTTGCTGTAAAGGCAGATTTCCTCTCTTATTTCCTTCTTTCTTAACATTCTCTTTCCTCAAACCATTTTTTCTGATTCTGTAATGGTGAATGAATGAATTCAATGCATCGATTGTTGTGTGAGCTCAGTCCTCGAGCTTGATTTATTCCATTTGATTACTATTTTGCAAATTTTAGTTCCTGTTCCTCACAATCAAATATTTATAAACTTGTTGGAAGGGATGAAAATAATTGGAAAACTTAGATTCAGAAGAAAATTTTATTGATCTGACTAGCTGGTTGAAATATATACATTGAGTACATTTAAATACCTAATTAACCTACGAATTGGCTAATGATGAAGCAAAATGGCGCCAGACACTCTAGATTAAGATCATATTACTTTATTTATAGCTTTTACAGTAAATTTATTTTATTAATGGGTTGCTTCATAATCCTTTAGAAAACCCTAAATAGGAATGCATAATTGCAACTTGCATATCATTAATCTTAAAAAGTAAAATTTCATGCTTATTCTCTATCAATTTCATATATAGAATCATCGGTTGGAGTTGCAAGATTTTTTTTTTTTAATTTGTTGATGGCAAAGAAATAAGAGACCCATTCCCTATCTATATCATATATGTATTGCAGGTGGGGTTTTCTGTGAGGGGCCTCCAACAGTCACGAAAATCCCAATCCATTTTTCTAGAATTTCTATTTAATTTATTTCAATAAATATCTCATTAGTCTAATAACCATTACTAACTTCTATCCATATTTACCCATATCTATCCTAACTAATCCATATCCCATTCTAACACACATTTCCTATTCAGTTGCATAATTTACGATACTACTTCTTTTATAACATTTCAACCACCATCTTCCGTCGTTACTCATCCCCTTCTATTCAATGCCATTTTTTTGTAAACAACAATCCTGTTAATCACCTTCCTTGCTTCCTAACGATTAGATGGCATTGAAAAAATATTTCCCCTTATCTCCTCATTTCTCCCTTTTGAACTTACAATAAATAAAAAGGGTTGAAATGGTGAGAGGTCAGCATGTAACATTTACAAACCCATACACAATTTAGGTAGAAGGAGATATGAATTCCATTCAGGCGGGTTTCGGTATACCTGGGAGGATGCAACGCTTAATTGCTGGTTCCCCTTTCCATGAGGCCTGCGAGATTAATTCTCCTATGATTCTTATTATGTTATCTACTAGCCAACAATTCAGAACCTCTATTGTAATTTTATGTACATGTGCTTATGATTTGATTATTGAGAGAAATTGATAACTTCTTTTTTGTATTTTTTTGCTGAGGGCATAGAGATTACACATGCTTATTGGTTTACATGCAATTCTTTTTTGTCATAAAAAAAAGTCTAAATAGTGGAAAAAGTAGAAGATGGCAATAATTCGTGATAGCCCTTACATTTTTCAAGTATTTCAAAATAAAAAATTAAAGCAAATCTAAAAGAGCATAGATGACTTTTTGCCAGGGAGAGTTAGATGCTCCACGAAAAATAAATTTATGAGCTATGCTCATGCTGACCTCTCACCATGACGCAGCCGCATTTAATTACCCCTATTTCATCATAGTAGTTATTTATGAGAAAATTGGAGTAACACTTCATTTGTTAGCATTGCAGAACATCATACATGAAAAAGGAGATGAGCAGAACAGCACTTCAAGCACTTGAAGGTACAGATTTAATTCAAATTTATATTATAAATAACTATACCTGGTGCTTTTATTTTAACAATATAAAAATAAATATATTTTAAAAGTTTAAAACTATACCGAAAGTTATGAAAGTTTTTTCTCTTTCTTTAAATATTAACTTTCTAATTTGAATGTTGGAATATAAATACTTTTGAACCTAATTATATTACATGCCCAAACAAATATTTGTTAACAATTCAATCAAAAAAAATAGGTTATCATTTACAATTATAAATAATTGAAAAGTATAGTAGAATAGGAGATAAATATGTTACAAAATTACATTAAATGGAGGACAATTGGGTGAGAATATGGTAGGATAAAGAAAATGTATAATTTAGGAGTGGAGGCAAAAGTTGCAGGAATTATGGAAAGATTGGATCAAAGGCGTGAGAAAGAGTGGAATTGTGAGACAGGAAAAGTGATTTGAAGAGGTGGTAGGATATAATATTATGTTTGCTGTGCTTTTAATATTTGTTTAAATATTTTTATGATCATTTTCAATATGTTTTAATATACTTTAATGTTGTAGATAAGACACATAAAATAAAATATAAAATAGTTTTTAAAATAATAATATTTTGATTTTTAACCTTTTTATATAACTATTACAAATAACTTATTAATTATTATTATTATTATTATTTTAAATATAAACCCGTGCATAACACGGGTGAAAATTCTAGTTCTAAAGAATTCTTGAATCCAATCTTAGATATTAAATTGACCTAGATTCACTTCCTAAGTAGATTTTATTACGTAATGGAATATCAATTTGTTTGTATAGATTTAATTACATAATGGAATATCCATTTATTTTGCTCCTCATTAGGGGAGGGCTGAGTTGGGTGATCAGGTGGGAATGATTGTAAATGGGAAATCTTAGATTTAAAACCCCTAAAACCTCCATGTATGCGGTAAAAATCATAATATCCACTTAAACTCCTATAATTTACATAAATATCCACTTACCTCCTGTAATTTTTAAATTATTAACATAATTCCCTTTTGACTTTATACACATTACGTAGGATATTTTTTTTGATAAATTTTCAGTTTATATGAAACTACGGGGTGAAATGAAGCCAGAGGGATTATTAGTAATTTAGCTATGTCTTAATTATCAATAATTTCCCCAAAATATAAGAGAACAAAACAAACTTCTTTTATATTTCGTGGTCCATACGCTTTCCTCAAGTTCGAATGAACCATTTGAATGTTGGTTGAAAGATCCGTTCCCGCAATCCACATCTACTCAAGAGCCCTCCAACAACACCTCTTTTCCCTATTACAAAACTGTAAAACCATCAAAGACCTATCTCAAATCCACGCTCAAGTTATCATCAATGGCTTTACTCAGAAAAACTTCATTCTTGTCAACCTGTTATCCTTCTATATTACCTCTGGTAATCTCAAGAGTGCATCCCAAGTTTTTGAGCAAGTCCAAAGTCCCGGCACCAATGTTTGGAACCAAATTATCAGAGGCCATGGCCGAAGCGAAAAACCGTGTAAATCAGTGCAGTTTTTCAATCTAATGGGGAAATCAGAAGCTTTGCCGGATGGTTATACATATTCTTATGTTATTAATGGTTGTACTAAAGGGGGGCTGTTGAGTGAAGGTAGAATGATTCATGGGAAGGTTTTGAAACATGGGTTCTGCTCAAATGTGTTTGTGCAGACCAATTTAATGAATTTGTACTCTTCTTGTGGTGGTGAGGATGGTGTTAGGAATGCGCGGTATGTGTTTGATGAAATGGGTGAGAGAAGTGTTGTGACTTGGAATTCATTGCTTTCGGGGTGTTTTAGGTGCGGGGATGTTGATGGTGCGTGTGGAATATTTTATGAGATGCCGGAGAGAAATGTGGTTTCTTGGACGACCATGATTGGTGGATTTGCCGGAAATGGGAGGTGTAGGCAAGCATTGGCTCTGTTTCGTCAGATGTGCAGGGACCAAGTGGAACTTGATCAGGTTACCTTGGTGGTGGTGCTCTCAGCATGTGCTGAATTGGGTGATTTAAATTTGGGGAGATGGATTCATCGGTATAGCTTTGAGATTCTAAGTGATGGGAAACAGCCGAAGCTGGTCTCATTGAACAATGCGTTGATTCATATGTATGCTAGCTGTGGTGTAATGGATGAAGCTTATAGAGTATTCAAAGAGATGCGGCAGAAAACAACAGTTTCTTGGACTAGTATGATCACAGGCTTTGCAAAACAGGGGTATGGAAAAGAGGCTCTTAAATTATTCCGTGAAATGGAGAGGTTGAGAGAAAGCAATGTTAAACCTGACGAAATAACATTCTTGGGTCTGTTGTCTGCTTGCAGCCACACTGGTTATGTTGACCAGGGTTGCACTATTTCCACAGTATGAGTCAAACTTGGGGTGTTGAACCAAGGGTTGAACATTATGGGTGCATGGTTGATATCTTGAGTCGAGCTGGATTATTAAATGAAGCAGTTGAGCTTGTTAAGACAATGCCTATGAAGCCAAACGATGTAGTCTGGGGTGCTCTTCTTGGTGGCTGTAGGATTTACAAAAATGTGGAACTTGCTTCTCATGTGGATAAAATGTTGGACATGGAGCTTGTACCCAACAGAGCTGCTGGCTACTGTATGCTCTTGTCAGATGTATATTCTACCGCTAGAAGGTGGCAGGATGCACATATTGTAAAACAGAAGATGGTAGAGATGGGAGTGAAAAAAGCCTTCTGGTCGAAGTTGGATTCAGATAAATGGAGTCCTTCATGATTTTGTGGTCAATGACAGAATGCACGAGCATTCACATTTGATCTACGATATGCTTGGTTTAATAAGGAAAGAAATGAACTTGCATTGTTACTGGACGTGCACTAAAGAACTCTCTCCTGGGCATTGTCAGAATCAGGACAATCATTAACTGCCGTTGGCCTGGACTGCATTTATACAATCAGCCCCAAATTTTGAGTCCCATCTTTGTCTCACCTTGCCAATCATCAACTCAAGTTTTCAGGAGTTCTTGCATTTTACGATGACCATGAATTCCCTATTGCATGCTAGGAAGTTTTCTGTCCGTCACCTAATCGTGCATCAAAACTTTGGAAGAGAACCTAACTGTCACCTTCGGCACCCTCATAGCAGCAAAGGTTTGTCAAAACAACTATGGAGTCGGTGGAGACTGTAGCTGTCCAACTGCAAGGATTTTTAACTTTTAGGAACTATTGGCTGCAACTTACCCTATTCTGAAGGCGCATAATTTCCCTAAACCTGCCAAGACATTCATATACCAATCGCTAACTAATTTGCCGAGGCTACATGCTCTCCATGTGTGAGCAGCCTACTAGGTCATGTATATAAATTTGCAACTAAACTTCATTAGGAATCCAATGTTGATATAACTTTTCCTCTATCAAAAGAATACCCTTCATTGTTAACCTTTACCTTTTCTTACTATACCTTTTTGTTTTAGTTTGGTCTGGGAAATTAAGATCATTAATTTCTTTACCTTTTTATTCTGGAATATGTTTAACCTGCATTTCATCTGGTATCCAGATACAAATAACCTTTGATTTTCATTTGACTTGCATACATTAGGAATTTTAATGATTAATGCATGGATATTGACGATTACAAACTGTTGTTTTTAGGAACCAGGTTTGTGAGGAACGGAGTATCTAAGAGATATATTTCTCTCTGAATTATTTCTATAAGTGATTCCTTAGTTTCTAAAAGATGCCAGCAAAACTGATACTCAGGTAAGACCCATCGAATAAAGGGTCTGGGTTTTAAATTTGGACCCAAACCATGAAAATACATGATCGGCTTTATTGGATTTGAGTGAGACCCTAACAATATTCCTAAGTGTACTTATGCTTTGGAACAATCTTGTGGACAATAAAGTTTTGTCTATTGCTGTAGTTTTGCCTGAAAGATATTGACATTGTTGTATACTTAATTTCTTGCAAGTGTTTACTTCTGAATTAAATTAGAGTTTTAATAAGCCGACTGTGTATAGTGCCTAGAAAAAGATGTTTAAACTCCTTTTGTATAGTAAATAATATGAACAAAATTTATTGCTCAAATTCAATACATTAATTTTAAAAATGTGTTTGATTTCATTTGAAAAATAAAATGAACAATACTAGTTGCTTAACTTGATGCATTAATGTTAAACTTGTGTTTGAACCTGATCTCGAATTCAGCTTATTAAAATTTAAGAACCACTTGAATTCAAGTTTGAGCTCAATTCATCAAATTTTTTGCAACATCTCAGTTAATGATCCTTCCCAATGTTCATGCCCGAGGTTATTTTAGCTGGACACAGAAGTTCGGAAGATTCATCAACTTTCCTAACAGATTGATTGATGTGATCCGCACCACCTGATATGATAGCACTTAGAAATACTCCCTCCTTTTTTTTTTAACTGGCGTTTAAAGTTTTTGCTCCAATGTATTTTTATCTGTCGTTTTGTAAGCCCCATGTAGCATTAATTATCTTTTTACAATTTTACCCTTTTATCTTTCATTTCCAATACAGAGTTCTTAATTGCTTTTGGCCTAATAAAACAGTACTATTTAATACTCTATTGAGAGAAAATATGGGTGAGTTGGACAATTACTGAGGGTACAAAAGGAAAGTAGTGTATAGATTTAAGCAATTAAAAAATTTTCTTAATTGGTGTGCAAAACCTTAAACGTCAGTTAAAAAAAAGGGAGGGAGTAATTAACAGTCGAGCCAACCAATGATTTTCCCGAAGATAATTAAGGTGGCTCCATTTTTTTTATAAACAGTGCGTGCTGTTGGGTTCATTTCCACCTTTTGAGATACTAAATCTATTTCAGCCTAAATACTCTTGAGTTTTTCATAGAAAAATTTTATGTTTTTTGGTACCATATTTTCCAATCACCTTTTCATATCACATACAACAAATCGTTATAATATATTTTTCTATGAAAAATTGAGAAAATAACAATACATACAAGACCATATATCATGTATGGATATGTAGTAACAAAAATATCCTTTAATTTGTAGTGACATATTTTCCGGATGTATGGATATGTAGTAACAGAAATAACCTTGCATTTGTAGTGACATACTTTCTCGATGCAAAAGTCCAATGGTTGTTGCTTGGAATTGGCTAGCTAGGGTGAATTTTTTTTTTCTTTTTAAGTGGGAGATCTTGGATTTGAGATCTCTTACTTACATTCCTTCCCCTCACCATCCAATCCATCCCCTCAGTTTATTGACTACTAATCAAATTTTATTTGGTACTCTAACTTTAGTGTTCAATTTTATTAATTCTCTATATTTATAATGCAAAATGAGATAACATTTTGTTATTTTGAAATTTCTTTTATCTTTTTTGCATTCATTACTATTATTTCTGAAAATCAAATCTACAAAAGAAACTAAATAAAATTTGGTCAATTGCTACTACTCATAGTTACGTGTATATCACTTAAAATAAAATACCCAAAGTTGTCTAAAAAAATCACCTTCATTACAATTCATTCCACAATGATTAACATTAGCGTTGGAAGTGGGAAAAAAATGAAAATATAAAGCAAAGACTGACTTTGGAATCAATTTAAGAGTAAGATTTTTATTACTTTTGCCTAATACCATGTAACTATAACGTAACTCTCATAATCAGCACCTATAGCAATACTTTTTATTTAACATCTGTTGGGCCTAAATAATCTATCAATTAATAAGTCGAAAGAAGCAGCCAAAGGTCGAGATAGAAAATTGGCTGACCATGGGATATGGAACTATGCAAGGGGCCGATTTTAATAGAGTCACCGAGCGCATCGGCAACTAAGGGAACCAAGGTCACTCGACGGTTGATGACCATCCCACTACCCGGGACAAGTGAAAGTTCAGTAGACAGGGTGGAATATGGTTGGGGATAAGGCAGTTGATGTGACCCTATATTCTAGGGAGTGAGAGGCAACACTATCCCCACTATTTACGAAATCAGCAGCAAATAGGGAAGTGGGTGAGGTGCAAGACCTAAACCGATTTCAAGAGAAAAACGGTTATAAGCGGTTTTCATAAATACCAAAGGATTTCACAGAAACAACACCAACAACAAAGTCATCAAAAATACAACAACAAAAACCTAGAGCCAAGTAGCAAGTAGGAATAGCTTCTAGATAGGCCTCTTCATTTCGCGATTTATGCTAGTTAGCTTGCTCATGTTCTTTATTTCGTGCTTTAGCTCTTTTATCACAAATTTCAGAATTTAATCTCAAGCTCTTAGTTCATCAGCAACTTTTCAATACTTATTCCTTTTAATTTCATTAACACGGGTTTTAAGTCCTTGAGATCACTCAAGGCAGACGAACAGCAATCGTTTAAAAGGTCAGAGTAATTGGCGTATCAAAGGTTGGGCACTGCCTAATCGGCAGATCAGGGTTTCCTAATTTTCCATGTACAAATTAGGTGGCATGCGTATAGAACCGATTCTCAATCGGAAAGTGATCGTGGGTTGCAGAAATCGGCACGAACAGTTTGGCACACCTAGTGGAACCCGTAGCGAAAGGAGGAAAATAACATGGCAAGAAAAGGTACGAGCAGGGGTACAGCCCTTAGCGCTGAGGAGGAAATCTCGGCACCGACCGAGGTAGCGCATGAAGGACCGATCGGCATGTCGAGCGCCGATACGGATGCCAAGTGGTTGGTATGGCAGAACAAATTGTTTGAGAATTTGGAATCACTCCTTGACCGGTGAGATGGGAGATACAGAGAAGAGATGACCCTTTGGAAGGAAGAATGGGCCAAAACTATGGACGCTCTTCGACGGGATACCAGGGAGAAGTTGGTCACCGAGGTTAAGGAGATCAAAGAGACAACAGCGCAGTTGCAAGGCGTACTGGAGGAAGGGATGCGGAAGCTGCGTTTAGAGATCGAATCAGCAGCAGACAATCTCGGTTCTAGGTTCGACGTTCGAACCGATTTCTTAGCAGCCGATATGAGAAGGTTGGCCGCTTCGGTCGAGTCCCAGACTGGAGGGCACGTAGAATTGCTGACGACTGGGCCAGCTGCTAGGTGCGCTACCTTGTCCTTGTCAAAAGCCTTGGGGGGCAAAGTGCGAGGAGCGTCGATGGACACACAGCCGGATACCATCAACAAAGGTAAAGCGGTGGCCGAGAAGACATCGTGCACAATTGATAGGTCGCCTCTACCACCCGCGTGATCAGAATCCCTGAAGGGTCACAGGTTACGAAATTGTCGATCGGGGAGCAAGTCAAAGAGAACATGCCCATGTTTTTGCCCATGGGGGACCGCTAGAGGTACGCTGATTCTGTACTGCAGTCACAGTACGTGCCGAACAAACAGCGACCTACGCAACTCCCATACGTGCCCCCGGCGATGAGAGGTGCCGACCCTGGTCCGTTCAGCAGTAAATGGATCGGGGGGCACGAGACCGCTGAGCACCTTATGAACGGCTGTCGGTGGAGTGTTGATGACCTGCAGATGGTGTCGGACGAGAACTGGTCGAACCGAAGGATCCCTATTCGCACTGATCCTGACTTTGTGAGGTCGGTAGCTGCGAAGGAAAACTTTTACGGGGTCGACCAATGGACCGGTTAGGGTTCAGCGAAATGATCGGCCAGATTGTCGCCAAGACTGTGGAGGGTCGAGAACGCCTGACATACCGCAAACCTTACCCCGAGTGGATCAACCACACCTACGTCTTCCCATGCGACTACCGATTCTCGAAGTTCACCAAATTTTTTGAGGAAGATAGGCAGTCTACCCTCGAGTACATTGGTCGATTCAGCATCCAGTGCGGAGAAGTTGGGACCAACGATTTTTTAAAGTTAAGGTTGTTCCCTTATTCATTGACGGGCATGACCTTCGATTGGTATACCAAGTTGGAGCCCAACTCAATCGAGAAATGGGGTCAGATGGAATGAGCGATCGCATCATCGGGGCTGTAGGTATATACCAATGGAAAGTGATGCCGTTTGGTTTGAAGAACGCGGGTGCCACATACCAGAGGGCAATGAACTGCATGTTCCACGACTATATCGGTGACTTTATCGAAATATAAATCGATGATATAGCCATAAAATCGGCATCATTTGCCGATCATTTGCGACACCTAGAGAGGGCATTCGAAAGAATGACAAAGGCATATCAAATGCACAATCAGCGAAGGTCACCGATCGTGCATTTGAGGGGGGCAGCTGTTGGGCCCAAATAATTGGTCAGCTGATAAGCCGAAAGAAACAGCTACAGGTTGAGATAGAAAATCAGCTGACCATGGGGTATGGAACTATGCAAGGGGCCGATTTTAATAGAGTCACCGAGCGTATCGGCAACTAAGGGAACCAAGGTCACTCGACGGTTGATGACCATCCCACTACCCGGGACAAATGAGAGTTCAGCAGACAGGGTGGAGCATGGTTGGGGATAAGGCAGTTGATGTGATCCTATATTTTAGGGAGTGAGAAGAAGCACTATCCCCACTATTCACTAAGTTAGCAGCAAATGGGGGAGTGGGTGAGGTGCAAGACCCGAACTGATTTCGGGAGAAAAACGGTTATAAGCGGTATCTATAAATACCGAAGGATTTCACAGAAACAACAACAACAACAAAATCATCAAAAATATAGCAACAAAAACCAGAGCCAAGTAGCAAGTAGGAATAGATTCTACATAGGCCTCTTCATTTCGTGATTTATGCTAATTAGCTTGCTCATGTTCTTTATTTCGTGCTTTACCTCTTTTATCATAAATTTCAGAATTTAATCTCAAACTCTTAGTTCATCAGCATCTTTTCAATACTTATTCCTTTTAATTTCGTTAGCACGGGTTTTAAGTCCTTGAGATCCCTCAAGGCAGACAAACAGTAATCGTTTAAGAGGTTAGAGTAATCGGCGTATCAAAGGTTGGACACTGCCCAATCGGCAGATCAGGGTTTCCTAATTTTCCACGTACAAATTAGGTGGCACGCGCATAGAGTCGATTCTCAATTGGCAAGTGTTCGTGGGTTGCAGAAATCGTCACGAACAACATCTTTTTTTCAAATTCACAATTTAAATATAAAATTTCTCCAATAAAAAAATTGTTTCATTCTCAAATTAAGAGAAGAAAAAGTCCTCAAGTTTGGATTGGCCGGGCTAGAAACCAAAGCAATCAGAATATGCCTTACAAACGAGGAAAGCATCCATCATCTGATGCTACACGCTTTCACCTTACGTGTCCCTCATTTCCACGCTTTCCTTTTGCGTCTGCAACTCTGCAAAGCATAGAATCACAGCCCACCTCCTTCTCCCACAAGCTAACCCACAATTTCCCCCCAGTCAAGAATATAAATATGCCTACACAATCCCTTTCTTCATTTCTCTCAAAACCCTTTTCAATTTCCATCCCAAAAATATAAACCGACATTAGTCCCAAATTAGCAAGTGATTTAGCGAAATTATGAGCATAATTGAACTGAATTCAGCAATGGTTTCGGCCGTGGACAAGTCGGAAATTGCGTTCTTCGATGTGGAGACCAGCGTCCCAACTCGGCAGGGTCAAAGGTTTGCGATTTTGGAATTTGGGGCGATTTTGGTTTGCCCCAAAAAGCTAATTGAGCTGGAGAGTTACTCGACGCTTGTTAAACCCTCTGATTTGTCCCTCATTTCTAATCTTTCTGTTCGGTGTAATGGGATTACTAGAGATGCCGTGATTTCGGCCCCAACTTTTGCTGAAATCGCTGACAATGTCTACGACATTCTCCATGGTTAGCCTCCTATCTTGCTTTTTCTCGCTTTGTATCTAGACAATGTGTTTGGAGAGTTAAGTGCTCTTCTTGTAATTTGGGATTCTTCTACGTTAGCATTTAGTTTTTGTGGTTTGCTGTTTTTATTGTATCAATATAGGTTCTTTAGTGTTTTTGATGGAGGAGTAAAGTTTGAGACTTCAAATGTTGGATATTTGTGGGGTCTTCTATGTTTTCTGTGAATTGAGCTGGTGAAGAATTTGATTTATACGGGGAAAAAAATGTATTTTTGTACAGAAGGTAGTGCTAAAAATACTGAGAAAAGTATACATTTGGTACAAGAAGTGGGTGAAAATGCCCTTTCAATAAGCAGCCCAAAATTGTGCGCTTTCTGGCAGTCAAGCGTTTATGCGTACCCCTTCCACTAATTCATGTATTGGAGCTATTTTGGGGTCATTTGTGCATATTTTAGCTCCATGCTTTGTGGTTGTAGGGAGTATTTCAATGGACAAGATTTTGATTTGAAATCTTGAGATTATAAAGTTCATCTTTATGTGTGTTTCTGAGTTCTTTGGGATTATGATGAACAGACTTTAATTGTTATGTTTTCTCTGTACAGGGAGGATATGGGCTGGCCACAATATAGTAAGATTTGATTGTGCTCGGATTAGAGAAGCTTTTGCTGAGATCAATAGGCCAGCTCCGGAGCCCAAGGGAACAATTGATTCACTGGCATTGTTAACACACAGATTTGGAAGAAGAGCTGGTGACATGAAGGTTCAGTTATCTTGTCCCCCTTAAATTGTTTTAGGAACTACAATATTATTTTCTCTATTTATGTAAGTTGGAGGCCTTACAAGGGATTGGAAAGGACAAGAAAGATAATAAATATTGATTGTCGTGGCATTTAAACGTTCTCTTTGGGGCATAAAGTATGATTTAATATCCAGGTGAATGAGATATGATATCAATGAGTTTAGAAACCATTAGAGGGCAGATTGGATGTATTATTGCAAAGTGATTAATTACTGTGGCAATTTTTAGGTAAATTGTCTTTCCTGTATTATATAGATTAACTTTGAGTTTTGGCAGACAAATATATTCATTGTCTCAGTAAAATGAATGAGTAATACATGTTTGTTTTAGTTTTGGTGTTTGGTTGGGGGAAAGAAAATCAGAGGATAAGATTTGCTCAGGTCAGAAGAAAAGATAAATAACTCTAGATGAAAAAAGAAGGAAGGGAATATATTTGTATCTGAAAAAAGGGCAGGGGGAGATAATAGAAGAAAAAAGAAAAGTTTGAAGTATTTGCTTGGGGCAGAAGAAAAGATAAATAACTCTGTTGCATTTTATTTTGTTCTAGATGAAAAAAGAAGGGAGGGAATATATTTGTATCTGAAAAAAGCGGCAGGGGGAAATAATAGAAGAAAAAGGGAAAGTTTGAAGTATTTAAAAGATTTTCCCGGAAAATCTGATTACTATCATTTAATGCCATTCTTCTGACATTCAATGCCATTCTTCTATCATTACAGTAAAATAAAAGTCATGTTTTAAGAACATAATCTGTACCCTCAATTTTCATCCTTCTAGTCAATCCAATATTAAGGACCTAATTGCTACTAATTCATTTTTTTGCATCCTTATAGTCAATCCAGTTCAAAGGACTCAATCCCTACTAATTCATTTTGCTTGAACTCATGCTTGACTTGGTCAACTCATATTCTTTTCCAACTAAAAGATAATGTTTCCGAATGCCATTTGGGTTGCATTTTTTTGGAAATGCCTGGGGAAAAATTACAGTGGCACTTTTTAGGGTGCGTATGTGAGGTAAAAAGGTGATTGGAAATTGTGTAGAAGGAATATTCATGGAAAATATAAAAATTTTTCTCCAAAAAATCACAATCCAAATAAGTGTGATCCAATCCAAGTACTATATTTCTACTCATAAAATTTTACTACTTGATGAAATTTTTGAAGTCAACCCACAGAAAGTAATCAACCATTGTCATTCATGTAAAATAAAATCTGAGGTTTGATCTTATAGCTTGTTTATTAGGTGGATATAGGTAGACCATTTAATGGCCTAACTTCAATAAATCAATACTCGTGTCATCAATACTCTTGTCCGTGGGTTCCTTAGATAAGTCCTTCCTAGGTTGAATTTTAGTTCATCCAACAAAATTTGAATTGTTGCTTGTCAGATCTGATCATCTTCAGCTAACATTTTGAGTATCTTAATTGGTTTAACATGTGTGCATTCACAGCTTGAATAATTTTGGAATTTTCTGAGTATTTGTCTAGCTTAATAATTAGATGCTAATCTAGTTGCTTGATGTTCAGATGGCTACGCTTGCAACCTATTTTGGAATTGGTCAGCAAACACATAGGTATGGTTGCTTTCTCATTTTTCAGTCTGTACAAGTAGCCTCCCCCCCTCTAAATGTTATCTTAGAGAAGTTTCCTATGATAATATATTATTAGTTCAATAGTTAAAGCTGAATTTTTTTTTCATTTCCCAAGTGACTTGACATAGAAGGCTGATAGGCTAGTGTTTGACTTCCTTTTGTCATCCAGTTGTTACATGTTTTTTCATCTCAATTTTTCTATTACATTTAGTGATCTATGTGGATCAACAAATGTCTGAACATGTAGATGATATTGTTGTGTTGTCATATGTATCATGCTTGAACGATTTGTTCTGATTGTTCTGCTTTAGCCTTATCTCTTGTCAAATGCCATCATGCAGGAGTTTAGATGATGTTCGGATGAATCTCGAGGTTCTCAAGTATTGTGCTACTGTTTTATTCTTGGTAATCACATTTTTCATGCTCTGTTATAATATTTTCTTAATTTGGTTTGATAACACAATTTTAATAACTATGATTAGTAATCAGTATGTAGGTTTAGTATAAACATTCCGCCTAACTAGTTCAAAATGACACCTCTTTCCGGCTTTCATTTTACTTGATGAATATGTGTTGTTACACCTACTCAATTTGTTGCTGATTATTGATGTCTTCGGTTAGAGGCATTGACCTCATATAGCTATCGGGCAGCTCTACTAAAAGTTTAGTCTGTTAGATTGTTTCAAGGGCTAAATGTCTATGAGAACTCTACCGCCTGCAGCTCAAGCTGTTTCCATTTTCTCCCATTTGAGTTTTCCTTCTAGCTCAGGGGAAAATTAGCAAATATGTTAAAGCAGTTGTGGAAATGTTCTAATGGCACCATGCTATTTGGACATTAAATTATCATATTTTCTCATAAAAGATTAAAATGTCAATGCATTTAGAGGGGTTTAAGCATTCAAATTTTGTCATTCCTTGTTTTAAGTATTTGACCTACTCTCTCTTTGTGATGGGATGCTAAATAATATAGCCAGTAGCCATTCTTAACTAGTGGTTTCTAAAATTATTGGAATCAGTTATGACAGATTGTTCCCATTATTCTTGGGGGTAAATTGTGTACCCAGCTGCATTTCATCTAATTCTTGAATCAGTGACTCTGTTTGGATGTCAACTCCTCCCACCTTTACCAGCAGTAGCAATTGGTATACAATGCTTCATGTTGAGAATAAACTACAAAGTTAGCTAAAAATAACCCACTAATCTGTGGATGATAAATATGCTAAGGGTCTCTGAAATTCCTTGAACTTAATGGGTTATGTGAGAGCTCAACTGCTTTGTGGCCGTGTTAGGTAGACTTGAGCAATTCTGATGCTTTAGTACGGGCAAGAATGGGCTTTTGATTAGTGAATATTAGTACTGTTCAAGGATCAAAAGAAAGTTGGATCAAGTATCTTTAATGTTGCAAAATTGATGGGTAGTTTTACTTGAGTGTTTGACTTGAATGAAGAGGGTATGTCTATGATGCTCCTAGATAAGCTTATCTTAGCTATCGTTTCCCTAATGAAGGATGAGCCAAAGTTCATTTGTGGATGACCAATAAAGTGATGATGAGCTTTACTGCTTTCTGTTGAATATTATAACCTGGATGTTAAACTATACCTTGTATTATTCTCTAGCTTCTCTGAGATTAAGCAACTTTCCCTCTGGTGTGAAATAAATAGCTTGATTCTTTTCATACTTGCAGGAGTCCAGCCTTCCTGACATATTCACAGAGAACAGTTGGGTTTCTCCAAATGCTACTACAAGAAGTCGCAGCAATGGAAAGGCCTCTCCTGAAATGATGGGCTTGGTCTCAAATAAACCATCATCCAGCAGTGAAGTTGAAAATCATGCAAGATCAACTCCTGCAAATCACCTAGACGAAGCTCATCCAATCTTATCTCTGGTAACTACTGTCACAAATATAGATGTCCAGGATATAGTTGAACCTAACTGCACTGGGCCAGACCCCTTTGACATGGGCTTGCTGAGTATTGAAATGGAGAGAGAACCCCTGCAAGTAGAGGACAGCATGGAAGAAGAACCTGGTCCAGCCTCACGAGAATCTTCAACAACTTCATCCGAGGGTTCTAGCAGTCAGATTGATTTCCTAGAGCCTGATGAAATTTCTATACCTTCTGTGTCTGTCATTCTCGCCCCCTTCTACCGTGGGACTCAGAAGATGCAAATATTGCACGAAAGTATAGCATTACATGTCTGTTGTAGGCAACTGAAAGTGCGCTTTGGAATCAGTTCGAAATTTGTTGATCATGCTGGTCGCCCCCGGTTGAGTTTTGTGGTGGACGCATCACCAAGCCTATGCAGAATTTTAGATGACATTGACAAGCATGCTCAGAGGTTTTCTGCAGATTCTGGTAGCAGCTCTGAATGGAGGCCTTTGGTGACTAGAAAAGCTGGCTACTGGAACTTTCCTACTGTGCGATTGCAGTAAGTTGCTTTTATTTCTTTCTTCACCACAATATAATAGCATAACAGTTAAGAGTTCAAATTTCTAGTGATTTAATCAATTGCATTTTTGTCCAGTCATCCTGTCCCTTCTCCCATACATAACATTGTGATTTTCTGTCTATGATCAATGGTTTAGGAACAGATTATGTCACTTAATGTGTTAGATAAAGGTTGAGACATTGTCTTTATTATCATCTGCTTTATAGTTAAAAAACTTAACTTTTTAACTGTTGTCAATCATGCAATACCCAACTCATTTTAAGCATTTTCTTTTTTAGTTTTCAGCTATATTCCTTCTCCTCCTCCACTTATGACTTTTCCGTCATAACTATTAATGTGCTAAAAAATGTATATATTTTTTGTTTTTAGTGTAAGTGGGAGGTTTCGAGCCCTGTACCACCCAACCCATCTCTCCCTCCTACACTAAAATATTGGTAAAAGTAAAGCAATAGCCTAAGTGATGCTCCAAATTAAAAACTTTTGCTCTTTTCCTGTCAAAATGAGCCAATAAAAAATTTGCTTTCAGATGATTAGGACCTCAGATTACTCATCATTTTTCTTCTAATTGTTGTATATATGTTCGAAATTACAGCTTACCCACCGTAGCAGATGGTGATGTGGTTCGTTGGACCACGGAGATATATCAAAAAGAATCTTCGACCATACAAAGGCTTATGTTCAGTAAATTTGACATTATAGAACTAGATTCCTTATTTACACCTGGGGATTCAGTGGATGCATACTTCTTCTTGGATGCTTATGACTACCAGCAGAAGGCTGGCATCCGTCTAGTGGCAAAGAAGTTGATTGTACACCCCAACTGACAGATGATGACCTTAAGTCAATACTAACTTGTAATTATCTGACTACTGAAAAGACATGATTCTTTTCACCAAATTGTAGTAGAGCTTAGAAGACTCTTTTAACTTTTAATTCTTTTACTATTGTTTTTAACTTGTGAGATGTGATAATGCAACATTTGGCAACTTTTAATTTCAAATGATGTCAGTTGGATCTGACTTTGCTTGCACATGCTGTTTACTATCCTTCTTATTATTTGTTTACCAATGAGTTTCGGGCATTATTGTGCAACCGGCGACAACTGAGCAATTCGTTATTCATTTCTTAGTCAAATTAGTTTGAGCTTTTAAAATGAGTAAACTCCGGACAGTTATGAAGGTACTTGACAAATGGAGTTATGTTGCCCACTTGACCTTGTGAACCTGATTTGCAAAGCAAAAAAAGTCTCGACAAAAAACTGAAAAATGAAATAAGATTTAGAGGAAAAAAATCAAAAAAACACTAAAGAGGTGCTTAGGTTCTGTTTTTCAAGTGGTTAAAGAAGCTGTAACCACAGAGCCATCATACCAAACAATTAGGTACAACCAAGAATTGGGTAGGCCGAACTCTCTGCTGGCTGTGCTACACATGCATATAAACCCAAGTATCTTGAGTCTTCTTCACACTTACCTAGAATGCAGTCAAGATATTTTGATGAAACTCATTGTGGGTCGTTGGAAACCTTTTTTCACGAGTTTTAGAACTCCCTACAGCTGTTTAGATGTTATGTTAACTTAATTTAGCATCAAGGTCCAAGAAGGGAATTTCAGAGCACTGTGCTTAGTCCAAAAAATGTCAGTAATGTACCACTTCTAAAAATGGTAGGAATCCAAGTGGTTTCTGTAAAGTTATTATTCTGATTACTGATTTTGGCAGGGTTCTCACGTCTTATGTTTCTTGACTGCCTGGATACTGATCCTAATATTGCGGGTTTATCACAAACTTGAATCCGCCATTTCAATTACTTAATCTAGGATTTCACCTTGTCCCCAAAAAAAAAAAAAAAAAAAAAGAAATAAGGGATCACATAACTACCATACGAGTTTCTGAACTTGTGCAAATTTAGAATGACTCTTTAAGCTTGTATATGTGATTCTGATGTATAATTCCTAATTCTGGTTGTTTTACAATAATTGACACTTACAGCTTACATGTGTTAGGCAAATCACTTCACTTATTCCTCAGAAACCTGTGAAGTTGTAGACAGATCAATAAATACTCGAAAAGGACTAGAGAAGATTTGCAAGAAAGTCCTTGGAGCTTTTTACCAGTAAAACTTTTACTCTACTTCCATTGAAAGATTATCATGAGCAGGTCAAAATAATATAGAGTGGTAACACTACTCTAATTTGGCACAAGGGACTGCACTCCTTGACTTTGTTCTTCCATGTTTTAAAATAGCTGTAACTTAATGTTGTCAAATCCTGAATCAAGTTGAGATAAGATGTATTTTGGTAATGAGGGATGTAAGCTCTCTGTTTATTTAGCTTATCAGAGTACTAACACAATCACCTCATTTATACTTAGCCAACGGTTTCTTGTATAACGAATCTATCATGCATAACCTTTCCCCTTTTGGTATAAATCATTCCCTAAGCTTGCCCCTTATGTTGTAACATATTAAAGACAAGACTGATAGATAAGGGAAAAGTTGTAGCATTCCTACTGATATACAAGATAATCTTCTATTGTCTGATCATGTTGCTTTTTGCCTTCCCTAGATGGTAATAGCTTTTAATTGCCTGCATAACTGATTTTGCTTACCACACTTAATGGGAAAGCATAAGTAGAAGGTTGGACAAGCTTAAGCATAAGAAGGCACTAGTTGTTTTTCTTCATGTTAATGAAACAAAATCTGTTGGCGAGGAAATGACATAATTAAGGTATTAGCATCTATAAATGCTCAAAGTTATAGATGCAGGTCTCCATCAGATCGTGGACAACTTAGAATAAGAAACCCTAAAACTACCATGCTGTCTCACGTTGATTAAAGTCGTATACCTATTACAATATACTCACCCTGACAAGACTGATAAGATCATTAGACTAACTGAATAGTCTTGATTTCAGGTTTAGGCATCATATGTGCTTAGTTTGACTTTCCTCCAACTGCTAAATCTCAAGTAGGGAAAGAAAAGAAAGTGCCATGTAATTAATAGAAGTAAAAGAATATAGTCTTCATTATGTGGTTTGCAACTTTATTTTGGCAAGTGTTATCTAATAATAAGTCAAAGGGGAATATGATTGAGAACCTATAGTCTAATCCAAATTACTGCACAGTATTTAGGCTTGCCAATGCATTAGCTGTCAACAACAACCGACTCTTGGAAACTTTGTTCTCTTGTATCACAATGCAATAGCATTTTAACTGCTCCAAAAGGTGTGGACAGAGTATTATGATTATTGCTAGATTTTTTCTGACTGTAGCCAAAGGTGCAGTTTTAGTTATGTAAAAGTCATTCTGAAAAGTACAAACTGAGATCATAGATTATTCTTTTAAACTTGTTTGTGCTTTAAGCAGGCATGTTTGCATAATAAGTTCATTTCTTTACATGGTAGAATGAGTGTTCATGAAATGCACTGTCTAAGCTTGTGTTCTTACCATAGCAAATTAGAGCTACTCTCGAGTTCATTATCCAGATATTGTTTCTTAAGTCATTTAATTCTTTTTGTTCCTGCCTTGGGATCATGTAAATGTAGTCAAACTCAAACAGTATCACCTATAGAAGTTAAATATCTGGCATGTTCTAGTTATTGAAATTCAATTAGGTGTACAGGAAGGATTTGGCAGACCGAACTCTTGCTTGGACCATTTATAGGATATAAGTTTTTTCACCGCTCTGCTATCCATGAAAGTGTAGAAAAAATCAAGATATTTTACAGACATGCATGTGGAGTTGTTGGATTGGCATTATTTATAAGCACTCTACGGTACTTTTATTGTTGCTCAAGGCTTCTATTAGGTGGAGTGTATGCATTACATGCAATGAGTAGGGGGAAAAACATCATAAAGAGTGAGGGGGGTTTTCGTGGTAATGGGGCTAAAAACCACAGTGCCACTGAAAGGAGTGAACTCGGGATATTGCTTTGTGACAACAATGCAGAAAGCTGTCGCGAAATATTCTCTCTACTCTGCCAATGCTCTTACCAGGGTATAGCATTTGGCATATTTCCCTTTTTCTCTTTCGTTCTTCTTTTTCATTTTTATCAACTTTACTTACTGTTACAATCATGTACCTCATTACAATGTTACTAAGGAGTCTAATCCAAGAAGTTTAGTGCAGTTGTGAATGGTAGATTTAATAACCATCACCTGCAGGACACTGCACAATGCAGAATGAACTCTGCTACAGAATTTCTTGGATAGCTATGGACACTGGTTATAGATAGACCAGCCTCCTAAGCTCATCAGATAGATTAATATACCATTGTGATCAATTTTTGTTTCCACTTGGTGGAACTGGAGATCCCCAAAGGCCTTCTGCTCAGATTTCGAACTCTTCTTGTTAAGTTAAACATAAATGGTCATTAAAATGTTTTTTGATCAAATAAGAGGGATGGTAGCAAATTGTTATCTCACTGTGCAAGTATGCAACAATGCATAAATTCTGGAACATTTGCCTGCTCTACCTTGGACCATCTTGTTGACTTGAGTTGATACAGTTACGGTTTTCCTCTTCAAGTAGTCACAGCAAAAGGTGACAGTCAAATTACCTTACACGGTACCCGAAAGAGTACCATCATATTGTTCCTCCTAACAGCTACATTGTTGTCCTAATTTCGATCTTAGCAAAATTATTCTGTTTTCCTTATTAGAGTTCATACCTCAGGCTTGACAATTACTGTTACTGACAAAGTTCTTTGGTGTTCTGTTTGCTCTCAATGTCTCAGTAGTTAGGTATGCTACTCCATGCAAAATTCTTCTTTTTTATTTTGTTTCTTTGTTTCTGCTCTAAGCTTTCATTTCCAGTGGTAAATTAAACCAATAACGAATGCATAACTGTCTTGGTAGCTGTAGCTCTGCATTGTTTAAACTAGAACTTGGGCAATATAGGTGAATAAATTCCTAAATACTGGTAATAATTCTTAGACGTGACCTTACCTCCAGATTTCTCTTATGTTTCCAAGATGCGTTCAACCACAAAATGGAGAATTTAAAAGCACTTGTTTTTGGGAAGTATTGGAGCAAATATGTTTCACTTCATCTATTGACAGCCTACCTAGAGGAAGCAATTGAACAAATTTCACATAACTCCTAGCGCAATGTAAGGGAATCTGCTGTTGATGCTTGATGCTCGCCAACTCATGTTCCCTTTATGCTTCCCTGTTTGCTTTCTTTTAGGAAAAAGCATGTAAACGAGACAATGTTAAAGTTAGTATGACCAACAAAACTAACAAGCTGACTCAAACATCCATCAGTTAGCCTACCTTAGCTAATTATGAGCCTCATCCTAAACCTTTGGTTACTAAGACAAGATTCAGTTTCTACGTAACATCAGTAGTTTCTGTTCTTGGTACTTTCGAGTTTCGCTATATAATGGACATAAAACAAGATCAATGCATACTCACATAATTGAATGTCTGTAACTTTTGTTTGAACTATTGTGTTTACATGGGAAAGTGAAGAAAATGAAATGATTTTACTCTGAAATATTATTGCTTCTCAGTGATCTCAGCATTCTCAGAGACACAGATAATAAATGCTTTGAATTCTGAAGGACCTCGTACTGACATCATACTTGCGGAAGTCAACCTTCTTATGGCGAATGGTGCAGAAATCTTGAGATATATTATGCACAATAAGGACTTGCAACACATTCCTGTGATCAGTAAGCTTCTTTCTTTTTTGGTTATATTGTATAGCAATAGTAAGCAGGCCTTATTTACAGAAATTCCTGGCAAATTAACTGAAACAAATTTTTTCTTCTGTCTTTAAGTTTTAACAACAAGAGATCAGGTCTCTACCACCATAAATGCCTTGAGACTTGGGGCTGCTGACTATCTTGTGAAGCCATTACACACTAAGGAGCTCTCAGGATTGTGGATGCACATGCAGAAAAGGTGCATTATTTGTAGTATAAGTTATCATAGTTAATTGGTATACAAGCATTCTTTTCAAGAATATAAGTTTGAAATCTTTCTTTTCTTTGGGTTTTATTTCTTCTTTGCAAGAATCAAGATCCAAAAGGGGTCTAAAATATGCTGCTATTTGCATTCTGACAGGAGGAGTGAAGTTCCACAAGGATGCAGTTCAAAGATTAAGCAGATCAACATATAATCACAGGATGAAAAACATGCAGAAGCATCTTTTTTGCAGCTCTATCAAGCAGCTCTATCACTTATGAAATAATCGTTATCTGAATTATTGCAACAAAAAATAAAGAGCTATCCACAAGAACTTGACTTGTTCTTATGTAGTAATGATTGTATTTCATTAATTACTTCAGCTTTCAGATTAAAAAACTTTCTGCCATGTGGAATTTGATGTTTTAAATCTGGTGACGTTTTGGTTTTCGTTGAATACAACAATCATTGAAGTGTCTTGAGACAATTTGATTATAAAGCATTCTGCAAGCAGTGGATGTTGGTTGCTCTCTAGAAAATATAATGATATTCATGCTGGACTCAAGCTCCTGAATTTTGTCATATAAAAGGACTGGTGTTTTGTTTTCGGCATCTCTCTGTTTTGAAAATAAGCGTTGGATTTCAATTCAGGGAATAATCATCTAGCATTAAGACTTACTCTTTCAGAATGGTGATGAGAGAATTTCTTCAGACACAAGCTGAAATGTATTCGAAATATTGCTTTTTGAGAAGCATAGGAGACTAGGAAACTGGTTTAGTTTCAATTTTTTTTATTAATTTTAATTTTTTTTGCTTTTATATTTGGTTAAGTTTGATAAAAGAGAATAGCAATTTTTTTTTTCTTTCGTGGATTTGAATCCTAAAAGCAGGTGGGAAAACTCTAAAAGCTCTCCCCTAACCACTAAGCCGACTCCCATTGTTGAAGAGCACTTTCTTACAATCCAAATATTCAGCAAAATAAAGCTGGATTTTGTGAAATTATTGGCATAGATAAATGAAATAAAAAAATTAGAATAAAAGAAAAAAAGTTTAATTATGATTCATGGTACACATCTAAATCACTTTCAATTTAATTTGTATCTCATTCCAGCTTAAAACGATCAATAACCATTATTTGAAACAACTATTCCAACTAGTTAAGGTATACAAGGATAAGAACTTATGCCAAATTTAGAACGAATCTCCAAGCTTGTATATGTGGTGCTGCTGTATGACTCCAAATCTGGTTGTGTACAAGAAATTAACACTTTCAACATACATATGTTAGAAAAATCATCTCAGTTATTCCTCAGAAGCCTTTGAAGTTGTACCCAGATCAATAAATTTTGGAGAACGAATACAGAAGATTTTCAAGAAGGTCCTTAGAGCTTTCCACCAGCTAAATTTTTTTATCATAAAGAAAATGACATTGCGAAGCCTAAAACGACAGTGCTGCACCTCCAAGAAAAATTGAAAAAGGAAATCCCAAGGGGTAATACTCCTTATCTATGTTTTCGATATTTTAGCTTTGCCCCTTCTGTTATGGCAGATTAAAGACAAATGTTAGAAAAAAAGAAAAGATGCTGTAGCATTTCATTGTATGTATTCTATTGTCTGTCATGTCTTTAAGATGCTTTTCTCCTTTCCTAGATGGTAATAGCTTTTCATTTGAAGGGATAAATGATGTGTCTTACCACCCTTAATGAGAAGGCATGAATAGAACAATGGTTATGCTTGAGCAAGAAAAGGCTATAGGTGTCTTTCTTCATATTAATGAAAGAAAATTTGTTGTAAAGGAAATGAAATAATTTAGTATTAGCATCTGTGAATGCTGATGGTTTTAGATGCAGGTCTCCATCAGATTAAGTACTACTTAGGTAAAAGAAACCTTAGAAGTACAATTAAGCTTCAGGTGAAAAAATGCCACATATACCTATTACTGTATACACTATACACACACTGACAAGATTCATAAGATCATTAGACTCCCTTAATAGTCTTGATCCCAGGTTTCGGCCTTATATGTTCTTAGTTTGGCTTTCCTCCAACTTCTAAATCTCAACTAGTGATACGGTACTGAAAGGAAAAAAAGGTATCAAGTGATATTGATAGAAAGAAAAAGAAGGTGGTCTTCATTATGTTGTATGGAAGCTTTCTCTAGCAAGTGTTGTCTAATAGTACGTGAAAGGTGAATATCATTGAGAACCTACACTCTGATCCAGGTCACTGCAACGTGTATGAAGGTTTCCAATGGATTAGCTATCAAATGCAACGAACTCTTGGAAACTCCAGAAAAAAAGAAAAAAGAAAAAAAAAAGAAGAGAAAAAACTTGGAAACTACAGTCTCTTTCATCACCATGCAATGCAATCGCATTTAACTGTTTCAAAAGGTATATAAGTTGTGAATTGAGTTTGATGATCGTATCTAAATTTCTTTTAAGGAATGTAACCAGAGGTGCAGTTATTCTGAATTCTGTGTATATCTACAAACTGAGATACAGATTCATCTTTTAGACTTGTTTGTTGTCTAAGCAGACTCATTTTAAGTGTAAATCGAAAACATTGTGATAAGTATGCATAACTAAGTTCATTTGTGTACATGTTAGAATGGGCGTGCACTATGCCAAGCTTGCATTCCAACCATAGAAATTAAAACTAGGATTGAGTTCATTATCCTGAATTTGTGTCTAAAACCGTTTGATTCTTCTATTCCGCCCTTTAAATGATATAGGTGTAGTCAAACTCAAACAGTATCACCTCTGCATTGATATCCTGCATGTTTTAGTTATTGAAATTTAATTAGGTGTACAGGAAGAATTTGGGAGGCCAAACTCTTGCTTGGATGATTTATGCGGTATTAAGTTTTCTCACTGCTCTGATATTCATGATAGTGTAGCAAAAATCAAGATATTTTACAGACATGCACGTGGAGTTGTTGGATTGGCATTGCTTATAATATCTCTAGGTACCCTTATTATTATTTTTTGGCTCAAGGCACCTAGATGTTTGCGTGCATTATATGCAATATGAGTAAGAGGGAAAACATAGTAGGGAGTGAGAGTGATTTTTGTGGTATTAGGGCTAAAAATTTCAATGGCGCTGAATGGAGTAAAGTCAGGATATTGCTTGGCGACAACGATGCAGAGACCTGTTGCGATATAGTTTCTCTGCTCTGCCAATGCTTTTATCAAGGTGTTACTACTCTTGCCACCCTTTCTATTTGCTCTCTTGTTCTTCTTTTTCATTTTATCAAATTTCCTTACTGTAAGAATTGTGCTGCATTAAAATATTACTAGGAAGTTAACTCAAGAAATTTCAGCACAGTTGTGAATGGTGCATTTCATCAACATTAACTGCAGAACACAATAAAATGCATATCTAACTCTGATTCAGACTTCTTCGATAGACGTACACACTGTTTGTAGATTCATCAGCCTTCTAAGGATATGTTAATTAAAATTAGGATTGTGCTGAATATTTGGTTTCACTTGGTGGTATTGGACCCCAAAGGCCTTCTGCTCGAAATTCAAAGTGCTTAAATTATATATGATTGGATTTTGAACTCTTTTTAATCAAATAAGAGGGATGATGGCTTATAGTTACTCACTGGTTGACTAAGCGATGATGCATGGATTCTGTAACATGACCATCTTGTTGACTCCAGTTAATACAGTTGCAGTTTTCCTCTTTTAAGTTATCAGAGCAAAAGTTGACAGACAAATTTACCTTATGAAGTGCCATACAGAGTACCATCCGATTGTTGCTCTTGACTGCTATATTCTTATCCTAATTTGTTTATGCTCTTAACAGAACTATGTTGTTTTCCTAATACGTATTTATAACCTACGCTTGACAACTATTGTTACTCACAGGTTACTTTAGTGTTCTGTTGCTGTCTGTCAAAGATGTGTCAGAGATATTAACTCCTATGATTAAGGGAGCTTTCCCATGATTATAGAAGTTTCCTATGATTAGGGTAGTCTAAATAGAATAAATAAAATAGGAGATAGGATTTCTGATTGATTCCTAAGATCATGGTTCTCATTACATTATTCCTACAATCATGGTTCTGTTACCTAAAATTGTGATAGGATTGTAGTAGAATTGTAATCCTATAAATATGTGTATGTGAGAAATAAAATGTAGAAGAATTCTTTCTCCTCCAATTCTTCAATTCCGTTTCTTCAAAAATCCTCATGGTATCAGAGCCGATTTTCTGCTTTTGAGAATCCCCATTCACAGTCTGCAATGCCCTGCTGTCACCTCCGTTTTTCTTCTTGAAATTTGCTGGTTTCCCATGTAATTTCCAGCAATTGTCCTTTGTGTGCCATGGCTTTTTACAGTATTCACACCAGGGCTTCTTTCGTTTATCTCCATCTAGATCTGTCCCCTTAGAAACCAATGCCGAACTTTCGACTTCAGTTTCTACCTTGGACTCAATCTTCTGCAGCATTACTTTACGTCTTGATTCTTCTCTACGAACTTCAGAAAATACCTCACGAATGGAGGGAAGAGGCTTCCTGCCCAAAATACGACCTCGGACTTCATCAAGTTCTTGATTCAGTCCTGCAAGGAAGACATAGACTCTGTCGTCCTCCTTCCTTTTTTTATATCGAACACTGTCAGCAGGACAGTCCCATACATCCTCATAGCAAAGATCCAATTCCTGCCATAAGGTTACCATCTGATTGTAATAGTTTGTAACATCTCTATCTCCCTATTTTGATTTCCACAACTTCGTCTTGAGATTGAAAATCTGAGATGAATTTTCAACATCGGAGTACATATCCCGGACAGCATCCCACACATCTTTGGCTGTAGGCAAAAACAGATGTGGTTTTCCGATCGCTGGTTCCATAGAGTTTATCAACCAAGCAATAACAAGAGAATTCTCTGATTGCCATCTCTTCAAATTGGGATCTCCAGTGGCTGGTCGGTGTACTTCTCCAGTAAGGTGGCCGAGTTTACCCCTGCCATCGATAGCAAGTTTTATAGATTGGGCCCATTCAAGATAATTGGAACCGTTTAATTTATGAACGGTTATTTGTGGAGGAGAAGGAGAGTTCGAAGCAAAGAAATCTGGAAGTTTGGATAACTTCTGAAGACGAGGATAAGTCTTCTCTTGTGTGAGCAGTAGATCCAGTCATGGCTGCTCGGTAATTCATGGACAGGAATTGGTATAGAGCCGAAGCTCTGATACCATGAAGATTTTTGAAGAAACGGAATTGAAGAATTGGAGGAGAAAGAATTCCTCTACATTTTATTTCTCACATACACATATTTATAGGATTACAATTCTACTACAATCCTGTCACAATTTTAGGTAACAGAACCATGATTGTAGGAATAATGTAATGAGAACCATGATCTTAGGAATCAATCAGAAATCCTATCTCCTATTTTATTTATTCTATTTAGACTCAAAAAGGGTATAAATGTTTTGATCCAGTTTCTAGAAAAATGTTTGTAACCATGGATGTAACATTTTTTGAAAACAAACCTTTTTTTGAAGATCATCTTCAGGGGGGGATTAGGCATATGGAAGAGCATGTAGAAGATGATGATATTTTTTGTCTTGAAAAAAATCAAACTCCTGATCAAAGTTTTATTGATAATAGTATCGGTTTTACTAATTTTTCAGATGACTCCATTCAACCTACCCATCAAAAGATTTTTGGAAAAAATGATCAGGGTTTAGAAGAACAAATAAATGTTGAAGATCATTTGCCTTCAGTGCCAATAATAGAGTCAAATTCTTCTAGTGAAAGAGATAGGAACGTGACTGGAAAAAAACTGCAAACCTATGTCAGGAAAAATTATCGAGGAAAGAAAAGTTCTTCCTTCTCTTCACAACCAAGAATCGAACTTCGGGGGAACGATGTGCTTGAGTCTTCAGGTGAAGTTTCCTCTGATCCAAAGATTGATGATTTGGATCTTCCTATTGCATTTCGAAAGGGAGTGCGTTCTTGTACCAAACTTCCCATGTCTAATTTTATCTCCTATCATAAGTTATCTCCTATTTTCTTAGCATTCACTTCACAACTTTCTTCTGTGGAAATTCCAAAGAATGTACAGGAAGCATTGAGAGTTCCAGAGTGGAGAAAGGCTATCGAAGAAGAGATGTGTGCTCTTGAGAAGAATCAAACATGAGAAGTAACTAACTTGCCAAAGGGGAAGAAGACAGTAGGGTGTAAGTGGATCTTTACTATCAAGTATAATTCCAATGGCACACTGGAATGGTACAAAGCTCGGTTGGTGGCTAAAGGGTTTACTCAAACCTATGGCATCGACTATCTTGAAACTTTTGCTCCAGTGGCAAAACTAAACACTGTCAGAGTGCTTCTCTCAATAGCAGTAAATCTTGATTGGCCACTAGAACAACTTGATGTAAAGAATGCATTCCTAAATGGTGATTTGGAGGAAGAAGTGTACATGGATTCTCCCCCTGGATTTGAAGGGAAGTTTCAGTCTAGAGTGTGCAAGCTAAAAAAATCACTATATGGTCTCAAGCAATCCCCTAGGGCCTGGTTTGAAAAATTTACTAGGTCAGTAAAGAATCAAGGCTATACCCAAGATCAAAGTGATCACACCATGTTTGTTAAACACTCCAAAGATGGGAAGATAGCAGTACTTATTGTGTACATCGATGATATCATTCTCACAGGAGATGATTTGATAGACATGGAGCGGTTGAAGAAAAGTCTTGCTTCTAGCTTTGAAATCAAAGATTTGGGAACACTACGATATTTCCTAGAAATTGAGGTAGCTCGGTCCGGGAAGGGTTTAGTTATGTCCCAACGTAAGTATGTTTTGGATCTTTTAAAGGAAAGCGAGGGGATGAGTGGATGTGGACCTACAGCCACCTATGGATCGAATCATAAGTTAGCAGATATAAAAGATGGAACACCAGTTGATGCTACTCGATATCAGAAGCTAGTGGGCAAGTTAATTTACTTAGCTCATACCCGTCCTGATATAGCTTTTCCAGTGAGTGTTGTGAGCCAGTTTATGCACTCTCCATATGAAGAGCACCTTGATGCATGTATCGGATTGAGGTATTTAAAATACTCGGGAAAGGGATTGTTCTTCAAAAAAGGAGATCAAAGGACTATTGAGGCTTACACAGATGCTGATTGGGCGGGGATCAATCATCGATAGAAGATCAACTTCAGTTATTGTACATTTGTGTGGGGTAACTTAGTTACTTGGAGAAGTAAAAAAGCAGTGTTGTAGCGGAGTAGTCTTGCGAGAATATCGGGCTATGGCTCATGGTGTATGTGAGATGTTATGGCTCAAAAGAGTTATGGATGAGCTCAAAAGACCTATTGAGGTTCTAATGAAACTCTATTGTGATAACCTGCAGATAACTCACAATCCGTGCAACATGATAGAACCAAACATATTGAGATTGACCGCCACTTCATAAAGAGAAACTTGAAGGTGGAGTTATCGCATGCCATTTGTTCCATCAACTCAACAGATAGCGACATTCTCACCAAAGGACTCATAGACCAAATTTTGAATTTCTTGCAAGCAAGTTGGGCATGATGAATATCTACGCACCAACTTGGGGTGTCAAAGATGTGTCGAGATATTAACTCCACATGATTAAGGGAGCTTTCCCATGATTATAGAAGTTTTCTATGATTAGGGTAGTCTAAATAGAATAAATAAAATAGGAGATAGGATTTCTGATTGATTCCTAAGATCATGGTTCTCATTACGTTATTCCTACAATCATGGTTCTGTTACCTAAAATTGTCACAGGATTGTAGTAGAATTGTAATCTTATAAATATGTGTATGTGAGAAATAAAATGTAGAAGAATTCTTTCTCTTCCAATTCTTCAATTCCGTTTCTTCAAAAATCTTCACTGTCAATGTGTTATCAGTAGGTAGGTAAACTACTCCATGCAAATTCCCCTTTTTTTTTGGGTTGGGGGGGGAGTTTATGCATGAGACTAAGATTTCAGTCCCAGAAAGAAATTAAATTACTCTCAAATTTTAAGGCTAAGGGTTCATCTGCATAACAAAGCTATAAAAGAAAAGGAAGCAAGAAAGAAGAACATGGTAATAGCTATTGAAATCATACTGTCCTTTTAGCTTCATCTGTCATTTTCTTTAAACTAGTGTGAGGCATCTTGACTAAGTTCTGAAGTACTAGTGTAAATTCTTAGGTGTGACCATACCTTCAGATCGTGCCATATGTTTTAAAAATGGGATTGAGCTGAAGAATAGGAGGAATTCAAAAGAAAATGGATTCTGGAAGTATTGAAACAAATATGTTCCACATTCATATATTGACACCCTACCCACACGAAGTAACATAACAAATTTCAGACAAAGCCTACTGCAATGCAAGGCAAATCTGCTGCAGATGTTCGCCAACTTGTGCCGCCTTTACCTATGTTCCCCTGTTTCTACAAAGGAGAAATATATGTAAATGAGACAAATTTGGTGATCCAGCTTGGTTTTCCTCGTGGATTGATTTGCTAGAAGGTGTTGGGAGGTCTCTCCGTCAAGCAAAGCCAATTCTCGTTGCTTGGGCAATGCCTACTCAAGGGTGGTTCAAACTCAACTCGGATGGTTCTTCTTTGGGAGCTCCGGGTTTGAGTGGTGGGGGTGGGGAGGTTCATGACTATTACGGGAATGTGATCTTTGCGTATGTGGAAAGGTTTGGGGTGCTCACGGCCTTACAGGCAGAAGCAAGGGCCCTTTGCTTGGGTTTGGAGATCTGCATGCTTAAGAATATACGAAAAATTATGGTGGAAATGGATTCGAAGGCTTTGTGGATGATTCTCGTGGGTGAAAAGGAAGGACCGATCTCAGTACGTCCTATGGTGCGTCGGATCCGGCAGCTCGAGCAGTTGGGAATGACCTTTGGTCACTGCTTCCGAGAAGCAAATATGGTAGCGGATTCTTTGGCATCACTTTCACACCAGGCGTCTTCTTTCTTATTGTTTCAATCCTTGGTGTCTCTTCCAAAACTCACTAGGAGTTATGTGGCTCTAGACAAGTTAGGAGTCATAGGTTTCAGGTTTAGTCGATCATGAGGTTACGTTGTAAATCCTTCACTGAGTTTTAATAATTAATAAAATGGGTGCTCGGCCCGCCTGCCATATATGATAAAAAAAAAAAAAAGCGAGACAAAGTTAACATTTAGTATGACAGGTGTGTCAAACTTCAATCCCTTATCCTACTATGGCTAATGATGTTATGTGCCTTCATCATAAAACTTGGTTAATAACACATGTTTATAGTTCCTGGATGACATCATGAGTTGTTTATGTTGTTGGTGCTTCCACCATATATTCCCTATAAGCGATCATGGAGACACCAATCACGTAATTGAACATCTGTTACTCCTGTTTCGAAGTATTCTGCTTATATGGAAGAGTAGAGAATATAAAATGATATGATTCTGAAATATTGTTGCTTCTCGACTTTAGGATGGTATCAAGGAGCGTCTCTCCCTCTGAGAGTTAAATTCTCTCTATTCTAGAGAGAGAAAATCTCACGTCTTGTGGGTGTCCGTACTACTTCGAAAATTCAAAATTCAAAATTCTAAGTGTTCTTATTCCTGTGTGGTTAATTCCAAGCGATTAGGTGCCAAATTCTTCGTTTCTTCCCTGCATTAGCTACACATTTTCTAGTCTAAATTGGCCATTTAGTTCATCATACTGGTTCAAGTTCATTAAGAAGTGAAGTGCTTGTTTACATTATAGCAGCTTTCGCATTCTTTTGCTGTTCGATCTTCAAATCCTCTGTTTCTTTCTTCCTATTTGTTCCTTTCTGAGAAACTGGAGACAAATAGAGGAAGTTTCGGCAAACTAGGATTTAAAGTGGGTGGCCTGTGGGGTTCCGTGGGAATGGAGAACATTGAGGAGGTGTTAAGGAAATTTGCTTTGTCTGCAGAGGAAAGAGATGGTGTTGGCTTAGGAGATAAAGAAGTAGCTAAGGGAGTTAAGGAATGCAAGCTAAGCTTGATTTGGAAAGTATGGGGAGAAAAGCAGGCCAATATCTCTGGTGTTAAGAGCTTCGTGATAATACGTGGTCTATATCTAAGAATCTAAAGATGACAAAGATAGGAGCCAATATGTTTCAGTTTACGTTTGAAAATGGAAAGGATATGGAAGGTGTGCTGAGTAGAAGGCCCTGGGATTTTTGATGGTCAACCTCTGATCCTATTATAATCGAGAGGAGGGCTGGAAGAGGATCAAAAGGCTTTCTATAAAACTCTTGTTTGGGTTTAGATCTGGAATATACCTTTGCATAGGGTTACCAAAGAGGAGGGTAGGAAAATAGGCAACATTTTTGCTGGAGTTCATGAAGTGATTACTCCTCAGGTTAGAGGGAAGGAAGGTAAACATCTTAAAATTTTGGCTGAAATAAATCTGAATAATCCATTGCCTAGAGGTACTATGGTTAAGAGTAACGGTATAATGAGATGGGTCGATGTTAGATATGAAAAGTGTCTGGATTTTTGCTTTTGTCGTGGTTTAACAGGTCATAATGAATGAATTTGTAATAAGAAAGGAATTAATCTAGATAAGGATAATCAATATGGGAATTGGTTATTCTTGCTACCGGTGCATATGTGTCAAAATAGTCTATTCCTTCCTATGGTCTATAGCCTTTAGCTACTAACCTAACTTGGTAAGTAAAAACAATTCCATCAGTGGTACATTTCTTGCAAAGTACCCATTACAACCTGTAGGTTTTGAACCTTTGAGGCAAATTTACAAGAATCCAACTATTGTTAGACAATATTGAGTCCATTTCATCATTCATCACTTCTTTCTAAAATGCAGCATCTCTAGATTTCATAACTTCATCATATGTCTTGGGATCATCCACCACACTAAACAAAAGTGGAGTTTTGTTTAATAGAGAATCTAGTCCCTTCTACAAGAAAAACAATAGCTGGTAGAAACACAAAGTTGGAAGGCCATTGTTTTTCTTTCCTTCGACTTTGACTCCTAGGTTCATTTGGAGTGACAATCTCTTTTCTTTTTTGTACCGCTAGAATAAGCTATACTTGAAAGAGATGGATTTACATTAACTATTGAATCTTTAAGAAACTTATTCTCAAAGAACTCAACATCCCTTGATTCAATTATTACATTTAAACCAAGATCAAGTAGTCTATAGGCCTTTGAATTTTCTACATAATCTATGAACACACTCTTGAGTGCTCTAGGTCCCAACTTGGCTCTTCTATTGTCAGGGACTCTATAGTAAGTTATACAACCCCAAACTCTCAAATAAGACAAGTTCGGTTTTCTATTTTTCCACACTTTATAAGGGGATATTCTAGTTTTAAGGAAGGAACCATATTACGAACATGATATGTAGCCAACAGAGCTTCACTCCAAAAGTTGTTTGGCAACCCTGAACTCACAAGCATGGCATTAACCATATTTTCAAGTGTCCTATTCTTTCTTTCAGTCAAATCAGTTTGTTATGGTGTGTATGGTGCACTAATTTGTTGTATAATTCTATTTTCTTCACAAAATATTGAGAATTCACTAGGAAAGTATTCACCCCCCTCTATCACTTCTCAAAATTTTAATTTTCTTATTCAATTGGTTTTCTGCAAGAAACTTGGATGTTTTAAACATACTAAACCCTTTTTCTTTATGTTTCATAAGATACACATAATATACAAACCTAGAACAATCATCTACGAGTGTAACAAAGTATCTATTTCTTTCTCTAGTTAGAAAACCATTGAACTCACACACATCCGAATACACAAGATCAAGTATTTGTGTTCGTCTTTTAACTTTAGGAAAAGGTAACCTTGTAATTTTAGCTTGAACATAAGCTTCACACCTCTTATTTTCAAGATCATTTTATGAGATTAGACCATCTTTAAACATAAATTTCAGCATTTTATGATTCACATATCCTAACCTACCATGCTAGAAAAAAATAAGAACAAGAAGAAGAAGTAGAAGCCAAAGAGTAAATAGAAATATCATTCACTTTATTAATATCCAATTTGAACATTCCGTTACACTAATAACCCTTTCCAATGAATACACCATTCTTAGACAAAATTACATTATTTGACTCTAGTATAGCCTTCAATCCTTTCTTGTCCAGAATGTCCGTAGAAACAAGATATTTAGCAACATCGGGAACATGAAGCACATTGGTGAGAATTAGCTTCTTGCCAGATGTGAATCGAAGATGCACATCCCCTCTACCATGAACCTTTGCTCTCACTCCATTTGCCATGACAACTTCATGATCCTTAAGAACGTCATATCTCTTAAACTGATTCTTATCATTGCAAACATGAATTACAGCATCGGAATCATACCTCCAATCTTTTGAAGATGTTGGTATTGCCATATGAAGTTCAGTCACCGTTCCAAGGGTTACCATTTCTACAGTTTCTGCACACAAATCAACAAGATTAGCACTAGGAGCATCATTTTTCTTTTGTTTTTGTTGAATTTAGACTCAACCTTATAATGGGCCTTTCTTACTACAATTGCAGCAATTCCTATTCTTTTTCTTTATTGTCTTTTGAATTAGTTTTCTCAGCCCTTTTCTCTTGTTACTAGAATTCTCCCTCTCTTCAACCATATTAGTCTTAGGATCATGATCAATTACCAGTTTTTGAAGGATTCTAACCCCATCTTCAATCCTAAGATATTTCAAAACACTAGATAAAGTCAAAATTTTAGAAATGTGGAGTAACTTCTTTCGGTAATCACTCCATAATGGTAGTAGCTTAGCAATGATTGCACCAAGTTGGAAAGATTCAGAAACTTCGATACCATAATCCTTAAGTTTTGAAACTATCACTTGAACATTATGAATTTGGTCTAGAAGAGAAGAGGTTTCAACCAACTTAAACTCAAAATATTTCTTAATAAGAAACTTATTTGTGCCTTGCTCTTGAGTTGTGTATTCTCGCTCAATTGCAGCCCAGATTTCTCTTAGATTCTTTACTGTTTGGAACATGTCGTAATAGATATCCAAGAGGCTGTTCAGAATATGTTCTCAGCAAATGATTTCATCCTCTTCGCGCATTTTCCTCTTCTTTGTCGCTTCCTCAGACTCACCCTACTGTGGAGTAGGAATTTTTGAAAGATTTGGGTTGAGTATGTATGCTACCTTCAATGCCATGAGGAAGAACATAAGTTTGTCCTTTCAACGGTTGAAGTTGGTTCTGGTTCTATCAAGTTTATCCAACTTGACGAAGTCTTGATTTATTACTTTGATTGCACTCTCTTGCGTAGACTCCATTGGTAAAATCAAAATTCAAGATTGATAGAAACAAGGGGTTGTATAAACAATGAAATCTTTAAACTAAGAATAAAGTGTAGAAAATTCAAAGGAAACGAGACTATTAAAATGGAAACAAATCAAGATAAATTCAAGGCGCGTAATCACTGGCCTTGAAGTTTGATTGCCCCTACTATCTTGCTAATCTGGTATTGGGCAAAAACTCTAGAATACAATGAATTCAAAGAGAAAACCAAGTAGCAGGCTCTTGGTCTTGTTTCTAACAAGAATAATAATGCACAAAAGTTGGTTTTCTAGTGTTAAAACATGTAGTTTTGTACACCCTTAATGTTCAGAAACCGTTCACATCCATAAGCATGCAACCTTTCAGAAAAGCTTGAAATCCTAGTCCAAGAGATGCAATATCGAAGGCACAACTTCCTATTTTGCAAACTATATCAACATCCCCACCCTCTATACTCCCTCCTTCCACTAGCTGTGATTTTCCTAGTTGCTCACGACCTGAAAGATGGTCATAGCTAGAAATCGTGATAGTAGGAGGAGGAGGGGTTTGGGGTGTAGGGAAAGGAAGGAGAAGGAAATGGTTGGAGAGGAGAGGGGGTAGGAGGAGAGAGAAGGAGAGGGAAAAGGAGGAAGGATGAAAGAGGAGAGCGAGGAGGAGGAATGAGTAGAAAGAGGGAAAGAGAGGAGGAAGGAGGAGAAAGAGGTGGGTGGTGGTGTGTGGTGTAAAATTTTTTAAAAAAATACTCCAAAAAGTTATAAATTCTAAAAATATCTCAAAATACATTCAAAAAACCTCCAAAATATCCTAAAAGCACCCAAAAAAAATCTAGGGTTAACTTTTTTGTAGAGATAGTTATGGTAAAACATTTGAAAAATACTTTGAAAACAACTAATCCAAACGAAACTTCTAAAGTGCGAGCAAATTGCAACCGAAATATGAGATATTATAATTTGTTTGCAAGATTCATTGTAGATGTCATGATCTTAATTTTTTGGAAAGAGTTTAATTGATGTAGAATATATAAAAAAGGAATAATACTTATACAATTTTCATTAATTTTGGATTCTTTAATCTATTTTCTTTTATTGTCTTTGGATGTTTGTTTCTAGGCATGAGGCCTTTTTTTTCCTTCAAATTTATATTGAAGTTAAGATGAGTATATGAATACAAAATTAATTTATTATAATTCATCTTTTTTAGAAATAAATTAGGAGAGGGATGGGTCGGCTGTCTATTGATCTAATGCTCTTGCATCAGATACCTACTGATACATAGGGCAAAATGATAAAAAAAAAAAAGCTAACCCAGAAACTATGGGTCAAAACTAGGGATGTGAATCGGAATCGAATTCCACAATTCAAAACTTTAAAATCAGAAATTTTCAGAAAAATGGCATGATGACTTTTGACCTTTTGCTTTTCGATTTTAGTGATTCTGATTTCGATTTGGAATTGAATGAATTCAGAATTCGGAATTTAGCCGAATTGACCGAATTCATTTGGCTTCTTTGATTCTAGTTGCAACCGAATTCATCTACACTCTTTTGGACTTAAAACTTAGATGCCACATCAAAGCAAGAAATTGAATACAATTAAATTGATGGAAGAGGAATTACTATGAATCAGCTTTCCAAACACAAAAACACCCATACAAAACTTAGAACCCACAACAAGGTTTCTCCTTACTACTATTACCAAACACCACCATTAACATCATCTTTCCCAAAACCATGTTTATGTAAGGCCCAAAGACAACCTAGGAAGGTGGTGAATTAGGTTGATTAAAATTAATCAAGTTATGATATCCTTTTTTTCACACCAAGAAATTTACCCTCTTACACAATAAATTTGTCAAAGAATGAACAATAGAATTCAAGAAAGATAGAGGATCTAAGCAATATAAGAATTGTAAAGTAAACTGTAAAAGAGATGAGAGTATGCAAATAAATTGTCTACCAAACTCCTCTTGAACTTGAAGAATAATTCTCAAAACAAGCAACTTCAATTGGATGAAATTTAACCAATGTTGTGTACAATGGAAGGCTCACTTCCTCCTTACCCCAAGCAGCACTCGGTCAAGTTAGAAAATTTTACAATTACTCCGGATAACCCTTACAAAACTACACTATTGAAGAATTCAATCACAAGTGAAAAGCTTGCACACTAGTTCACACTTCAAGAACTACAAATCTTATTTTTTGAGTATTTTCTAACCAAAATCACTCTTAAGAACTTGTATTCTAAGTGTACAAAAGTTATCTATTTTGTTCAGGCAAAGGACTATTTAAAGGGGACCAAAAAGAGCATAATAAAGGCTCTCAACGAATAGAAGGAAGCTAAAGAGTCAACTAACCGTTGGAGATATCGGACGTTCGGTACAATATTCTGCGTCCAGTCCCATTGTCTGAAAGGTTGTTTCAATGCTTATCGGACGGCCAATGCATTTTCTGCGTCCGATGTAGTTTGCGTCCGACACTAGTCAGAGAGTTTCGAACTTTTCTTGAATTCGATCGGACGTCCGATGATGATGATAAGCGTCCGATACGAGTGTTCGATACTCCCCTGTCTATCGGATGTCCAGTGCTTAGGTTTGAGTGTCCGATAGTGATTCTTCTGAGAGTTTTCAATCTTTATCGGACGTTCGGTACAAGCTATCGAGCGTCCGACAGAGTTGATGTTCCTTTGCTTTTTTTTGATTGAGTCTTTCATTTGTCACCATTTGCACCAATGATCTGAGCTGTCATATTTCTCAATTGGAAAACATTAGTTTGAATTATCCAATTGTTTTGTAATTATCAAAATCTGAGATCAAGATTTACATTCTCCTTCTTTTTGATGATGACAAAACAATTGAATCATTTCGATAATTTGAGAACTTTTGGCAATAAGAGCGTACATAACTCCCCCTCACTTGAACATCACTCATATAAATCGATCATCTAAACCATTTAAACCATTCAGCCAATAAACCATAACTCCCTCTTATTGACCAACAAATCAACCATATTCATTCGATCATTTATAAACATACAGTACTATTACAATACCAATAGATCTCCCCCTTGTGACAGCCCCACCTCACCCTAAGGCGTGCCAAAGGGTTTAGCGTGCCGTCAACCTAGCTCTCGCCAGGTCTCACTCACTCAAATAACTAATAATACTTCAAAAGTGATTGTAAACAACCATTCCAATCCAAATCACAAATATTACACAATGAAATTCAACTTACAACACTCATTCCCAAATTACAGTTCAAAGTACTTAGAGTACAACCACATTACCATCTCACAGCCCAAGTATAATAAAGTCCATCCATCCATGGTTACAAAGGTACAAGAATTAACCCACATACACTAAGAAGGATCACAATGCACGCTATCCAACGTCTCGAGACCTGTGGGGAAAATAAAACATTTTTGGGGTGAGCTAGGAGCTCAGTGAATGTCCAGTAAAAGCAAGAAATTCATGGACCTTTGAGTTAACAGTCACTTTGTAAAACAATTGAGTTTTCAAGCAATCATTCCATCAATACTCAATTTAACAACAACATACAGTAAACAGTAATTCAGTACACAATCAAATCCAGTATTGGAAGGATACAGTGCTCACTTGGAGCTATTTGTAGTCCACTTCACCTTATAACTCCTGATCAATCCCCTCAGTACAACTGGCCATCACCTTATCCCTCCAGTGGCAATACTCGAGTATACGGAATCAGTGGTTCCAACCTACCCGACCGAGTCCGCTTCTGGCTCAAATAGGCTAGCAACCAAGGGTAGGGCCCAGTTCCGCCAAAGGCGTACAACATGCTCAAATAATGATCAGTCACAACCAAGGAGTTTGTTTTAAGATAAAGCTTTTCCAACCTATCCAGCCACCCTAATGGCGTACTCAAGTAGGCTTTTGACCCACCGATCGCTCAAGAAGGGGGTCTTAGATAGGCTTTCTAGCAAAAGGGTCATGAGACCCAGTTCAGTCGATACGATAAAGTACACATCGACCTACAAGTAGTGAACGATGCGATAAGGTACACATCGGACTACAGGGGTAAAATGCTCCTTGGTACACCACTATCAAACAATCAAGGAAACAAGTAATATGCAAGCAATGGAAGTGTAGACAGTTGAACAGTATATTAACAGTTAGGTCGAGTGTGGTAAAGTACACACTCGCCTAGAACAAGTATGTAATTCACGTAACATACGGGAGATATTCACAAACTCATTTCTTTGCAAGTATAAGTTGAGTATATCGTATCACAAGTCATTTTCCCGTAGTAGCGAAACATTTGATTTAAAATGGATTTGAACATCCATAAACTCTTCATAAATGGTTTCACTTGTAAAGCATTTCATTTGGAAGTGATAGTAAATCTTTTCAATAAATCATTTATTTGGAAACTATTGCCAGATTTCATTTGAAGGGGAGTTGAATCACTCACAAATCCTTTATAAGCTATTTCACGGGTAAAAGCATTTTACTTAGAAATAGTGATAAATCATTTCTTGGTAAATACTAGCAAATCATTTTACAAATCATTCATTTACAAACCATGGCAAGATTTCTATTTAAAAAGGGAGTTTGAACACTCACCTCGAACCACTCAAACTAGTGAGTAAGAAGAAGGCTAAACCTTCGGGTTCACTCGACAAAGTCTTGGCCACGAGCCAAAGTTCAACTATCGGATACTTGCCAAAATCTCATATTCCAAGTCTTAACTCAACTCCACGAAGCACCAAACCCTCACTACTACAATCGGTTCAGCCATATTTAAAGTTACCCTTGTTGAAATAGTAAGGTCTCAAACGTCAAAAATCATCATTTTCATAATAACTTGACACTTACTCATAGTCAAAACTATACATTAATTTAAAATACTTCATACCACGCTCTTATATTCGAAATACATAAAATTTGACCAAAATATGGTAAAACCCCCAAATTCATTCAAAATACATGAAAAACTTCACTTTTCATCTTTTAAAATTCAAACATTCCCTCCACTCAAACATACACTCACAAATGGACAAAATACATATTTTCTCAGAGGAAAAATTCTTCAAGAACAAACACAAATTTCGAAATCAAACATTAAATTTACCAAGCATGGGTTCGGCCATCACATCTATTTTCCTTCAAAATTCTCAACAACAAAATCCTACTTTTCTAACCATATCCTCATATATTTCACAAATATCATTCAAGGCCATAATCGGTCCTCAAGTCCCTACCAGAGGCCACCTCAAGTCCGCTACCTAGGTTGGGATTTCAAGAGCCCAACGTCATCTTTTCAGATGAGATCATTATATCAATAACAACCACAGATCTGAACTATTTAACACTAATAAAGCTATATCTACAAGGTTCAAGCTTTATACCTTCAGATCTGACTAGATCTGACAAGATCCGACAAGATCCACCGAGGCTTTGTGATATCTTCTCAAAATTGACTCCTTCAAAGCTCAACAACCATGAAAGCTTCGATCTTTACCCAAGATCTTTGAGCTTTGATGATGATTTTCAACTCCAAGCTCACGATCTACCAACACACCACTCAATCAAGTTTTGTTTCTTCACTTTTCTCTTTCTTTTTCCTTCAAGATTTTCGGACCACACACTCTCTCTCCTCTCTCCTTGGTTCGGCTGCCATGGAAGGAAAGAAATGAAGCCCACAACTCATCAATCAAGTTTCATAGATTCAAGTTGCTTGGAGAAGATAGAAAATGGAAAATCAAGCTTCAAACTCACCTCTTTTCTCCTCCAAGAAATCGGACCAGCCCTCACTTCCTTCTCTCTCCTTCGGCTGCAAGAAGTGGTGGGGAGGATGGGCTTCAATGGTGGTTTAAAGCTTGAAGAAAGGAAGAAGAAGAAATGGAAGATTGGAGCTTTTCTCTCTCTCTCTCTCTCTTCCTCACTCTCTCGGCAACTCCCTCTCTCTCTACTCCCAAATTGCAGCTGAAAATATGAGCCCAAGGTTGCCAAAAAGTCAAGGCTAAAGGTGCCAAAAGTGCAACTTCCAATTTAAGGAAAAGTGCTTTTGGCACTTCGTCATGCTGACAGTCTAACTTACACTGTTCTAATCCATTCCAACACTGTCTAACCCTCATAATATTTCCATAATATCACTACATATGCTCGATTTCAAGTCCAAGTCACTATTCACGTGTCGGAACAATTTTTAACGCTAAAATAGCCAAACCACCCACACCGGCAATAAATTCGTAAAAAATTCTCTAAATTGGAAAATAATCACTTTAAACACATATTCACTCATATTTCAATAAATAAACATAATATAAATAATATTATGCATTTTTAAAATAAAATCTAAATTTTGGGGCCCTCACACCCCTTTTTGTCATCTCAAAAATCAAAGGAGCAACAGCACCACTACCAATAACAAGATTAGTGCCATAATAAGTACCACAATAAATACCAATATCAAAACTAACATACCAATCTTCAATACCAAAATTAGAAATCCAATATCAATAGCATCAATATTACCATAAAAACATCAGTTCCACAATTCCAATATTACCATACATTAAAAATCCAATATTGAACATTGAAAAAGGAATAAATTGGCATTCATAATACTGAAATTAGGGGAATAAGTTAACATCCAACATTGAACCAAAATAACCAATAGTAAAAGAGTACTTAATAGATAGCATATAGCAAGGTACTTAATAGATTACAAACTTCATTCCTTGTCAAAAGAGAATAAAATAGGAAAAATGCAGCCTAAGGATGAAGTGCATATGAACCTACGGTGCCTAAAAAGTAAATTTGGCAGATCCAAATCTTCTTCTGCTAATACGAAATACAGAATGGTCTTCCTCTTCAGTATCTTCATCATTTTCTTCAGGTTCAGCAGAAATTGGTTCTTTGCCCTTTTCAAAAGTGGAGGGATCATGATGAGGAGTTTGAGAGTCCGTAGCACCTTGAGTACCATGAGTGGGATCAGCACGTGGTTCCTTTTCATATGAAGCATCTTCAATAGGATCAAAGGGTATCAGAAGATTCTTTTTGTCCAGAAACTCAGATTCTTCCTCAGGAGACACTGTGATCATGAGACCATATTCGAGAAAAAGAACATGATCCTTAAATTCTTTTAACAACCCAACCACTTCGGAATGAGATGAAGTGGTTTGGGAAGAAGATTTTTTGGGATGTATAGAGGGATCAGGAGTGAAACGCAGTGATGGTGTCGTGTTAGGAGTAATAGGTGTATCATGACCACGTTTGAATCGAAACTCAGAAGCAGTTTCTTTAGTGCACCAATGACCATAAAAAAAAATCTTAAATTTTTCCTTTCAAAATAAAATTTAGTGAAAACAGAGGAAAAAGTGTCCTTAGGACATACTCCAGTAATAGGAATTTTGAAATGCTCAAAGATTGGAGTTAAAAACTTTCCATAAAAAAGCTTCCTTCGAGTATTAGTACTCAATTTTAACAGGAATTTGCACATGATAAAACCAAAATCCATGCAAATCTTTTCAACAAAGTAGTAGAACAGATACAATTCCATTTTGTTGGCATCAATACGATGACCATCAGTAGGAACTAGAAGGTTTGAAATGATGGAGAAAATGATCAAATTTTTGGGAGAAAGGTCTTCCAATTTAGCATCAGCAAGAACTTGAAATAGTGATTGAAAGTAAGTCATCAGTTTTGCAGTATTAAAGTGATTAATATCTGTAGGCATTTCTTCATAGGAGAAAAAGTTAGCAATTTTACTATGGGAACCAGGTTCAATAGCTGTTTTCAAAATGCTATTTATAATTTTAGGATAAAAAACAATGTCTATCCCATTTACACATGATTTGACTTCATTGTGATAAGTCCCTTTCCTAAGATTTGTAAAGAATTGGTAAAACATTTCAAGATAAAAGACATTAGACATGGTGATGATATGAGACCATTTCTGGAATTCAAAAAGGTGAAGGACAGAATCAAGATCTATCGTAGGAATTCAGAAAGGTCGGTTGATCTTTGAATGATGAAACCCTTTTGCGAAATCAATGCAAACTTTTCTTTGCCTTCATCATCGATATACTGAGGCAGTGGACGAGGTTGGGAAATAATCTGAGATTCTGTTTGAGTTGTTAGAGGTTCCTGAGTACTAGCATATCCCTTTTTTATCCTCTTGGAGGCCCGTCTAGCAGTAGGAAATTCCATTTCTTCATCCCGGGGGTGCGCTTGCGTCCGGTAGTAGAAGATCCTCCTCTAATTCTTACCATTGTGAAATACGGGTGTTTTGAGTGATGAGAATGATGTGAAATGAAATACTAAGGACTAATTCTACTACATAGATGAAAATAACGTGCCCAATCTGCCCAGAAGGGTGGTGAGATCAGTTTTAGAGTTTTACAGAAATTTGGGATCGGAAAGGATTGTTGTTATTAAGGTAAAGTGTTGATGGAGCACTGTTTGCAAAAGACTTACAAAAACGTTTGTGGTGTCAATTTTGGAAACTTTTTCATGAGAAGGTGTGAATTTGGAATTTTGAAATGTAAGGTAAGAAGAAGTTTGTGTCCGAGAGTGAGATGTTTTGTCTAATAAAAATGAAAGGAAATGCCCTTTATAAGATGCGACCTTTGGTGTGTCGGACGTCCGAACGAAGTGAAGCGTTTGATACATCCATCCAATAGAATTTTCTGGAAAATAGCTTAGAACACTGTCGGACGTCCGTTCATCAGAATTGGACGTCCGATAAGGTTTGATTGAAAATTTTTTAAGAGTTCTTTTCCAAAATACCCAGTTTCGATCTCAGATATATAAATTGATTCAGAGGCAAAGCTTTTGTGAAAATGTTAGCAATTTGATCTTTTGAACAAACATAATTTGTACAAATCTCACCCTTTTGAACAAGATCACAAATAAAATGATATTTTATGTTTATATGCTTTGTCCTAGAGTGTTGAATGAGATTTTTTGTCAAATTGATGGCACTTGTATTATCACAGTAAACAGGCATATTATCATACAAAAGACCAAAATCATTTAAGGTGTGTTTCATCCATAATAATTGAGTAAAACATACACCAGCGGTAATGTATTCCGCTTCGATTGTAGACAAAGAGATAGCATTTTGTTTCTTGCTAAACCAAGATACTAAGCAATTACCAAGAAAATGACATAAGCCACTAGTGCTTTTCCTATCCACTCTACATCCACCAAAATCAGCATCTGTAAATTCACATAAAGCAAATTCATGACTTTTAGGAGACCAAAGACCAAAATTCAAAGTTCCTTTCAAATATCGAAAAATTCTCTTAACGGCATTCAAATAAGATTCCTTAGAACAAGATTGAAAACGCGCACACAAGCAAATGACAAACATAATGTCGGGTCTACTTGCGGTTAAATAAAATAAATTTTCGATCATAGCTCCATATTTCTTTGCAGCAACACTTGTACCTTCTTCATCTTTGTTGAGTTCGGTAGACGTACACATAGGTGTGCCAACTTGCTTTGAATCCTCCATTCCAAATCTTTTGAGGAGTTCTTTCGTGTATTTTATTTGATTTATAAATGTCCCTTCTTGAGTTTGAAGAATTTGAAGTCCGAGAAAGAAATTTAATTCTCCCATCAAACTCATTTCAAATTCATTTTGCATAATGGTGGAGAAATCATTGCACGAACGTTCATTAGTAGCACCAAAAATAATATCATCCACATATATTTGCACAATAAGAAGATTATTCAATTTTTATTTTGTGAAAAGGGTGGTGTCTACAATACCCCTTTTTTCAATCAAGAATCCACTTAAACGCTCATACCAAACTCTTGGAGCTTGTTTTAAACCATACAAAGCTTTTGAAAGTTTAAACACATAATTTGAAAATTTTTCACTTTCAAAACCGAGAGGTTGCTCTACATAAATTTCTTGATCAATAAAACCATTCAAGAAAGCACTTTTAACATTTGATATAATTTAAAACCTTTTAAACAAGCAAATGCAAGAAACATTCTAATAGATTCTAGTCTAGTTACGGGAGTAAAAGTCTCATCAAAATCTATACCTTCTTCTTGAGCATATTCATTAGCCACTGATCTAGCATTATTTCTTACAATTTCACCTTTATCATTTAATTTGTTTCTAAATACCCATTTTGTACCTATAATAGGATGATTTTGAGGCCTTTCAACTAGAGTCCAAACATTATTCCTTTCAAATTGATTTAGTTCCTCTTACATGGCTAAAATCCAATTATCATCTTTTAAGGCATCATTAACATTCTTAAGTTCAACACGTGAGACTAATACAAAATTACCAACTAGTGGTTTATATGAGGAACAAGTTCTAACCTTTTCGAATGGACCACCAATAATTAGTTTCTTGGGATGATTTTGAATGAATTTCCAAACTTTAGGAAAATCCTTGGGTAGATCATCATTCTTGTCTTCTTCTTCTAGCACTTGGTTTTCTTGAGAGCCATTTTCTTTTGAGTTTTCCTCCATTTCAGCATTTTTTTCTTCTTGGAGTGTGAGCTTCTCAAGTCCTTCTTGAACACCTACATCATCATCTTTACAAGTGCTTTTAGAAGAATCATCATTAGACTCATCAAATGTAATATGTATAGTCTCCTCTATAACAAGAGTCCTTCTATTATAGACTCTATGTCCTCTTTTGTTTTCACAATAACCCAAGAAAATACCTTCATCAATTTTCTTATCAAATTTTTCAAGGTGTTCCTTGATATTTAAAATAAAGCATTTGCAACAAAAAATTTTGAAGTAGCCAACAATTGGCTTTTTACCAAACATTAATTCATAAGAGGTTTTATTCAAAATTGGTCTTAAAAGAACTCTATTCATTACATAGCATACCGTGTTCACAGTTTTGGCCCAAAAGTATTTTGACAAATCATTTTCACTTAACATAGTTCTTGCGGCTTTAACAAGAGTCCTATTTTTTCTTTCAACCACACCATTTTGTTGGGGGGTTTTTACAATTGAAAACTCATGAGTTATTCCATTATGATCACAAAATTTCAAAAAGTCACAATACTTGAATTCCGAACCATTATCACTTCTAATTTTAACAATGTTTAAAACCAAGCAAATTTTGAACTTTTGCAAACAAGGAAACAAAATTTTTGAAAGCATCATCTTTATGAGCAAGAAAAATATCAAGTGTATTTAGAATAATCATCAACAATCACAAAACAATATCTCTTACCACCCAAGTTAGCAATTTTTGTAGGACCAAACAAGTCAAGATGTAAAAGCTCCAATGGTCTAGATGTAGATACACACTTTTTGAGTTTGAAGGAAACTTTGGTTTGTTTACCAAATTGACTGTCGCGCCCCATTTTTGAAAGGGAAGAAAACTTGTCGTTTCGAGTTTTTAGTTGAAAAAGGTTTTTTAGTTAAAAATTAATTTTTTAATTTTTTGAAAAATAAAAATAAAAGAAATGGGTTATGGGACAAAAAAAATGTGACGATTTGGACCCAAAAACAAAAGTCTAGAAAAGGGTTTTTAGAAAAATTTGGAGTCGCCACTTGGTATGGAGTTTAGGTGTACCAAGTCACCCAAAAATTTTAATTAATGAAAATAAACTAAGAAAACCCTTTTTAGACGACTCCAGGTCTTTGAAAAACTAGAGAAAAAGGTTTGGAAGTCATAGTTGAAAGAAGGGAAGGCAAAGATTCGATGTTACTCGTCTCTAAGGCGCCCTTCTAACCTAGCCAAAGCTAGTTGCATGATTTAGTTAAAAATTTTCTAATTCTAACTTTAAAATTTATCACATTTGGATGTTATCTATATGGATGCAAAACCTAGATCTAATGTTGGGTCGGGAGGGGCAAAATGCCTCCTTGAGATTTGACTAGAATTGATCACATTAGTTGTGTCATCCAAATTTGATCTCTCAAGGAAGTCACGAAAAATGCAAATGATGAGACTCGAAAAAAGGGGGAAACTAGGGTTTTCAAAAGAAATACAATTTTTATAAAATCTCAAGGGAAAAGAAATTGGATTTTTGAAAAGATGAATTTTTAAGTGCAAAAAGAAACTTGATTTTCAAAAGATGAAATTTTAAGGAAAATGGATTTTTGACTTTGAATTGCTAAACGAGAAGAAGAAACTTGATTTTTAAAGATTGATTTTGATAGAATTTAAAATAATGCACATGTATGTCCTAAAGAGGGAGAATGCAACATAATGGGTGCGGGGAACTAAGTTCGTGACTTCAATTTTCCTTTTCATAGAAGGGATTTAAAAAGCGTGCTAAGAGTTAGAGAGTCATACTCGCTCTTTTCCCTTATTCAAAGGGTAATGCCCTAAAAAAGGAGTTAATCTATTTTTAACGAAAAAGAAAACTAAATGATATGTTTCGCATACGGGATGGGAGAAAAATAACATGCAAAAATGGAAAAAGAAACCCTAAAAGTGAAAAGTGTGTGAAATTTGTATCTAACACATGAACGGCCTTAAGGGTCTAGCATTGGACTAGCCCTTGTCTAAAGGTTCTCACTAACATTGGATTAGTGAGAAATCGAAAGGAAAGACCACAACTAGCATTGGACTAATGTGGTGGCATCAATACATTTACGTAATAAAACATGTAGACATGATAATAAAGCAAATAAACACATAAACACGTAACACATAAGCATAATGTCTAGATGCAACAACCTAGGGAAGCGGTAAACACATAAGCATGTAAACACACAAATAAAGCATATAAAACCTAATTATTACATTGGGGAAACCTATATACAATTTTAAAAGGGGAAATCAAAATAATAACCTATCTATTACAACTTGGCATTCAAGTGCCTTTCAAATAATTATTGAAAATTAAATAAAGCGATTAGAGACTAAAAATGAATAAAACTAAGGAAAATGAATTTAAACATGCAAATTCATGTAATAAAATAAAAAAAAAACACATAAGGCACATAAAGAGAAAATTCTAAAGGTTTTAGATATACCTCCCCAGCGACTCAAATGGGAACTTCGGGTCACTTACTCAAAACGAATACACATGTTAAAATACCACAATAAATAAATGCTAATAAAAAATGAATAACTCAAATCAAAATGTTAAAGGGAAACAATGCACATGAGAAGCTTATACTTAACAATTAAAGAAAGGAAATATTTATAATTGCAAAGTCAACATTCTATTAGGGGTGTAATTAAAAATATTTGAAAACCTTTTGGGGTCTGAACACAATTTTCAAAAAATTAGGGGGTCAAAATTGAATGAAAATAAAGTTGAGGGGTCAAAATATAATTAAATTAGGGACTTAAGTGAAAGAAACATAAGGTTTTCGGGCCTGAGTGAAATTAGTTAAGAAGTTAGGGGCCAATGTATAAATTAATTTTCTAACAGACCAAAGAGTGTGCTGGAATTTTAAGAAATTGGGCTAATATCATTTCAAGAAATGAAAATAATAAAATTGAGCCCAAAAAAATAGACAAACAAAAAAGTATGAAATTAAAAGCCTAAACGAAAAATAACAAAACCCAACCAAAGTCAACTAAACTAAACACAACTGATACAAAAGTCCGACAAAAAATAACAAACCCAACCGAAAAGTCTCCGACTAAATCCTAAACAAAAGGCCAAACCTTTTTTTCTTTCTTTCTTTTCTCTTCTTCTTCCCCTCTTTCTTCTTCCTCTCTTCTTCTCCTGCACCAAGAAGAAAGGCCCATGGAGATCCGGCCGACCACCGGTCATGAATTTCCGGTTACAAAAATTCCCAAAAATATACCTTCCCACTCGATTTTTCACGTAGAATTCATTTCCGAATTTAGTTTTTGCAAAACACGCACCAAAAGTGCTCAAATGTGGAATTTACAGCCGGTTCAATTTTTTTTTCAAAATGCTCAAATCAACCTCAAAATTCACAAAATTTATGTCTAAACGATCCTTGTGAATTCTACAATGCAACTAAGACTTAATTTAATAAGAATTAAATCCATTTTTTTTCTAGGAATTTTATCAAACATGTAAAATGCATGATATAAACCCATTCTTTCTACCTCTAGAACTAACATAAATGAGCCAAAAAAATTCAACAAACAATCCAAAAGTACATTCATGAACACCCAAAGTCCAGCATTTAAACGTCCAGAAATTAGGAAAGAAAAAAAATCATACATCTCACGCTTGGAATTTTAAAGAAAAAAAAAACTTGTGGAATCTTACAGTACTTGTTCTTCAAGAATTTCGTGAGTTTTGTGGCTTTGATTCTTGATGAAGTTCCCAGGCAGTAGCAACACTCCTTTTTTTTTGTCCTCTTTTTTCCATTTTCTGTTTTCTCTTTTTTCTTTGTGTGTGCGTATTGAGTGAGGGCCGAGAAGAAGAGAGAGCCGTGCATGTTGTGTGCTTGTGTGTGTCTTGTGTGTGTTGACAGTGAGGGAAAATGAGAGAGAGATGGAGGGAATTGGGGAGGAGTGAGTATTTTTTTTTTTTTTTTGTGAATTGTGTCTGTAATGGGAGGGAGAGAGCCGAGAGTGAGTGTGCAATTTTTTGTGTGTTGTGTGCTTGTATGTATGCATGTGAGAGTTGAAAATGTCAGGAGAGTTGAGAGGAGTGGGTGGATGATTTTTTTGTGAATTGTCTAAGAGTTTTTGTGTCTTGTGAGTGATGGAAAACCGAGAGAGAGATAGAGAGTTGGAGGGAGTTGGTAAAAAAAATCTTTTGATGTGAGTTTACTTCTTTTTTTTTTTTTGAAAAACCAAGAAAATAAAGTAGAATAAAGCAAATAAATCACAAATAAAAAATAAAAACAAAATGAAAATAAAAAATAAGAAAATTCTAATATTTTGAAGTTTCAAATTATTTTTCACTAATTGTTTTGATTGATTTTCTTTTTGATTTTTTTTTGATAAACCTGTAAATAAAAAATTTCACATTAAATGTAGAAAAATAAATGATCAATTAAATCAATAAAACTCAAGGAAAACATGAAAAACTAGTAAAAATTTGGTGTCTACAACTTGTCCCTCTTTATCTAAGTTTCGGAGAAATTTTAGACAAAGACGTAGACACCAAATTACTTACCTGCTGTCGGTGGTTATTTCTGAACATTATAAGCAACATGAGTGCTAGATCATCATTTATCAAACTAAAATGAAACGCATAATGTGACCGAACTCGTAAAGAGTTGCCTACGTATCTCGCCATGAGAATCAGGTCAAACGTAGTTCAAATGTAAATGAATTGCGATGAAATGAGTACTGGATCTTGTAACATTCGAGAATGGGAGATAGAAAAGTGCGTGGTGGACGCTAAAACTCACCAATAGGAATTTAAAATGGAAATAGTGGGATAGAAAGGTGCGCGGTAGACCCTGAGACTCACCAACAAGAAATTTAAAATTGAAACAAGGGAGATAGAAGGGTACGCGGTGGACCCTGAGACTCACTAACAGGAATTTAAAATTGAAAATAGAAGGGTGCGCAGTGGACGCTGAGACTTACCAACAGGAAATTAAAATTGAAGCAGGGAGATAGAAGGCTGTGCAGTGGACGCTGAGACTCACCAATAGGAATTTAAAATTGAAGCAGGGAGATAGAAGGGTGCGCGGTGGACGCTGAGCCCTGCTAGAAGGGTGCGCGGTGGATGCTGAGACTCACCAACGGGAATTTAAAATTGAAACAGTGAGGATAGAAGAGTGCGCAGTGGACGCTGAGACTCACCAACAGGAATTTAAAATTCTTTCCAAATTTAGACTATTCAGTGGGACTGGACCCAAACCTGAATGACTAGATGGAGAAATGCAAATATGCCCTAGGTCTAAATTGCTGTCACTAGTGGGAAAGATGAAAACATAAATTCTGGATTGCCAAACTTTGAAAAATAAAACACAAGTTGTTCAAACATGATAAATGTAAAATGCAAGTAATGATGCACTCAGTGAAATATTGCATTTCTGATTTTTTATTTTCTTGTCTTGAAAAGGAAGTGAATGATAGGAACAGAGACTTCTCTTTTCTTCTTTTTTTTCTTTTCTTTTTTTTTTAATAATTGATGGATTTTGGGGATTTGAAGAGTATAACTGAAACCTTTCCTCTCCAAGGTTGAAACAAATGCACATATGTTGACATCCTCTTGATTTGCAAACCTTTTCTGGCAAAATTGATTTTTGAATGCATTATCCAAAATTGGAGATCACTTCCTTCAAAAAAAAAAAAATTGCCCCAGTGTAAACTGTGCTCAATTAGGCAAAAGCTGCATTTTTATCCTTAGGGAAGGTGTGGATACTGATTATAATCCTACCCGCACAAGAAAAAGAAAAAGTGATAACAAGATAACGCCGCCATCGTCGATCCCTTTAACCTTGAAAATCGTGTAAACATGAGTTCTCGATGTCGACACCTTGTTTCTTTAGAACTGTATTGCAACCTAGTCTGAATCTCCTCAATTTTCAGTACCAATCAATCATTCTCTGTTGCATATCACCAAACATCTGCTTCTGACGACCTTTTGGTAAATTATAAGGATTGTCTTTTGGGTATAATTCAATGAAATGAAATGAGATATATACAAAAAATCATAGAGAATATTATTTCTCATGCAATGACACAAAAATGAAGCAAAACTGATGTACAAAAATAAATAAATGAATAAATGGAATAAATAAATAAAAACTTTTATTAAATTTATGAATAGCTATTCAAAATTGTAAAAGAATTGGATACTGATTCAAACCGGTGCCCTTTGATGAAAAGAAAACCTTTGACCCCTTTTATGTCATTCATCTGGAACTTGATGTCGGCCAAGAACAACAGTGTGCAGAGAAACCCAAATGAACATAGTCACCAGTCTTTCAAACTTCAACACCGTGCTTTCCACTGATGATTCCTTTGCATTTCATAATCCCTACCTTAACGCCCTTTTGGGTTTTTGCTAAGGTCACCCCCACCCATTTTCTTTTCTTTCTTTTTTTTTTGTTTTTGTTTTGTTTTGTTTTTTTTTTGTTTTGCTTTTTTTTTCTTTTTTTTTTCTTTTGAAAAAGGCGCCCTTTCGGGTTTTCACCTTAAGAGAGAGATAAATAAGATCATGAAATAAACAAACAAGTTTAACAACAACTTTATCAATTCAGACATTTTTGAAAATCAGTAGCATTAGTGGAACGATCTTCTCTAACAGATTTAGAAAAGACGTATTTACATCATTTGCAACTTGGTTAAGAAAATTTCTCTCAAAATACTGCAAACAATGAAAGTCGATAACATTTGGCTTTGTAATGGGGTTAGGTGGGGTATAAAAAGAAGGTTAAGACTTGAAAGCAAATCATATAATGGGTTTCAAATAATTTCGAGATCGCATTTTTTCAAAATTTGCCCCAGTTAACTTGTGGCTGGGTTCTTCTTTTTCTTTGACTTCTTGACTTTCTTTCTTTTTTTCTTTGCATTTTTTTTCTTTTTTTCTTTTCTTTTCTTTTTTTTTTTAAACAAAAGTAGAAACAACGACTTAAAATTTGCCCCAGTGTGGGGTTTGCGATCTTTAGGGATTGCCAAACGAAAAGAACGGATTATTTTGAAAACTTAAAAGGGAAAACTAGGGGTAAAGCATTCAAATGGGTAAAGAAGAAAGGCTGACTTCAATCCATCTTTTGCAGTAGTTTTAAAAGAATTTTAGTAATCATATGAAAAACTTTTTACACATGTCTGAATTAATTGGCTGAGGAAAAACTTGTCCATCCATCTCCATGAGAACAAGTGCTCCTCCAGGCAATACTTTTTTGACAATGAACGGTCCTTGCCAATTTGGAACAAACTTCCCTTTTGCCTCCTACTGAATTGGAAAGATTCGCTTCAAATACTTGTCTCCTACCTCAAATAGACAGGGCTTGACTTTTTATTGTATGTACGGGCCATTCTTTGTTGGTAACACTGCCCATGACCAACTGCATTCAACCGCTTTTCATCAATCAGAGATAACTGCTCATGGCGTTTCTTAATCGATTCAGCTTCCTCTAACTGGGCTTCCATCAGAATGTGTAAGGATGGAATTTCAACTTTTGCAGATAATATTGCTTCCATTCCATACATGAATGAATAGGGAGTTTCTCATGTAAAAGTCCTGATTGCAGTTCTATATGCCAGCAATGCAAAAGGCAGTTTCTCATGCCAATCTCGGTGTGTTTCGATCGTCTTACGAATGGTACATCCAAGTCCATGAGAGATATCGAAATTGCATTCATCAAATTCCAAAATGGTGACATCCAAAGGGTTAAAGGTTTTTATTTGTGGCCATCTGAAAGCAAAATAAAACACGTAATAGATAAATAGAAAAATAATTAAAGAATTGCGGAAAATCTTTCATTCCATTGAGTTCAAAAATTTACTAAAATTTAATCAAAATAACGATTTCATAGATATGAACCCTATTTAAAAACACCTCCATCCTAGACCCTCATTTTCATTTCAGTAATTTCCTTAAACAAAACATACTATGCTATAAAAAAATAATTTGAAATACTGAAATGACAATAAAGGCCAAATAACAAAATAATTTTTGACAAAATATCCAAACTAGAGCTCTATGTGGATGGTCCTAAACCAAAAGACAATCCTCTGAATTTACCGAAATTCCCTTCAAGAAGGAAGATAATCAGTTGACCGATTCTGTATGTCTCGTTCAGAAACCTATGGGAACTCCAAAATTTCAGATAATCCAACCTCATAAATAGTTCCCATAAATAATTGAGATAAACCCACTGCAATCTCATTAGGAGAGTTCCCTTCTACAACAATGGATCATCTTTTCTAGACAAAGACGATTTCAATTTTCTCTCAAAAATATCATCCATATTCTTGGCCACGAACTCTTTAGAGGACAACATTCTCCTCATTCTTGCCTGATTGGCTTCCGTTATACCAAACACTTCAGTTTCGTCCATGATGTATTGAACGAGGTCAACAAACTCCTCATCATTAGTGATTACTCCCACAGTACCTTCATGCTCGGGTAGAGGATTTTTGCTGACATTCGACCCCTGTTCTCCCTTTCTCCTTAGAATAATGTCTCCGGCATCAATCATGTCCTGGATCTTGTGTTTTAAGGCCCAACAGTTAACAGTTGTATGACCTGGGTTTCCAGAATGATAAGTACAAATGGCCTGGGGATCATAACCAGGAGGTGGACCTCCAGGATAGGCTTTGGGAGGGACTGTCCCAATCTTTCCAACTGCTTTCAACTGCTCGTATAACTGATCAATTGGCCGGCCCAAATTACTGAAAGTTTGAAATGACCTTTGAGTTGGAATCCCACTGGCTGGGACAGGATTTTGAATGGAATTATTGCTTTGTGTGGTTGGTCTTGGGTTATAGGTTTGACGAGGATAACTTTGAAAGGTGGGTTGAGAAACTGGAGGTATTGGTGTGGTATTTAGATGGATTGGTCGAAAGCGGGAGGTTTGGGCAATGGTGTGGTAGACAGGGTGAGGGTTAGGGTAGTGTGGGTAAGGGGTTGAGTAGGCAGGATAGCGTTGAATTTTTAGTCTAAAAGACGGGCCTTGATCCCATACAACTGCAGTTTCTCCTTCTTTCTTCTTGAATTGGTACTTATTCCCATTGTTATTTTGATTCTGCAGAACTTCCAATTGCTGTTTCAATGCTGACACGTTAACAATCTTCCCCATCTTGACAAATTCATCATATTCTTCCAACTTATTAACAATTGCAGCAAATGAACTCCCAGTCATGCGAAAAATTTCTTCAAAATAAGGTGGGTCATGTGCCTTAATGAAAGTACGAACAATCTCCTCTTCAATCATAGGAGGCTCCACCTTGGCAACTAATTTTCTCCAACGCTTGGCATATGTTTTGTGATCTTCTGAAGGTCTCCTCTTGATTCCTTCCAATGTTGTTCGTGTCGGTGCCAACTCATAGTTAAATTCATACTGTTTCACAAAAGCTGTTGATAAGTCCAACCAAGTCTTGATCTCTTGAGATTTCAGGTTTGAGTACCAATCCAGCGCATCCTCCTCCAAACTCTCAGGGAACAAACGCATAGGTAAATTTTCATCATCCATAGGTTTGCCAAGTTTGTTGGCGAACATCTTGAGATGCGTCTTTGGATTCCCAATACCATCATACTTGCTAAATTTGGGAGCCTTAAAACCCAATGGCAATTGAACATCTGGAAAAAGACAGAGCTCATCATAGTCCAATCCGCCATATCTATTCCATCCTTGGCTCTTCTTCATAAACTCATCAAATCGGTTCAATCTTTTCAACAAATCCTTATCAATTGGTGCTACATGTTCATCCACCTCTGATTTTCCTTGAGAAGCAGTGTCCCACACAAAAGGCTCTGTAGTAGGGTGGTGAGGTCCCAAAGGGTTAGGAGGAATATTCAAATTGATTTGTGGTTGAGTTTGAGTGATTTGGTTATTGGACGGGTTTATGAGAATATAGTTTGGATGTAGGTGTGAAAAGTCAGAATTGGGACGGACAAAAGCACTTTTGAGGGGATTGTTGGGGTTTGGAATGAAGGCAGATTGAATATGTGGTGCATGAGATGGCTGATTGTCTTGCCCAAGTGGATTGTTGTTGGCAGAATGATGGTCATTTAGGATACCGCCACCACTACTATTTGCTACAAGTTGATCAATCACCCGCCTTTGTGCGGCCATTTTTGCACTCAATTCATTAAACCTATCCAATACCTCACTTAGTTGAGTTCCCAATGCTGCCAAATCTGGTGACGTCACTCTAGCAGATCTTTCCGAAATCTCTGGCGGTGAACTCATGTTTACAGATTGTCTTAAGGCTGTACTTCGGGATCTAGTGACGATGGGGCTTCTTTGTGAAGCTATATTTAAAAGTACCTGTGAGTTTAGAAAAGAAGTCGATTTAGCAATTTATTCCCTATTAGACTACAAAACTCTATTCAAGAAGAAAAAAAGAAAAAGAACAAAGTTAGTAAATGCTTATATAATTCGAATGCATGTCCTAGGGGGAGCCCTTTTTCTGCCAAGGGTTGACCTAACATGATGCAACACCTTCAAGGTAAGGCCCTTTTATCAAACCTGTACTTTGACTGAATTTGTAGAAAGTTGAAAGACAATTTCATTAATAAAGTTCCAGGATTTCATATACATCATCTACATCATTTCTCAAAGACAGTTTTGTACAATGTCATTGAACTTCTTCAACCTATCTATCACAGCATCTTTGGACTCTCTAGAATAAGGATTCTTCGTGCGCTCAACTTGATCATATAATTCAGCACATTTTCTCTTCAACTCTTTATTCTTTCCTTGCGCCTCTTTATACAACTCCCCATTCTTTTCTGCCAAATCTTTGCTTGCTTTCACAAATTGTCTCAATTGAACATTTTTCTCTGTCTTTTGCTTCAATGATTGCCATCAACCTCTTGACTTCCTCAGATTGTACCAATTGTGGCCGTTTTGCATTAGAATCCTTCCTTCACCGCAAATCTATCAAACAGGAATTTTGTATCTACACTCTGGTCCGATCCTTGCACGACAGATTCTTTTAACCCAGTAAAATGATAGAATTCAGTTTTCCCAGAAACAATAGGATAAATCACAGCTGTACTTTCCACTGATAGATTAAGAAGGCCAGCTACCTCTTCAATTGTAACAGTTATCTCCTCATTTCCTATTCTAAATGCTGAACAACTAGGGTCCCACAGTTGAATTAAAGCTTCTACCAAATACCCATCAGACTCGATATCTTTGAAATTTCCGATTGGTTCGAGGTGAACTGCTACCTAGTTGATTTCAGTGGATGAGAGAAACCCTGGCCATCGTTGAACTTCTACCAGGACTGTTAACAATTGCTTGATGCGTTTAGGTCTGTCCATCTGAAGCATGTCAATTGAGTCAAATACCTTACCTACAGGCCTCATCTCTCTAGTTTTACCAGAATTTAAACATGAAATCCCACAGAGGGTTAGTACCTAGGGAAGAATGAGGTTGGCATATCTCTAAAATGGGATTCCCTAAGTGGCATTCCCTCTAACGCTAATGCATGATGCCAATTTATTAAAACAAATAAAGATGCAGAGATATAATTAAAACATGACCTAAAGGGACCCCATTTGAATGCCGGGGTAAGTCTAAAATTACATGTAATTATTAGGCTACGAATGCAATGAATCATAATTTAAACGTGCAATAAGTTATTTATAAAGGGTAGGCACTAAAAGAGTGTCGTGCTAGAACTCTTATTCTTAAAGCTTATGAATGCAATGGAGACAAGAAACGAAGAAAGGTTAGCTCACATAGCACATTGGAGTAACAAAATAATAGGAAACATAAAGCGAATAAAAGAAATAGGGGTGGAATCTCTCCTCTCATGCCTAGTGAACCTAATGGGGTGAGGTAGACTCTAACTTAGGCAAATTCTAACATGGATGCATGAGGTTGGGCTGACTAATGCATCTAGACTCGATAAAGGGTACAAGCTCCCAAACCTTCAGACCAAAGGCGAAGGGTCATCAATCCCAAAGCCTAAGAATCGGTGGTTCAAGTGATCCCTTGGACATTGCTACGCGCACATCGTGCCACGGCCACATGCCCAAGTGGATCAATCCTAGTCCTAACAAGGAAGAGCGGCGTGACAAGCCACTAAAGTAAAAAAAGTAGGGTCAAAATAAAATACATATGCACGTATGAAAGTGATTCCCTTTGAGAAGAGAGATTCAAATACCAAACATTCTCGAGACTCTAGGGTAGATGCACACCCACCCCAAATGCAAGGCGCGGTACAAGTAAATACCAATACAAATAAATAAACAAATAATTCATTCATCATGTACGCGATGTGTAAGGAATGATTGCGTGGGAAAAAACCCTAAACGAGAAAATAAAAGGAAAAGAAAAAGGAAATGCAACCTAAAACATCCAAATGTGATATATAAAAAAGTTAGAAAAACGAAATAATCAACCAAATCAAGTGCTAGGACCCTCTAAGGAAATTCCCCAGTGGAGTCGCCAAGTTGTCGCGCCCCATTTTTGAAAGGGAAGAAAACTCGTTCTTTCGGGTTTTTAGTTGAAAAAGGTTTTTTAGTTAAAAATTGATTTTTTATTTTTAAAAAAAATAAAAATAAAAGAAATGGGTCATGGGACTAAAAAAAATGCGACGACTTGGATCCAAAAACAAAAGTCTAGAAAAGGGTTTTTAGAAAAATTTGGAGTCGCCACTTGGTATGGAGTTTAGGTGTACCAAGTCATCCAAAAATTTTAATTAATGAAAATAAACTAAGAAAACCATTTTTAAACGACTCCAGGTCTTTGAAAAACTAGAGAAAAAGGTTCGGGAGTCACAGTTGAAAGAAGGGAAGGCAAAGATTTGATGTTACTCGTCTCTAAGACACCCTTCTAACCTAGCCAAAGCTAGTTGCATGATTTAGTTAAAAATTTCCTAATTCTAACTTTAAAATTTATCACATTTGGATGTTATCTATATGGATGCAAAACCTAGACCTAATGTTGGGTCGGGAGGGGCAAAATGTCTCCTTGAAATTTGATTAGAATTGATCACATTAGTTGTGTCATCCAAATTTGGTCCCTCGAGAAAGTCACGAAAAATGCAAATGATGAGACTCGAGAAAAAGGGGAAACTAGGGTTTTCAAAAGAAATGCAATTTTTATAAAATCTCAAGGGAAAAGAAATTGGATTTTTGAAAAGATGAATTTTTAAGTGCAAAAAGAAACTTGATTTTCAAAAGATGAAATTTTAAGGAAAATGGATTTTTGACTTTAAATTGCTAAACGAGAAGAAGAAACTTGATTTTTAAAGAATGATTTTGATAGAATTTAAAATAATGCACATGTATGTCCTAAAGAGGGAGAATGCAACATAATGGATGCGGGGAACTAAGTTCGTGGTTTCAATTTTCCTTTTCATAGAAGGGATTTAAAAAGTGTGCTAAGGCTTAGAGAGTCATACTCACTTTTTTCCCTTATTCAAAGGGTAATGCCCTAAAAAAGGAGCTGATCTATTTTTAACGAAAAAGAAAACTAAATGATATGTTTCGCATACCGGATGGGAGAAAAATAACATGCAAAAATGGAAAAAGAAACCCTAAAAGTTAAAAGTGTGTGAAATTTGTATCTAATGCATGAACGGCATTAATGGTCTAGCATTGAACTAGCCCTTATCTAAAGGTTCTCACTAACATTGGATTAGTGAGAAATCGAAAGGAAAGGCCACAACTAGCATTGGACTAGTGTGGTGGCGTCAATACATTTACGTAACAAAACATGTAGACATGATAATAAAGCAAATAAACACATAAACACGTAACACATAAGCATAATGTCTAGATGCAACAACCTAGGGAAGCGGTAAACACATAAGCATGTAAACACACAAATAAAGCATATAAAACCTAATTATTACATTGGGGAAACCTATATACAATTTTAAAAGGGGAAATCAAAATAATAACCTATCTATTACAACTTGGCATTCAAGTGCCTTTCAAATAATTATTGAAAATTAAATAAAGCGATTAGAGACTAAAAATGAATAAAACTAAGGAAAATGAATTTAAACATGCAAATTCATGCAATAAAATAAAAAAAACACATAAGGCACATAAAGAGAAAATTCTAAACGTTTTAGATATACCTCCCCCGCGGCTCAAATGGGAATTTCGGGTCACTTACTCAAAACGAATACACATGTTAAAATACCACAATAAATAAATGCTAATAAAAAAATGAATAACTCAAATCAAAATGTTAAAGGGAGACAATGCACATGAGAAGCTTATACTTAACAATTAAAGAAAGGAAACATATATAATTGCAATGTCAACATTCTATTAGGGGTGTAATTAAAAATATTTGAAAACCTTTTGGAGTCTGAACACAATTTTTAAAAAATTAGGGGGTCAAAATTGAATGAAAATAAAGTTGAGGGGTCAAAATATAATTAAATTAGGGACTTAAGTGAAAGAAACATAAGGTTTTCGGGCCTGAGTGAAATTAGTTAAGAAGTTAGGGGCCAATGTATAAATTAATTTTCTAACAGACCAAAGAGTGTGCTGGAATTTTAAGAAATTGGGCTAATATCATTTCGGCGCAAATGAAAATAATAAAAATCGAGCCCAAAAAAATAGACAAACTAACAAAAGTATGAAATTAAAAGCCTAAACGAAAAATAACAAAAACCCAACCAAAAGTCCTAACCAAACTAAACACAAATCTGATACAAAAGCCCACACAAAAATAACAAAACCCAACCGAAAAGTCCTGACTAAACTAAACAAAAAGCCCAACCCTTTTTTTCTTTCTTTCTTTTCTTTTCTCTTCTTCTTTCTTCTTCCTCTTTCTTCTCTCTCGCCATCCATGGAGACGCCATGGGACCAGACACGGTCACCAAATGAACTTCCGGTTACAAAAATTCCCAAAAATATTCCTCCCCATTCAATTTTTCACGTAGAATTCTTTTCCGAACTTAGTTTTTGCAAAACACGCACCAAAAGTGCTCAAATGTGTAATTTACAACCGGCTAAATTTTTTTTTCAAAATGCTCAAATCAACCTCAAAATTCACGAAATTTATGTCTAAACGATCCTTGTGAATTCTACAATGCAACTAAGACTTAATTTAACAAGAATTAAATCCATTTTTTTTTCTAGGAATTTTATCAAACATGTAAAATGCATGATATAAACCCATTCTTTCTACCTCTAGAACTAACATAAATGAGCCAAAAAATTCAACAAACAATCCAAAAGTACATTCATGAATACCCAAAGTCCAGCATATAAACGTCCAGAAATGAGAAAAGAAAAAAAAATCATACATCTCACGCTTGGAATTTTAAAGAAAAAAAAAATTGAGGAATCTTACAGTGCTTGTTCTTCAAGAATTCCGTGAGTTTTGTGACTTTGATTCTTGATGAAGTTCCCAGGCAGTAGCAGCACTCCTTTTTTTTTGTCCTCTTTTTTCCGTTTTCTGCTTTCTCTTTTTTTTTTTTTTGGTGAGTGAGGGCCGAGAAGAAGAGAGAGCCGTGTGTGTTGTGTACTTGTGTGTGTCTTGTGTGTGTTGACAGTGAGGGAAAACGAGAGAGAGATGGAGGGAATTGGGGGGGAGTGAGTGTTTTTTTATTTATTTATGAATTGTGTCTGTAATGGGAGGGAGAGAACCGAGAGTGAGTGTGCAATTTTTTGTGTGTTGTGTGCATGTGAGAGCTGAAAATGTCAGGAGAGTTGGGGGGAGTGGGTGAGTGATTTTTTTGTGAATTGTCTGAGAGTTTTTGTGTCTTGTGAGTGATGGAAAACCGAGAGAGAGATAGAGAGTTGGAGGGAGTTGGTAAAAAAAATCTTTTGATGTGATTTTACTTCTTTCTTTTTTTTTTTTTGAAAAACCAAGAAAATAAAGTAGAATAAAGCAAATAAATCACAAATAAAAAATAAAAACAAAATGAAAATAAAAAATGAGAAAATACTAATATTTTGAAGTTTCAAATTATTTTTCACTAATTGTTTTGATTGATTTTCTTTTTGATTTTTTTTTGATAAACCTGTAAATAAGAAAATTCACATTAAATGTAGAAAAATAAATGATCAATAAAACTCAAGGAAAACATGAAAAACTAGTAAAAATTTGGTATCTACATTGACAAGCATCACAAACTTTGTCTTTTTCAAATTTAATTTTTGGTAAACCTCTAACAAGTTCCTTTTTGAAAATTTCATTCAACACATCCATATTGAAATGACAAAGTCTTCTATGCCACAACCAAAGATCTTCATTTGAAATTTTAAGACATTGAAAGTTAGATGAGTTGATTTTTTCAAGAATAACAACATGAATGTCATTAAATCTTTTTCCTTTGAAAATGATATTAAACTTTGAATCAAGAACTAAGCATTCATGTTTCTTGAATAAAACGAACAAATCTCGATCACATAGTTGACTAACACTTAGCAAATTATAGCCTAGATTATAAACTAAAAGCACATTATGAACAAACGTTTTACCATTCTTACCAATATCTCCTACTCCAATTGTTTTGGCTTTCATATCATCTCTAAATATCACTTTCCCACTTGATTTTGACTTAAGCTTCACAAATAGAGATGGATCACCAGTCATGTGCCTAGAACATCTACTATCTATGAACCATTTTGATTCCTTCTTGATTTTCTCCATGTTCACCTACACAAGAGATAAAAGGATTTGGTACCCTTTAATTTTTGGGTTCTTGATAGTTAGTGTCATGTCTAACTAACCACATGCTTTTCATGCCTCTTTTTATGTTTTTCTTTACATAACAGTCATATTTCACGTGACCTTCTTGGCAGCAAAAATTACACATAATAGATGGGTCATTTATATAAGGAGGTTTAATAAATCTTACTCCTCTTTTTCTATGAATTGTGAATTCATTTGCACTAAAGGGTAACTTCTTCATAAGCATTAAAGTGAGGTTTCAATTCATTTTTTGGAAAACAGTTTTGCTTCTTATGTTTAAGAACCTCATTTAGACTATCCATTCTTCTTTTCAAATCACCTTGTTTTTCTTTAAGCATTTCACAAAAATTTGTTTTTCTATCAAGCTCATGTTGTAAATCAATTTTAGTTCTTATCAAACAATCATTATCAACTTTCAGCTTGTTGTTTTCTTGAAACAGTTTTGCATTATCTTGTAGAAGAAAAGTAATTTTCTGTTTTAACTCTTTATTTCTAGTATAAGATTCTTTCAAGTTATCATACAATTTTTCAACAAATGATTCAATATCATCATCTTCATCATCACTTTAAGATTGAGGGTCACAAGATGTTACCTCATTATTTCCAATTGCCATGAAAGCTATTTGTGTAGATTCTTCTTCCTTTTCTATTTCACCTTCCAAATTACACTCGTTCCAAATAATTTGGAAGCTGTTGAATCTTGAATTCCTTTCATTCTTTCCTTCTTTCTTCTTCTTCGTTGGACATTCATTAGCATAATGTCCAATCTGACCGCATTCAAAATATTTGTCCCTTACTTTTTGTTTACATCTTATCTTCCTTTGTATCTTGTATTGAGGAATTGACTGAAATTTTGATTGTTAGGTCCTCCTTTTCTAAATCTTCTTTTGTTGAGGATCCTTTTGAAACTTTTTGTGATGAGGGCAAGATTACTATCATCACCATCCATTTCTTCATCATCTAATGAAGCCGAATCATCCTCATCTTGAGATTCCTTTAGAGCAATGCTTCTTTTTGCCCTTGCATCTTCCTCATCTTGCACCTTATTTTTAAACTTCAATTCATAAGATGTTAGAGAGTTTATAAGAGATTCAATGGACATAGAATTCAGGTCCTTTGCTTCTTTAATGGCAGTCACTTTACTTTCCCATTTTTTAGGTAAAGCATTCAAAAAATTTTTTATTTTTCTCTCCTAGTGTATAGTTTTTGTCCAACACTTCTAAATCCTTAATGAGATCATTAAATCTACAAACATTTTATCAATGTTTTCATGAGACTCTATTTTAAATGATTCATACTTAATGACCAAGATAGATTTCTTTTGTTCCCTAACATCTTCACTCTCTTCATGAATTTCTCTCAACTTATTCCAAATTTTCTTGGCTGACTTACAACCTTTAACTCTAATAGATTCATTTGATTATAAAGCACTATATAAGACATTCATAGCTTTAGCATTTGAAATGAGATTAACTCTATTTTCATGAGTCATTTCTAGTTTTCAGTCTAGGAACATGAGTAATAGGATCTTCAATAGTGGCAGTATATGGACCTTCATTGACAATGAACCACAAATCAATATCAATTGATTGCAAGAAAATAATCATACGTTCCTTCCAACTCACATAATTTGATCCATTAAACATTGGTAGTCTAGCTACTGATTGTCGTTCTACAAATATAGTATTGTTGGTTGTCATCTTTATTCTGAATGGTTAAATTTGATCCTAGAGACCAAACTCTGATACCAATTGTAAGGCCCAAAGACAACCTAAGGAGAGGTGAATTAGGTTGATTAAAATTAATCAAGTTATGATATCTTTTTTTCACACCAAGAAATTTATCCTCTTACACAATAAATTTATCAAAGAAGGAACAATAGAATTCAAGAAAAATAGAGGATATAAGCAATATAAGAATTGTAAAGTAAACTGTAAATGAGATGAGAGTATGCAAACCAATTATCTACCAAGCTCCTCTTGAGCTTGAAGAATAATTCTCAAAACAAGCAATTTCAATTTGATGAAATTCAACCAATGTTGTGTACAATGGAAGGCTCACTTCCTCCTTGCCCTAAGCAGCACTCGGTCAAGTTAGGAAATTTTACAATCACTCCAAATAACCCTCACAAAGCTACACTATTGAAGAATTCAATTACAAGTGAAAAAATTGCACACTAGTTCACACTTCAAGAACTACAAACTTATTTTTTGAGTATTTTCTAGTCAAAATTACTCTTAAGAACTTGTATTCTAAGTGTAAAAAAGTTATCTATTTTGTTCAGACAAAGGACTATTTAAAGGGGACCAAAAAGAACATAATAAAGGCTGTCAACAAATAAAAGGAAGTTGAAGAGTCAACTAGCCGTTGGAGGTATCGAACGTCTGGTATAATATTCTGCATCCGGTCCCATTGTCTGAAAGGTTGTTTCAATACTTATCGGACGGCCGATGCATTTTTGGCGTCCGATGTAGTTTGCATCTGACACTGGTCAGAGAGTTTGAAATTTTTCTTGAATTTGATCGGACATCCGGTGATGATAATAAGCGTTCGATAAGAGTGTCCAATACTCCTCCTGTCCATTGGACGTTCAGTGCTTAGGTTTGAGTGTCCGATAGTGATTCTTCTGAGAGTTTTCAATCTTTATTGGACGTCCGGTACAAGCTATCGAGCGTCTGACAGAGTTGATGTTCCTTTGCTTCTTTTTGATTGAATTTTTCATTTGCCACCATTTGCACCAATGATCTGAGATGTCATATTTCTCAATTGGAAAATATTAGTTTGAATTATCCAATTGTTTTGTAATTATCAAAATCCGAGATCAAGATTTACAGTTTAAAGTTCAAACACAAATCCATAGTCCATGCATGACTAGAATTTCACACCTAAATCCAAAGACAAATATCAAATCTCAAGGATGAAATGAATTAACACAAATGTCAATTCACAACATGTATCAAATAATATATTATAATTGTAGTTTGCAAGGAAATAAGTAGTAGGGCTCCTGCCTATTTGATTTCGAACTTTAAATCCAAACTGTAGTTTACCATTAATGGACTTAAACATCAACAATTGTTGGTTCGACACCTCCCTTAATCAAACTTGTTATGCAAGGGGAAAAAAAATCGAGTACCTCAATAGCATTTAAGAAGAATAGAACAAATATTTTAAATTTGTAAACAACAACGAAAATAATTTACCAGATTCAAATTCTTGAAGGTCCTTTAATTTTTCTTCTACATTCAACTCGATGTCCAATGCCCGAATCCAATCTTGAGCACACATCAAGGCTTGCACAATTCTAGGAGCCAAAGAGTTCCTAAATGGATCAAGTATACATCCTCCAGTGCTAAAGGCAGATTCGGGAGCAACTATGGACAATAGGACAGCCAATATATCATGGGCCCTTTTGAGAAAGTACTGAAAATCGAAGACTATTGCCCTTTCAACAATTTAAGATATCCAATTCCAGATCATCATCCTCACAATCTTCAGTCAAATATTTATAAGCTTAGATCTAGAATTCTTTCCTCCAATTTTAATTTTTCTTTTCTTAAACTCCATTCTATACCTATCATTGATCTTCTTGGAATTGGAGATATCTCCATCATGAAGAGTTGTTATTTTGAGATGTACTAGAAAGTGACAAAGTGGAGGAAAGGAAGTAGTACCGTACTTAATAGAAACATTGAATCTATTGTACTCTGTAAATAACTTATACAAAGCATCCTAGCTAGGTGAGCTACCATAACACCATCGATTTCACCATACATTTTACATGCAATGAACTCGAAATATTCAAACTTTGTTCTAGAATCAAGCATGTAAGTAATGAAAATCAACATATTAAATTTCTTAACTCTCCCCCAATACTTAATACTTTTCCTTCATTGTTTTAGCCACTACTCTCAAATCAGGAATATTACTTTCTACCATTTCAGTTAAGACACCACTAATATGACTAAACTCATTAATAAAATTATTGGATGTTACATATTTGGAGCTAGAAACCTTCGCTGTGAGATCATAAAAGTTCTCCAAAAATAAAGTTAAGAATCTTGCCTTTTTCAATCAGATTTTGTTGGCAATGACTCTAACTCACTAATCATGTATGGATCTTGCTTCTCAAACCTCTGAAATGCCTTCTCAAACCTCTGAACCGTGTCTAACATCAAGTATGTTGAGTTCCACCTAGTTGGCATATCTAGGCTAAATAACTTTTTACAATCAATTTTTTCAATTTCAATACATTCTCTAAACTTTTTCAACCGAAGGGACTGCCTAATATACCTCATTGCTGCCCGAATGCAATCAATGGAGTGTCCAAATTTTTTTACGCCATCACTCACAATCAAATTGACTATATGAGCTACACACCTCACATGAGTCCACTTTCCTCCCAATATAAACTTATCCCAATTTTGCAATTTTCTTACTAAATATTGCACAGCCACATCACTTGAACTAGCATTATCAGCTGTTAATGTCAAGACATTATGAATTCCCCATTCCAGCAACCATTTCTCAATACTCCTAAACATATGCAATTGACATTGTACTACTGTGATAATACTACCTACTATTTGCAACTAGTCATCAGCAATGCATCTTCTTATCAATTTCAAAATCATCAAACAAGTTTTCAAAAACCCAATGCCTCAATCTTTGAGAAAAGATGTCATGAATTCATCTAAAACTACTTGTAATTTAAGCTCCAATAATCAATGTTCAATTGTAAAGTTAGAATAAAACTGAATTTCACTGAAATAGGGAAAAAATGGACGACAATTTCTAGGTCGGTGGAATATGAAGCTGGACCGGTGCTAAGAAGATGGCCTCATTCATTTATTTTAAGAAAAAAAATCTAATTTGAACCTTGAAAGAATCCAAATATGTCAATCCAGTCCATCAAAGGTTGATAGTTTCCCTTTAGAGTTTAGCCTACTAAGCTAGATTACCTAATTACTCCAACTAGATCAAAAGCCACAAAGTAAGGAGTAGTACCTTTAGTTGAGCTGTGGCAGGCTAGAACTTAGAGATGGAGGACCGCCTGCTTCTTTTCCAATTTCCAGGTGGTAGTTGCGGCTTTTACTTGACTCCAAAAACTGCAGTCAGCAGTAGAGATGGAAGACCGGAGGTGGGGTTGGGAATTCAGAGGGCAACAGAAACTGAAGAGTTGGTGGGCAGCGGGAGGCGAAGGCGGAGGGAATCAACCTTGAGAATGAGACCATGAGAGATGGAGAAACGGAGGTATGGCTGGGAATTTGGAGGGCAATGGACTGGAAGAGCCAGTGGGCAGCAAGAGGCGGTGGCGGAGGGAATCAGGGAAAGAAGAAATGGAAGAAAGAAGAAGTAGGGCTTCGGATTCGTACAAAGGTTGAGCTTTTTTGGCAAATCTTTACTTTTTAGTCTTTAATTTTTTGTTACTAAATTTAATTATGAAATGAAAGAAAGAAGAAGTATATTATTAATTTCTGATCTTTAGAGTTTAATTAGTCTTTAGTCTTCACTACTTAATGATTGCTCTTTAGTCTTTACTCTAATTTTAATTTTTATATTATAAGTTATACAACACCATATGGTAAAATAAATTTGTTAAATGGGTTAATCACTTAATCAATTAACATATTATTATATAATATACATACAATACATATAATGTGTATGTGAATCAATTAACATATTGTTAATGTTATAACTTAATAACTATAATATCCATATTATGTATATAACATATATTATATAATAATAAAATTTGAAATTGAAATAGGAAATAAGATTTCCTTTTTCGAATTACAAATTTGAAATCAGAAATTCCAATTCCAAAAACCTTAAAACTGAATTTGAATCAAATTCAATAATATTGAAATAAAAATTCTGAATAAAACTTCTAAATTTCATTTTTTTGATTTTGCAATTTTGATTTCAATTTCAAAATCGGTCGATAATTCAAAAAAAATTAAAAAATGCATACCCCTAGTCAAAATAGCTAAATGCTTAGCAAAATGGGTACATGGGTACCTAACCTATACCCATCCCTATCGAATTGGATATATTCCTTAATTGGATCTCCATTTGGATATCCACAACCATTCTATCTTGACCCACACATAGAGCAAATATATGAATAGACTCGGTATATAGTTCTAGCAATAAACTGAGTGGCCAAAATTTGTGAATGCTTAACCAGATCAGCATTTATTAACCATTGTCAAAGTGTAGTATATTAGGATCATGGTAAAGTTTTACATTTTCCATAGGAGAGAGAAGAGATGGTGAAAAAGGAAAGGTAGTGTTAAGTTCAAAGAAAAAAATTTCAACGAATATTCTATTCCAATTAATGATGTGGCAAATCTTAGACTACTTAATTTACGAGTGGGGTTATAGACTGACTCTACCCAAATACTTGCCATCTAATAAAGCATAGAAACCACATTGGTGGCCTACAAGGCAACAACCATTAAGGTAACAATTTTTTTGATTTAAAAGATATCATCATTAATGGATTGCAAGTCTTTAATATACCAAACTTCAAATAGCAGTAGTTGAAGTATCAAGTAAGTGACTATGAATATTTTGTTCTTTTATGAAATTGCTATTAGATCTCTATAATAGCTAATGCTATGCAAGTGTATATAAAGAAGTTTTAAATTTAGTGGGAGAAAAATAAAAATTTTATTAGCCTCATCTATAGTTAGACTTGAATTATTGGAGAACATACTTCATCAATACTCTACGTTCCCAACTTGATAGCATTTGTAGTTGCAACGGAAAGGCAATATGTGAACAAATGTTGCCCAAAAAATTCCTTCATATATAGTGAAATAATTTTTTTTTTTTGGTAAGCAATGACTTATTTTAAGGACAATTTTCTCTTTCTCGCCAAAAATTGTTAGATAATACAGAAAAAACTGGAACAAGACAGACTTTGAGGTGTGAAAATACACTTTTCTTAAGGTGTTATTTGCCTCTATACTAGACAAATTACCTCTAAGATACGACAAAGTCTAAGAACTATCTAAAACGAAAAATGATTTAATTCTGTTAAAATTTGACTATTTGAAGAACAAATACACCTATTCAAGACACCATAAAAGAATGCAACTCTAATAGAAGAGGTATATAGATAGTTAACCAATTAATAGATATGTCTGCTAAGTTTAATTGCTCCTAATTAATTACAAAAAATAAAAAATTTTGGATAATTAATTAGCACCTCTTCTAATTAGAAAGCCCAAGATGCTAAAGTGCCATTGTCAAGATATTTTACATGTCTTTCAATTTATATCCAAGTGAACTAGACATAAATTGAAATTACCTTTCCACCAAATTTTCCCTCCAAACTAACATTTGAAACAAATTTGTTAAAGAAAGAAGACAAGGACATATATACACGATAGGTACTCTATCCTCTTCCAATGTGGGACAAGGAACTTCAACTAATTCATTGAAAACTACTACCAACAATCCCCCACTTAGTTTGTAATGAAATTAAATCAGCATTGATATTATCTTCCATAAAGACAGATGTTTTTGAATTGAAACCCTTCTCTTAGTGTAAATATTTCACTTGTTCTAACAAGTCTAGGTGGCCAAGTAGCATAAACCTTGACTTTAAAGTTAAAATCAGAAATATCACAATAAGATTTTATCCCTTTCGTAAAATAGCTCATGAAACGAATCTTAGCACTTTTACTGGCGTGTGCTCCATCCTAGATCCATGATCATTTACAAAAGAAAGCTCTGCTTTTGGTAGAGTGGTACCATTCCTATGATCATATATGTGAAGTACTTTTCTTAGCATTTATATTACCAAGGCATTATGAAACTTTACTTTAATTTTAACTTCATTAAGAGTGTAACACTCATTCTCTAAACATCAGAACTACACTAGTATCTTGGAATGGAGTAATACAACTTCTAGTGCTCACAACCACTTATTAGCAATTTGTTATTACCCTTTAAACCTTGCATCTAGCGTTAGTGCTAGAAGAAAGATTGGGTTACCATTACTAGTGATTCTAAACAAAGGGTTTTAATCCCATTCCCAATGACATCGCTTTCATTACGTCTCTTGAGAGAGATTTAGTAAAAGGATCTGCTAGATTGTTGAATGATCTAACATACACTATGATGAGTATGCCATCCTTCAATAGTTGTCTAACATATTCATGTCTCAGACTTATATGTCTAGATTTATCATTATATATTCTACTCAATGCTCAAGACATAATGACTTCGCTATCATAATGCAAAGAAATGGCTGGTGTCAATTTTGGCCACAACTCAATGTTTAACAACAAGTTTCTTAGCTATTCAGCCTCTTTGCATGCAGCTGCTAAGGTTACAAACTCAGCCTCCATGGTAGAATGAGTTATGATCATTTGTTTCTTTGATGCCCAAGAAATAGCTCCTCCACCCAATGTAAAAATCCAACCAGAAGTAGAAACTTTGTCACATACACTGGTTACCCAACTTGCATCAGAATAACTTTCAAGTACTATAGGAAACTTATTGTAGAAAAGTCCCAAGTCTTTTGTTCTTTTAAGATACCCAAGAACTCTTCCTATAGCTTTCCAATGTTCTACACTAGGATTGTTGGTATAGCTAGCAAGTTTGCAAACCACATATGAAATATTTGACCTAGTACAATGCATTGCATATATTAGACTACAATTGCACTAGCATACTCCAATTGAGCAATAGGCTTACCAGAATTTTCGTACAACTTAAAGTTAGGATCATAAGGGGTGCTTACTATTGATACTTGTTTTAAAACTTTCTCAACATAATGAGTTTGACTTAAAGAATAGCCCCTACTATGTTTTTTAACTTTAATTCCAAAGATAGTATCTACTTCATCAAGATCTTTCATTTTGAACTTAGAAGATAAATACTTCTTAGTTTCTTCTACACCTTTGTAATTAGTACCAACAATTAGCATATCATCCACATATAAATAGATTATTACACCATACTTTTGGTAAATTTAGAATAAATACATTTATCAGCATTATTATATATAAAACCATTGGAGAGTGTAGCAGATTCAAACTTTTCATGCCATTGTTTAGGTGTTTGCTTTAAACCATACAAACATTTTATCAACTTGCAAACTTTCTTTTTATTTTCTGGTAGTACAAAACCTACCGGTTGTCCCATATACACGTCCTCATTTAAATCACCATTTAAAAATGCCATTTTTACATCCATTTGATGTACACACAAATTAAATATTGAAGCCAATGCTAATAGTACTCGTATAGATGTAATTCTAACCACTGGTGCATAAGTGTCAAAATAATCAATTCCCTCCTTTTGCCTAAATCCCTTGGCCACTAGTTTTGCCTTAAAAGTTTGTACAAATCTATCAGTCATGTATTTCCTTCGAAATACCCATTTACAACCAATTGGTTTAGAACCCGGAGGCAAATCAACTAGGATCTAAGTATTCTTACTTAACAATGAATCCATCTCATCATTAATTGCCTCTCTCCAAAATTCTGCATCTCTTGATCTCATAGTATCACTAAAAGTTTTAGGATCATCTTCTATATTTAACAAGACAGGAATCTTGTCTAGTAGAACTTGTTTATTGCCTTGAACTAAGAAAACAATAGCTTGTGAATCTATAAAGTTAGAAGATAAATGTTTTTCCTTCCGCTGCCTTTGACTTCTCCTAGGCTCACTTGGAGTATCACTTTCTTTTCTTTTATTATTAGTAGAAGGTCCAGCATTGGAATTTGGTTCTATCTCTTGGTTTGAGTCTGCATTCGCTATCAAATTATAGAGAAATTTATCTTCTGAAAATTCGACATCCCTAGATTCCACAATGACGTTAGAATCTAAATCTAGCAATCTATAAGCCATTGAATTTTCAACCTACAAAGACACTTTTAAGTGCTCTAGGTCCCACTTTAGTTCTTTTATTATCAGGAACTCTATAAAAGGCTATACAACAACAGACTCAAAAGTAACTCAAGTTTGGTTTTCCACCTTTCCATAATTCATATGTAGATACGTTGGATTTAAGTGAAAGTACTCGATTATGTATATGACAAGCAGCCAATAATGCCTCTCCCCACAAACTTTTAGGCAGTCCAGAACTTATAATCATGGCATTTACCATATCTTCTAAAGTCCTATTTTTTCTTTTTGCCAAACCATTTTGTTGTGGAGTATATGGCACACTAGTTTGGTGTATAATACCATTTTCTTCACAAAATTGAGAGAATTCAGTAGGAAAATATTCCCCACCTCTATTATTTCTCAAAATTTTGATTTTTTTTCCTAATTGATTTTCCACATGATTCTTGTAACATTTGAACATATGAAATGATTCATGCTCTGTTTTCATCAAGTAAACATACACATATCTTGAATAATCATCAATGAATGTGATGAAATACCTATTTCCTCCTCTTGTTAAAAAACTGTTTAATTCACAAACATCAGAATGAACAAGATCTAACAAATCATTATTTCTTTCTGTTTTAGGAAAAGGTAATCTAGTCATGTTTGCTTGAATGCATGTTTCACACCTTTTTTCAGCATTATCTTTAAATGAAATTGGCCCATGTTTAGACATAACTTGCAAAGTTTTATGATTAACATGTGCTAATCTACTATGCCATAATGAAAAAGAAGAATAAACAACATACGCAGAAATATTATCTTTATTGACACATAGTTTGAACATTCCATCACAAGAGTATCCGTTACCTACAAATACACCATTCATAGAGAAAATAATCTTATTAGACTTTATTATAGCCTTTAGCCTCTCTTGTTTAAGGCATTAGCCAATACAAGATTTTTTCTAATTTCTGGAACATGAAGTACATTAAGTAATACAAGTTTCTTTTCAAAAGTAAACTTTAATTCAGCACTTCCTTTGCCAAGAACCTTTACGGTATTATGGCTTCCCATCAACACTTCATGAGCATCAGGAACCTCTTCATAAGTCTTAAATTGGGACTAGTCATTGCACACGTGCATGGTAGCCCCTAAATCGTACCACCAGCCATAAGATTTGGTTGCAATAACCACATGCAATTCAGAAATCATGCCAATGTTCCTATACGAAATCATTACAACAATCTCAGTAACTTCTTGTTCAATTAGATTTGCATTATTGGCATTGTCTTTCTTTTTCTTCTTATTGCTATCAGATTTACACTCACACTTGTAATGTCCCTTCTTGCCGCACTTATATCAGACTCTATTCTTCTTTTTGTCCCTAGATGTACTTGCTTCTGGAAACTTTCTTTTGGAACCAGTAACATTCTGCGAATTCTTCTCATTTAAAGCATTCACTTTAAGATCAGATTTTACTTGTTTCTTTTGAAGATTTCTAGTGTCTTCCTCAATATGCAGATGTTTTAAAATCTGATCTATAGTAAATGTTTCATTAGTATGGAGCAATTTTTTCTTGTAGTCATTCCAAGTAGTTGGAAGTTTGGCTATTATTGCTCTAACTTGCAAAAATTTAGATATCTCCACTTTCAGATCGTGAAACTTAGACACAATCACTTGGAGATCATGAATTTGATCCATAAGAGAAGAAATTCTCAATAATATGGAAATCAAAATATTGCATAATCAGAAATTTGTCTGCACCTTGTTTCATTGTATTATACTTGTACTCCAATGCATTTTAGATTTCTTTTGGTGACTTGGTTGCAGTGTACAGATCATACAAGTGATCAGAAAGAGTGTTCATGACGTGTCCCTTACACAGCAACTCGTCCTCTTCGCGCTTCTTGCGTTGTGCCTTAACTGCATCAGTATCATCATCTTTGGGCACAGGAAGTTTAGGAACTGCAAGATCCAGAACATAGGCAATCTTCAAAACAATAAGGAAAAACATCATCTTATCCTTCCAATGGGAGTAGTTTGTGCCATCAAACCTGTCCAACTTGACGAAGTCCTGATTCATCACTTTGAAAGCGAATTCAAAACTTGACTCCATTGTTCAAATAACACTTTAAGATTGTTAGATAATACAGAAAAAACTAGAACAAGACAGACTTTGAGGCGTGAAAATATACTTTGCTTAAGGTGTTATTTGCCTCTATACTAAACAAATTACCTCTAAAATACAACAAAGTCTAAGAACTATCTAAAACAAAAAGTGACTTAATTTTAAAACTCCACTATTTGAAGAACAAATACAACTATTCAAGACACCATAAAAGAATGCAACTCTAATAGAAGAGATATATAGGTAGTTAACCAATTAATAGATATGTCTGTTAAGTTTAACTGCTCCTAATTAATTACAAAAAATAAAAAAATTTCAGATAATTAATTAGCACCTCTTCTAATTAGAAAGCCCAAGATGCTAAAGTGCCATTGTCAAGATATTTTACATGTCTTTCAATTTATATCCAAGTGAACTAGACATAAATTGAAATTACCTTCCCACTAAATTTTCCCCCCAAACTAACATTTGAAACAAATTTGTTAAGGAAAGAAGATAAGGACATTATACACAATAGGCACTCTATTCTCTTCCAATGTGGGACAAGGAATTTCAACTAATTCATTGCAAACTATTACCAACAGAAATGCCAATGCTCTAATCAATTGTTGTAAATTTTTCTTTGTGGTGATCTATCCTACTTGAATTCACGCACGAAGAGTGTATATTTCTTCTTTGATTATTTTGTAATTTTAAATAAGTATGTCAAAAGCTTGACAACATTTGGCCTAAGAAAATCAAGAAAGCAACATGAATATAACGAGTGAGAAGCAAATCAAAATTTTAGACACAGAAAACGGTAGCAAGATGAAGCACAAAACTACTTTAGGCTGTTTCGCTACCAAGCAATACTCAAAACTATTTCACTTAACATAAAAAATGCATTTATGAATGACTATTAAAATAGGTGGTAATTTGTGCTAAAACTATATTAGTTATTAATTGCTAAAATGTTTTTAGTGAAAGCAATTACACTAATATAAGAAATATTGCAAAAACAATTGAAACACACGTAAGTTCAAAATTTTTTTTTTTTCCTTTTAACTTAACAATGTAATATAACTTTTCCCATCACCAATGAACGGAGAAAACCTACCAAAATGACATCACATTAGCCTTTATTGGGCTTTTCTTGTCAAGCATTTCGTGATCATAAACTTAATTTTGTAAATATTTGCATTGTAAATGACCAAAGTTCTATTTGGCCAAACTTCTGTCATCAATTTTTTTCCTCTCATGCCTTTCACGGTGGGTTATTTTCCTCGATCCCCAGGAGGAAGCCTTGGCTTAATGGTTAAGCTTTTCTTAAGTTAGTGTAATTAACTTGTCAATGTGCCTTGGAAGCCTTGGAAGCCTTGAATCTACTAGTCAAAGTTGAGACCTTAGAATGTATTGGTTCTAATCTCTGAGTTAACTCTTGAAAGTAGAATCCAAACTTGAGCTCAATTTTACCTCACATTACTTGAACTTGAACTCATGCTTATCGAGACCAATCAAACTTAATCGAGTTCAATCGCGCCTAATCAAGTTTTAAAAAATGTAAATTTATATTTTATATAACTTTAAATAAGAGATAAAATAGAACTTTGGTATCATTTACAACCAAATTCATTTTGGAAAAATAAATGTAATTTCATTCCAAAATTACCCTTTGTTGTCTTACATTCATAACAAAATAAATGAGTTTATTTTGATTAAAAAATATAGTTTGTTTTATATAAGGTTTAATATTTGAATTCTACAAGTTATAAAGATAATATTTTCTTTATTCCAAAGTGTTTTGAGTTAATTTAAAGTTTACAAATTATTTACATATTTTTGAATTTTCTACTTTTGTCCAAATTGATGGCTTGAAAACTAAAAGATATAATATGCTAAAATTATATATAAATTTGTTTGTATTGTTTTAAATCAGGCAAAAGGTATTTTCATGATTATAAATTATTGTGAATTATTTCCTTATTCATAATTTTGAGTAATTTAACATTTCTTGTCCAAACCAATGACATAAAACTACTAAAAGTTTTAATATTATTATCAACTTCTAAATATTTATTAAGAAACTTTGTCCATCTATTTATAAAATTAACGGATAAGTTTGGTGTATTATAGTAATTGAGAAATCATAAGAAAAATTTGAATAAAATTATATTCTCTCACCCAAAATAAATGTTTTAATATTATATAATGGGTTTCAAATGATATAAAAGTTTAAATAAGAGATAAAATAGACATTTTATACTAATATATACATATATGAAGTTTGATTGAACTTAAAAAAACTTGAACTTCATGTAAATTAAGATGAACTCGATTCGTCAAATAGTTCGAGTTGTTAGAACTCAATCAACGCAGTTTGAGCTCAAATCTTGACTGAACAAGCTCGCTGTCTACGTGACTGAGTTAGACTCGTTTGCTCCGCTTCCCCGGCCGTCCTCTGATAGAGGAAAAAGGGGAAAAAATAAAAATAATTGTCAATGTTTTCTTGTTCAAAAAATGTCCAGGTTGGCAGATGCTTCTCCCGCTACTGATGGAGTGTACAAATTCTCATGTGTCGACCCCTTTTCTTCAGCAAATTACAGACCATTTGATTCCACTCGCTAGTCTCGACTAGCAAGAATGAGCGCCGCAGCTGCCGCCCGTCCCGTGGTGGAGGAAACCATTCATCATGTGGACATGCGTGCAGTTGCCAACCGCTACGCTGCCCAACTTCAGCTCTGCTGCCCCCGCGGTCCCACCTCATATATTCGAGCCCGCACCATTTACGGCCACATGATAACTTCTGGGTTCAAGCCGCGTGGCCACATTCTCAACCGTTTGATCGATATCTACTGCAAATCATCTAACCTCGGTTATGCAAAGCAAGCTGTTTGATAAAATTCCCCAACCAGATGTTGTTGCAAGAACCACTTTAATAACTGCATATTCTGCTTCTGGGAATCCCAAGCTTGCAAGAGGTATTTTTGATGGGACACCTTTGCGGGTTCGGGATACAGTTATATATAATGCTATGATCACTTGCTATTCACACAATGATGATGGTAATTCCGCAATTAGCCTGTTTAATGATATGAGAGAAAATGGTTTTTGGCCTGATAACTTTACATATACGAGTGTAGTTAGTGCTTTGGCTTTAATAGCTGATGAAGAAAAGCATTGCGGGCAGCTCCATTGTGCAGTTGTCAAGTCTGGAACTTGCATGGTAACCTCGGTGGTGAATGCGCTTATATCAGTGTATGTAAAGTGTGCTGCATCGCCATTAGTGTCTGCCTCTTCCTTGTTGGGTTCAGCAAGGAAGTTATTTGATGAGATGCCTGTGAGGGATGAATTGTCCTGGACAACTATCATCACAGGATATGTGAAAAACGATGAGCTTGATGCTGCTCGTGAAGTCTTTGATGGAATGGAGGAGAAGTTGGTGGTTGCTTGGAATGCAATGATTTCAGGATATGCGCACAAGGGATATTCTTCTGAAGCATTAGAAATGTTTAGAAGGATGTATCTGTTGGGAATTAAGCATGATGAATACACATATACGAGTATCATTAGTGCCTGTGCAGAGGCTGGATTGCTTCTTCATGGAAAGCAGCTACATGCTTACATTCTGCGAACAGAGCCCACAACTGGAGGGGAATTTTCAGTTTCTGTCAGCAATTCCCTGATGACATTCTACTGGAAATGTGATAAGATTGATGATGCCCGTAAAATATTTGACAAGACTCTGGTTAAGGATCTTGTTTCTTGGAATGCAATCTTATCAGCGTATGTGAGTGCAAAAAGAATCGGAGAAGCGAAATCTTTTTTTGACCAGATGCCTGAGAAAAATTCTTTATCATGGACAGTTATGATAGCAGGATTTGCACAAAATGGGTTTGGAGAGGAGGGTTTGAAACTATTCAATCAGATGAGGTTAAATGGGATTGAACAGTGTGATTATGCTTTTGCTGGGGCAATTACTTCTTGTGCAGCGCTTGCAGCTTTAGATCATGGGCGACAACTTCATGCTCAGCTGGTGCTGCTTGGTTTGGATTCAAGCCTTTCAGCTGGAAATGCATTAATAACGATGTATGCTAGATGTGGTGTTGTTGAGGCAGCACACTTGTTGTTTCTTACCATGCCATATGTGGATTCAGTATCTTGGAATGCAATGATAGCCGCCTTGGGGCAGCATGGACATGGCTCTCAGGCAATGAGACTTTTTGAAGACATGCTGAGTGAAGAAATAGCTCCTGATCGAATAACCTTCCTCACAGTTCTTTCTGCCTGTGCTCATGCAGGTTTGGTGGAAGAAGGAAGCCACCTTTTTAATTCAATGAATGAGAAATTTGGAATAAGCCCTGGTGAAGATCATTATGCGCGTTATATAGATTTGTTGTGCCGAGCTGGAAAGTTGTCAGAAGCAAAAGATGTGATCCATTCTATGCCTTTTGAGCCTGGGGCACCTATTTGGGAGGCTTTCCTTGCTGGTTGTCGAAAGCATCGAAATATAGACTTAGGGGTTCATGCTGCAGAGCGACTCTTTGATCTGATTCCGCAACATGATGGAACCTACATACTCTTGTCGAACATGTTCTCAAGTTCTGGTCTTTGGGATGATGCTGCCAAGGTGCGAAAATTGATGCGAGACAGAGGAGTTAAGAAAGAGCCTGCTTGTAGTTGGATTGAGGTTGAAAACAAAGTGCATGTATTTTTGGTGGATGATACTGTACACCCTGAGGTACTAGCAATTTACGAGTATCTAGAAGAATTAGGACTAAGAATGAGGAAACTGGGATATGTTCCAGATACAAGATTTGTCTTGCACGATATGGAGTCTGAACAAAAGGAGTATGCTTTGTCAACTCACAGCGAGAAGCTCGCAGTTGTTTATGGCCTGCTAAAACTTCCTCCTGGAGCCACAATTAGGGTTTATAAGAACCTTCGCATTTGTGGGGATTGCCATAACGCGTTCAAGTTCATGTCACTCGCAGAGCAGAGAGTCATTATTGTGAGAGATGTGAAGAGATTTCATCACTTCAGGAATGGTGAATGCTCATGTGGTAATTACTGGTGATAGGAGATATTCTTACATCCTTTATCCACTGGTTTGTGATTTCCTCCTCCACTGAAGGGCATGGTATCAACCAGCTGCTGTAAGGGATCAAACAAAGCATTTCTCAAGCATGTCCTTAAACAATGGTAATCTAAGATCACACTGGGCATATTCCTTGCCTTTTCACTGCCAAAACATAGTTGAATACATAAACTAAGAAGGGAAAGAATCTTTGACCAGAGCGACCAAACTTTTGGTGTCATAAGTTTCTTATCTGTTGTTTTGATTTCATTGGTCTTCTTTTTCCTTGAAACCTATAAGCTTTAAACCTGCCAATGGAAGCTTTTTAAGAATTCTTGTTGATCTTAAAACCATCAAGGTAATATATGTGGTAGACTCTAAGGACACAAGATTTCTAAACACCTGCATAACATGCCTTAAATCTCTGCTGTTAAAAAAGCATTTATTTTATGCTCATGTGATTCAGATTGAAATACTAGCCTGTTTCTTGTCTTCTTTCTGATGGTATTTCTGTTGGTTTTCAGCAAGAAAAGAGAGAATAGAATGTTTCAAATTTCTTTGGCTAGGGTGGTTTATGAGGAGCATGGAGAGGGCATTGTCTAGTATTAATGAATTATCATTCCTGATATTGAAGAAAAGTGAATAATTTTCTCATGCATTAATGTCTAACTAGTGAAAGTGTGCTGCTGGAGCTTTCAACATGAAATAAACTCTGTCAGTATGTTTGCTGCAACTAATCTGTTATTTTTTCACCTTCAGCCTCTTGTTCATGGAATTGGAGGAAGCTATTCAAGCTCAGGTCTATAGCTAGGCAATGTGTACAGATTGTTATTGATGATGGTCAAGCAACTTTTCTTTGGCAGGATTGGTGGAAGCCCCTGGGGCCATTACTGCAAGTATTCTCTCCTCAAGTGTTGAACTCTTCAAGAGCTCTGAGAAAGCAAAAGTGTCCTCTATTCTTAGTGGAGGTTCTTGGAATTGGCCTCATAGGATTATATCTGAGGGGTGAGGTAATGTTTCTTATAAATGCTATGCCTCCTCAATCGCTCCCTATCCCTGGTCAATCTGATTCAGCATCTGGCTTTCTTCTGCTTGTGGAATGTCTATTGCAAAATCAGCTTTAATGCAGTTAAGTGTACCGAGTGCTCCTGCTCCTTGGTTTAAACATGTATGGGGTAAGAAGCATGTCCGGCGCGATGCTTTTTTCTTACGGTTAGCCTGCAGGAAGAGACTAAATACAAAAGATAGTTCATTTCTTGCGTTATTGAAGTGGAACCAGGATGTGTTTTGTTCTTCTGCGGATGAGGATCTGAAGCATCTGTTCTTTCTTTGTCCATTCTCACACTTTGCATGGAACTGTACAGTGTCTCTTATATAGAATGGCAGATAATTTGACACTGAGATTACCTGGTTGTGAAACACTGGTCAAACGCCTCATTCATATGTTGAAGAGTCATTTTTGGAAGCATCTGCATACCATTTATGGAAGTTCAGAAATCAGAGTGTTTTGAGATGTTCTCATGCCTGCAGACTGTATGGTTGACAATATTATCTTAGAAAGTGTTTTGAGATGTTCTCATGTTAGAAAGGCGGTTACTGGATGGAGAGGTGCGGACCAGAAATAGGAAAATGCGGACTTATGTAATGCATTGGGAGTCAAATTTCTGTTTTTATTGACAGTTAGATAGGTTTTTATGGCTAGTTGTATGCTCATTATCTTGATGTATTGTATTGAGGATCCCCCACAACTCTGTAATCCTGAAAAATAACAAAACATGATACAATGACAATCCAAGTACAATATTAGGCGCATAGAAATGCTCTCTAGTCAACTGAATTCCTTAAAACACTAGGCTTGTCCGTAGAGTCATCATCAAGGTGATGAATTATCTGAGCTACTTGTTTCTTTATTAAGAATTGGGGAAAATGGCCAAATTCATCCTTGAACATTTTTGTTAAAGCTGATTTAGTCCCTAAACTATAATTTTGGCCAATTTGATCCTTAAACTTGATTATCGAATCCAGTTAAATCCCTCCACGGCGGTGCCACCATCTAAATTTGAACGCACTGCTAATCTATCAACTAATCAATGGCATTTTGGGAACTTCAAGTAAATCTGTATGAATTGGACTATTTTTTAAAAATCTTTGAGGCATTTTTAGAATTTTCTAAATTAGTTTTGACCCCTCCCCCACATCAGCCCTCATTACCAATCTTCTCCTACCATTTCCACCACCTCCCTTCCTCTGACACTTTCACCAACCCCCATCACCATGCTGGTAACCCTGTCTCTACTCTAGACACCATCATAACATTGGAAATTTCTCAACCCACCAACCTCCAACTCTCCTACTACCACCCCGCGGTCTCCTCGTCCTCCTCCTACCCCCACCAAGCACTACCACCACTACCACCACATCCTCTCTCTTCTTCCTCTATTGATGAACACCAAGAAAACATAGGCATTCAGAGCGAAGGATCAGCCAACTCCAACACCAAAAATAGATGCCTGTTGTGTAATGATATAATTGGCAGACTGAAATTCAAAATTTAGTACTACTACCACGGAGTCATAAAAAATTTAAGCATACTTAGGAATTCTCTAGACAGGCAAATCATAGAAAAGAAGTCCTAGAGCTAAAACTCACAAATTTGAACTCATAGGAAAGATTTCAAAGATTAAGTTTGTTCACCTTGAAGATTGTTTGCTCATACATAAAAAATGAAACTCGCAGGTAAAACTTGCGCATTGCAGAGTACTAGCTAAATTCTTCACTATTCAACTGATTAACTTCAGTAAGCCATCACAACACATAACCATCAATTTATTATGTGAAATTTTCCTGAAGTTTCCAACCTTTCCAAAACACCCCACAGATGCAACAATTCGACTCTTAAGAATAACAATTCCTTCAATAAAGAAAGATTAATGCTAATCCCATTATCCCAAATTGTTCAAAAGCAAAAAGATTGAAAACGGAATGACATTTTCAGAGGGTCATACAAGAGCTTCAACCAAAAAGATAAACCAACTTGCTGAAATTAGACAGCACACTTTGGCAAACCAATCCAAGGCCAAAATTTTTGAAAGTCACGAAAACTATGCTAGCCACGCAGAGGGGAGGTGGTGATAATGGGTGGTGGAGGAGAAGAGCGGAGAGGGGAGAGGCAGCAGGGTGGTGGTAGGGGAGTGGGGAGTTTGGTGGGTTTGGGGTGAGGAAGTGAGCAGGAAGACAGCAGTAGATAGCAGTAGAGAGTAGAAAAAGTGAAGGAAGTACTGGAGATGGAAGGAAAGATACGAGAATTGAGCCTTGAGTAAGGGGGAGGGGTCAAAATTAATTTTAAAAAATTTAAAAGTACCTCAAAATTTTTAAAATTACCCTAATTCATATGAATTCACCCAAAGTTCTCAAAATACCCTTGAGTAGTTGATAAATTAGGAGTGTGATTGATTTTTGGTGGTGGCGCCACCGTGGAGGGATTTAATTGGATCTGATAATCAAGTTTAATGATCAAATTGGCCAAAATTAAAGTTTAGGGACTAAATCAGCTCTAGAAAAAATCGTCAGGGATGAATTTGTCCATTTTGCCTTAAAAATTGGTATCAAAATTCTTATAAATGTATGTATCTTGACTCTATGCTTAGTATCACGGAAAGAGAGTGTCGTGAGAGGTTCTGAATTCATGTTCTCTCATCTATACCTAAAAAGGAAAAAAAATATGTGTGTGTGTATTCTCTAAAATTGAATACCTAAAAGGAATTATTTTTATCTGAATAGTTGTTTTTACCTTTTTTTTTTGTTTTGGGGGGGGGGGAGGGCAATTACTAATTTCTAGGGTGAAAATGGAACCTTTCACAATCTTTTTTACCTAAAACATGGAACATTTCTTTGACTAGTGTGGGCATATAATACCATGGGTAAAGAGTATGATGTGGAACGAGTTTCAAATCTAGAACATAATCGGCTCCAACTCCGGCTCAATGATTGATGCCTAATTTTAATCGGAGCAATTTTTTTATTTTTCATTTATTTTACAATTTTCAGTTGGTATTTTGTTTCCTATTCTAATAAGGTTATTTAGGGTTTCTTATTCTTCAAGTAACTTATTAGACTATTACTTGTAGCTGATAAATAGGCATGTCTAGGGCTGCAGGAAGGATTTCTGATAATATTATTGATATTTTGACACAATTGTGTATTGCTGACTTTACCATGTTCCTTTAGGTGTGTGGGATTAAGATTTTAGTTTGAATCTTTGCTTATTTCGTGGTTTGAACGTGATTCGACCTTTTATTCTTTCTGTGGATTTCGTTCGTGAAACAAATCCTGTTTCAATGCTGCCGCTACTGCATAGAGTAGCTCCGCCTGTGGCTCCAACTTTAGTTCATAGTCATGTGGACAACAGCTTGCAATTGAACTTTCTTTGTTACTTTAAACTCTATGAGTCATTGATTGGTTCAACAACTTAGAATCATTGAAATTGCAAAATCTAATCCAAATCTTAAAGGGCAAATTCTTAAAACCTAAGAAAAATTGCATAGGAGAAATGCATTTTAGTTAGTTTTACTAGGCTACTTGCCATTGAGAAAAATCAAAACTACTTTATGAAATTCTTTCCTTCTTTTCTGAAAGAAAATCTTTTGTGTGAAGAAACAGGGTTTTGTAAGCTTGTGCCAAAGAGTGTAAGCTTGTTTTCTGAAACGTTTATGTTACACTGCAAATAAGTTCATTAATCGAAGTGTAAGAGGGTATTTGGGTGTATAACACCTTGAAGATACAATTAAGATCTACTAAAGTAGGCTTGTTTTTCCGAAGAGCTTGGTATATTTTGGTTAAACAAAATACAATATGATACATAATTTGCAGTTCTCTGAGATATGTAAAATTTCCAAGATAAGTTACGACATTAGCCATATACAGTGTGGTAAATGTGAAAGGGAATTATCCTGATATCGTAAATTAATATTCTGCATTATTTCTATAAATAATTCAAAAACATGTAAAACAAACTTTAAACTAAAATTATTTATAGGTAGCTATTTATTTGAGGATCATAATAACTAGAAATCACAAATGCAAATGGTATATATGAAGAATTGGAGACCAGAAATCATGATAACAACAATGCAACAGAGGATCCTTAGCGAATGTGACTTCAGCATCTTCGACACACTAAGATAGTTTTGCAACGACAGTCATATTTGAGTGAAGACTTTCAAGTTAAAATTTCGTTGGAACAAAAATAGGTAAATGGAGCAAAAATAATTAACCAGTGTTCACCATTTTTGTTTAGGCAAAATTTTAGTAACCATTGTTCAACATTTTTGTTTTAGGCATGGATGCTTTTTGCTCCAAGTGCACAATTTGCGTGCATCTGTTCTTCCTCGCATATGTGACATGGTTACTTTCAGTAGTAAAACCCCTTATAGTGAGGTAGTGTAGACCGGACCGGTGGAAAAGGAAAATCTTATCCATTGCCGCTAGGTTGACCTTGGTGAAATTATCAATTCCAAACTATGTCATGCAGACGGTTTCACTACCTCATTCAATAGTGGATGAAATTGACAGGTGTACAAGGCATTTTCTTTGGGGTGATAGTCAGGAAAAAAGGACATTGCATCAAGTGGGAAGGGCAGATAAGTAAGGAGGCTTGGGGATTAAAAAGGTAACAATGATGAACAATGCATTGCTAGCAAAGTTGAATTGACAATTCACAAATGCAAAAGAGAATTATGGGTTGACATCTTGAGGAAGAAGTATGCAAAAATAGAAATAGAAGTAGTGCCATAGAAAAGCGGAGCACAACAATCTGGTAGAATATAAAGAAAACAGAGGCGATTGTAGCAGAAGGGATAAAAATGGAGACTGAGAAATGAAGAGCAAATATGCTTCTGGGTTGACAAATGGGTAGGAAAAAGAACACTGGAAGAAGATTCTACTTAACTAATTCTAGAAGAGGAGAAGACTAAATTAGTTAAAGACTACTGGGAGGATGGGAGAGGTTGGAGATGGAATATCCTGGGAAATTACTTACTTGAAGATAGGCTAATGCAACTACAGAACTATATTATGCTTTGGAAAGGCAATAGAAAGGATACACAGATCTGGGGTTATGAACATAGTGGCAAAGTCACAACAAGGTCTACATACCAGCTGGCCATAGAGATGCAGGAGGAGAAATATGAGGATGATAGCATGTGAATTAAAATATGGAAGCAAAAAGGTCCCAGGAGATGGCAGGGCTTGCTATGGCTAATTAGACAAAGGAAAATTGCTGACAGATAGAGAGAAAAATAGGAGACACATGCATTCAGATGGAAGGTGTCCTTTATGTTGAGGCGTTTGAAAGTGCGCTACATGCCTTAAGAGACTATCAGTGGATAGAGAAGATCTAGAAGGCATTAATGAGGGACGAATCATGGCACAGGTTTAAGGAACTCCCTCTAACTGAATGGGTGGATTGAAACCTCAAAGAGAGGACAGTAGAAAGGAAGAAGAACCTCTGTTGGCAGGTGGTGTTCCACTGTATAATTCACCGTGCATGGATAGCTAGAAACAAGGTAAATGCAGGGAACTGGGAAGCAACCAACAAGAATTGGGACTCCGTTGTCACAGTTAGTACAATAGCTGACGGGAATCCAAGAGGCATTAAAAGGGGAAAACAAGACTAAAACTACCAAGAGTATAGATACATCAACTGGAGGAAGCCACGTGAGGGATGGGTTGAAAATTAATGTAGATGACTCGGCAAGAGGGAAGCTGGGGTTGGCGGCAGTTGGAGGACTCATACGAGACGAAAGAGGTATATGGAAGGTGGGTTTTGCTGCAAATTTGGGGATGGTCTCTATTGGACGGGGTCCATCTCATTTAGTAGTCCAAGCAAAACCCAAACCCATGAATTTAAATTGGTCAATTGTCTTGACCAAAGGTTTGCTAAGGACTATTAGTCACTTGAAGAATGTAGCCGTCAAATTTCATTCTTGAAAAACAAGAAACAAAGCTAGAGCTGCCACTTTTGGTTAGAACGAAGAGAGAGAAATATATTGGAAAAAAGAATTAGAGAGAGGATGTAAGAAGAAAGTGCAATCAAGAATACGTTACTGTTGGTAGAAAGAGGCCGTAATTATCTTATCTTAAACATATCATTTTGATTAAATTATTGATGGGATAATATTAGAAGTAGATCAGGATGTTATAGTATGATAATAATCATCTTTATTGACAATAATAGTCCCTCAGTTAAAAGGTGGTGTGTGATTTATTTAAGAGTAATATAGGTAGATCAAAAAAGTAAGAAAGATTTTGGAAAAATCATCCAACATACTTTTATATAGAGTATAGATATAGATAGATATAGATAGATAAGCAGGATCTCTAGAATGTTCATCCTCCTTAAACTCTCCGTAGTGCTAGGATGATCACTCCCATCTCTCTCTTTGTGTGTGTGAAGTAAGACACACACACACACACTCACTCTTACTCTTAACAAACTTTTCGTACCTACTAGTGTGCTATAGTTCCGACTATACAAGAAAGTGCATGGTATCAAAGTAAATCTCGTGTAGTCTTTGCTAAGGGTGAATTTGAACCAATGTGCTATGGTTCTACCTGTGCAAGGAAGTGCAAGAAACTACGTGCCATATTCGATGAGGGCAACCTCTAGAATTTTGAGACAATGTGCCATATTAGACAGGGTCATCTTTAAAGTCCAAGTATGACCAAGTGGACATGATAGATTTTGAGATGATGTGCAAAGTCCTTCTGCATGGGGTGGTTATGATACCCCAATTTTGGGATATCATATTCCAATTCTGGTCCCATATCAAAAAAAGAAGAGAAAAGGATAGCTATAATAGCTTGAGATCATGGGATATTGAATACCTTGGAGTTAATCATTTTGAACCTTTGATTTAATCTCAAAAGTTACTTGGACCAGTTCCCGGGCTTAGGGCATTACAACCTTGCCATACAACTTTTTACCTTTGGTGTTCCCCATAGCATTCTTACCAGGGACAAAAAAGATTTTGCATCTTTTAAGGTATCCTTGCTATAAAAATCTAACCCTTATCATGATGAAACATCTCCATCTAGTATAAAGTCATTTCGAAGGTTTTCATTAGCCTCGTTTGCACCTATATCACCAACAATACTATAAAAGTTCATAGGAATTGTCACATGGGTGGAAGGTTTTGGTGTTTTTAAAAACCAAGAGGCTCGGACTTGAATTTTAGAAAAGCTCTCCTTAAGCACCTATATCGAGTAGGTCACTGCTTCTTGTACCCATGATGGGTTCTTCCCATATGGGGAAAATGCTCTAATTATGAGATTCCTATTACACTAGAAAGAAAAAACAGATGCACAACTATCTCTAAACAAAATTTCAATTTACAAGAATGAACTGGAAAGAATCAATTAAAGATGTCAGATCATTTATATTCTATTATTTATAAAGAAATACAAAGAATCAAATGCATTGATTTCAGGTCTATTCAATTTTAAAAACATACTTCTGATTTCATTATTACAAATTCAATTCACATTACATAGTTATAGAATGCAAACATATATGCAAGATTTAAGTTTTATTGTGAAAGTTCATTCCACTCACTCAAGTAGAAAGAAATAAATGAAAACTATTGATATACTTCATATAAATTGATTAGATCATTTTCACTCTATAGTTCTACTAAAACAATTTACTTTACTTGGTCATGGGAGAGAAATCCATCAGCAAAGATATTATTAAAACATGTAGATATGAATTTGTTAAACTTTCTTTTTTTGTTTAAGGAGCCATACCAATCCTTTTTTGCTTTTGTTTGTGTAATTTGACTTGCATCTAGAATACATTATCAAACCTAACTTTGTAAGAAAAATATGGTATTCGTAAAAGTTCTATAACTTCTTTAAAATACCATGATCAATTAATTTGGAAAAAAAATAAAAAGGGAAATTTAATACTTATACTATATAATTGACCACCCAAATTTCCATCAAAGAATAGTTATAGAGAAAAGTTGACAACCTTGTGAATTGGATTTTGTTGTTGGATTCTTAGAGTCAGCTTTTTATGCCTTGTTTGACTGCGCATCTTTCATTGTACTGTTTTCATTGTTTATCGGTCAATAAAACATACCAATTGCTATTTTGTCCTCTTTCATCGACATGTAAGCTTCGTTCTTCTTTCTTTTCACCAATCATTTTGAGTACAAAAAAAGATGGATACTATATAAAAAGTACCTTGAGTCTTGGCAACTTGGAGTATAAGTGTAAGCATTATCTTGATCTTAGTTTTTGTTATTCCAATTATGCCCTTATTAATGGATGATTGAAGTTTCATATTATCCTCTTTTTAATTTTTTTATGTTGATTAAAATTCATTATATCATATCTATTGATTTAGAAGAACATATAGAAAATTCAGTGCCACTTAATTAATTTAGATGTTCTACTTTCGGTTATCAAATGGTCTGAAAGTATTAAGATCTGAATTGATTAAATTTAAGTACTGAATTGGGCTATCAAACGGGGCCTTAGTTTACATATGATAATCTTCTATCTTTACAATTTTTATAATTGTAAAAAAATATACAATGAAGTTATATTTGAGAAATTTACTCAGATAGCTCCAAGACTTTATCTAAAAGAACTGTTTGCTTATTTATCTGGCCTTCCTTCTCGTGTAAGGAAATCTGCAAGAAAATTCTCATCAGACTTTATTAGTTCAGTATCAAAAATGAATTCAGATAGGGCCATTTTCTATCTACTTAATCTCTTATTTTGAGGCAAAGGTTTAATATTATTTTTAAGAAATGCTTTTACTTGAGAGTTATCGGTTCGTAATTTAAATCCTTTTGGCAATAAAAAGTAATAAAACTTACCCTTATGCCTTTTAATTAGAGTCATTGTATGCCTTTTAATTAGACTTATTGCATTTCAATCATGACATTAATAAAAAAATACAAATGTTCACCAAATGAAATCTCAAAAATGTTGTTAATTAAAATTAAAAATTGCTCATTTATAGCTACATTCACCAATCATTTTCCTCATCTCCAATTATTTGTATATGTTAAAATTGTCTCCAATTATTATATTACTATGTCTGATAATTAAAGTAAATTATAATATATACATATACATAGGTTTAGAAGAAAATCGCAATTAATAAGAAGAAAAAAGGTTATAAACATTTAATGAGAAAACAAAAGGTTAAATTGATGATTAATTTCACTATATTGTGTCACATTGATTAAGAAAACTTCAAAAAAATTATCGATAATTATAAAAAAACCGAAAAAGTTTACAAGTACTAAAATTGATAAAAATTTATTGTATCAAATTAGAACGTTTATATATGTTTTGCTCATTATAAAAAAATTAATAGAAAAGGTTTACAGCTACAACAATTGATTAAAAATTTTTTGTATTCAAATCAGAAAGTTTTAGTATATGTTTTGTTCAAGTTTTATTGTATACACTGGTTTGGAATTGTTCTCTTCTTGACATCACAATCCAAGTAAAGTATGCAACAATTTAGTTTAGATATAACAACTATATTCACCAATCATTTCCCTCATCTCCAATTATTGTATATGTTAAAATTATCTCTAATTATTATATATAACTATAGTTTATTACATTTGTTTAGAAGAAAATCATGATTAATAAGAAGACAAAAGGTTATAAACAGTTAATGAGAAAGTAGAAGTTTAAATTAATGATTAAATTCACTATATTATGTCATATTGATTAAGAAAATTCCAAAAAAAATTATAAAAAATTATAAAAAATGAAAAAAATTGCAACTAATGAAACTAATAAAAATTCATTGTATCTAAAAGAAATATTTTAGTATATATTTTGCTCAAATTTTGTTATGTGTACTAATTTGATACAACATAGAAAAATTTCTCTTCTTACTGTCACAATCCAAGTAAAATCTACAACAACTTAGTTTAGATATAATAATCTTCCATCTTTAGAGTTTTCGTAATTGTAATATGCACAATAACCTTTCAATTGCTTTGTGTATAATATTATATAATTTTTTTATTATATGATTGTGTATAATTATATAATTTTGTTTCTTATATAATATTATACAATTGTGTATAATTTTGTTTGTTATATGCCATTTGTTTGGATAGTGGTTTTTTTGTCAAATTACTATTCCAACAATATTAGATTAAATGTGATAATCTTCCATCTTCATAGTTTTTATAACTATAGAAACACAATAAACTTTTAACTACTTTGTATACAATAAACATTTTGTACAACTATCAATTAATGTTGTTCATTATGTTGTTTCTTAGTTTATTTATGCCTACAAACAATTGAAGTTTTATACAAAAATTTAGTATATTAAGGTGTTATATCTTGGGAAAATATATTCATGTGCAAAACACGTGAATTATTGCTAGTGTCTTAATGTTCCAGATAGTGTTGGGTAATAAATAGTGTTCCGGATAGTGAGAAATGGGTGTTATCACAAATGTTTCTAACTTTGAGAGATTGGCTACTGCAGATGGGATTTCACCACTCCATCTCATGTTCAAGTATCTCAAGTGAACAATGAATACTGCTTCCCTTTCAAAATATCCACTAAAAGTCCAATTGCGCCTCAAGTCCAACACTCTAATAAGTTTAGATAACATAAGTTTGAATGAAATTCTATCTAGTTACACATCACTTCCTATAATCAAGGACGAGAAAAGAACGCAAATTGGGGAGAAATAGCTTTGACTTTTTAAGTCCTGAACTGCTAGGAGGGTGAATTTCCAGTCGGTGGAGGTTACACTGTCAAGCCAAAGTAGGAAGGTCATACTAACTTAAATTCTGTAGAAAACTTTCTTCTTTCGCTTTCCCGATCCGAATCCGATCCATTTTTCCGAGTATGGAACAAGTCATAAACTTGTTTACCCAAGCCCGACTCGGATCTGTTTTATCTATAATAAAACGGGTTGGATATGGATTTACATGTTCTGACCCGTTTTGGAGCCGAACCCTATTAATATAATTGTTTTAATAAAAATATATGTATTTTATTAAAATTTGCAACTAATCCACTTATTTTTAAATTAAAAATAATTTTATATAAATTAAATAATTATTTAAAATTAATTAAATTATATTTTTAATGTTGTATTAATGAAATTTATATATAAATCAAATTATCATACTTAATTAATTTTTAAAATGGGTATACTCGACCCGGATCCAGATCCAATCGAATCCGGATCCAGGCCTATATATTGAGACCCCTTCGGATTCGGATCTAGATTCGAGTCTTGTCATTGCATGCTGGGTCCGGGTCCGGAATTACCAATTCTGATCCGGATCCAACTTGCTGACACCCCTACTTGCTTCTTCTATTGACAGTAACATCAAATACTTTGAATGAGAGGAAAACAGAGACTACGGGAGAGTGGGGGAAACCATTTTAGCGATTGACAAGGGCTTCTAATCATGTTCTGGATTAGAAGGAAATTGCTTTACAATTTTATTGTGGCCTGAATCTCCAAATATATGCAGGGCACAAGTTTCCATTTTTCTTTGTAATGTGTTGTATCACATTATTTGTACAGGTACATAGTTTAACCTCTCAGGTACAGGTGCAATGTGTTATCATATTTTAGATTAGTTTCACTCTATAGTTCTACTATAACAATTTGTTTTACTTAGCCAAAAAGGAGAAAAAAATTGTTCAATACATTGATTCTTATGTTAAAATCTTTAGTAGTTTAGTCAAATCTTATCTTTTCAAAAGTTATAGTTTGATGGTTCTAATTCGTATTTTAATTAGAAAGTGTTTCGTTTGAGTATAGGAAAAATATGGAATTGGAATAAATATATAACATGATACTTGAGTTGAATTTACATAATTAATATAAACATATTCATTTGCTTTAATGCCCTTTTAGAAATTGATATCACAATTAACCTTTTACATTGCTAATATATATATTTGTTACGCTCACGCTCAATGTCTAAATTCATTTTTTCTCACTCAACAATATTATTTTGTATGTAAAAAATTGTGATATTTTGATTTAAATGTAATGATATTAAAAACGATGAATATGTTTGGTAAAATATGATAATATCAATATTTTGTGACAATTAAAAGAAAAACAAAAATAAAAAGCATTTTAGCGTGAAGTTGATAATCAAAATTATAAAAAAATATTTTAGTATCTTACGATACTACATACTGAGATGATAAAATCACGTGCAAAGCACGTGAACTACAAATAAAGAAAAAAGATAGTGTAATACTAGATGATAGTGTAACAAATAAAACTTATGCATACTTATGTAGATAGTGTAATAAAAGATAAACATATTCAAATAGATTAAACATATTATGAATCTTCTTATTACACTTATATTTTTTCATAAATTGACGTTTATATTGCTGAATCTTCTATAAATTGATTAGATTAGTCTCACTCTATAGTTCTACTATAACAATTTGTTTTACTTAGCCAAAAAGGAGAAAAAAATTGTTCAATATATTGATACTTATGTTAAAATCTTTAGTAGTTTAATCAAATCTTATCTTTTCAAAAGTTATTGTTTGATGGTTCTAATTCATATTTTGAGTATGATTTTTCCTTATTTTCTTTCCCTCAAGTAACGTATATCTTCTAATGCATTGTAACCTTTTCTAATTAGAAATGCATATATATGGCACTGCAAAATTTTTTATCCAATTATAGATTTATAAATCGGATAAATATTGTCAGCTTTTGCCTGGAACTTTTTTTATGCCTAGCCATCTGCATTTTTTCGTCCTGTTTGGTGCATTTCAATAGAGGAAACTTAAACCTTTAAAACCTATCCATATCTTTTTCTTGTTCTAGTATTAAAAGGGCATTTCTTTGATTTTTTATACCCTGTTTATTTCATTAACTAAGTCAGAAATGTTTAACACCTAAGCAAACATTTCTTTTTCTTATACTTCTAAAACCTTTTTTTTCCCCTTCCATTCGCATTGTATATTTTCATCTTAGAATTGAAAATCAAATAACACTCTCCATTTTCTTCTTCCTTTCTAGTGAGCTCCATCTTTCTGCATTTTGTTGGGGAAAAGCCAAGTAGTTATTTTCTTCTTGTCCTAAAAACCATTATTTGTTTCTTCTTTTATCTTATTATACCCTATTTGTTGCATAGAAAAGTCTCATATCTAAAAGACTATATTTTTAGAGTCTTGAGAGGTTATTTATCTAAAATATGTTTTGTAATATGATAAATTTTGTCGTGTGAACTATTACTAGTGACATCATCTTGTATCACACTATCATCTTGTATCTTCTTTAAACTCGACCTCAGTCAAGACCTCATCTCTCTCTCTCTCTCTCTCTCACTCCTAAAACACTATTCTTCCTTACAGAAGAACATGAAAAGTCTAGAAAAGACTAGAAAAGACATAAGCATGAGGGAAACAACTGACACCTGCTAGGTTTAACCTAGGAAGTTGGAGCAGATCTTCTCTAAGACCTAAAAATGGTAGAAATTTCACAACTAGGTCTATCACAAAACAATTTATGATTTAACCACTAAAAATTTCAAGATATTTTGAATCATGTTATTGAGGTGTGCAACTCTTTGACTTCATTTTATGTCGATATCCCATAGACACAGTCTAGCTTTAACAGTTCAGCAAAAACTTAAAGAACAGAGTACAAGTGCAGAGAACATGTAATTTAAATGTGAAAAATATGATGCAACTATGAGTAGCTCACTCAGTTAGATTTTTGTTGGCCCAAATGCAACCAAAAGGGGGTGAATTATATTGTTTAACAAGACAATCAATAATAGCAAAAATTCACCCAATAAAACAAGTATAAACTATTTCTCAAGTATGCACAAAAGTATGTCAACTTAAGCACAATAAAGATATCACAATTGAGCAATAAAGAAAAGAGATATAGAAAGAAATGCAAACCAAAATTTCAAGTTGCATCGAATTTGGATACACTCCACTAGTAGCTTCTTGTAGACACCAAATTTTGACTATTTCAATTGTTTTCTTATGTTTTTATTTATTAATGTTTAGTTATTTATTTTTGAATATTCTAACATATTTTTCTTATTTTTGTAGGTTTTTCAAAAAAAAATTCAAAAACGCTGACCAAGTTGATTCGTCACAGAACTAGTCCACAGAACTATCGTGGTTTTAAAAAATACCGCATTTTTTTCAGCCTTTTTTTCTCCTCATTTCCAGCTGTATTTCTCTGAGCATCAAGAAATCAATTTAGATAATACCCAACTCACCTTAATCCCTTAACACCATCTAACGCTCAAAATCAACCCACCTCACCCCAAACCCTTAATCCCTTCATGCTAGGTTTTTGTGGCTATAAATAGCTTATGAGAGGGTTTTCAAAAGGGTCAAAGTCTCGAGAGAGAAAGAGAGAAGAGAGGAGGTCGAGAGAGAAAAAAGATAGAAAAATGAGAGGAAAAGAGGAGAAAACAAAAGAAAGAAAAGGGTTCTAGGGTTTTGCTTTGGGAAGAGAAGGAAACCATCTTCAAATCCGGAACTTCCTCCTTTTTTTTTGAGATCAAGAGACTCAGGTGATTCCCTTTCTCATCCCTATTTTTTTTTGAACATGAATCTTGCTGAAAATGTGACCTTTTAGTGGAACCAAGGTCTTGACTATGTTTTTTTGATGTTTTATAATAGTTGATGATGTTTATTTGTTGTTATAAGAGTATGTTACGTTTAGATAGCCTTGGTAAGGCTAATAGATTTGTTTTTACGTTTAAAATCAGACGTTTGATGCTCCTGTGCTGATTTTGTTGTGATTTCTGAAAAATTTCTGGAAAAATGTTCTTCACGTTTTGAAGATGTGAAGAAACGCGAGACATTTATTGCTCCAAACGCCCACATTTCATCTTGAATATTTGAAGATGTGAAGAAACGCTGGAGCCTTTTGCGCTTTGTTCGCGATCATCCCAAGCCGCTTGAATATTTGACCGATGTGAAGAAACGCTGGGTTGTTACGCAGTAACCTCCCACGCTTCTAGCCACGCTCTCCCCTTCCCCTTTGTCTATTTGATGATGTTGATGCTTAAGATTTGGCCTTTTTCGTGTTTTAGCTTGTTTTGACATGATCTGAATGCTGATGTTTAATGCTTTAAATAGATCCCCTTGCCTCTCAAGATTTTGTTTGTGTTATTGTTCGAAAACTGAAGCAATCTTCCGATATTTTGAAGATGGGAAGAGACGGACTGTTCTGAAGTCCGCTTTCGTTTCCCTCGAACTTTACATTTTGCATGTAACGCGGACCTAGTTGCGCGGCTCCATCCGCGTTTCTTCTCCGCGTAACATCTCTGTTCCTCAGTTTTGTTGCTATTTCCTGCTCTTTTGTCCAGAATCTTACTCTATTATTCGTATTTCCTAGTCTTGTCCATATTGCTTGCAGAATCTGTTTTGATACCTTCTCTTTGAATTTTTCATTGATTTTTCCTTTAAATTGGTACCTTGATCCCTTTTGTTGACATTGAATCTTAGATAACCATTCCCATCATTTAAGGATTCAATTAAGGCATCACATCAAGGGATAGTAACTTCTTTCTCCTATTATGTGCTCTTATGTGTTTTTGCATGATCTTGCATGTTTTAAATTAAGTTTTCCTTTGCTTTTTATTCATGCCTAGTCTTTATTTATGTCATTTAATTTTTGGATAAATCATTTGGAGGCCTTGGATGCCAAGTTGTAATAGATAGGTTCAATTTTGTAAAAAGTATATTTATTCTAGAAAGTGTAATAGTTAGATTATTATTCCGAATTTTTTCCCCTTAGAATGTATTTAGGTTCCCCCAATGTAATAATTAGGTTTTATATGCTTATTTTGCATACTTGCATGATTATGTGTTTACTTCCTTTCCTAGGGTCTTGCATCTAGATATTATGCATATGTGTTATGTGTTTATGTGTTTTATGTATTTACTTGCTTTATTATCATGTCTACATGTTTATTGTGTAAATATATTGACGTCACCACACTAGTCCAACGCTAGTTGTGGCCTTTCCTTTCGATTTCTCACTAATCCAATGTTAGTGAGAACTTTTTGACGAGGGCTAGTCCAATGCTAGACCCTTAAATGCCGTTCATGCATTAGATACAAATTTCACACACTTTTCACTTTTAGAGTTTCTTTCCCATTTTTGCATGTTATTATTCTCCCATCCCGTATGCGAAACATGTCATTTAATTTTCTTTTTCGTCAAAAAATAGATTAGTGCATTTAAGGCATTACCCTTTGAATTAGGGAAAAGAGCGAGTATGGCTTCCTAACTTTAGCACGCTTTTATTTCCTTCTATGAAAAGGAAGATTTAAAGTCACGAACTTAGTTCCTCGCACCCATTATGTTGCATTATCCCTCTTTAGGACATACATATGCATTATTCTATCAAAATCATTCTTTAAAAGTCAAGTTTCTTCTTCATGTTTTAGCAATTCAAAGTCAAAAAACCGTTTTTCTTAAAATTGCATCTTTTGAAAATTCAAATTCCTCTTTGCACTTAAAATTGTTCTTTTCAAAAATCCAATTTCTTTTCCCTTATGATTTTATAAAAATTGCACTTCTTTTGAAAACCCTATTTTCCTGTTTGTTCGAGTCTCATCATTTGCATTTTTCGTGACCTCCTCGAGAGATCAAAGTTAGATGACATAACTAATGTGATCAATTCCAATCAAACCTCAAGGAGACATTTTGCTCCTCTCGATCCAACATTAGATTTAGATTTTGCATCCATATAGATAACATCCAAATGTGATAAAATTTAAAGTTAGAATTAGGAAATTTTTAACTAAATCATGCAACTAGCTTTGGCTAGGTTAGAAGGGTGCCTTAGAGACGAGTAACATCGAATCTTTGCCTTCCCTTCTTTCAACTGTGACCTCCGAACCTTTTTCTCTAGTTTTCAAAGACTTGGAGTCGTCTAAAAAAGGGTTTTCTTAGTTTATTTTCATTAATTAAAACTTTTTGGTGACTTGGTACACCTAAACTCCATACCAAGTGGCGACTCCAAACTTTTCTAAAAACCCTTTTTCTAGACTTTTGTTTTTGGGTCCAAATCGTTGCATTTTTATAGTCCCATGACCCATTTCTTTTTCAAAAATCAATTTTTAACTAAAAAACATTTTTCAACTAAAAAACCCCAAACGACGAGGGTTTCCTTCCCCTCCTCTCTTCCTTCCATAAAAATGGGGCTCATGCGACTCCATGGGATTTTCCTAAGAGGGTCCGAGCACTTGATTTAGTTGATTATTACGCTTTTCTAACTTTCTTATATATCACATTTGGATGTTTTAGGTTGCATTCCCTTTTTCTTTTCTCTAGGGTTTTCCTGCAATCACCTCCACATCGCATATGATGAATGAATTATTGTTTATTGATATCTCTTGTAGCCTTGCATTGGGGTGGGGTGCATCTACCCTAGAGTCTCAAGAATGTTTGGTATTTGAATCCCTCCTCTCAAAGGGAATCACTTTACAATGCATATGTATTTTACTTTGACCATATTTTTTTTACCTTAGTGGCTTGTCAGCCACTCTTCCCTATTAGGATTAGGATTGATCCACTTGGACATGTGGCAGTAATGCGCGTGCATGTAATGTCTGGGGATCACTCGAACCACCCACTGAGGCATTGGATTGATGACCTTTGCCTTTAGTCCGAAGGTTTGGGAGCCTGTAACCTTTGTCGAGTCTAGATGCATTAGTGAGCCCAACCTCATGCATCCATGTTAGAATTACCTAGGGGAGAGTCTACTTTACCCTATTAAGGATCACTAGACACGAGAGGAAGGATTCCACCCCTCTTTATTTTTGTGCAATTTGTTGCTCCAATGTGTTACGTGATACCTATTGATTAAACTAACCTTTTGTTGTCTTCCCTTTTCTTGCATTTCACAAACTCTAGAAAATAAGAGTCTTGGCATTCTTTTAAGACAAGCCATCCTTCTAGATAGGCTATTGCACGTTTGAATTTACATCTATTGCATTTAAGTTGTAATTGCATATCACTTTTAGGCTTACCCGGCATTCGGGGACTATAGGCCATGTTTCATTTTGCACCCTTACTTGCTTTAATAAACTGAATCATGCATTAACCATGTAGGAACGCCACTTAGGGGAATCCCGTTATGGGATCTGCCCACCTCATATTCTCCTGGGTACGTAACCCTCTATAGGAAATTCACATTTAAATTTCAGTAAAACTGGATAGGTGGGGCCTGTAGGTAAGGTATTTGACCCAATTGACGTGATTCATGGATAGACCTGCGTATCAAGCAACCGCTAGCACCTGGAAATTCATGGTCCGGACTTCTCTCACCAGCGAGATCAATCAAGTGGGACCTATCTCTGATCGATTGGGGATTTTAAGGACATAGAGTCCGGTATTTGGTAGAGCTCTAATCCAACTATGGGACCCTAGCTGTTCAGCCTTTAAGATAGGAAATAAGGAATTTACTATGACCATTGAGGAGGTATCTGGTCTTCTTAACTTATCAGTAAAAGGTACTGCAGTGATATTCCCCGTTACTTCTGGAAAGGTTGAATTCTGTCGTTTCACTGGATTAAAGGAGTCTGTGATACTAGGGTCAGATCAGAGTATAGATGTAAGGTTTTTGTTTGATAGGTTTGCTATAAAACATGGATTCGACAAATATGCCAAAGATTTTTCGCTCAATTCCAAAGCGTCTGCAGGAGCACAAAAGACCATGGGTATATGGATTTGTCATGGGGATCTATTTATTTCAAGAAGAGACGGAAAAATTGGTTTTAAAATCACCAAGCTTATGAATGACCTGTTCTATGGGATTGGAAATCGACGAGGCTCTATAGTACCGTGATAGCAGCACATCTTCGAGTAGCTTGTACAAACCGCCAAAAGGGGTGAAATTCTTCCACGGATCGAACCGAATTCTGCACATATGAGCTATGGAGCATTTCAAAAGACAACTGCCCGCTCCTGATAGTGTGCCTCTAGTAGGATACAATTGGCTGATTACTCATTACAAAAGGGTGGATAGGAATAATCTACCAAAGAATGCTTCGGAATGGGTGGACTTTTTGAATACACTACCAGATCACAAGATTAGATGGGTATTAGACTGGACGGACTGCCTCGATCCGGCTCTTCGCACCAAATCCTCCGATTTTATACCGTTGCTAGGAACTCAAGGCATTATGAGCTACACCCAAAAGAGATTTTTGAGACAGTTGGACGCTGCTCAGGACTACCGCTTCTACCCGATTTGACCAACTTCACCATCATTTTTGACAAGGGAGTCTGTCCAGCCGAAATTTCAATGAAGATACCGATCACGCAAGCATGGGGAACGTTGTCAAAGGACAAAGATATTATTTACATTTCACAGCATAAGCAGTTGGCTCTGGTCACACCTCAGTATGAAGACTAGTTTCGAAGTCGTGATGGAAGACAACTGCAAGAGGCTGCACCGAGCAAAAGTCAAGAGACCGATGGCAATCATCGAGGCAAAGGATAGAGAACGCATACAATTAAAGCAATCCGCAAAGCAAACAAGGATTTGGCAGATAAGAACAAGAAGATGTATGAGGAGATGCAAGAAAAGAACCTAGACTTGAAACGGAAATGTGCTGAACTATATGACCAAGCTGAGCGCATGAGGAACCCCTACTCTAAAGAACCAAAAGATGCTGTAATAGATAGGCTGAAAAAATTCAATGGTTTTGTACAAGAACGCCTTCAAAAGATGATGTAGACTATGAAGTTTAGAATTTGCTAATGAAGAACTTTTTCATCATTTTCGCAAGTGTCCAATTTCAGGTTTGATGAACGGGCTCCACCTTGAAAGTATTGCATCATGCTAGGCCTACCCTTGGCACAAAAGGGCTCCTCCCTAGGACATGCATCTGAATTATATAAGCAATCACTAACTTCGTTCTTTTTCCTTTTTTTTTTTCTTTCAAATAAATCTCCGCAGCTCCCCTTTGGAAATAAGCTTCTAAAGTGTGTTTCTTTTCCCACTCAGGTACTTTTAAAAATAGCTTCACGCAGAAACCCCATCATTACCCGATCTAAAAGCAAAAGCTCAAAGCAGCCCGTAAGCATGAGTTCTGCACCAGAAGGCTCAGATAGGAATGCTTTGGTCACTTCGCCCGACTTTGCTGCTTGGGAGCCCTGGAAGTATTGGGAAGGTTTAATGAGAGATGGCGAATGATGCATGTAATTGATCAGTTGGTGGCAAATAACAATAGAGGAGGTGTCTCGAATGAACATGGACCCGTTGTTAGCAACCCCCCTGTGACAGATAGTCAACTCCCCTTCCTGACCAATATTCAAACTACTTTTGTCCCACCTACTTCTAACCCATACGATGTTACCTTTTCTCATCACAACACCAATCTTCCACATTCCCATCCTAATTACATCCTACTAAGCCCAACCAAAAAGACAAACCCTCATACTCAACCTCAGATCACTCTAAACATGCCTACTCACCCTCCAGAGCCTCAATACCATACCACCAACCTTTTTTGTGGATCCACTTCCCAAGAAAATCGGTGGATGACCTTATTGCACCTATTGACAAAGATTTGCGTAAAAGGTTGGATAAATTCATGAGTTCATAAGGAAAATCGTGGACCAAACCGACATAGTGGTCCGACTATGACGACCTTTGCCTGTTTCCTCGACGCTGCCCGTGGGTTTCAAGACCCCCAAGTTCAGCAAGTATGATGGAACCGGTAACCCCAAGACGCACCTTAAGATGTTTGCCAACAAACTTGGTAAACCGATAGATGATGAGAACTTACCCATGCGTCTGTTCCCTGAGAGTTTGGAGGGGGATGCTTTGGATTGGTATTCAACCCGGTAAAGTGAAATTAATTCTTGGTTGGATTTGTCGACTGCTTTTGTGAAGCAATACGAATACAATTGTGAACTAGCACCGACCAGAACCACGCTTGAGGGGACCAAGAGAAGCGCCCTAAGATCACAAGTCATATGCTGCTGTGAGAAAGCTGGCCTAAAGTTGAGCATCCCATGACGTAAGAGGAGATTGTAATGCACTTTCATTAAGGCTCATGATCCGCCTTTATTTTGAGGAGATTTTCTGAATGACCTGAGTTCTTTTGCTACAATTGTCAACAAGTTAGAGTGGATGTAATGAATTTGTTAAAAAAAAATTGTCAATGTGACCTCAAACAAAGAATTGGAAGCATTGTAAGGCGTAATGGGTGGAGGAAACTCTCATTTAAAAAGAAAGAAGGGGAAGTTGCTTTTGTGGGACCGTGAGCCCACCTTCAGCCCTGTGAGTCCTGAGTAACCCAACTAGTTCAAGCTCATACTCCTCTTATCCCTACCATCAACCCCTTATCACACGCCACCCAAATGCCTTCACCCCTCACCTATTCATTTGAATTCCCACCTTTGTTTTCAACTTCCCAACCTATCTCCCACCCCCATCGTAACTATGCTCCTAGACTGCTCTCACAAAATTCTGTCCAAAATTCTTTTTCAAAGATAATGAAATGCAAAATCGAAAACCTTCAAACTTTCACCGATCTAGGGTCAGCCTATTGACCAGTCAGATGAGCAGCTTGAAGGTCGCTTGGGAAAATCGGCACTGCTCTCCTCCCAAATTATATCCCCGAGGACTCCTCCTGGATAATGACCCCCCATGTGTTGTCTCCAGACCTACCATTCTGAAGTCCCGACATTCAACGATTACTATTGGGTCTTGAAGCATAAAATTCAAGACATGGTGGATGGGACATAGTTCGAGAAGAAGGAACGAGCAAGGGCCGAACGCCAATAAAACCCTCCTGAGCATAAAACATCAGTTGGAGTGATTAGTGTGGATGAAGAGTTTGAACCCTACTCAATTCATTAAAGAGGAAAGTGAGGTAATAGGGGGATCATTTGAGAGAAAGGAAACTTCCTGCTAAGGAGTTCTTGGCCTAATATGGAAGATATTTTGAAGGAAAGTTTAATCAACCGCTCAGAAGAAGAGAAGAGTCTTTCGTGATGAGGTGGACCCCTCCAGGCATGCAAGCTGAAAACCTTTCATTCTAGAATTGCCGTGAGCCATACTTGAGTACCCTGAACAAATGCCTGTCAATAATTTGCAAGAAATGCCATGGAACTATGATGAACCATCCCTGCATTTTGGAGACAAGGATATGGAGGAAAGGGTGACTGCCATCACAAGGTCCGGAAGAGTCCTTACTAATCCGTAAACTAGTCGAGAGTCCCATGCCTAAGCCACCGCGGACCGACATACCAGACCTTGAATTTTTTGAAAAATGTTGAAACGTAAACGAGTACAAGATTGTGGAACAATTGATAAAATGCCCGATAGATTTCCATCTTGAATCTACTTTGACGCTCAACTTCATGGGAAGCCCTCAAGATTTTGAATGAGGCTCAAGTGCCTAAGGATCTCCTTGTGGAGAAGTTCTCACATGTCATTGAAAACGGCTGGCCGCTAATCACATCTACTTCCTGACGGGATCTGACCGTCAAGCGGATAGGGCATAACAATGCTTTATACATATCCGTGGCGCAATGGGAGGTGCTGCCGGGTACTAGTAGACAATGGATCGGCACCAATATTTGCCCGTGGAACACGCTTTGTAAAACTAGGGTTGTCCCACACCAAGTTACGCCTACCATAGTAAAGAGGTCATGGTGCAAGGAGGGAGTCTACGGGAGAGGTGAACCCGGTTTCGAGATAGTACCTGCCTACTTCAAGTGACTTGTCAAGTAATGGATTTCACCCGCCTACAATATTTTGTTGGGACGAATCGCGGATACATACTTCCGTTCTTGCCTTCCTCTCTTCATCAAATACTGAGGTTCACCATGAATGACCAGCTGATCACCGTGTTTGCCGAAGATGATTGCACTATGGTTGTCAACCCCGGATCCAAGGATGAAAGTGTCAAGAAAAACTTAGTCTCCTCTTACCATACAGCCGACATAGTTTCGCTGGATGGGCCCCCATCGGTAAATCGCCACAATCATGTTTTGACCGAGCTAATGTGATGATGGCTAAAGAAATGATCGAGCGAGGATTTGAGATGGGAAAAGGCCTTGGAAAAATTTGTAAGGAATTCCAGAGCCAGTTGAAGTACCAACGCAAAAGAACACTTTCGGACTCGGTTTTCATCCAACCGCCAAGGATAAGAAGGAGATGAAGGCACACAAGCAAGCTGGAGAAGGAAGGAAAGCAGACAACATCTACATCCCTACTCAGACCGCACATTCCCCATCCGAGTAATCATATCGAGGTTGAAGAAGAAAAGTCCGACGAGGATATAGAGACTGGATTATCTCAACCGCTTGTCGGGGCTACCCTTGACACCCATCCCCGCACAAAATGTGGAGTTTCCTTTGATTCCTTAAGAGGCCATGCAAAATTAGGTCCGATTGTCCGCCTACCTGCAGGAGGTTTCAAACTGAGGGATTGTCCTTAGAAATGAATCATGCTTTAATATCAATCACGTCTTCAAAAATAATGCACTTGTTATTTTACTTTTTGCTTGTTTAAAATTATGCCTTTAATTATGCTTCCATGTTACTATCTGTCATCTTGCTCTTTGCTAAATGAAATGGAATTTCTCTTTTGTCCTTCAGTTATGTTCCACTCATTTTACTTTCGCACATTTATTTTATTTCTTTTCAGATGGCCTCAAATAAAATCATTTGACCCTTTGGATATCACCACTTTGGAATTTGATGACTGCAGTCTCGATATCTCTCATGAATATGAAGTTTTAGAATCTGAAATTCAAAATGAAAGCGATACCGAGGGAGATTATGAGTATGAATCTATTTCAAAAACCCTTGAACAATATGAGGAAAAACCCAGGCCGAACTTAGAGGAAACAGAAATCATTAACATTGGAACTAAGGCAGAGGTTAAAGAAGTCAAAGTTAGTATTCACTTGAACATGGAGCAAAGAAGAGAGATGATTGAGTTCTTAACTTTGTTTCAAGATGTGTTCGCATGGTCTTATGATGATATGCCAGGGATTTCTACAGACATTGTGGTCCACAGACTGCCTACCGATCCAAATATGTCACCAGTAAAATAGAAGCCCCGCAAGTTTAAACCAGACATGAGTCTCAAAATAAAAGAACAGATCGTTAAGCAACTGAATGCTAGGATTATCATGGTATCACACTACCCTATATGGCTTTCAAATCCTGTCCCAGTTCCTAAGAAGAGTGGAGAGGTGCGGGTGTGTGTTGATTACAGAGATTTGAACAGAGCTAGCCCTAAAGATGACTTCCCTTTACCGAACATTCACATCCTTTTGGACAACACCATGGACATGAGATCGAATCCTTTGGAGACTGTTTCGCTGGGTATCATCAGATTTTGATGGCAGAGGATGACCGAGAGAAGACTGCTTTCATCACACCTTGGGGGACTTTCTGCTACCGAGTCATGCCCTTTGGTTTGAAAAATGCAGGAGCTACCTATCAGCGAACCATGACCACCCCGCTCCATGATATGATTCACAAGAGATGGAGGTTTATGTTGATGACATCATCATCAAGTCCAAAAGGGTTGAAGATCATTTGATTGATTTGAGAAAGCTCGCTTGATTAAGGAAGTACAATTTAAAGTTGAATCCTCCGCAGTGTGCCTTTGTTCTACCGGTAAATTGCTAGGATTTATTGTCGAAGAAAGGTATAGAAATAGATCCAAGCAAAGATTAAGGCATCCAGATATGCTAATCCCAAAACCCGTAAGGATGTGAAAAGCTTCCTAGGAAAGATCAACTTCATTGGTAGATTCATAGCACGCCTAACATCTACGCAGGAACCCCCGCTCAAGTTGTTAAAGAAAAATGCACGATGGACTGAATGAAGACCGCCAACAAGCCTTCGATAAGATCAAGAATTATTTTCTTCATCTCCTAGTCCTAGTACCACCAACGCCAGAAGCCTCGATCATGTATTTATCCCTGACTGAAGCCGGGTGTATTTTGGGACAACACGATGAATCGAAAGAAGGAGAGAGCCATCTACTACTTGAGTAAAAGTTCACCACCTATGAAGCTAACTACTTTTTCGAGAGGAGTTGTTGTGCTTTAGCATGGGTCAGCCAAAAGTTAAGACATTACCCCGCTTAGTCACACCACTTATCTCATCTCCGCTCCACCCCCAAGTATTTGTTGAGAAGTTCATGCCAACAGGACGTATGGCTAAGTGGCGATGATGTTATCTGAATTTGATATTGTCTTTACCACTAAAAGGCAATTAAAGGCAAGCAATAGCCAATCACTTCAAGGTGAGAACCCAATAGAAGATTAATACCAGCCCTTGCACACCTATTTTCCCATGAAGAGATCTTGTTTGTCTGCATCGGAAGATATGGATGAGCAATATCAAGGATGGAGGTTATTTTTCACTGCATCAAATTCTTTCTGGCCTAATCTGGCTATACTTGTGTCGCTAGGGAAAGATTATCCGCCGCAGCCTAAACTACAATTTCCTTGTACTAACAACATGGCTGAATATGAAGCTTGCATGTTCGGATTAAAGATGGCATTAGATATGAACATCAAAGATTTGATAGTATTCAAAGATTCGACTTACTGTGCATCAAACTCTCCAACATGGTGACCCGGATTCAAGATCATACCAGATCACCGCAGCTTACCGATTTGATCAAGAGGTTTAGAGTTGGAGCTTAGACACGCCCCTCAGACTCGCAATGTCTTTGCCGACGCCTTGGCTACTTTGTCTTCGATGATTCAACATCCAGATGAACTAGTGATCGAGCCTATACAGATCCAACTCCAAGACAAGCCTGCACATTGCCTGGTCGCAGAGGAAACCTCTGACGGTCACCCTTGGTACCATGACATCAAGGAATTCATCAAAACCAGAGTCTATCCTACCGGAGTAGATTCAACCGTGAAGGGTTTTCTACATCGGATATCTTCAAAGTTTTTTCTTAAATGAGGAGGTGCTTTACAAGAAAACGTCTCACCTAGGACTTTGAGGTGTGTTGATGAAGAAGAAGTCGACACCTGGAAGTACATAGCGGTGTTTGTGGGGCACATGAACGGCACTTGCCGGCTAAGAAGATCATGAGAACGGGTTATTTTTGGCTTACTATGGAGCATGACCGTAAATTTCGCTCGAAAAGTGTCAAATGCCAATTGCATGGTGATGTTATACATGCCCTTCCTACGTAATCATAGTACCACCGCCTCCTGGCCATGTTCAATGGGAACGGACGTAATTGAGCTATTGATCCTCCCCGCTCAATGGGCACCGCTTTATTCTAGTGGCTATTGAATATTTCACTAAATGGATGGAAGCTACATCTTACAAGCACGCGGACTAAGAAGGTAGTAGCAGATTTCATGAAAAACAATATCATCTGTCGTTTTGGAGTGCCAGAAACTTTGATCACGGATAATGCCAAGAACCTCAACAACGACATGGTCAACGGTCTGTGTGAACAGTTCAAAATCAAACATCAAATTCAGCTATTTATAGACCCTCGATGAATGGAGCCGGAAGCCGCAAATAAGAATTTGAAGAAGATCATCCGCAAATGACAAAACCCACCGCGATTGGCATGAAAAGTTACCTTTGCCTTGATGGCATATAGGACTGCAATCCGAACTTCTACTGGGCAACACCTTACTCTCTCATGTATGGGATGGAAGCGGTATTACCTGCTGAAGTTGAAATCCCATCTTTGCCCATTCTAATGGAAGTTCAAGAAGAAACCGAATGGACCAAGCAACGCCAAGCAACCGCCTTTGATCGATGAAAGAAGGTTGAATGCCATTTGTCGGGCAATGTTACCACAGAGGATAGCTCGGGCTTATAACAAGAAAGTTAGACCTCGCAGGTTCAAGTGGGGACAAGGTTTTGGAACTAATCCTTCCATACAAGAAGAGACTGGAAATTCGGCCTGAATTGCGCGGCCATTCATTATTCAAAAGGTGCTACCGGAGGAGCATTGTTCTCATGGAGATGGATGGACAGATTTTTCCTCAACCAATCAATTCGCATGTGTAAAAGATTTTTCATGGATTGAGCAAAGTTTTCTTTAGAAATTGCCGCAGGGTGGTCCAAAGCCAACATTCTTTTCCTTTCGCTTAAACACTTCAACCCCCGCTCTTATTTGAGCCTATAAAAGAATAATTATTTAGCAAAACCCCTTGAGAATCGCAAACCCCAAACTGGGGCAATTTTTATTTAAAAAAAAAGGAAAAAAAAAAGAAGAGAGAGAGACCCTTGATTAAAACTAAACTGGGGCAAATTTTTTACAAAAAATTTGCATTCAAGTTGAAACTTGCCCCTACACCACACTTAACCCCTTGCAAAAGCCTAGTGTTATAGACCTCCACCTTTTTGCAAAAATTTCTGAAAAGAACTTTCTCAATCAAAAGGCAAATGATGCAAATACATTCCTCTCGAATTTTGTCGGGGGATTGTCTCACTGATGCCACCATTTTAATAAACATGTTTAAATTGACAAAATTGGGGATTAATTCTGTCTGTTTCATTTGCTACCTTATCAGCTAGCTTCAGTGCAAATCTGAAAGGGTATAAAAGCAAGTTTTGAAAAGCAGCAAGTTTTGGCTATTATCGATTTAAAATATCATGTTTAGCATTCACTCTATGGTTATGATGTCATTTTAAAATAAAATTTTTTCCTTCGCACAAATTTTTGCACATATTTTCATCAAAAGAGCACTTTCATCAAAGGACAATCCTCTTAGTTTACCATGAAGGTATGGGTGATATGGGTTCGTTGGAACGACAACGTGATCCGACCGTAAAACAAAAGGAATTCAGCCGACACCACTCATTGACGCCCAAGAACTCATGTTTACGGGCTGCTTGAGATAAAAGGGTAGAACGGTATGGCCATCATTATTTTTTCACCATTTCTTTTCTTTTGCAGAGAAGCAGGGACAAGTGACCAATCGGTCCAAGCGAGAAAGCTAGCTTTATTTTAAGTAAATGTTTAGATTGTATGATTAAATCATTTTGAAGATTGATTAATTGCAAAATCGAGGAAGAACAAGTACCTTTTCAGAAAAATTTGGAAACAGGGTTTCATACGCACACTACTAGAGGTTATAGCCCGCAATTCTTTACAAATTCTTTTTTCTGAGACGTGGCATGCCTCGACATTCCGCTTCCTGAGACGCCTATCCCAGATGCTACCGGAGGCAATAGTGGATTTGAGGGGGACGACAAACCCATCCCCTGATTTACAGTTTATTCCATTCTTACTTTATTTCTCTTTTTTTATGTTTGATCTTGTGTTCTGATTTTTTAGACATAGGTTTAACTGTTAGAAATATTTTTGGTCAAATTGTTGCATCAGGATGTATATATTTGTTTAAATTTGGCTCTTATGTGCTTATATGTGCTGAAAAAAAAACTTTATCTAAATTACACATTTGCCCCACAAATTCATTTGCTCTTCGAAATTTGATTCAAAAAGGGTGCAAATGTCCAATTTAGGTTGCAATTGCCTTCATCCTTCTGAAATAAAAACCCGTGTGATGCGAAAAATCCTTTTTCCATCTTACTCGGAAATAATTGTTATGTGATTAAGACATTGGCATTTAGAAAGTATGTTTTGTAAAATAGGAAAAATTATGCCTCAGTTTTTTTTTTTTCCCCCTACTGAATGAGATTTCTTCTTTTATTGGATTTTACAAGAAAATTATTGATATAGTTGGCAAATGATCCTTTTTCAATTAATATGCTAAAAAAAAAAGAAAAGAAAAAAAAAAGAAGGGGGGGAAAGAAAAAGCAGCAAAGTGAGATCTAAAGTTCTACTCCAATGATTCTAGTACTAAGTAACCGGAGGTTTAGCATTTACAAATGTTAACTTTCGCGTAAAACGATGCTTGAATTACGAGTATGCAAAGCAGTTTGAACAAGTAAAATGTTGAGTAATCGGGGAATCTTCACCTAAAAGTGTTGATTTTCGCGTCAAAAGACATCTTTACTATTTGAGCAAGAAGGCATATGTCGAGTAACTGGGAGTCTTCACCTAAAAGTGTTGATTTTCACGTCAAAAGGCATTATTGCAATTTGAATAAGAAGATGTGTTTCAGTAAATCTTTTTTTTAGCAGTAAAATTTGAGAAAGCCGTGGAAAAGGCAAGCTTGAATTGACTATATGAGTCGTTTGATTGTAAAATTTGGGAAAAGTGAGAAATCAAACTTGAATTGTTAAAATTGAGGTATAATTGTCTCTCTTTTACTTGATATTATGAGTACTTGATGCAAGTTGAATAATTGCATAATAATGTTTTACCTGGTTTATGAGGATTTGGATTTCCAAGATCGCATGGTTTATTTTAATCCCATAGCTTGTTTTTGATGAATGCTTCCTACCATTTGAAAACAAGCAATGTTTCATGAACATAGGTATCTCATGAATGCATTTTGTCGCATGATTCTGATACGTTTTAGTCATTGCAATGGCTAACAGCTGTGATCCCAAGAGAATTTGCACTTTATGAAAAAAAAAAAAGAGAAATTGATTTTCCATAGACTAATTGGTTAATATTTCATTACTTCTGCAGGATTAATGAGCCATTTGACACTGGGGCAATTGTGTTTTGAGAGAAGTGCTCCCCAATTTTGGATAATGGATTAAAAAATTAATTTTGCCGGAAAAGATTTGCAGATCAAAAAGATGACAACATATGTGTATTTATTTCAACTCTGGAGAGGAAATGTTTCAGTCATACTCTTCAAATTTTCAAAATCCATCAATTCTTGAAAAAAAGAAAAAAAAAAGAAGAAGAAGAAGAAGAGAGAAGTCATAGTTCCTATCAATCACTTCCTTTTCAAAACAAGAAAATCAAAAATCAGAAATGCAACATTTCACTGAGTGCATCATTACTTGCATTTTACATTTACCATGTTCGAACAGCTTGTGTTTTATTTTTAAAAGTCTGGCAATCCAGAATTTCTGTTTCAATTTATGTTTTCATCTCTCCCACTAGTGTCTAGATTTGGTCTAATCCCACCAGAATTTAGACCATATTTACATTTTCCCATCTAGTCATTCAGTTTGGTCCAATCCCATCAATAGTCTAAATTTGGTAAAGCAATTTAAATTCTATTGTTTTGTCTCCTCAGCACCCTTCTATCCCCCTCGCTTCAATTTTTCCTCTGCACCCTTCTCCACCTTAAATTGAGTTCCCAACCTCCAGTAACCCTTCTATCCCTTCTTGATATTTTAAATTTCTTGGTGAGTCTCCACTCCTTCTACCTCCTTCTTGATATTTTAAATTTCAATCCTCCACTCCTTTCTACCTCCTCTTCTTGATATTTTAAATTTTGGGAGTTCAGCCCACCCTTCTATCTCCTTCGATATTTTTTGCTGAGTCTCCTCCACACCCTTCACCTCCCTTCTTCATTTAAATTTCACTGAGTCTCCTTCTATCCCCTTCTTGATATTTTAAATTCCTCGTGGTGAGTCTCAACCTCTGCACCCTTCTATCCCTCTTCTTGATATTTTAAATTCTCACTGAGTCTCAGCCTCACGCACCCTTCTATCCTTCTTAATATTTTAAATTCCAGTCTCTAGCCTCACGGCACCCTTCTATCTCCCTCTCGAATTTTACAAGATTCAAGATCATTTCATCATAGTTCATTTGCATTTGAACTACGCTTGACCTGGTTCTCATAGATATCGTGAGGCAACTCACGAAGTTCGGTCACATTATGCATTTTAGTTTGAAAATTGGCAATCTAACATTCCTGTTGTTTACAATGGTTTAGATACAACCAAATAAAAGTATTTAGGTTTCACGCTTTGTTCTAGAATTTCTTCAAACTCACAAAGAGGGCAAGTCAGACACCAAATTTTGACTATTTCAATTGTTTTCTTATGTTTTTATCTATTAATGTTTAGTTATTTATTTTTGAATATTCTAACACATTTTTCTTATTTTTGTAGGTTTTTCAAAAAAAAAAAAAAACACCTGACCAAGCATTTGGATTCGTCACAGAACTAGTCCAGAATCTCGATCGAAGCTAAAAAATACCAAGATTTTTTTCCAGCCTTTTCTCCCTCATTTTCAGCTGTATTTTCTGCTCCTTGAGCATCAAGAAATCAATTTAGATAATACCCAACTCACCCTTAATCCCTTAACAATTCATCTAACGTTCAAAATCAACCCACCTCACCCCAAACCCTTAATCTCTTCATGCTAGGTTTTTGTGGCTATAAATAGCTTATGAGAGGGTTTTCCGAAAAGGGGCTGGAAGCTGAGAAAGAAAGAGAGAAGAGGGAGGCTGAGAGAGAAAAAAAAAGACAGAAAAATGAGAGGAAAAGAGGAGAAAAGAAAAGAAAGAAAAGGGTTCTAGGGTTTTGCTTTGAGAAGAGAAGGAAACCATCTTCAAATTCGGAACTTCCTCCTTTTTTTTTGAGATCAAGAGGCTCAGGTGATTCCCTTTCTCATCCCTATTTTTTTGAACGAGAATCTTGCTGAAAATGTGACCTTTTGGTGGAACCAAGGTCTTGACTATATTTTTTTGATGTTTTATAATAGTTGATGATGTTTATTTGTTGTTATATGAGTATGTTATGTTTAGATAGCCTTGGTAAGGCTAATAGATTTGTTTTCACGTTTAAAATCAGACGTTTGATGCTTCTGTGTTGATTTTGTTGTGATTTCTGAAAATTTCTGGAAAAATGTTCTTCACGCTGAAGATGAAGAAACGCGGACACTTATGCGAGTTTCGCAGCTTAAAAGTCTCGCTGCTTCATCTTGAATGTTTAAAGATGTGAAGAAACGCGAGCCTATGCTGCTTGGTTCAACATGTGATCTATCCGCTTCGCTTGAATATTTGACGATGTGAAGAAACGCGGGGTTGTTACGCAGGCCAGTCCGCGTAACCTCCCGCGTTTCTAGCCTGACAGTTCTCCCCTTCCCCCCTTTTGTCTATTTGATGATGTTGATGCTTAAGATTTGGCCTTTTTCGTGTTTTAGCTTGCTTTGACATGATCTGAATGATGATGTTTAATGCTTTAAATAGATCCCCTTGCCTCAAGATTTTGTTTGTGTTATTGTCTAAAAACTGGAAGCAATCTTCCCGATATTTTGAAGATGGGAAGAGACGGACTATTACGACTGAAGTCCGCTTCGGTCTCGCTTCCTCCCGAACTTACATTTGCATGTATAACGGACCTAGTTTGCTCCATCCATCGCCGCTCCTGAACATCTCTATTCCCTCGCTTTGTTATATTTCTTGCTCTTTTGTTCCAGAATCTTACTCTATTATTCTTATTTCCTAGTCTTGTCCATGTTGCTTGCAGAATCTATTTTGATACCTTCTCTTTGAATTTTTCATTGATTTTTCCTTTAAATTGGTACCTTGATCCCTTTTGTTGACATTGAGTTTTAGATAACCATTCTCATCATTTAAGGATTCAATTAAGGCATTAAATCAAGGAATGGTAACTTCTTTCTCCTATTATGTACTCTTATGTGTTTTTGCATGATCTTGCATGTTTTAAATTAAGTTTTCCTTTGCTTTTTATTCATGCCTAGTCTTTATTTATGTCATTTAATTTTTGGGTAAATCATTTGGAGACCTTGGATGCCAAGTTGTAATAGATAGGTTTAATTTTGTAAAAAGTGTATTTATTCAAGAAAGTGTAATAGTTAGATTATTATTCCAAATTTTTTCCCCTTAGAATGTATTTAGGTTCCCCCAATGTAATAATTAGGTTTTATATGCTTATTTTGCATGCTTGCATGATTATGTGTTTACTTGCTTTCCTAGGGTCTTGCATCTAGATATTATGCCTATGTGTTATGTGTTTATGTGTTTTATGTGTTTACTTGCTTTATTATCATGTCTACATGTTTATTGTGTAAATATTGATCGCCACCACACTAGTCCAACGCTAGTTGTGGTTTCCTTTCGATTTCTCACTAATCCAATGTTAGTGAGAACTTTTGACGGGCTAGTCCAATGCTAGACCCTTAAATGCCGTTCATGCATTAGATACAAATTTCACACACTTTTCACTTTTAGAGTTTCTTTCCCATTTTGCATGTTATTATTCTCCCATCCCTATGCTAAACATGTCATTTAGTTTTCTTTTTTTTCAAAAAAATAGATTAGTGCATTTTAAGGCATTACCCTTTGAATTAGGGAAAAGAGCGAGTATGGCTTCCTAGCTTTAGCACGCTTTTATTTCCTTCTATGAAAAGGAAGATTTAAAGTCACGAACTTAGTTCCTCACACCCATTATGTTGCATTATCCCTCTTTAGGACATATATATGCATTATTCTATCAAAATCATTCTTTAAAAGTCAAGTTTCTTCTTCATGTTTTAGCAATTCAAAGTCAAAAAACCGTTTTTCTTAAAATTACATCTTTTGAAAATTCAAGTTCCTCTTTGCACTTAAAATTGCTCTTTCCAAAAATCCAATTTCTTTTCCCTTGAGATTTTATAAAAATTGCACTTCTTTTGAAAACCCTATTTTCCTGTTTGTTCGAGTCTCATCATTTGCATTTTTCGTGACCTCCTCGAGAGATCAAAGTTGGATGACACAACTAATGTGATCAATTCCAATCAAACCTCAAAGAGATATTTTGCCCCTCTCGATCCAACATTAGATTTAGGTTTTGCATCCATATAGATAACATCCAAATGTGATAAAATTTAAAGTTAGAATTAGGAAATTTTTAACTAAATCATGCAATTAGCTTTGGTTAGATTAGAAGGGTGCCTTAGAGACGAGTAACATCGAATCTTTGCCTTCCCTTCTTTCAACTGTGACCCCCGAACCTTTTTCTCTAGTTTTCAAAGAATTGGAGTCGTCTAAAAAAGGGTTTTCTTAGTTTATTTTCATTAATTAAAACTTTTTGGTGACTTGGTACACCTAAATTTCATACCAAGTGGCGACTCCAAACTTTTCTAAAAACCCTTTTTCTAGACTTTTGTTTTTGGGTCCAAATCGTCGCATTTTTATAGTCCCATGACCCATTTCTTTTTCAAAAATCAATTTTTAACTAAAAAACATTTTTCAACTAAAAAACCCGAAACGACGAGGGGTTTCCTTCCCCTCCTCTCTTCCTTTCCATAAAAAATGGGGCACGACACTCCTAAACCGATTGAGTTTAATCTCAAGGAGACCAAGTTCTGATACCAATTGTTGGCCCAAATGCATCCAAAGGGGGGTGAATTATATTGTTTAACAAGACAATCAATTATAGCAAGAATTCACCCAATAAAACAAGTACAAACTATTTCTCAAGTATGCACAAAAGTATGCCAACTTAAACACAATAAAGATATCACAATTGAGCAATAAAGAGAAGAGATATAGAAAAAATGCAAACCAAATTTCCAAGTTGCACCAAACTTGGATACACTCCACTAGTACATTCTTCAATTGAAGGTGAAGCTAATCAACTTGTACAAGTGAAGGTTCACTCCTTCCTCACCCTAAAGGCCTTTAGTTGAGCCAAGGAGTTTTACAACTATCCTAGTTAACCCTCAACAAGCTACAATTGAAAACTCACTCAACCAATTAAGAACTACTATTACAAGTGAGGCAACCTTCACCAAGGTTTTACTCCTCCAAATGAGTAACCTCACAATCCCCACTTTTCCCACACCTATACAACAAACAAAGAAGATTTCTACTCAAATATTCACTTGTAAGCTTGCATTTCATGTAGACAAAAGTCTATTATCTTCTTGAACTTGTGGGTATTTATAGAGTGTGAGAAATGGTCTCAAGAACCTCTCTAATGGTCAAAAATATGGTTGTTAAAAAATAGCCGTTGGAGCTATCGGACATCCGACACAATATTGTGCGTCCGATGTAAGCGTCCGATAGGTTGTTTCGATCTTTATCGGACGGCCGATGGGTTTTGTGCGTCCGATGTAAGCGTCCGATAGGTTGTTTCGATCTTTATCGGACGGCCGATGGGTTTTGTGCGTCCGATGAAACTTGCGTCCAATGCTGGTCAGAGAGTTTTGAGGTTATGATGCCATTTGGGTAGTGGTCGATCGGGTAACCAAGTCAACTCATTTCTTGCCTGTGAACATGAGGTGTACTCCAAGGAAAAATTGGCTCAATTGTACATGGATGAAATCGTAAGGTTTGCATAGGGTGCCAATTAGTATAGTTTCTGATAAAGATCCTCGATTTGTGTCTTGATTTTTGGCAAAAATTACAGGAAGCCTTAGGGACCAAGTTGAACCTTGGCACAATCTACCATTCTCAAACTGATGAACAATCAGAAAGAACTATTCAAACCCTTGAAGACATGTTGAGAATGTATGTTATGGATTTTGGAGGTAGTTGGGGACAGTACATGGCATTGGTGAAGTTTGCTTATAACAATAGCTGTCATTCATCTATTCAAAAAGGCACCATATGAAGCTTTATATGGAAGAAAGTGTCGATCACCAAATTATTGGGACTAACTGACTGTTAAGTAAAATAATGAGCACTAGGGTTTCTTTACATTATAGGAAAAGACGAGAACTCAAGGGAATTGATTTGAAAGTAACAGTGAGTTTCTCGAACAATGGACTAGTCGATATCTATGAGAGAAAATTTGACTGAGGTAAATCATAGAATTCGATGTGTTCTTTGGGGTTGAATCTCCATATGTATGTCTAGGGGACTGGATGTGAGACTTCTTGTGAATATTCTATGAGACCTATCCTCTGAGTTTGAACTTGGAACTCAAGGTTTTGACTAGAAACCCTAATGCCGGTGATTCTTGGAGATCAATGATATGGAGAAACTGATGGGGATGGACATGCAGGAATAGTTTTAAGTTTGACGAGTGCAAGTTGGAATGTCGAGGACGACATTCTCTTAAGGGGGAGAGATTGTGAGGACCCGAAATTTCTTGAACTAAACACCCGAAATTTCTTGAATTATTTACTTCTATTCTTGTGAAAACCCTAAATGTTTCATGAATTATTTGTTATTGTATTTATTTAAGTGCATATAAATTCCTTTAGCGCATAAATGACATGTTTTCCCCTAAGTGCATTCATTTCATTTGATTAGGTATACTTGATTAAGGATTGAACCCTAGAATTACTGAGACTTTTTCCTAAGGTTTAGTTACAAGAAAAAAATAGAGTTGGTGATGTTAATTGGAGGCTAAATTAAATTAGAGGTGTTAGAAGCAATTAAGTGAGATTTTTAGTAAGCTTGGTCAAGAAACCGCCACTTGTCACCATAGGATTCAAACCTTGACTTGTTGGTTTCTTTCCCTCCAACTTATCCCTTTAAAAACAACACAATTTCAGCTTCATTTTGGAAGGTGTTGGACGAAATTTGGGAGAGAAAAAGAAAGGAAAAACCCACAAAAACCAACCTAAATCTTGTTTAGTTTGATAGGAAATCAAAGAGAGAAAATTTGCTAGCACCTTAACCATCAATCCACAAGCTTGGTAGGAGAAGATTATAGTTGCTTGAAGGCTCACTTCTTTAACTTCTCAAGGTAATTTTCTTCCAAAACCCTAGCTCTATGATCTTTAAAGTTGGTATAATGAAGGTTTTTAATGATGATTAAGGATGATGGATGCTTGGAAGCATGAGTTCTTGGCTTGGATTCTTGTAATTGTATCTCAAGAGTTGGTTTAAGTTTATGCCTACCATGTGTTTGATGAAATGCTTAATGACTTTTGATGCTTTAATGATGGAATTAATTGCTGTTTTAGCATGTTAAACACCATGTTAAGTGATGGAATAATTTTAAAGAATTAATAAATGAAGTTGCACCAAAGTTGGAAATTTCAATAGTGAAGTTCCCGAGATTACTGTTGACTGTATAAAATGAATTAGGGCTCAAGTATTATACCGTTGGAAAGCCCTATGAATCTAATTTTAAATGCCACTGACGGAGCTTAATTTCAATTTTTCTACAAGGAGTTATGGCCGTTTTCTCAAGGCTGCCTGACCAGCCTGATCATAGCCGACAGTTTTCTTTGTGTCTCTGGGATTAGCTATTTTGACCCTGATTAAGCCTGATTCGATGTTTTCCCTCTTCATGAATGTTGTAGGGCTATGTCTTAGCTTCGAAACTCCATAAAGTACACCCCAATCCGATAAGTGTAACCACAGTTATGATTAAATTACTAAGGTGCGGCAAATCTATCAAATGTTGTTTTCATTCCACAATTGCTTTTCTTTCATCTTTAATTCTATCGGATGTCCGATGATGATGATATGCGTCCGATAGGAGTGTCCGATAAGTTAAAACCTTCTCAATTCATCTTGAATTAATTTCTTTTCTTTTCCAATGAATCAAGGACCTGTTCTAATATAATTCTCACATAAAAACATTAGTCCAAATCATTTTGTTTTGTTATCATCAAAACATAGGATCAATTTCAACAATTTTTATACAGCAGTATATCATTCTATAGTGTGTGCAAACATGATATATATATAACTAGCTAAAAAAGACAACTTCATATGAGCAAAGATGAGTTTTGTTAGGATAGCTGACTCTCTAGAGTTTTATGACGTTAACTTCTTGCTCAACTAGGTTTTGAATAACTAGAGGACGATCAGTTGAGTTCTCAAATTCAACTTTCTGTTTGTTACCTCTTCTTTCTATATTACTTTTACTTGTCATAGAAAACAGCTCACTCAACTCATCCGATTGCCTACTTTAGAAGGTTCAATCAAATCTCTCTGATGCACACATGGAGACCTTTAAGTATGATAGATATCGGAACACTAGTATTTTTGTTTAGTATCAATTTGACCTTGTCAAGAACTTTAACTTCGTATTGATGTTATTTTATTTTATTAAATCAGTCAGGGAGAAAATGGGAATGCTTAATTGAGGAGGAAATATGAGTGGCAATTGGGACAAAGTTTTGTAAGATTCCAACTCATGCTACAGTATTTTGTGACTTCTGATGGAAGGGAAAAAAAAAAGAGCAAAGTAGAAAAGGATAGGGAAAAAAATATCAATACCATAGATGGCATCCTACAATTCTAAAACAGCTTTTCACAATCTTTCGTCAAAAGTGTGGCAGGATATTGAGAAATGAAGAAATTACAAAACAAAAATATGTTACAAATTCAGATTATAGATTGGAATTAATATTTGAATCTCAAACAAAGTGTGAAGTTCGAAGAGCAAAAAATACAGTGCTTAGAGGAAGAAATCAGTTCACACATTAAATACTTATTGCCATGATCAAGTTGGCTCACGATGCACATACAACATATTTTTTGAAAATAAGAACTTTCACTCCTTTGAGGCTTATAATAAAAGTACTCTTAATAGATAAAATAAGCCATAAAAGAGTAAATTGTATGTACTGACAAGCAATATACTGTTCATGCATTGTGAACCAACTTCATCTGAAAACAAAATACTTGATGATAATGAAATATTTCCTCCTTCAAGTACTAATTTTTTCATTCTTAAAGCCTGTATCCCCTATTCCTTTTTTTTTTTAAAGCAAACTGTGTAAATCTTTATTAGAGCTTGTAAAGATCATACAACGTAACAGCAGGCTACCTTTACTTAGGTTCTCTATACCATTTAATACTATATTCTATACATGTATATGATTCAATCAAAATATTTCGGGGAAATCCCTCATTCTACAATGAGCTCCCAGTTTTCCTTAGCCTGAGGGATATTCCTTCAAGACGTAGCGGTTTGTCGCACAGCATCAACTACTCTTGCCACCACATTTATAGCGATACAGGCTTGTGCTGGTGTAAGGCCTCATTACACATTTTCCACATGTAATAAACAGTCACACTTAGAGCTTCGCATTTGATCTAGAAAAGAATTTGAAATCCATTGTGCATAAACCCAGTCTCGTTCAATAGACCAAGGAGAGGGCCTCCTGGTTATAAAACACATAAATAGGATTTCTGCCAAACTATAGAGCTAAATCTGCAGTCAAAAGCAAGTGATCCATGGTTTCTTCATGATTGTAGTGAAGCACACATTGAGAAGGCCCTATTAAATATCCCCATTTCTTCAACCTATTAAATATCCCCATTTCTTCAACCTATCTTTAGCATATAATTTTCTTTTACATGGTAGCCATAGAATAAAGGAGAATCGTGCATAATATGTCCATTACATTGTGATTTTGGCATCGAATTTCACCATTTCTCAATTTCTTAATGTAGCTCCTGAATTCAACAATCCTTTGTTCCTTTTGATTTGCAAAACAAAGTCAGTAGTACCTTGTCACTCATAACAAAATCATTTCCACTTGTTATTTTTCTTATAACCTTAAAGCACATTCAGAATAAAAATATGTTGAAGACCAAGAAGCTACAAAACATTTTGCTAGAGTCTTTTGGATGCTTCTTCAAGCACTTTGCAGGCACACTAAAAGCTCGATAAGCTAGACTTGACTTAATCCAACCCCAGATTTCATCTTTAATTATCAACCATCATGCTTACAGAGTCCTATAATAAATCCATTGCTCTCTTAATCTATAGAAAACTACTAATCACTATCATTAACATGGTTGCAACCTAGAAGTTTTCTGGTTCAACTAGAGTTATTATTTCTTTGTTTGCAAAAAAGGTAAATCTTTGAGCAAATGGCTAAAAATATCACTAAATTCTTCACTTTTATGCCTTTTGGTCACTAAACTTTCTTTTTTTAGCAAAAAATGTCACTGAACTCGTAAAATCATGTAATTTTTACCATTCTATCAATTATGTACGTTAAGCGGGACGGAGAGGGAATCTCCTGAACAGTTCCCAGGGGCAAATTTGTCCCTATGAACTTTTTCAAATGCATCAGAATGAAGTAGCAAAGAACTTTTCTTCAAAGATCTAGTTATTTTTTTCTCATCAATGCCTAACAAATTCCTAATATAATCAAGTCGGGTTCTGATAAGTCCCGGCCTTGCTTCGAAAAGATGTTTTTGAAACACAAAAAGTTTGACAACTTCCAACCCGGATATGCCAAGATCTCGGAAGAACTAGAGTTTGGGTTCAAGGGTTTTGTTTGGCCTACAATAGAGCAAACTGGGATATATGGAAACAATGCTTTTGATCTAGCAATTATTTATTACAAGACCTCCATGATGACTAAAAAATTAAATTACTCCCCCAAAACCCATAGATCTAAGAAAGTTGGCCGCAGTTGGAGATCACCATTGGCTGGGAGGTCCTTCCAGAGAAAGACCCAACGTTCTCCACCGCCTTCACCACCTCCAGACCCTCCGTGACGCGGCTAAACACGACATGCTTGCCGTCGAGCCACGGGGTCTTCTCGGTGCAGATGAAGAACTGAGAGCCATTGGTGTTGGGTCCGGCATTAGCCATGGACAAAACCCCTAGACTAGTGTGCTTCTTGACAAAGTTCTCGTCCACAAACTTGGATTCGTAGATCGACTTGCCTCCGGTGCCATTTCTGACGGTAAAGTCCCCTCCTTGGCACATGAAGCAGGGGATCACGCAATGGAACCTCGATCCTTTGAAGTACAGAGACTTGCCACTCCTCCCGATACCTTTCTCGTCGGTACAAAGGCCACGGAAGTTCTCGGCAGTGTGGGTTGATGAATCAATGGGTATAGATATTGTTGAGAATGAAGCAAAATGTGTTTGAGACTTTACTCTATGAATTGAAAAGTCAAAGCTTCTCCATCTTTCTTTCTTTAATGTGCTAAATGTGTTGAGACAAATTTACCCCTGGGAACTGTTCAAGAGATTCCCTCTCCATCCAACTTAACGTGCATAATTTACAGAATGGTAAAAATTACATGATTTTATGAGTTCGAGACATTTTTAGCTAAAAAAAGGTTTAATGACCAAAAGACATAAAAGTCAAGAGTTTAGTGACATTTTTGGCCATTTGCTCTAAATCTTTCTGTTCCAAGGTCTTCTGCCCCCTTGGCCAAGAAGACAAAAGTATCGGCCAGTACTATTTATAGCAAGAAAAGTGAAAAAAGAAACAGAAAAAGAAAAGAAATCTAAAGTGTACATCTCAAATAGAGACACTTTCTTAAACAACTCGGAAACAATTCTAGACCCAACCCAAACAGCACATCGTCTAAAGCACAAATTCAGAATTAACATTGGAAGCAAGTTACTATTCGAAGATTCGACAGTGCCCATAAAGAAATTCTCCAGAAGGAAAGCAACTGAAATTAGAGCAAAATAAGGAAACAATTAAAAAAACTAACATGACAAGATTGAATTTTTCTAGCCTCATCATCTCAGCAACTTCTCCCTTCTAGGGCTCCCAGAATCTCTTGCCTTCCATTCCAATCAAACAAGATCGATATGCTTATTTTTACAAGGAAAATGGCAATGTTATTTGGTTGGATGCATTTAAATAGTAGAAGGAATTTAGATTTTGGCGGTGGTGCCTAACGGCTACTTGCCTTTCTTCCACTTTCAACTTTGAAATATGCCCCCCAAAATTTTGTTATAATTTTAGAAAGCACCATTTAAATCTGAACAATTAGATATACAACCCTTATTTTAAGGTTTCAAACTACAAACCAAATCCACCATGCTAACACAAACAAAAAATAACCAAGAATATCTTGAAATAACTACTGCATAATATAATTTAAAAACACAAATTTCAAATTTCTTTGGCCAACCACTAATCCTTTCCTTTGCTTCATCCTGAGATGTGTGACCTCAATCTGGCCATCCCCATTTTTTGATGAAAATTGTATTGTCCATCTAGACAATTGATCATTACGTCAATTTTAATTGTTCAATGATGATATTTTTTTTATATTTTAAATATTTGAAAATGTACATTTAATGGTTAAAATATGTGTTTTTGTGAGTGCCCGTGTGCCCTAGCCATTACCGATTTATATACCTACACGTTTTGCACAAAATGATGACGATTTTGCCTTGTTTGTGATCATGTTAAAACGACACCTGTGACATGCGAAAATTTTGCCAAAAACCAGCACTAGCCACATACATTTATAGCACTCAAATGGTGTTTAATATCTAGCAATAATGCTAGGAAAATATGTGGGGAACAAAGTATAATACTACTTGAAATTCAAGGGTTGAAAAATAAATTAAATATTTGCAACTTAGCCCTTTACTAAAAATAAAAGCATGAGGTATAAACCTTGTCTTGCTTCTTGATGTCTTGACCAAACCTATGAAGCTTGAAATGATGTTGATGCATCTCGAATTTTTCCTCCAAGCATGTGGTGTAACTTCATGAACACATGTCCAAAGAACTAACTCATAAGTTGGAAAATTTATGCCACCTCCTACTTGGTTTTTTGGCTATAAATACATGGAAACTTGGACATTGAAACCATTTTTCTTCCTTGCACACCTCTTGGCCGTGAGCTTGAAGGAAAAACCAGCCAACAAGAACAACCTACTACTACTAAAAACTAGCCAAAATTGAGAGCAACAAAGCTTGGGTTTTGCTCGATTCCACTTGTTGATTCCTCCAAACTTGCGTGCTTTTCTGAAGGCATGTTGAATGGATGATCCTCCTTGTTTTAGCTCAAATATGCGTATAACATGTCCAGAAAATTGCACATTTTAATTGCTGAAAAATTTGCCCCATGGATAGCCAAGCATGCTTAGATAATTCCAGCTTTGATATACATGCCATACTTGATCGGCTAGTATGCTTTAGGCTATTCAACAGCCATGATTTTGATTGAATTTTTGCAAAACCTTGGGTAAAAAGATGTTCCAGATGCTGAACTATATGTATGGGTGGTTGTGTAGTGAATTCAAATGAAAACAAAAACGTCTAAAGGAGTAAAAGACACAACTATGACCATAACCCCATTTTCGGGTAGGAATAGGTGGGCAAAACCAGTATCGGGAAAACACTAATAACTTAGTGTAGAAAAGTTGGAATCAAGTTCTGTTTGTGGTATCTGAAACTAGACTCGTAGTGCTTTCCAATGGTATAAAATACTCCAACTGATTCCTTTCCTATGAACTGCAGCATGCCTATGAAATAACCTCAATTTTGAAACCTGTGAACTAGTAAATTGCTCCTGTAATAGGTTGATGATGAAATTTAGCCATTCTCTGAACCGAATTAGCACATAATCCTGGCATTTTTAGTACTTTGAATCTAGTTTCCAACGGTATAAAGTGAGTGAAAATTGGACTTTTATAGCTCAAGTTATGATCCGTGCAAGAAACTGTAATGGATAGATTATGGCGTGCGATCCGTTAACGGAATTCTTGGCCGGGTGTGCGATCTGTTAGCGAAATTGCTGAGCTGAGGTGCAATCCATTAGCAAATTGCTAAACCAAGCATGTCAACCGTTAGCGGAATTGCTGGAACCTTTAGCGGAATGACTGACTTTGCATGCCGACTGTTAGCGAAGTTGCCTGGACCATTAGCAGAAGTACCGACCCTCGTATGCCAACCCGTTAATAGAATTGCCGACCCTCGCATACCATCCGTTAGTGAAATTGTTAACCCTAGCTTGTCAACCCGTTAATGGTGCCTAGCATGCCGACCTGTTAGCGACCCTTGCGCAATTAGTTCGGCAAGAAATTGAACTGTTTCACCTCTTAAGTTGGTCCAACTTGCTAGCTACTTATCGTTTTGGTTAGTTTAGAGACTTGGCACGGGAAAACAGTACAAAAATGATAGTAAAGTGGCCTGAATGGGTAAAATAGAAAGAAAATAGGTAGTGCATGACCAAATGACCATAGTGGATCACTTGACCTAATAAATGACCGACCCTAAATTTTGACTTAAAGCGACCATTAAAACAGGTTTCTGTATACCATTTCCAGTACACTAGAGGTTTTGGCACCTAGGCTTGGCTAAAACGGCCACTAGAACCCTAACGTGCTAGCAAAACGGCCGAGCCGCAGACGATCTTGGCCTTGGCCGCACAATCACAGGAAAACGGCCATTCCCGTTTCCATTTCTTGCCGACTAGTGCCAACCGCTGCCGATCGCACGCGGAACGTGTTGACTGGTGCCATTCGTGCGACCACGCCACACCCAACAACCCGCACAGCCTCGATGCCGACTTGAACCCTGAGCGACTGTAACACTAAACCATTTAGGGTAATACTTGATCTATAGATCTCACCTAGACACAAACTAACTTATGACCGCCACCCTATACTCAGCACTAACTGTCACCTGTACAAAATAAACCCTAAATGATATCCCAGCCTTTAAACTAACCGTAACCCTAAATGACACTCCAACCGCTAAACAACCGACCCCATTTATACCACCAACCTACCAACCAAAAACCTCTAAAATGACCTTTGACCGGTGAAACACTAACTCTTGACTTACTAATAGAAGTGAATTGGTCAAAATTGTTTTAAATAAGCAAGTTTAGCAGAAATTAACTAAGTATCTAATATATGGTTAATCTCAAGAACCGACCAGGCACTGGAAGAAACATTTGAACCAGAGGGCCAGAATAAAACAACCAGAGGTGAGCGGTCCTTTATGTGTTATATGTGACTGTTTTATTGAACTGTGATTTGGTACTTAATTGTTTTTTAACTCAAAGTGCTAAATTTACTTGTGCATGATTGTAAGCCACATTTACTGGTTGATCTGGTACTTAATTATTTTTGAACTCAAAGTGCTAAATTTACTTGTGCATGATTGTAAACCACATTTACTGGCTCAACTTTTACTTGCCCTTTGTTACGGGCCAATCGAGTCAATAAAGGACCAGGTCAAGACGATGATAACCCTAGGATAATGTTTTGGTATACTCGAGTATTACCCTGAAGTCAGGTGGAGTAATGGTCAATGAAATGAATGAGTGATCAATGCAAAGGCGTTTTTCTAAAATTTTGCGGAGGGATAAGGAGGATGGTAGATGGAATGAATGAAATGGCTCGCAATGAGCAATTAACATATTCTCCTGATGAGCACTGATCTCCTAGTTAAAAGGCTCAAAATAGCCCTTAATTGATTGTGCTATTGTACTTAATTGATTATAATTGAATTTTGTAATTGCCCGATAATTGTTAAATGTGCATTATTTGTTAAAATGTGAACTATATGTTTGTTTGGGAACCTCACTGAGTTTTTAGCTCATTCTACATATTTTTTTCTTTAATAGGACTTGAGAACCAAAGTTGATCGGGTTAGACCTATCAAGTGTGAACTCTAGCCTTGAAAAGATGATTTACATTTCAACTTGAGTTGTGTAATCACTACTTATATTTTGAAGATTGTATATAATTACTGGAAACTGTACTTATCCCTTTGAAAAACTGCTTTAAGTTAAACTTTGGATGATTGTAGACGTTTAAATTGTGGCAGCCCCACTTCTCCCTAGGGCGCACCCTAAGGTATCCGTGGATCGCCTGCCTAACTCTCACCAGGACTCACTCACACTCAGATCACTAATATACCAAACTAAAATTTCCAACCACAAATCTAAACCAAATAACAATTTACAAATACAATACTCCAGTCTTACAATCCCAAATTACATAAAGTACTTAATCAATCATTCAAATTCTCATAATACAAGTATTCTCAAAATCATAGTTCAAGTTTGTCATACCAAACACAAAAGTAAACTCTAAGTCTAATGGTTGGCTCCTTCACTTGGGTTCTCAGTCCCTGTTAGGGAAAACAAATTGGAAAGAATGAGTTAAAAGCCCAATGAGTTCCAAAAGCATGCAAAGTACATAGCACATGTGACATTTCACCTCAAATTCGGATTTAGTAATAAACACATAAGGAAAGCAAGTAACATTAAAAAGGGAGGATACAGGGGCTCTCAGGAGCCAGGATCCACGATGCTCGATCTCGAACCAGGTAGTTGACACTCTGTCAACTTTCATACACATAAACCATGTAGACCTTCACTTACTCCTTACTCCTCCAAACCCCCATCGGGCCCGACTGCAAACACTTCACTTTATATCACTGGTTAAATGCTCTCTTCTAAAACAAGTCTATATGCCAAGTCTCGAGCATATATCACTGCACTTCACTTTATATCACTGGTTAAATGCTCTCTTCTGAGACAAGTCCGTATGCCAAGTCTCGAGCATATATCACTGCATTTCACTTTACTTAATTAACCCTATGGCTCGTCCCTTTCTCCTCGGCCTAGGCCTAGCCTCCGGCTCTAGTCGAATGGCTCACCGATAGGTCTCATGAATTTCCCGACCTTTCACATACACACACAAGTCACTGCAAAACACTTTCACTTTTCTTTTATTTCAAATAGAGGTAAGTGCGATGAAGTACACACCACCCCACTTAATGGTTTGAAAACCCAATTTCACATCAAATCACTTGTCTAACACATTTCGAATCAAACATTGAAACTCACCACAGTAGTAAAGTTCATTTTCCAAGGTGGGATCTGGTTCAAGTCATTCCTCATATCCTATTATCACGAAAAAGGAAGAAATAAGTTTCGCCTCACAAATAGTGAAACTAAACTCAAATAACTCATTCACTTGTCTTATCAAAGTCCTTTACAAAATTCCATTAACTCTGCTCAAATGAAAAGTAATCACTCGAGTCGAAACTCATTTTATAAGATTCCATTTACAAATCAAAATTTCACATAACAACAACTCTATCGATGCACTCCATCCAGGCGCTTTCTAATCTCGAGCACATTGAAATAAAGTGAGGTATTTCACCTTCAAATCACTCATTTGAACTCAAACTCAACACCACTCTTTTAACCAAAGTTCTAACACATTTTTCAAACGATTTTCACTAGGTTTCAATGCACAAATTTCATGAAAATTAGCTAAGGTATTTCAAATCCACAAATTTGTCCAAAATGGCACTTTTCCCTCAAAGCTTAGTGAAATTCAATTTCTCACCATATCAGTTCAAGATTTTAACTCTTTTAAAACATGTACTCATAAATGAACATAATGCATATACACTTAAGTGAAATCTCATCAATACACATTATAAAATTTCGAAATCACATATCAAAATTGCCAAGCAAGGTTCGGCCAACCCTTATCATTTTCTTTCAAATTTTTCAACTACAAAATCTACTTTCTATCCATAGAACGAACTCATTTCTCGAATATCAGTCACATCCACAATCAGGTCCTCAAGTCCTACTTAAAAAGTCACCTCAAGTCCGCTACCTAAGTTGAGAATTCAAGAGCCCAATTCAAAATTCCAAATATTGACATTTCTAACAAAATAAACCGTAGATCTACTATATTTAACACTAATCAAGATAAATCTAAGAGATTCGAGTCTTATACCTTTAGATCTTTCTAGATCTAACAAGAACAAACAAGATCTTGTGAACTCCTCTCAAGAATGATACTCCAAAACTTAGAGACTCCAAAAGCTCCAACCTTAGCCCACGATCCACTTGATTTGATGATGATTTTCGTCTCCAAGTTCAAGAACAAGAAGTTGGCAAACCCAAGAAACTTTCTTCCTTTTCCTTTTTTCTCTCTCTCTCTCATGAACCACACTCCCACTCTCTCTTTCTCACGGCTGCCAAGGGAAGAAGAAGACACAAGAGATGTTGCTTCAATGGAGTCTTTAAGCTTCAAAGGTTGGAAGATGAAGAAGATGAACAAGAAACCGTCAAACTCTCTCTCTAATCTCTCTCTCTTTTCGGCCCTCTCTCTCTCTTTCTCCCACTCTTATGGCAGCTCCAAGAAGGTAGAGGAATATCTTCAATGGAGACTTGAAGTTTCAAGAAATTTGAGGAAGAAGAAGTTGAAGAAACAAGGTTGCAATCTTTCTCTCTTTTCTCTCTATCTCTACCCGGCTCTCTCTCTCTCTAAAGCTCTAAATTTGCAGCTGAAAAATGAAGAGGCAAGAAGCAAGAAAGATGGCTTTTAAGGGACAAAAAGTGTGGTCTTCCCTATTTTAGGGAAAAGTGATCAAACAATCACTTTTTGTCGCGTCGAAGCGCGACACTCTAACTTTTACTATTTTGTCTCATTCCGACACTGTCCAACCTTAAATATATCTTCGTAATATCTCTACATATACTCGGTTTCATCTTAAAGTCACTATTCACATTTCGGAACAAAAATTAACCCTTAAACTGGCTGAAAACACACACCGGCAAATAATTCTCGAAAAATTCTCTAAATTAGAAAATAATCACTCAAAACATATTTTCACTAATATTTTAGTGAATAACCATAATATAAATATTATTATGTATTTTTAAATAAAAATAGAATTTTGAGACCCTCACATAAATTGTTATTTTGGGTGTTAATGGAGTGAGTTTTGACGAGAGTCAGACAGACGGTCCGCCAATCCCTTTGGCACGCCTTAGGAGGGGTGGGGCTGCTACAGTTTCATCATGCAATAGTAAATTTAATTAGAGGGTATGATTCCCAAGAAGTACCATAAAATCTCTCAACCTCTGAACCTTGATAGAAGGAAAATGATAGGAAATAAAAAATTTGGAAACAAATTGAAATTTTTTTCATTTGAGATTTTAAGTTGGACAAAGAACAAAAGATATGGAAGGATTAGTCAACTAAAAGTGGCTTATATGTCTTGGCTTCCTTTTTCTAACCATAAGTGGGAATAAAATGGAGAAAAAAAAACTAATCTTACTCATTAAACTTCTTCTCATGCTATTTTTACCCATCAAACGAACATCAAGTTACCCTTTTTCCTTCTTAAAAAAATTTTATTTGAGTGGTAATTATAGTCGTAAATCTAACACATTACTAATATTTTCTCTTCTTTGCTTTCTTGAAGCTCCCAAACAACAAAAAAGAAGTTTTAATCCTTTCTATTCTCTTCTTCTTCTTTTCTAAGTTGAACTATCTTCTTTTTTCTTTTTTTTTTAACATAAAGATCTTATATTTTCTTTTTGATCTTAAACTTGCAAACTAGACATAATTTTCATTCTTTTTTCTTCTTACTTTTTTGATATTCACCTTTAGATTCAACTAACTCATCACCTTTTATTTTTTAAAAGATAATCCAAAAAAAACACTTGGCACTAAAATGCCTCGTAAAACCAATTGTGATGGCAACCTCGAACCCCAATTTCTCCTGTCCTACAATCTTCCGCTTCCATACCCATGTACCATAAATCTTGTACTTCATCTATTAATTTCCTAATATTTTAGCTAAAAATACGATTACTGAATTATATAAACAGCAAGAAGGACTCCAATTTTGTTTTTGAGAATGAAAACTTTCCTAATTTATTTGATTTTTTCTTTTTTCTTTTTTTTTTTCGAGAGGGAGGATCTATAACTCTCTTTATACTTTTTGTGTTTGTCATAGTGTTTAGATGAAGACTTTGTATTTGTGGATTGTTTATGGATTTGGAGTGGTTAGGACAATGAAAGAAAACGACACGTTTGTATATAGGGCGGGGGATGAGCCTAAACTCCTAGTTAGTGCAAGATAGTGAGGATTGAGGGCTGAGGGCCATCAAACTATTAAGGTTGGGAAAGTTATAGGTACATTTGATGGCTAAGGAATTTGTAAGATGGTCATCGTGTTCCGTTGCTGCTTTTGCGCTTTTTATATTTTGTAAAAAGAAAAACTTGGTACAATGTTTATTCTATGCAACTAAAGGAGATGCGTGCAATAATTTTTTAAGCATGAGAGAAGTCATTTCATAACTATGATAAATTTTTTGGGAAGTTATTTGAAATTATATCAAAAAAGAGTTTATTGTATTTAAACTGGGGGATAATGTGCGTGTGGCTTGTGCATTTTGTTTTGAAGTTAGAAAATTGAACACGACAAGTATTTCCAGATAAAAGGCCTTGGGGGTTACAATATGAGTAAATTCAAAGCCTAAATTTGAAAAGTTGTTTTCTTTTAGTAATTCTTTAAGAGCCTAAACGTGAATTTGGTTATAAGTTACTCTATTTGGATATTAATCGTGTCATATAGCTGCACCTGTAACTATCGAAAATCTCCTCTTTCTAAATTCAAAGTTCCAATCATGTTGTTAGTTCAGTCTAGTTGACTGGATGTGACTCTGCAATTATGTAACTAAACAATCAATCTATTTGTGCTTTTGAGATAGTGGAAGAGAAGGAGGATCATTGGGGAAGGAAAAATTGTGAAATTACTGAGGTTGGAAATTAACAAATTTTTGTTAAAATTATTGAAAGGTAAAAGTTATCTAGTTACAAAAGCACATTCAAAATGCTGGACTTCAAAAAATGAAAAAAGAGACTAAAAACAAATGAAATATCGGACAATTAAATTTAACACATGATTTTTTTTTAAATGGGTGCCTATTAGATATTTTTTAACACATCTACCTTCCCTTGCATTTATAAACTTTCCTTAATTAATTTTACTTTTTCAAAAATCTAACACCGAAAATGCATCTTAACAAGTGTTGAACCCATTGAACACCCGATAGACAAAAAGAGGAAGGACAAATATCAACCATTTTGTTTAAAGCAACAGATAACCAACTATTAAGCATGTGCAAATACTGGCAGCCGGGCTAGGCAACCAACTAAACTAGCTTAGTTGGTCACCATTCCTCCTTGGGAGTATCTGTCCAAGATTTTCTAGAGCATTTTCAGAGGTAATATAGTTTCCCTTGAGTTTTCAATAGTTTATTTAGATCCATCCTCATCTCTCTCCTTCTCAATTGTTTTGTTGGGTCCATTTTTATCTAGACATAGTCACTATTTCAAACCCGTTGGTGTCACTTCAAAAGTCAATGGTTTCGATTTTTCTGAAAGTTGAAACCTACACCGACCCTTATAGGGACAGTTACAATTACGATTCATGAATCTCTAATTTCAGTTTCAATTCCGATTTTATTCTTGTTATGGTTTTGCTTTGCTCCAATTATGGTTCCAATTTTTTAATTATGCTTAACCACTTAGTTGTTATAAAATTGATTCTAAAAAAAATGTGACAATGAATGTAAAAAAGAATGTGTGTATGTTCACGCCGGTGTGTGCGCGCATGTATGTGTATATGGATGTGTGCGTGTGTGTGTCTATATATATATATATATATATGAACTTTATTATATTATCATGTCCAAGGAAAAGAAAAAAATGATTGAAATTTTATGAAAAGATATCTCATTGTTGATTAGATTATATTGGTCCTGGATTTAGATTAGTCATAGGGTATAAACTTACTAAAAGAATGGGATAATGGACTGTTGGGCAAGAATTGCAACTACTAATACTAGGTGTTGTCTATTTATTGAATTCTAAACTAACTAAATATATTTAGGTAACAAAGGTTTTTTAAATAGTTTCAAGGGAGTCTAGACCATCGGTTCCAGTTTCTATACAAATTTTAGTGAATTTGAACCTAAACTTTTATTCACAGATATCATTTAAATTCCATTTTCAAATTCCAGTTCAACAAACCCCAGACTAGTTTTGATTCGATTGCGATTCAAATCTGAACCGTGTCACTCTTATTCCATCCCCCTCCGTAGTTTAGTTGGGTTCATCCCCATCCTTCTATTCCCTTCTCCTAACATAGGATTAATCGTAAAGATTGGCTCCGTTTGGATTAGCTGTTTTTGGAGTTGTTTTTCAAAAACACTACTGTAGCATTTGGGATGTGAAAAACAACTACTGTAGCTGTCTTTGAGGTGTTTTTGAGAACGTTTTTGGAAAAATTTTTGGGAATATTTTCAAAATTAAAAATTTTTTGGGTATATTTTGGAGCATTTTGAAAATTGAAAATGTATTCGAGATAATTTTTTGGGAAATTTTAAAACTAAAAATTTATTTGGAACAATTTTTTGGGTATTTTTAAAATTAGAATTTATTTTGTGGGTGGTGGGGGTGAGTTAATTTTTAAAAAACCCCAAATAAATTATTTCAAAAATACTTCAAATAAATTTTTAATTTTTAAAAATGCCCCAAAAAATACCAAAAATAAATTTTTAATTTTAAAAATATGACAAAAAATTACACCAAATAAATTTCTAATTTTAAAAATGCACCAAAAATATTCCAAATAAATTTTAATTTTTAAAAGTACCCAAGAAATTATCCCAAATAAATTTTCAATTTTAAAAATACCTTAAAAAATTTTAATTTTAAAAATACAGTAAAAATTACCCCAAATAATTTTTTAATTTTAAAAATGCAATAAAAATACCCCAAATAAATTTTTAATTTTAAAAATACCTCAAAAAATTACCACAAATAAATTTTTAATGTTAAAAATGCCCTAAAAATATCCCAAATAAATTTTTAATTTGAAAAATGCCCCAAATAAATTTTTAATTTGAAAAATGCCCCAAAAAATACAATAAATTTTTAATTTTAAAAATATTCCAAAAAATTACCCAAAATAAATTATTAATTTTAAAAGTGCCCAAAAATTGCCCCAAATAAATTTTTAAAAATATCCCAAAAATTAACCCAATTAAATTTTAATTTTAAAAATGCCCCAAAAAATTACCCCAAATAAATTTTTAATTTTCAAAATACCCAAATAAATTTTTAATTTTAAAAATGCCCTAAAATTTATCCTAAATAAATTTTTAATTTTAAAAATGCTCCAAAAAATTACCCCAAAAGATACCCAAAATAAATTTTTAGTTTTAAAAATGTCCCAAAAAATTATCCAAAATAAAATTTTCATTTAAAAAATGCCCTAAGAATTATCCCAAATAAATTTTTAATTGTCAAATAAAAAAATATATTTTGGGAGGCCCCTCATTATTGGCCTTCCAACAAAAAAAAATATCCGACCCTTCAAAAACCGCTTGTGCTCACTGGATGGGACAATTTTGTCCATTCAAAAAGCACCTAACCCAAATTTTAAAACTCGAACATTCACCATCTGCAAGTAGATCCAAGAGAAATTGATGATAAGAATGCTTTATACACTTCACTATTGTTTTTCTTGTTCCACCTTCCAAAATTTGCCCATGTTGAGCACAAACTATTTTTGAGGTCACATAGTTACGCTTTTTTTTTGTGAGGGTTTAAAAGATATACTATATATTCGACTAGTTTTGAAATAATTTATGGAATACGCTTTTCAAAAAACATCCAAATACAAAGATGTTGTATTCAAAGAAAACAATGGGCTAAAATTATTGTTGTACCACTAAATGTAAAAGGACCATAGCTCAAAAGAAAAATGGCAAAGCACTTTTAACTCAAAAATCAATCCACAAATACCATATTAGCAAAACACTAGAAATCAAGTGATCGCTCCAAGTTGACTCGCATTGTTATTCAGCAGTGTGGCTGTCTAGCTAGAGCCATTTAGATTTGGTTAGCCCTACCGCGACAAAAAATCAAAAGAATGAGAAAAAACTTGTTTGGAGGGCCCAAAGTGAGAAAAAAAGATCCACGTGTTGGCCCTGATTCGTGAATCTATCTTGATACACCATCCCTTACCCATTGCCCCTCTTTGAGATCTTTGGATGACGTGGCCTCCTCTCTATCTCAAACCTCCCAAACAGCCCCTTAACCCAGGAACCCCTACTTCCCACCCCTTCCAAATCTAGCCTTTAATCTCACGCGCCCTCCGTTGCCTTTCAGTTTTTGCCCCTCCACGTAAGACTGCATGCTATCCTACGCAGTTGTGCACTCTACACCCAGTTTCTGAATCTCATCCGTTCATTTTGGAGATCCGACGGGTAATAAAGATGCCAACTGTGTCCGTGCATGATAGCATCGACCATTAAGGGAAAAATCAAAAAAAGTGCAATTAAAATATAGCCCAAAAAAGCAAGGCTTAGACGACAGAACAGCAGCAAAGACTTCATTTCACTCATCTGCCTTCCTTCTTCTTCCTCGACCTTCCACTGCTGTGTGTACTCTCTGTCTGTGTGTGTGTATTTGTCAGGGAGAGGGTTGTGTGGGGTTGAGACTAACGTGCCCCAAATCCATGGTGGGCTGCTGGGATATTTGTTTATCTTGTATGGGTCGTTAATTTTTTGTGGAAAAGATTCAATCTTGGCCTTTTATTTTAATGATTGGCTCTTATTTTAATGATTGGCTCAGACCCAGTTGCCAATTGATTGCTAAAGTTCTGCTTTTTATGGCGGGATTTTTGCTAGCTTGCGGCTCGTGTGCGCAGGTTTACAACAGCACAAGTCTAGTTGTATGTGGAAAGTGGAATTTCTGGTGGAAGTTTTGACTGTGGTTTATTCTAATTTATTATCTATGTTGTAATTGAAGATAGGTGGAATTTTTTGTTTTTTTTTATTTGGTTTTTAGTCATTTTTGGTCACGGGAATTTTGTAGTAGGGAATTTTTGGTATTGGTGGAATTGGGGTCCCTGATTAGTATAATATTTTTGGAAGATTTTTGGGGTGGAATTGATGGAGAAGGGTGATATAGGGAAGAGTGGAGATGGGTTTATAGATAGGAGTAAAGTGAGGATTTTGCTATGTGATAATGATTCCAAGAGCTCTGAGGAGGTTTTTACACTTCTTTGTAAATGTTCTTACCAAGGTATATTCATAATCCTTGTATGATTATTTATGTTTATCTTAATGAAATTTGTATATTCAGTTTAACATACCTGGAATATCATGAATTTGTTGCCTGTAAGATTAAAAAGTTGTAAATTAGGGATCAATTATTAGGATGAAGTTGGTTGCAGAATCATTTCATGCTGATTGGTGTTTTACTTTTGTATGATGCTTAAATTGTCTGTATTCAGCGTAGTAGACGCTGGATGTTAATCATGAAGGTTGTTCATTAATCATCGTGATAGGCCCATAAGACCTTTATAGAACTGGATGGATCTAATTGAAATGTTATTTTTAAGTGATTTAGTAACTATGTATTATTGTTTATGTCTGTCCACTATAATGCTTTGGTGAAAGTTTGTGGCTCAGGAAAGAAAAAGCACAGTGTTTTTCCTTGAAAAATTTCCCTCAGTTTTCAAATTCAAGTTTTATAAGAAATATAGCTTGATTGTTTTCATTGTATTAGGAAAGAATGGAAATAATATGAAGGCTTCAAAATATTGATGATAAACATGCATCTTCACCAAATAGTTCTGGTTTGCATTCATGGTTTTTGTTGCTTGTTGATTTCCATGGATTTGGTATTTGTAGGTCTTGTTCTGTTTTTTCTTCATTAACGGGGAAAAACTGGGATCTCTCATCAATGTATGAAAATGTTGATGTGTAACAGTTTGTGGAAAGGAGGGAACAAAATGGGGGTGATGGTATATCTTCACGTCGTGTTTGATTATTTGTCAAGACTACTGAGATGGGATTAAATAAAATACTGAGATTTACCGTAATTCTCCTGTATAAGTCAGATGCTATCTGGTTTTTTGTGAAGCATATGAACCAAAGGTTGTGAAGGCATCACTACATCTTTGATGCATTGAATTTGTTGTGGGCCATCATACTTCTTTGGGCACTGAAATGATTTATCACATGCATTAACTTTGCAAGATGAACTTTGATTTCAGTGACATCCGTGAGGTCACCCAGACAAGTGATTGATGCACTGAATGCTGAGGGGCCTGATATAGATATCATTCTTTCTGAAGTTGACCTTCCTATGTCCAAGGGGTTGAAACTTTTGAAATACATTATGAGGGATAAAGAGTTGCGACGTATACCAGTCATCAGTAAGCATAACTTTTGTTAGTTGGCAGTTTGGTAAATAGAGTTAGAAGGTACATGGTTACACTGTAGTATTACTAAAAATGATTCTCGTTGCTATTTTGCTAGTGATGTCAGCACAAGATGAGGTTTCTATTGTTGTCAAGTGCTTGAAATTTGGAGCAGCTGACTATCTTGTGAAGCCATTGCGCACTAATGAACTATTGAACTTGTGGACTCACATGTGGAGAAGAAGGCGAACAGTGAGTGATTGTTAGATTTCTTGTTCTCAACAAATTGTATTTTATGTCCTGTTGGCTGTTTGCTTTATCAGCCATGCTACCAAATTATATAGCATTTGATCAATTACAGAAAACTGAAAAACCAATTTTTAAAGAATTTTGGTTTTATTACATATCCAAATTGGAAAAAAAAAAAAAGATTTGACTTTCTTTAGATTCTGAAGACGCACCTCTCCGTTCTATCTGCAACTCTTTTAAGCATATTCGAGCTTTTTGTAGCCATGTTGACCATAGTGGAATTTGTTTTCTTCATTGACAGCTTGGACTAGCGGAGAAGAACATACTGAATTATGATTTTGACCAGGTCGTATCAGACCCTAGCGATGCTAACACAAACAGTACTACTTTATTTTCTGATGACACTGATGACAAATCCCGAAAAAGTGTTAATCCAGAAGCATGTGCATCAACCCATCAGGAAGAAGAGGTGGGAGTGATTTAAAATACACATCTTTTGTCTACTGGTGCCAGTTTTCAGTTCTTTCTCATTATAGGCAATGTAACTGAAATTTGCTAAAAATTCAGAAAAGTGAAAGTATTTTGCTTAAAAAAATTAGGGTTGCAAAAAGAGTACATGATTAGTTTTTTCCTCTAAGATGCCATTAAGACTCAATTTAACTCGTGTCATGCCCAACTGGAGTTGAAGAGGCTGCTTTAGGTTATCGAGGAAGCTGCTTCATCAAGAAATTTACATGGAGTAATGCAAGAAAAATGTTCACAACTCACATTTTGTAAATTTCACAGCTTTATTTGTTTGAGACAGTTTGTGGTCTTAACTAGTTGATTGACATACCAATTTGTAACATATTTTATGAATCTTGTTGTCAAGGTATCAATTTATCTATACTATCTTTACCATGACACAAGCAATCAAAAAGGTAAACATAGAAATTTAAGTGTTCTTTCTGAGGCAATTGTGTTGGTGCAAGATTCTTCATGTCCACAAAGTTGTGTATCAGCAGGGTATTAGCAATGAGTGGGTCGTGCAAATCAAACTCAATTTTCCATTTTGTTGCTCTTCTGCTAGATCCTTTTCCCAACTTAGCCATATCTTCTTATGTTTGTGGTCACTAATCTGCAATCTGTATTTTCAGCAAAATCCTTCAGCTGCAGATGCTCCTGTAGAGACTGTTATTATTGTCACCTCAGAGTGTCTCCCTGATGCATCTGGAATGAGTGATCGAAGGACAGGTTAGAGGCTTATATATTTTTGTGTGTTCAGGATTCATTGTCCAGCCTACAGTAGTTCCTTTCCTTCTTCTTTGCTTTGGCTTTTGAATTGATTGATTCTCATTGCACCTCATTCTACATGCTATCTTGCCATAGTTTCATGACTAGAAATGTAGTGTGTCCACTGTAGTACTCTTGATTGAATTTCTTTGATTACACATGATTTGGTACGTTAAATTGCATGAGCAAGGAGGATCCGGTTCTCTGATTCCCCCTCATCTTTTATAGACAGCACCTTATTGTGGATTTTGGTAGGTCAGAATCTCTCTTCCAAACTTCAAAATGAACTCTTGGCTGTAGATTATATTTCATGCTCAAATGGGCTATTCACATTCTTCAACATGTAATCTGGGGATTTAATCTGTTTTTTTAGGAACCCTGAATTTTGTAATGCATCCTCACTATCCTAATGATTCTAGCTAATGTCATTGAAAATATAGCTTATTTAGCATTTGCTTGTGGGAGTTTCACAAGTTCAAATGCAGCTTTGTTCTGTATAGACCCTATCCTAAGTAGAGTTTAATATGAAAATATTGCTTGTACAATTTTATGACACTACAGAATGTTGGACAGTGTGACTATGAAAGCCAAAAGTTTTTTGCAATAACCCTGTTCATTGTGTCATGCTTTTATGTAGTGGAGTAGCAACACTGTTTCTGTTTGTCATGTCATATTTTATGAGCTTCTCTTTAGTAGCTGCTCTGTTTGTCATGTCATAGTTTGATGGGCATTTCTTCTATGGGAATGTGAAATGCAAAAATCTGCAGGGCATAAAGGAATAGAAAAGGAAAAATTTGGGATTAAAGAAAATGTAAATTGCATTCCAAATGAAAGTAATTGTTTAAGGATTCTCCACTAGGTGCTACACTCAAATCAGTGATTTTCTTTTGATTGTGTGGAATTCAGCTCTCATTTCATCTGTATATGCACAAGAAGTATTAGTAATGGGCTAGTAATAAATTTTCATTTTTTTTAAATACCCCTTTAGTGTGTGCACTAAGATTTTGCTAACTTTTTCAGTGCAAATTGCCTCATTTCCAAAGAAGAGTGAGCTCAAGATTGGTGAATCTTCAGCCTTCTTTACATACGTAAAATCAAGCTTGCCAAAAAGCAACTGCCAGGATGCTGCCCCATGGCATGAAAATGAGCATCAGCATTTGACAATTGAAGAGAAGCTTAATGCACAAGGTGGCCATGTCAATACTGATTCTCAAGTAACTATTACTAATGATGCTCTTCAGAACCATTCGCGTGGAGAAGATTGTCCTAGTAATACCAGCATCCATGATTCCTTTTCTGTGGAAAGGTCCGGTACACCACCTTTGTCACTGGAATTCTTGCAACAGATGAACTCAAATGAGTTCTCTCAGGTGCCTATGCATCCAAGAAATGAGCCTCACCATGATGTGTCAGGGTTTCACCCACACAGTGCCTATCCATATTATATTTCAGGCGTAATGAATCAAGTTATAGTGCCACCTTCCCCAATATATCAAAAGAGCCTACCAGATCTCCATAGTCATTCACCTATGTTACCTCAATATGGCCATATCCCACAGTGTTCTCCCCATGTGCCAGGGATGGCATCATTTCCCTACTACCCAGTTGGCATATGCCTACAAACAGGCCAAGTACCTACAACGCATCCATGGCCATCATACGGAAGTTCCTCTTCTGCAGAAGGGAATGCAAGTAAAATTGACCGTCGGGAGGCGGCCTTGATGAAGTTCAGGCAGAAAAGGAAGGAAAGGTGCTTTGACAAGAAAATCAGGTATGTCAACAGAAAGAGGCTCGCAGAAAGGAGACCCCGTGTACGGGGACAATTTGTAAGGAAAATAAATGGTGTTACTGTGGATCTCAATGGGCAACCAGCTTCAGCAGATGATGAAGATGATGAAGAGGAGGATGAAGATGAGGAGGACCAAGTAACTAACTTGGATTCATCACCTGATGATGATGCTTCAGTATGTCAACGATGAAATGCACTTTATGGAGTAACTTAACAGACTGTAGTTTCCACTTCAATCACATAGGTTTATTCAAAATGCACATTGTGTATTAGATTGTCGTAAATCTACAGTCTACTCTGTTGCTGGTTTGAGAATTGTGATCCAGCATAAGCAATATCCTCCCAGAAGATGCTGGGCAATGGCTGCCACAATGCTGTAATTGGTTTTCTTCTGGGGATATTGAGGTATCAAGGGATCCATTTCCAGTTGTCTGAAGATATGAACTTATGGAGCTGCTGAAAGAGATTTGTGGGCAGAAGTACACTTCATCCTCTGATGTTGTTTGGTGTAATGGTATAAAGTTATTACCCCAGCATTACTTATTCGTTCAGGTGTACAAACTGTTTTGTCTAATTGGAACTGCTAAAGATAAAGATTCGAAATGTGGTATCTGGCTTAAACGAGCTGGTGAAACCACGGTTTAGAATTTTCTGAACATTTTATACTTAATTAGGAGTCTGCAATGATAACTTGGTTGATATAATAGTGATTTACAGCCGCCTATTTGTGTCACAATCTACCCATAGTATTTGGTTGACTTGAGGTTAGTGATTGAGTTTACTCCTTGATGAACTTATGTGCTGACAGTTAACTTGTCCAATGCACAGTAGAACTAGCTGGAAGTGAGACTAGCAAATCTCCTGCTTAAAGGCTCTAAGAACGCTGCCTGACAAATGCTTCTGTAGTCAATATGTTGTCAATGAAGAAGAAATCTTTTCCAAGCTATTGTTTTAGTCACTAACTGTTGTACAAGAAAAGAGGAAAAAACAACTAGGGCTCAAATACTTTCCATAATTTTTGTTGCACTGCTGCAATCGCATTTGAATGTTAATCAATTCTTCTCTAAATTAGAAGGTGGAGTGTCAGATGCTCTGGAACATTTTTTCATTGGTATCTTAATAATTCATCTTAAAATAAGTTTAAGTCTTGTCTGGATTGCTATTTTCTGATTTTTCATAGAAAAATATACGATAGTGATTTGATATGGAAAATATGATCACAGAAAACATAAAAATTTTTCTGTAAAAAACTCCAATCCAAACAAGGTCTTAGTCTTTCAAGATGTCCCAAGCAAATAATAGCTTCTTCAGTTCATCAATCACTTGACCAAATTCCATATATTGTTTCTGAAGGACATCATCCAGTGCTATTAATCGCCCGAATTGCTCAACTGCAGGTGAAAAAAACAATTGAATTGTAAATACCAAGCAAAGGCAGTTGAGTTCTCCACCTCTATGGTTGATACAAGATTAGAACCTATGCATAGAGCAAAACAAAGAACTCGTAATTGGTGATCAGAATAATCTGAATAATGACACTGATAAACATGACAGTATTACATTTTACAATCACATAACAATCAAAGATTTCCAGAAAACAGGACCAACAAGGTCAATCAGCCCAGCATACAACAACCAACCAGCATGGCAAAGTCTATTTAAGATTTTCCACACAAAAAAAAAAATTTCCACAGCAACATGTGAGAAATGAAAGGGTTTCTCAAAGAAGGGCTGACAAACTAATGGGTCAGCTTAAAGTAAAGAATCAAAATTATTGCAATAACTAAAATTGCAATAATGGAGCCAATGATCCATTTGTTTCTGCTCATCCTTCTTGACATGTTAGTCAGTATCTTCTTGCTCCTACTGATGTTGTCATCCACTCCATGCAGCTGCAAAGGAAGACAATTACTCAATTGATTTGTCTCAAAAATAAGAGACTAAATGTCAGCTTATAGTTCATATTCCAAAGCAATTAAATCATTACATGTACTCCTTATTCCCAGAAGAGCATACAAAAGTCAACTTATTTCACCAAAAATTCCACTACCTAGTAAAACAGGTAGATGATGACATGCATAACGTTCACTTTCAAATAGAAGAAAAAGAAAAGAAAAATGATGAAGCTGCACACCAGTGAAAAACTTACAGCATTACTTTTAATGAGATGATTAAAAAGGAATCATACCGTAGTATGGGCATGCAGGAGAGACTGACGTTGTTGATGTAAATCCTGAAGGATTGAAACTCCAAGATCTTCAGTTTCTAACATCACTTTCCGACTTTCCCTAATTCTGTCACTGGACTTGTTTAATCTCTCAGTTGACATCAGCAACCTCCCTCTTTGATCAGCAGCTACCTAATATCGCGTTTCAATACTCCATCATGTAACATAGTCCCAAGAAACAATTAACACCCAAAGAAGTATCACCAAACAAATTATGCAGAGCTAGTAGCATTCACACATCCTTTGATGTGTATATTGATGTAAATGTTTAGAAACAGGGAAATCATACACACCCCTTCTATTTTCCTGCATATCCTTTTAATTAATGGGGTTTGAGAAGCTAAAAAGGTTGAGTAAATAATATCATTTAAAAAATATTTGGTATATTGGTAAAGCACATTCTGCAGCCTGTTTAAATTGTCTATAAATGCTAATCTTCGAACTGGAACACTTACAAAGTTCCAAGAATAAAAATATGATGCAGATACAGATTACAGGAAGTCCTAACAGAACAAAAACGAATTTTCCAACTAGTAATGGTAAATATGAGATCAAAGTTGGACTTGAAGGATCTAAGACCTGGATAATTCTGTCAAGTTCCTCTTACTTCTCACTATCCTATTTCTTCTAACAGTACCCAGTTTTACAATAATTACTGGGTTTGTTGTTATTCTGTGCCTTGACGATAGCCTGCTAAACTAGCCAAGAAATGATATTTTAGACCATATTTGCACTTGGAGGAGATATGATTATCATTTCTTTTTGGCAACAATAGCAGCATATGAGTCCTGACACAGCTTCAGATAAAAAAACATTTGGTGAAAGGTGTAAACTGTCACCATTTATGCTTCATTGTAATGGACACCAAAATTCATTACTTCTCTAGCATCTAGGCTTTAATGCCTAGTAACCCCTGATACACTCACTAGAAAAGAAGGTTCAAAACTAGATGGCTATCCAAATGCACATTATACAAACAACGTACCGACAACTCATGTCGAAATTTATCCTGTCCAACTGTAGACAAGCAGGCAAAGGCACAGTGAAGAAGTAGTAGCAACTTATACAAGACATATACAATGACTACTGTAGTACAGCAAAAGCTTATCAAATAACATCTCAATCGAACAAAAAAGGTTAGAACATTCTATAGATGATGAAGTCTATATCTTCAAGATGAAATGTTTGTCAACTCGAAACAAGAGGCAAACAGCTTCAACATATCGAACAATTTGTGTCAACAAGTCGACAGAATAGGACGCAAATGATTTATAATCAAAGATTGGAGGATACCATCATTGCATCAGCCATGCCTGATTCTAGTAGTTCATCTCTTGCAGCTTGATTAGAATTAGCCGATGAGATTCTTTTTACTTCAGTCTTCAGATTATTCAGATCCGTCTTATACTCTCTTACTTTTGCAAGAAGTGAAGCCTTGACATTTGGCGGCAAACTTCGAGCCTCAAGGTCCATTTTGCGAATCTGCAACATTAAAAAAAAAAAAACAGCCACAGTCATCTTAAATCCTATACTGGGAACAAAAGTTCCATCCAACTAAAAATGCTATTACATTACCAAAGCATCAGCATCATCCAATCCTGCTTTTACTTCAGATATTTTCTGTTTTTTCTGCTCTGCATATATTCACAACAAGATCACAATGGAGATCTCTATGAAGGTGGGGAAAAACTTTGACTTGACATTTGTAAGCGGTGGAGACATTTATACAAATCACTCATAGATTACATTTCTTTAGTTTGTAAATGGACCAGGTTTTGAGACATTGACTCCATTTACCTCCATCCAATGCAGGAACAACAAAAGTTGGTTCAATTTCAACTGAATTTGGAACAATTTTCAGATCCCCTGGCGTTTATTCAACTCAATTCGGCCAGAATTCTGCCTCAACTTTTGCAATTTGAATCAATCTCAACTGAATATGGAGCAATTTTTTTAGATCCCCCAGGCAAAAATTTAATTCAATTCAACATGAATTGGCTTGATTCTAACTTAATCTTCTTCAACTTTTGCAATATTGGATCAATATTAACCTAATTCGATACAATATCCCATTAAGTGAAATGTTTAGTTCAAATTGAACTAAGATTGGCAATTATTCAAACACAACAAGGAGAAATTGATGAATTTCAAAATAATTGGGATAGTACATAATTACCGCAACATAAATGAACCCCAATGTCAGCAGTAAAAACCTCGCAAACATACAAAATAATTGACAAAAAACACCGAGAAAAGGGGGAGAATTTTCTGACCTCCATCAAGGATAGTGGCAGAAGTGCATTTTTTGGATAAATTAGCCGAAAGCTCACAGTATTGCCTTTCGTATCCTTCAAAAACCTGACTCATTTTCTCGTCCTCGTTCCCCAATTAATTACCTTCAACGTTAATCACCAATTTCAATCAATTTCTCAGATCAGAACCGAAATTTCTCCACAAAATTGTCCAAAAATCATGCAAAAATTACATTGGAAATAAAAACTGTAATAAAAAATGCAAATCAGAGGGAAATGAGATTAAAATGAAAATTGAGAGTTGAGATGAATGGATCATTACCTTGGAAGCAATGGTGGATCTGCTGATCGGATTGAAAGAGAGAAAGATGAGAATTTTGGTATCTGATCGATCAAACAAATCACAAGTCAGAAAAGGCTTGGGCCTTTTGGCAATAAAGGGAAAGTTAAAGACTAGAAACTTCTGTTGGCGCTCCCCGCCAATTAATTCGGGCAAAAGTACTAAATACTGTCCTTTTCGCTCAAATTACTCGTTTAGTCAATTTTGAATTTGTGTTGATTTTATTTTGGGATAATTTCAAAACCTCTATTGAGATTTCTAACAATTTCACTCACCTCCCCTGAGATTTATAAAATTTTATAAACCTCCTCTAAGATTAAAGTTTTATAACAAAAACAGTTCAAGTCAAAAAAATAACATTAGAAAAGTACTTTGAGGAGAGACATGAAACTTTTATTTCACAAATGACCTTTTGTACTTGTGTAAAAGTTGTATTACAATAGAATTAAAAATATATTAATAAAAGTGAGGGAAGATGAATGCAAATAGTAAAAAACTAAAAAAAAGTAGCAAATGACTTTTTCTCTAAAGTTAGGTCAATGACCAGTGCAGTGAATTACAATGGCTATTTTTTCAAATTTTACCATTTTGCATATAATGTTACAAGAAACATTAAGATGGATTTCACTTTCACTTGAAATAATAAAATTTAAAATGGAAACATAGTGGTTAGGACATTTAAGGAGAGGTTTCTAAAATTATTCCTATTGGAAATTAATATAGGCAATTAAGTAGTTAGGGCACTAATTAATTGTAAATAACTAATTAACGAAGATAGTTGTTGAGTTATTTAATGATGAACAGTAACTTGCAATTATAAAATGGAGCCAATTGATATACTAAATATTGGTTTGCTCTCAGAAATTAATACAAACAAATAGCAATTAATCTAAATTTTTTTCTAAAAACATTCACAATTGTTTTGCAATTACACTTGTAATATTTGTTCTTAATACTAAAGGATATGGATGAATTTCATGATTTTCCCCAGTAGTTTTGACAAGGTTATAGTTTCTACACCTATATTTCATGTTTAGCTTGAGAGATCAATACAAAACCACTATTTTCTCACCTTAAATTTTGTTGATTCAAGTGAAAATGAGATCCATCTTAATGTTTCTTGTTGCCTTTTATATGCAAAATGGTAAAGATCTGAAAAAATAACCATTATAATTCAGTGCACTAACAATTGATTTAACTTTATAGAAAATGTCAGTTGCAACTTATTTTTTGTTCTTCACTATTTGCACTCACATTCCTTCATTTTTATTAATATAGTTTGAATTCCTTTACAATAAAACTTTTATATAAGTATAAAGGGTATTTGTAGAAAAAAAGTTCCATCTCTCTTCTCAAAGTACTTATTAATGTCACTTTTTGACTTGGACTAATTTTGTTATAAAATCTTAATCTTAGGGGAGGGTTATGTAATTTTATAAAGTTCAGAATAGGTAAGTGAAATTGTCAGAAATCTCAAGAGAGGTTTCTAAAATTATGCCTATTATTTTTCCTTTCATGTCAATTTATGTTGATTTATTGATTTTTTCATGCTTACTGCACATAAATGAAAGTGTTAAACTTCCCTTGAGGTTTCATTAAATTACCAATCAAACTATGAACTTTGGCCAAATAGCAGTTTAACCCTTGAAGTTGGATCCTTGGGTTTGACCCTGTGAACTTATAGTATATGCATTATAATGATGGTTAATGAAATTTTAAGGTAGTCTAGCTTTATTGTCTTGTACCTTGTGAATTAGTCACTAGGTAGGGCAATTTTATATTCTAAGTATAGGCATGACATGAACCTTTCAAGCACTATTTTGGGGTTGTTTTTCTGTGGGTTGACCTAATTACGGAGAAAACGAGGAAATTCATTGTTTCGTTAAGGCTTAAGAGAGAACGTCTAGTAGCCTAATTGGACTCGAAAAATGTTCTCTTCAGGCTTTCTAGTGAAGAGGATTCCAATCATGGATGCAACGAACATGACATGTACATAATTTGCTGATGACTATATTTCTAAGAGGGCTTAGGATTTTTGGCCGAATCAAGAGTAATCTCGAGCTCCAATCTGGGTATTTCCAGATGTACCTGTGCCTCTGTCTAACAAGCAATATTTCTATAAGTTGTAGTTGTTATTGGGGGGGGGGCTTTAAAAATTGATGAAACGACTCTCCTACTCAAGATCCTTCGATTGTTCAGGGGTAACAATGGAGATGGATGTGGCTGTGTTGCCTAATCAAATATTTGGATAAGGGATTATCAAAGTGGCTTTCGGCAATGTATTGAATTTAAAAGTGGTTTGAATTTTAATGATATGATGTATATGAGATCAAAAAATGATAGAAATATAAAAATCTATTTGAAAAACCTATTTATAATACAATCAATTTTATTTTATTTTATTTTTTTGCAAATAACAAACTATCCAAACAAGTATTATGTTATGTTGTTTTTCTTGTAAGGCAAGTTTAGTTCCATCTTTTTTTAGCATTAGATTGAATTGTAATAGCAAATGCTATGCATTATTTGCTTTCCTTCACGATTAGTGTAAGTTATTTTAATAAATGTTATTTGGGATTTTTGTCTATATGGGTAGACAAAGCATAACAAGGCATTCATTGTTTTGTTTATTTTTTTATTTTAAATTCTTCATTATTCATTTTTTTCCTTCAAAAGGCTTAGTATGCATATCTATAGTATATACTATTCATCACTTCATGTCTCCTAAAACCTTTTCAATATTTTGACATGTGTCATTTTCTAATATTTTTTGAGTTATTTTATTCTTTAATAAATTCAATTAACATCATCTAATGGTTATTAGTTGGTTTAGTTCAAGTTTTTAAATCCCTAAATTTTAGGTAGAAAAAATATTCAAATAAACTAACTTATTAAAATGTGTATCTAAGTTAACTTTTTACTTTGATTTTTCCCTAAGGGAAAAATATTTTAGTTAAACTAAATTTTTGAATGTTTACTTTAATGTTTCTTACATATTACATTAATCAGCCTATAAGTCTCTACCTTGGCAAATTACAAGGAATTCTACCAATTCAATTTTCAAAGAGTTCTACACCACATTCATTATCACTTTCAAATCCAAAAACAAGTAAAATTAAGTTTATCAAATTTTTTCCTACATATTCACAAGGAATGTTACCCAATTCAACCAAATTTTGAATTACATTCAAATTCAACAAACAAAAAGAAATTACTAAATTACATGTAATTGTTAAGATTTTCAAGTGCCAAAATTGTTAAATACGTTATTGTTAATTACATTATTCCAAAATCCTTTTTTTTTTGGATTGAAGTTTATTTGCCAAATTTTATTTGCTTGCATCATCAACACATTTTTCAAAATTCAAGATTTTTCATAAAATTATCTCAAATAATTCTCAACAAAAGAATATGGATTGCAGTTCAAATCAATCCACAAGAGCATTGATGCAATTAGTCTATTTTATCTAGATCATAACATTTACAAGTTTAATTTTTTTTGTATCATTCCTAATTGAAGACATTGATATAAAGATATGTAAAATCAATATTACACCATATGCATTGCAATGATATGCGATAAAGTAAATTTATACTCTAGAATATCAGAATTATTAATTTAACAAATAATATTAATATGTTTCATATAAACAATTACTTTTAGTTTTATATAACAGATTTTGCTTGAACGGTACCTTAACTCCTTGTTTGGTACGCTAGAAAGGTCTAGAATGGAAAGGTCTTTCCAACTTATTCATTCCATTCTAATGTTTGGTATGGACCATTTCCCCTAAAAGAAAACTCTTTCCCCCTAGAAAGCTTATTCCAACTTTTTCCTGGAATCCCATTCCTCACAAAAATCTAGAGAAAGGCCATTCCAACTCTATCTAGTAGATACCCAAATTATAGAAGTCAAGATTATCCTTCTATATTCTATATCTCTATTTCCTGTGTACCTATTTATCTTTATATATATATATTAATTTGTCATTTATTTTGTCAAATATTAGGTCTATTTTGTGAGTTTAGTTAATAAGTCTACTACTTTTTTACTTAGGAATAATTTTAATTATATTTAATGACTTTTCTTTCTTTTTACTTTGAAATAAAATATTCAGTTGACATTTTTAATATATTTTTATTCACAAAATCGGATTATATGATAACATTTGTTAATTTAAACAAACAACAACATGCCAAAATACATTCATATGAAATTTAAAAAATTAAAAAAAAAGAAAAGAGTAAACCCACTAGACTATCTGTTAAGGTACAATTACATTTTTCTATTTACAAATAGTTTTAAAACCATCCAGAAGCAAATCAAGGGTAAAGAATTTAACGTGCATGAATAACGGATTTAACATGCATGAAAAATACATGGGATTCAACATACATGTAATTTAAAATTTTAATTTAGTTACAACTGGTATTCACCTATTACAATTGTATTACAGTTAGTATTCATCTATTGTAATTGTGTGCTATTATAAAGTTATGTTTTCACTTAATAAGTTATTGTGATTTTATGCTATTAAAAAGTTATTTATTAATTAATAATTCATTTGTCTCTAAATCAAGATGTGTATAGAATGTTACATATAAGGGCAATTAAGTCAATATAGTAGTTTTTACTATTCCATTCTGACTTCTCAATATGATTATACCAAACATGGGAAAAGAAATTAACATTCCATTCTGATTTGGTTACCAAACACTGGAATGATAAATTTTTTCCTCTCCATTCTAGCAAGAAAAGAATTCTGGGTGGAAAGGCCTTTCTATTCTAGATTTTCCATCGTACCAAATGAGAAGGGTATTTAATTGGTCACGTACAACACAAACTCTATTTGATAAATCAATTCAATACTTAAATTTAATGTGTTCAGATTTTAAAATATTCAAATGCATTAAATACAACATTTTAATTTATTAAGTGTCACTGAAAAATTAAGACAAAACATACTCCAAAAGTTAAGTGATAAGTTATTCACTTTATCACTTAATGTGACGTACATTCAGATGTATTAGATTTAGGGTGCGTTTGATAAAACTGAAATCTGAAAATTAAAAGTTTTAAATCTGAAATCTGAAATTTGAATTCATTAAGTGATTAAATTGTTAAATATTAGATCTAATACATTTAAATGTATATCACATTTAGTGATAAGTGAAAAGCTTATCACTTATTTTTGGGAGCAAATTTTGCCTAAAAAATTCAGATGTTTTATTTTTGATTATCAAATGCATCTAAATGGTTAAGATCTGAATTCATTAAGTTTTGTACTGAACAATTGACTAACTTAATAGATTTAGATTTCAACTCTCAGATTTCATACTTTTATCAAACATACCTTTAGACTTGTGATAAACAAGCATAAATGATCTTTTGTGGCTTTGTATCTGATTTAAAAAAGTTCAAACTAAAGGTAATTTCTATCATGTAAAAATTAATTATCATTATTCTATAGCATGCATCTTATATTCTTACACATATTTTATTTCAAGAAAAGTATAGCACAATATTATTTCAATATGTGTAATCATGCAAAAGTCATACTTTTATGTTTATTATTCCAACTTCTCAAACTACAGTTTAGCTACTAGATTCTCCATTAATGTAACGTGTTTGAAAATTGACTCTATTAAAAGGACCTACATTTTTTGAGAATAATAAAAAATTTGGAAAATAATTAATTTTTGTATATTCTTTTCCAAACCTCACCGTCCATTTGATGTTGAACTACATGTAATTATATGGATTTAGATAGCTTTTTATTATGAAAAAATGTTGAGTAATTTATTCTAAAATAATGATGAACTATATTATGAAAATAATGTGGAACTACATTTAATTATATGGACTTTAGATAACTTTTCATTATGAAAATAATTGAATAATCTATTCTAAAATTTTAATTACTTTTTTAATAAAAGTGTAAGTCTCGTGCTGATTAATGCTAGTATAGATAATATGCAGATGTTTGACGACTAAAGCTAGTTTGCATTGGGCTAAAACAAAAGCACTACTGCATATTTGATTTTTAATTCTTCATTGTTCATTTTGTTTCTTCAAATGACTCAATATGCATATACAGACAGTATACGGATATTTGACGACTACAGCTAGTCTGCACAGAGCTAAAACGAAAGCACTGCTATGTGTTTGATTTTACTTTACTATGTAGTCATTCCTATGTACTGAGTTACTACTCCCTTCATCCCATTGTCATGTTAGTTATGACGATGGCGGGATTTATTTGGGATTAGAAAATAAAAAATATATATATAGGGACTAAAATGGGCTAAGCCCATTTGATCCCGCCCAAATACCCAAATTAATCCCATTTTATTTATTTTTTAAGAAACACTCTTTTTTTTTTCTCAATCAAATATCTCAATATTGTCTTTTCTTTTTATATTATTTGGTTTGTTTATATAACTTTGTAAAAGTTCTACACTCTTTTTTATAAATTATGCGATAAATTCCCAAATTAAATAAATTTTTCTAAATACGAAATTTATAAAAGACCAACTTCATATAAGTGGATGATTCTTTTTGGGAATTCATGTTGATTAAATAAAAATCTATTGATCACCAAAATTTAATTGTCTCCAAAATATATCTACTCATCTACGTTATTTTATTTCTTAACTTTCAAGACCCAGTTTAAAAATTTTTTCAATTCTAAGGCCATTCCAATTCAATAAAATTCTATCAAGAATAGAATTTTGTAATGATGGAATTTTGTAGTTATTAGAGAACACATGATGCATAAGTGCTAATTTACCTAACATCTACTACAACCTTATAATATTAATTTACCAATTTTGAGAAAAAAATGAAAAGAAAGATTATTTGTCATTTTAATATTATTTTAAGGGATAATTTCAGAAACCTCCCTTGAGATTTCTGACAATATCACTTAGTGCCCCTAAGGTTTCAGAAATATCACTTAGCTCCCTTATTTTCAAATTTTTATATCATTTCAAACCCAATTCAAAATATACTATTAAAATAGTCATTTTAAGAAAAAGAACATAATTTCTTTCCAATATTGCCCTTCGGTTGCCTTGCTATTACAAATTAAAAAGCATATTAATCAAAATTTTCAAAACTAAGGCAAAAGTATGAGGTATAAATATGATGGAACATAATATAGCAGTTGTTACCATAAAAACAAAATTTTTTAAATTGACAAAAAGGAAATTTTTATTTAAAATGTTTTAAAACCAGAAAAATAAAATTTGTTGTCTTTTTTAAGGTTCAATTGTGTACTACTATAATTGGGGATTGATTATTTTGGCAAAAGTGTAGATTTTTCTACTAAAGTGTTGCAATCTAGGGATTGATAATGATTTTAAAACTTTGATGTTGAATACATATTTTTTTTGATATGCTAATTAGGTACTTTTTAGGTTTTCTTTAAGGTGCCTTTTGGGTTAGAATAAAGAAAATTTTCATTTTATGTAAGCTAATTTGAGTGAATTTATAAACTTTTATAAATTATTTAATATTTTCATTTTTTCTATATCAATGGCTTGAAAATTTAAAAGGAAAAGTGTTTAAAATTGTATCAGTAACTTATTGAGATGGCTATAAAAATTAATTTGTAATCCTCTCAAGATGCAAAAAAAAAAAGAAGTTATTTTATAAAGTATTATGATGATTTTATTTGTTTTGTAAATTATTTGTCATGACAATTAAGGAAATACAATAAAAGGGTAATTTTGGAATGAAATTATCAATACACTCCAAAAACTAGTTTTTTAGTATTATATTTTGAATGGGGTTAATAATGATATAAAACTTTGAAAATAAGGAGGTAATATTTTGAAACTTCAGGGTGTTAGATGATATTGTTAAATACCTCAAGGAGGTTTCAAATTATCCCTTATTTGAATAAATACATGGGAGTCCCAAATAAATCCCATACATACCCATATTTTAAATGGGTATTATTGGGTATATCGATAAGGCCCAATACCCATATTCTAGATCCATCCAAATTAAATTTGGGTATGGGATCCCAATGGGTCTTGGGTAGTTTTGACACCTCTAGTTATGACGATGCTTTAGAGAACAATATATCATGTTGTTGCCTTGTGCCAAATCTTGATATCTATGATACATGTTGGGCAATGGCAAGAATGAGTTTATGAATAAATTTTCATGACCCTCGAGCTCGTTTATTAACGAGTCGAAATAGTGGCTCGATAGGCTCGATTTTGAGGGACAAATTTGTTATTTTTGTTTTAATTGTATATGACCATGATTTTCCCAACTATCAATATAAAGTCAAGTTGATATTAGTGAATTCCTTTTCATCTATTGGGGTATAATTGATTCCATTTTATTTTTGAAGCACATTACTAAGTTAGAATAGCTTCGTATCCAATGATTGATTGCATATATTGTTCATTCCAAATTGTGAATTTCATCTAATACCAGTATCAAGTCATTAATAATTGAACATTCTTAAGTTCCGTTTGTTGTCAAATAAATAATTTTACAGTTACAAGTTGTTGAACATTAAGGTGACTGAGAATTGGTTAGAACCTTATGAACTAATGAAGAATATATGAATCATTGGCTAACTTAATACATAAAAAATAGTGCAATAGCAACTAAATTTAACTGGAGAATTGTTATAGAGCTTAAATCGATCCAAACTTAATTTAGAGTTCATTTTATTAATTTAGAATTTATTTTTCGAGTTCGACAAGTCGAGAGAGCTCGAGCTCGATTTTCAGCTCGATAATGTTATCGGCAGCTCGATAACATTATCGGCGAGCTCGAACTGGAGCTCGGGCTTTACCTGTATGGTAATGATATGACATGATTGGATGCAATTAATGCTATTGGGCAAATGATGTTCGAACTAACAATCTACATGTGCCATATTACTAATGTAATGTGGAAATTCTTATGATGGAATGTTATCTCAAAGCTTTAGAAACAAGGAACCAATTAGGACCAAGTAGACAAGAACCTAGGAGTCATACATAAGGACTATCAAGATGAGCAATTGCTCCTGAGAATAACTAATATTGCAACAAATGTGTAGCCAGAAGAGTATTTCTGCCAAAAGCAAGTAAGCATATATACAAACATACATACATATGTGTATGTATGTGTATTAAATAAGCCGTCTCTCCTTTCACAAAGGAAGTATACATAGGATATTGCCAATTAATTTGTGATATCCAATTAAAAGTTGCTAGTATAGAATTTATTTAGGAAGAACCTCTCTTGAAAATACTATCTGATTTATATAATACAATAGCAAAGATGTCTACTACTTTTGAGGACAATAGGAAAGAGGACAATGGATTCAATTGTTTACATTTCTTGCAGACTCAGTCCCTCCTTGATTTCTTGTTCAGGGAACGAGAAAGAAAGAGGGGCTGAGTGAGACGGAAAGGAGAAAATGGGTAGCAAGGGAAGGGGAGGAGGAGGATGGGGGAGAACATAGGAGAGGAGGAGGAGGGAATGAGAGAACGAAGGAGGAGGTAGGGAAAGAAAAATGAGGGAGGAAGCGAGGGGGAGAGGGAGAGAGAGGGAGGGAGGGAGGGAGGGAGAGAGAGGGAGCGAGAGAAGAAGGGAGGGTGAGACCACGGTGGCAGCAACCCGGAAGAGATTAGGAAGAGCAGCAGTGGAGCAGTGATATATAGAGGAAGGAAAGGAAAAAAATAAAGAAAAAGAAAAAGAAAAGAAAAGAAAGTTTTTCAATTTTTGCAAACCCTCAAATATACAAATTTTTCTACAATTCTATGAGCTATCATTTGCATAGATAAATGTTAAAATAATTTTAAATAATGAATCTATCTTCTTGAAAGTTACAAAATCAATTGGGAGAAAAGAAGAATAGGATCATAGGATTCATTTGTCTAAAGTAATTTCAAGATCATGATTCTATCTTCTTGAAAGTTACAAAATCAATTTGAGGAACAATAGCAAGATCATAGGATTAGACCAACAATAAAAACTATGTTGTATTTGTTATGTTTTTATTAGCCAATAGGACATAGAAATAATTGTGAATAACGCAAAATGCCATATTGACCAAAAATATTAGTCCTTTCAATTAAAAACTGTATAATTTTCCATATTATGTCTTAATATTATAAATGTCTTAGTCATCATACACTTAATTTTATCTTTCGGGTGAAAATTAGAAAGAATTATAGAAAGGTCTAAATTAATAATACATAAGATTTGAAATCTAGACTACCAAAATATTCTCTTAGTTTATAAATGATAGAGATAATGAATTACAAGATTCAATGGTCCACTGATCAGAGCATATAGTGAAAAGGCCCAAAGTAACCTAAAAGGAGGGTGAATTAGGTTGATTGAAAACCTAAATTTGATTGAGACAATTTTACAAAATTTAAATTTACCAATTAATTTAGGTGATCACACAATTATCTAAGCACCAATAAAGTAGAATAAATATAGAACAAACAATAAAAAAATTGAACAAGTAAAATAAAAAGAGAAATTGAGATAGATAGAAAAGAAATTGCAAACCAATCACGTCCAAGTTTCTTCTAAACTTGAAGTGTAGACCACTATTGAGATTCTTCAATTTGGTGAAACAAACTAATCTGTGTAATGTAGGGATCACATTTTGCTCACCTCAAACTCTAATTAGTCAAGGTAGAAGGTTTTACAACTAATTCTAGTAAACTCTCACAAAGTTACAAATTAAATGGACACTCACAATTGAAAAACTTACTAGATTTCACCTAACAAAGAATATAAGGTAGTCAAGGAGAGTATTTTCTAGCTAAAATCACTTTTAATAACTTGTAATCAATGCTGGCAAAAGTCTCTTACATTCTCAGGTTTTATGATTTAAATAGGACTCCAAAAGGTGTTTCAATTTCTTCTCAAATAGTCAAGCATTAAATGCAGGAGAAACTAGTCGTTGAGAGTATCGGACGTCAAATCCTTAAAGTTGTGTTTGATGCAAACATTCAATTATCTCAAATGAAAATCTTCTCAACATCTATCGGACGGCCAAAAGCCAAGTTCCGTCTGACAGAAACAGAGAGCTAGAGTTTTGCTTTTGAATTTATCAAACGGCCGATGGTTTCGATTTGCATCCAGTAGAGTGCCCTGCCTATCGAACATCCTACAATTTCTGTCCGCATTTGAAAGGCTGCATCCAATAGTTGCTCGTTGTATGTCAAATGTCCAATCCACTAACTTGCGTCCGATCCTAGCATCCAACAAACATTAAGCTTTTGGTTCCTTTCTTGACTTAGTTCAATTCTTTTTGTTTTAGATCAAATACCTAAACTATATTATTCCACTTGAAAAACCATTAGTATAAATCATTATTTTGTTTAGTTATCATCAAAATTAAGGATCAAGTTCAACATTCTTCCTCTTTTTGATGATGATAAACTAAATGATGATTTTGTGTGAACAATAGGATATAAACACTTTAAAAGATTCCCTCTCAGAACAAACATAAAAAATCATCATTAATTATTTTCTTCCCATTTTATCATCAATCAAAAACTTGTGAAAAAATGATAAAATTGTTTGAAATAAAATTTGATAGAATTCCACTTAAAAATGGTTAAGAACCCATCTGGCAGCATAGTTAAAGTTCAAAAACAGCCAACTATATGCCATAATATCCATAATCAGCCATAAACAATATATAAACATCAATAACATTCATAAACAGCCAACAATATATGCCATAGACATTTTTAAATTAATCATCAAAATATCCATAATGAAAACATCCATAATATCCATATTAAAAGTAGTAAGAACATAATATAAACATCATAGCAAACGAGAAATATTAGCAAAGTAAGGTCTAGACAAACATAATCCTAGGGATACCTATATGACCCTAGAATTCTATATGTGATGATGGGCAGCTCCTGTTAAATCCAACTAAAAATCATTTTCCTCTATATCCAAATCTGACTTTTGAATTTGCTGAGTAGAGGTACATGCTTCTTGAGTCAGAGTTGGCTCAGGAGTTTGTGAAATTACAGCACCCTCTTAATAAGAAGTTCCACCCATTTTATGATATTGCTCATATTGAGTAGGCAAGGACATATAGGCATCTTCTTCTTGAGTAGTGCTCATGAGGAGGCTCTTCATGTTCAGGAAGTTGGTCAGTTACTTCGGAGTCTTCACCATGTGCAATCCATGTTCCAAAAGAATCAGATGTTGCTTTAGGTCTAATAAGGTACTCATCATGGGATCAGAGGACTGAGTTCGGAAAGGGTAATGACACCCAATTATAGGACATTTAGAAGGTCTGGATGATGACGTTGGAGACCCGAGAGGATCATGGACTCGTTTTGTACGATATCAGAGGTTGATTCTTTCTTAAGACGTTTCAAAATATTTGATGTTGTTTCTTTCAAAATAGGCCTTGGTGAAGAAATGAGTTGCATTGTCTTTTGAGAGAATACTGATAAGAGGACATTAAAATATTTAAAAATAGGAGTGAGAAATTTTGTATAGGAAAGTGACCGACGACTGTCAGTAGTAAGCTTGATTAGAAAACGACATTGAACAAAGCTAAAATCCACTCTAATTTTCTCCATAAAATAGTGAAGTAAGTAAAATTCCATTTTGTTTGGATTGGTTCGATGGCCATCAATTGGACCCAATAGATTAGAGATCAAAATAAAAAGTACGGGGTGTAAAGGATCAAGGTTATCCAATTTAGCATCAATAGGAGTGTTAAAGCGAGATTTAAAATATACCATCAATTTTGCAGCATCAAAATGATTGTAGGAGTTAGGAAGCTCTTTATATGAGAAAAATTTATTATTTTGCACCTATAACTTTCTTCAATTTTGGTATTGAGAATTTGATTAACCAAATTAGGGTCAAAGCAAAGAACAACACCATTGACTCAAAAAATAATTTTAGAAGATGCATTGCCTTTTCTCATATTAGCAAAGAACTGATAAACCATTTTAGGGTAATAGACATTGGGAAAGATTAAGAAATAAGACTATTTCTGAAACTTAAAGTGATCAAGGACCCATTTGAGATTATATTTACAAAAATCAGAGATATCTATTGACCTTTGAGTGATAAGCCCCTTTTGAGATACTAAGGCATAGCGATCCTCAGCTTCCTGATTAATGAACTTGAGGAGTGGCTACGATTGATGTTGTTGCTACTCCTTTTGTTGTAGTTGAGCATCTCTTCCTCGTTCTCATAGAGTTCTTCAACCAGATGGTGGTTCATCAGAAGTGTCTTTTCTTGCAATGCATTCGACATAGGAGGATGATCCTCTTGTGTGTACCATGATGGTGAAATGTGTAGAAATGTTGATGAAAACGACCTCTATAGATGCAACTAATTACTCCGAAAGTGATAAAATAGGACGAATTCAGTTTAGAGGAGGATTCTGAGGGATTTGGAAAATTTTAGAATTTTTGGATTTTGTAATTCAAAGTAGTTTTTGATGAGATGAAATCAAGGTTTGGAGGTGTGGAGAAGTGATTTTGCAGATCAATTCAGCTAGAAATCATGAATTTGAAGAGAGAGAAGCTAGGGTTTAAAAATGTGCATCCAAGAGCTTGAAGGGTGAATTTGCAAATGAAAGTCCAAAACTTTTTTAAAACCCGTTTTTTGTATGTGTTGGATGGCTGAATGACACTTGTGCGTTCGACAAATACGTCCGAACCTTTAGAACTAGAAAATTACATAAGAATGCTATCGAATGTCCGTTCTTTAGCATCGGACGTCCCATGGATATTGACATAGAAAAATATTAATTTCTTTCCAAAATACCTAATTTTGATCTCAAATATAAAAATTGACTTAAGGGTAAGGTTTTTGTGATAATATCAGCAATTTGATCTTTTGAACAACCATAGGTAATACAAATTTCTCCTCTTTGAACCAAATCGTGAATAAAGTGATGCTTAATGTCTACTGTTTGGTCCTAAAGTGTTGAATGGGATTTCTAGTCAAATTGATGGCACTAGTATTATCACAAAACATAGGTACAAAATCATATTTCAAATAAAAATCAAGCAAGGTATGTTTCATCCACAGTAATTAAGCATAACATACACCAATAGCTATGTATTTGGCTTCCATCGTAGACAATGAAATTGCACATTGTTTTTTACTAAACCAAGAAACCAAGCAATCATCAAGAAAATTACAAGTATCACTAGTACTTTTTCTATCTACTCTACATTCGATAAAATCGGTATCTAAAAAACCAACTAAATCAAAATTCTTAGACTTAAGATACCACAAGCCATAATTCAAAATTCATTTCAAATATCTAAAAATACGTTTAACAATCATTAAATGAGACTCCTTAGGACATCATTAAAATTTAATACACAAACATATGGCAAACATAATATCTAGCCTACTTGTGGTTAAATAAAGTAGCCTACTAATCATAACTCTATAGGATTTTTCATCTATTTTGGTACCTTCCTTATTCTTATTGACATTTGTTGATTTGCACATTGGAGTTATCACTTGTTTTAAGTTTTCCATGCCAAACCTCTTGAATATTTCCTTCGTGTATTTGGCTTAGTTGATAAAAGTCCCCTCTTGAGTTTGATGCAATTGGGGTCAAGAAGAAATTCATCTCCCCCATCATGCTCATTTCAAACTCCTTTTGCATAATTTTAGAAAATTTTTTACATAAACACTCATTAGTAGCACCAAAAAGAATATCATCAACATATATTTGTACAACCAAAAATCATTCAAATAATATTTTGTAAAAAGAGTAGTGTTTACAACTTCTCTTTTAACCATTTTTGATAAATAAAAAATCACTCATTCTTTGATGCCAAATTTTTGGGTCTTGTTTCAAATAATATGAACGTTTTGATAATTTGAAAATTTGATTTGAAAATTTTTCATTTTCAAGTCAGGGAGGGGAGTTGTTAAATAAAAACTTCTTATTCAATAAAGCCATTGAAAAAAGCAATCTTAATATCCATTTGAAACAACTTGAAATCTTTATAGCAAGTATAAGTAAGAAACATTCTAATAGATTTTAATCTAACAACTGGGGCAAAGGTTTTATCAAAATTAATTCTCTCTTCTTGAGTATAACCTTTAACAACTAATTTAGCCTTATTTCTAACAATCTCACATTTATCATTTAATTTATTTCTAAAAACCCATTTAGTTCAAGTTATCAGGTGATCTAGAGGTCTTTCTACCAAAATCCATACTTTATTATTTTCAAATTGATTTAGTTCCTCTTGCATGGTTATAATTTAACAATCATCTTTAAAACCTCATTCACATTCTTTGGTTCAATTTGAGATAGTAAAGCAAAATTATCAATTAAAGGTCTAGTGATAGAGCAAATTTTTACTCTCTCAAATGGATCATCTATTATTAGCTCTTTTTGATAGTATTGTGCATACTTTCAAACCTTAGAAAGATCTTAGAGTTTCACCATCCTTTTTCTTTCTTCATCTTCTTCTACACTTTGAGTTGCTCTCTTTTGGTACACCTTCTTCATGTTGAATTGTCAATCTTTCAAGTTCTTGTTGTAAATCTATATCATCATCTTCATAAATTTCCTTGGTAACAATATCATTAGTTTCATCAAAGGTGACATGAATAGTTTTTTGTCTACAATAAGAGTACTTCTATTGTACACTCTGTAAACTCTCTTATCACTTGAGTAATTTAGAAAAGATGTTTTCATCCATTTTCTTGTCAAACTCATCAAGATGTTCTTTAATATTCAAAATAAATTACTTACAACCAAAAAGTTTAAAATAACCAACAATAGACTTTTTACTAAATATGAGTTCATAAGAAATTTTATCCAAAACAGGTCTCGAAAGTACTCTACTCACAACATAACAAGCCATATTGATCTCTTGGTCTAAAAATATTTTGGCAAATTACATTCATTTCTCATAGTTCTATCGGCTTATTGAAGAGTCCTATTATTTCTTTCAGCAACACCATTTTGTTGTGGGACTTTAGCAGCCAAAAATTCATGAGTAATACCATTACGATTACAAAATTTTACAAAACCATAATATTTAAATTCGGTTGTGTTATTATTTCTAATTTTCATAATATTTAAATTTAAAGATTTTGAACTTTGGTAAATAGGATAACAAAATTTTTGAAAGCGTTCATCTTTGTGAACGAGAAATAGTATCCAAGTGTACCTAGAATAATTATCAATAATTAAAAAAGCATGTCTTTACCACTTAAACTTGTGACTTGAGTAGGTCCAAATAAATCCAAATGTAAAAGGCTATGTATGGATTAGTTGTTTTTGGAGATGCTTTCAAAAACACTACTATAGCATTTGAAATGTGAAATACAATTACTGTAGATGTCTTTGGGGTGTTTTTTAGAGTGTTTTTGGGGTCATATTTTGGATATATTTTAAAATTAAAAATTTATTTGGGAATTTTTTAAAAATCAGCCTTCTTCTTCCTCCTTCCCTTATTTACCCACCCACCCCTACCACCACCTACCGCTACCCCTACCTCCATCCTTCCGTCCCTTCCCCTCCTCGCAGCCCCCCTCCCTCTCCTCTCCTCTGGTAGTGCGTCACGACCAGTAGTGGCGCGACCACTCATCGCGATGCATGACTAGTTACCAGTGACCAAAACGAAGAGGGATGGGGGTCGCGGGGGGAGGAGGGGGGAGAGAGAAAGGGAAGGTGGAGGAGGGAGGGAGGGACAAAGAGAGGGGGAGGAGGTGAGGGTGGCGGTAGATGATGGTGGGTGTGGGTGGTGGTGGTGGGGTTAGGGTAGAAGAAGAAGGGGTAATTTTTTTTTTATTTGTGTATGTGTGAGTTGTTTTTGAAATACTTGTTTGAAAAGGTGTTTTTGAGATTATTTTTGGTTGGTGTATTATTGTAACATTTGGAAGGTGAAATACAAGTTTTTAAAAAACAAGTCAAAAATAAGCAATTTAAACAAAGTCGAAGTTCCAAAGACCTTGAAATAGAAACACAATTTTTTAGTTTAAAAAAGGCATTGGTTTGTTTTCCAAATTGACAAACATCACAAATTCTATCTTTTTCAAATTTGGTTTTTAGTAAACCTCTAACAAGTTCCTTTTTGGAAATCTCATTTAGTAAATCCATGTTAAAATGACAAAGTTTTCTATGCCACAACCAAAGATCATCATTTGAAACTTTAAGACATTTAATCTTGCTATCATCAACTTTTCCAAGATAAATCACATAAATATGATTGCATCTTTACCCTTTAAACACAACACTGAAACTAGTATCAAGACTTAAATACTCATGCTTCTTGAGCAACACATACAAGTTCCTATCACATAATTAACTAAGATTTAGCAAATTGTAACCCAAATTATCAACCTAGAGCATATTTTGAATAAAGGTTTCACTATTTTTACCAATATCGCCTATTCAAATGGTTTTGGCCTTTATGTCATCCCCAAATGTGATGACATTACTCTTTGATTTGAATCTGATAAATTGAGAGGCATCTTCAGTCATATTTCATAAACACCGACTATCCATGTACCATTTTGATTCTTTAGAGGTGTTCTTTAAGCAAATCCACTCAAGAAATCAAGAAATAATGTTTGGTACCCTTTCATTTTTTTGAGTCCAAATGTATTAGTATAAGTTCTAACCATCCATATTGCCTTCATGCCCTTTCTCATATTCTTTCTTGCATAATAATTATTTTCATATGCTCAAATTGACAACAATAATTACAAATAGCACTAGTTTCTTTCACAATAGTAGCTTTAATAAAACTTACTCATCTTTTTCTAAGAATAGTAAACTCATTTGCACCGAGAAAATTTTGGTTTTCTTTCTTATGTAATAAACTTTGTTTTTCATTTTGAAGGAATCATTCAAATCATCCATTCTTTTTCTCAATAAATTTTGTTCTTTCTTGATTTTCTCATAAAACTTTATTCTATCATCCAGTTTCTTTTTCAAATCATTTTGATTGCAAGCAATATTAACTTTGAGTTTTTTTAAATCATCATTTTTCTTTTTCAATCTTTTATTTTCTTGAAAAAGTTTTGAATTTTTACTAAGCAAGGCATTGGTTTTAATTTTCAACTCTTTGTTTTTAGCATAAGATTCTTTCAAGCCCTCATGCAATTTAATCATAAATGATCAAGATCATCACCATCATCTCTTTCAAAGGTAGAGTAACTAGTTGATATCTCATCATCACTAATGGTTATAAATGCCATTTGAACCATTTCTTCCTCTTCTTCGATCTCTCCATTTGAATTCCATTCATTCTACCTGATTTGAAAATTGTTGAATATTTGTCTTCTTTCTCCTTTTCCATCATTCTTCTTCTTCATAGGGCATTCATTTATATAGTTGCTCCGCTTATCCACATTCATAGTATTTTTCATTTTATTTCTTGTTTGCCTCTTGTTTTCTCTTTCCTCTAGAGGTGTTGAATCGATTTGAATTTTTGTTATGTGATCCACTTCTTCTAAATGTTCTTTTGTTGGAGAAGATCTTTTTGAAACTTTTGGCAAGAAGAGCCAAATTATTGTCATACACATTTACATCCTCACCATCAATAGAGAGTGTGTTACTAAAATGGTGATTCTTGTCTAATTTTGGATCTATGTCTACCGGTGACTTCATCTAAAATGGTGATTTTATAAGGACTCTCATTAACTATGGACCACAACTCTATATCTATAGATTTTAAGAATATTTTCATTCTCTTTTTCCAACTAACATAATTTGCCCCCATTGCATATAGGAGGTTTAAAGATGGATTAACCCTCTAAAAACAAAGCATTGTAGGTTGGCATGATCTACTCCTAAGCCTATTGAGTTTAATCTCTAGAAGACTAAGTTCTGATACCAATTGAAAAGGTCCAAAGCAACCTAATAGGAGGGTGAATTAGGTTGATTGAAAACCTATTTTTGATTAAGACAATTTTGCATAATTTAAATTTACCAATTAATTTAGGTAATCATACAATTATTTAAGCACCAATCAAGTAGAATAAATGTAGATCAAATAATGAAAAACAATTAAACAAGTAAAATAAAAAGAGAAATTGAGATAGAAAGGAAATTGCAAACCAATCACTTCCAAGTTTCTTCTAAACTTGAAGTATAGTTCACTATTGAACTTCTTCAATTTGGTAAAGGAAACCAATCTTGTACAATGTAAGGATTATCTTTTGCTCACCCCAAACTCTCATTGGTCAAACCAAAAGTTTTACAACTAACTCTAGTAAACTCACACAAAGTTACAAATTAAATGATCACTCATAATTGAAAACTCACACACTAGATTTCACATCACAAGGAGTACAAGATTGTCAGGGAGAGTATTATCTAGTTAAAATCAATCTTAATATCTTGTAATGAACTTATGGGTTAATAGGACTTGAAAAAGTGACTCAATTTCTTTTCAAATGGTCAAGTATTAAATGCAGAAGAAACTAGTCATTGGGGTCCAAATGCCTGATTCTTAAAGTTACGTCCGAAGCAAGCATCCAATGGTCTCAAGTGAAAATCTTTTCAACATCTATCAGATGGCCGATAGTCAAGATGCGTCTGATAGTCATTGCATCCGATGAAAATAGAGAGCTAGAGTCTTGCTTTTGAATTTATCGAGCGGCCAATTTGTGTCCAATAGTTGCATCCGATAGAGTGTCCTGTCTCTCGGACATCCTACAGTTTTTGTCTATGTCTGGTAATTGCTCGTCTGATCCATTAACTTGTGTCCGATCCTAGTGTCCGACAAAATTAAGCTTTTGGTTCCTTTCTTGACTTAACTCAATTATCTTTGTTTTAGATCAAATTCCCAAACTACATTATAACACTTGAAAAACCATTAGTTTAAATCATCATTTTGTTTAGTTATCATCAAAATTAAGGACCAAGTTCAACATTCTCCCCTTTTTGTTTAGCGTAAGTTGTTTTAATGAATGTTGTTTTCACTATATTGAATCCACAGCTGGATTCGAGGCAAAAGCTAGAGCAATGGATTGGTGAGGCTGATCCGCAGCTGCCTAGCTTGGATCTATCCATGGGTCCTTGTCAGTTAGCTATGCAAAGTTTTGGTCGTTTTCCTATTTTCATTTTATTTTGTTTCCTTTTTAGTTTAGACTACTTGTAGCCTATAAATAAGCATCTTTGGGGTTTTATTATTCAGACTTTTTGATAATGATGTTAAAATTTGTAACACTTGTTTTGTTCGTTGGTTTTACCATGAACCTTTAGGTGGGCCAGAGGTTTTAGAATCTTGTCAATTCTTTTTTCGTTTTTTTTTTTTTTTGGGAGTTGATTGTGCATCGCCCCTAATTTTTCTTCCATAGAGGTTGCTTATGTGACTACTCCGGTTTGTCACGCTACCGTACCACAATTATCAAAGTGGTTTTTGGCAGTGCCATTGAATTTAAAAGTGGTCTGAGTTTTGCAAATTTTGTCAAAAAATTGGACATCTTGAAAGTTCATGCTTTAGTAAGCATCCAAATTTGAACAAGAAGATGGTAATCCAAAAGTTAAATAGACATATGTAACAAAATAGCAGGTTAATAACTCTCTTTTGATTTTTGAAAGAAAAGCAGCAGCCTTAGTTGGAGATTGGTTCAGCCTTAGTTGGAGGTTGGTTCGTGTAAGGCAGATCAAAAATTTGCTGGCATAATATTCTTCTACGCAGCAATCGACAAAATTGGGCGCTAATTCTATTTGGACAGCCACAAGGCAGCCCTTGTTTTGTTTATACATTAAGACAAACTAATGTTGATGCTGCTACCTGGTTGATTATCTCAAATTCCTTTGAGATTTTGAATCAATATTCTGATTTTCTTCATCTCGTCCAATTCTTATTAATGATTAGAGTTTAATTCCACAAGAAAGTCAATAAATGATATTGTTGACCATTTGGTTTTAGCAAAATTTGATGGTGAGAGGGAAGATGTTATTGTTATACCTGACTAACTGGTTGCTAATAGTGATTTTCAGCAGAGCTCAATCAATATAGAGAATGCAGTTGTTGACGTCTCTTCAATTGATTAATTGCTTGATCCTGATGTTAATCATAAGAATCAAGTAGGAGTAATAAGGTGAAAGAACCAACAAAAATTCAAAGAATGAAGAAGGAAGGTCAAAGAAAGGTCACTCTGGATGGAAGGAATTGAAAATCAAATATTGAAAGACTGGAAAGTCAGCTCAAAAGCACATGACTACAAATAATGATGGGGAAACAGAATAACAAGAAGAAACACCAAATCCAAATGTATTTGAAGATTTAAATGTAGGAAATTTGATGCTCAAGATCAAAAAAAGATATTACAATATCTTAAAGATTTCCAAAAAAAAATCCATTTTCAGTTGAAAATAAATAAAACATCTTCCGTACACTACAGTAGCTCGTATGATTTAAAGGGTGTCACCGTGTCACCACCCGCGGCTGACTGTACAGTTGTACTTAATCATAGTATTATGTAGACCCTGTTCACCTTTTTATTGCAATGCAAAGGGGGAATGCATCTACTTAGACTAGGGGCGAGAATCGAATTTGAATTCGGTATTCAGTAGGGTGAAATCGGTATTTTTGGATAAATGACCAGTAAAAATACCGACTGAATTCGAATTCGAATTACCGATTTCCCGATTTCAATTTCAATTCGAATTCAATTCAGAAATCGGTATTTTACCAATTTAACCGAATTCACAAAACAATTATTTAAAAACACAATGGAAAGAAAATTACAAAGTTTTAAATCAAACAAACTCCCCAAATTATTGAGCATCGAAGCAAATAAAAATGCATTTGCTTTTATCAAAGTTGATATGAATTTTCCTAACCCAAATTAGGCATTTCACATTTAATTTTATCTTTCAATACATTAGGTATTCGGAAAATCGAATATGAAATCGGTAAATATTTACCGAATTACCGAATTGAATTCGAATTCGGTAAAACCGAATTGAAAAATTCGGATTTTCCGAATTACCGATCGAATTACCGAATTACCGAATTCAATTCGAATTCGGTTGGTAATTCGGTATTCGGATTTTTTGCACACCCCTAACTTAGACCCACCTTGTGAGATTATATCATACGTTTATTCTTAATCGTTGTAATCTATCTTGACTGCACCTAAATGTAAATTTGTCTTTAGTGCAATATAAAATAGATACCTACTCATAGTGTTTTTAAAGGAACGTATTACTCTTTACAAGACCAAGTTTTCCTCTTTATATAGAAAAATAAAATGGATTTTTGACTAATGTTGCAAAAGAACGATTGGTCTTCTTTTTCTCAATTACAATACAATGTTATCCTCTCGTAGGATAACTTGTGAGAGTGTTTTTTCTAGAAGACATGAAAAATCAAATCTAAAAGTCAAATCTAAATTTTTTCTTTATAGTTAATGTAGTTTTTATCAGATTTGACTATTTAGCTCGGAAGACATGAACACAAATTTATTAGATTGCAATGACATTCATCCGATAGAATGTATCTTTGGAGTTTCAATATTATGATCAAATTTATAGTTTTTCTTTCAGATCAGTTAAACCATTTTTTTTTTTTTGTGGACATATCATTTGATCTTCAGAACTATATGTAGGAACTATGTCACCTTTTACATACTTACTAATTTTAGTGTAGATAATTGAAATGAAATTATCTTTTTATTAGAAAAGATTAATATTCTTAGGTTTGAGCATTAGCAAGCTCAGAGTCGATGCGTCGTAGAGAAATAAAAACCACTGAAATCAATTCGATTTGACTCAAGCTGGAATCGAATTTTTGTTGTGTCTAAACAAAATATTAAGAGTCCCTACTCCATTTAATGTCTGGGCTAATCTTAATTCTCAGTCCCAGTAAGCTTGGGTAGTTTGGGTACATGGCACATGGAAATTCTACCCAAGTAGACATGTGACTCTCCACATCGACATCAAAGTAGACCTTCAACTCTTCAGGGCCCATCCCAACCGCATTTCACGACAGTCCCACCAATGATACCGAAAGAATACGTAGTCTGTCACGTCTACAACCCAATTGCTGCTAACCGTTAATCAATGCCTTGGATTGCAAGTTTTCATATAAATTGATTACATTTTTTAATTATCTTTTTATCTCATATGTATTATATTGTCATTGCACATTTTTTTATAAAAATTTCAAACACTTGCCATTCAAAAGGACTCTAAGTGTTGACTAATAACTACACATGAAAAGTATAATATGCTACAAATTCGATGCATGCCTCTTATAATACTTTAGTTACATTGTAAAATGGTCGTTTAAACCTTCGACTAAAAGGGGAAAAAAAAAAGGTAAAAACACAATAAATGAATGTCAATAATGATTTTATTAGAATGGTAAAATTTCTAATACTTCGTCCATCTGAGGTTCATTTTAAAAGCAGGAGATAAAGTGAGATTTAAGAAGCAAAAAGTAGAAGGGAGATTAAAATCCAGAACCTCTAATTTTTAGACATCTCAATCTTAACTACTAGATCAATGACTTTTCAACTGTCAACGACTTGCACTAATTTTGTAATGCGTGTTAATCTTCCTTTTGCTAAACTTCTACTAAAAGAAAGGATTAGTATCAGTTGATTTATCATAGTTGTGTTGATTGCGAGTAGGGGTGCTCATCGGTCAATAATCAGTAATTTGGTTAAAATTTTATTTTATTTTTTCAACAAAGTTAACATCTAATTAATGTCCAAACTTTTATTTGGTAAATGGACATTTGTACTTGGATGTTGGCTAGAGAGTCGGTATTTTCAATAAATATCCAAAGTTTTAGATTGTTTTTCTTTTTTTTTTTTTGTTAGATTGGTTTTCTAATATAGATTAGTTAAATATATTTAATATGAGTTATAGACACCTTTCCATACTTTGTATCTAGAGTACGTCATTTATTTCCTCTGTTGTTCTGGGCTTTGGAGGTATTTATCACGCACTTTTGGGTCCTCAGACGCTTGATGAATCTTTTCTATTTCTCAGTTATATATGGAAAGATAGAAATAAAATGGCCACACTTTTAGATATTCACTTAATCTTGTTAGCCATAGATGCTTATCTTCTAGTATTCAAGGCTCTATATTTTGGGGGCATGTATGATACCTAGTCTTCGGGAGGAGAAGATGTAAGTAAAATTATCAATTTAACCCTTAGACTAGGTATTTTTTTTTCCTTTCCCCAAAAAATTTACACTTGTTGAAGGTGAAACTTGTAAATAAAATAATACTCTTTATCGTGTATCCTCGATTAATGCAACTTCAAATGCTATCTTTCAATCGTCAATTCTAGTATTAAGCGAAAGGTTACATCTAGAGGTTTTGTATTATAGGTCACTCGGAGATGTAACCTTTCAAATGCATGTTGATTCCTACTTCAAATGCATTAATGATGAAGTAGGAGTGACTCATTGGTATTAATAGACAGCACAGGGAAGAAGCACTAGGAATCAACAACACAGAAAACTTTTTTTATAAATTACTCCTTTCCTCGTCGGATTTGGGACTAAAAGAATGGTTGGAACAACTAACAATCTAAAAGTTATTAATATGTTAATTAGCACCCTTTTAAGATCACATATTTTTTTATAATCATAAATTATAAATCATAGCACTATTAACTAATACTTTAATACGTAAAATTATATATTCGTAGGATGAAATGTACAAAATATTTAATTAAAATATAAAATTTAATAATTCAGTCGGTAATAGAATTCAAGAATCAAATTTCAATATCTATTCTAAAATTGTTTTACAAAACTTTAAGATTGAATCTTAATCGATTTTCCCGAATTCCGTTTTACCGATATACGATTTCCAATCTAAATTGGATAACCGATTATTTAATTTTTCCCGAAGTGTGAGCACCTCTAGTGCTGAGCACGCACGACAAGAGTTTCAATCTCAACGGCATTGGTCAAGAATCTGTCGAAATTCATACCCCTTAGCCTGCAGATAAAACAATAAAAGTTGAAAAATAAGCCAATCATTTGATTCATGAATCGTAAACAACGTTCCTTGCACGATCATCTACTGTCCCCTTCCAAATCCCAGTTGTGTAGATGGTTCAAAATCTTAACTGCTGTGGTCAGTTGGGTAGTCTCCCTTTTTTTTTTTTTTTTCAATTTTTCAGCACAACTAGTCGAAATTGAAACTTATACTTAAAAGAACTTTCCTACATTGAAGTCAAATTTTCAAATTTGTAATCGTTAATAAATTTTAAAAAAGTGTCCCTCAAAAAAAAATTAAAAAAGTGGCCTGCACCTATCTTAAGGTGCTGTTTGGGGGGGAAAAAGAAAAGAAAAGAAAAGAAAAGAAAGGTTGGTGTTGCAATAATGGAATAATTTTAGAAACCTCTCTTGACATTTGGAACAATTGCAGCCACCTCCCTTGAGGTCTGAAAAATTACAAAAACCTCCCCTAGTAAATATGTTTTGGTAAGAAATGATGATGTAAGCACAAAAAAGTCTAATGAATATCCTATATTATCCCTATTTGATTTATAAAACAAATTAAATGCTCAAAGAAACCAAATATTAGTGTTACTTGCTAAGTAAAAATTGTTTAGATAGTTTCTTATAGTAAAATTTAGGTCATATTTTAAGGCATCATGTTTTAATATTTGGATTTTTTTTCTTTGCAAAGACATTTGTGAAGAAATTTTTTAAAGAAATATTTCCCTACTAGTTGACTATTTACAAAACTAAGCAAAAAATCCATTTAAATGACCTAAGAATATATTAAGTGAGATGAAGTTAGAGTTCTTAGATAAAGAAATAGTTGCAAAATGCAGTTTTTTTTCGTTTATGCCTACTTTTCATTTAGGATTTATATAGTTGTCAAGGTTATTATAGTCTTTTCCTAACACCAAGGGAGGTAAGTGTAGTTTTCCAAACCTCAAGGCAAGTGGCTGCAATTGTCAGAAACCTCCCTAAAATAATTTGCAGGCAATTGCTTAATCTTATATTACTTTTTATCGTAAATTGATACCTTTCAATTTTTATGTTACAAGTGACACGAGCATCGATGTTCCAAATGTCCAAAGACTTGATTAATTTGAATAAATTACTCAGCTTTTGCTTGATGTTTGCCATGATAGCAAACATTTTTGTAGTTGTTTCCAAGATTGTCCCATGGATTCTTTGAGCTAGCTAGGATTTCACTGCCTTTTATTTATAACATATAGTATTTTATTTCATGAAGTCTACATTAATAATTTAATGACAGAAAACACATCGAACTTGTCCAGATAAAACTAATCTAAAAAAAATCATTAAATCATATTTAGAAAATGATAAAGATTGCACTGTGAAACTCCAACGGATCAGATAAATCAGAGCAACCCAATAAATATTTGGGCATGTCATCATTATCAGGTCTCCAGTGTAAATGCCCACAGCTCGTCGAGTTGGTCTAATAACTTTCCGAAATCACCTATTCAAAATGGTTAATCTAAAGTTATTAGTAATCCAAACAGGCCTACATTGTATACTATTCCTTTCCTCTTTTCAAGTCCGATGTGGGATATGATTTGGGACACTTCACTTTCTTCATCTTTAGAATTTTGTGTCCTCGCAAAACCCATCATATTCCAAACTATACATTTAGTCATGTATGGATTTTAGAGGTGGTTCATACGAAGTCTAAAGGTACTTTCCGTCCAACATGGTACATAATCCTTTAGGTTCTCGAAGTGGCTTCCCTATTGAATGTGACATTCAACCCCGCACAATAGTTAGCTCCTTACACTTCCTTGTATAATCAGAACCACAACATCACTTGACTCCAAATTCACCTCATATAGAGCACTCTTGCGTAGTTGGAACCTACAACACCATTAGACCCAAACTCACCACACACAAAAACAATGAGGTTCACTTTGATACCATCTATAATGCCCTGCACCTATCAGCCTAGTCCAATAATTTTTTGAGGTGAAATTATAGGTTCAGAATGGTTAACTCAAAGGTATCAGTATATACTATTCCTTTTCTCTTTTCAAAGGCGACGTGGAACTTCACTTGGGGCACTTCATACTATCTAACCAGTTCAAGCTCAAATTTGATGCTAAGACCTAAATAAATAATCTAGGAAATTTCAGTTCTAACGTATAGATTTCAAAAAAACTCTTAAATTTAATAATAGAATAACAAAAAAATTAAATTAAAAGTCCTACCAAGATATCCTATGAGTGAAAAGAAAACTCTCATTTAAAATTTTAGAAGAGAGGAAACTCACAATAGTAAATAGTAGAAGAGACTAATAAATATTAGGATGGAGAAAATTCTTATTTGGATATCTTAGGAGAGATTTTGTTGAACATAAAACAAATGTAGAGAGAAAAGGGAACTCGGTTTGAAACCAAAATCTCCCTTCTATGGAGGAAAAAGCTGTTAGAAGTTCACTATCTTAATTACTGTTGCATGCAAGAATTAACTTTGACATCAAAATTGGATTAGAGATCCATCGGTAAATAGCTGGTTTTAAGCATGTTGTTCGGATTTGTACCTAGCATGTAGTTAGTTTTTGAAAAATAAATCAATCAACCATTTTCATCAGCTACTTTCGAATGCCCTTGTACTACAAAAAAAAAAAGTAAAAAATAGTCTTACTAATAATTTTGAAGTTTACAATTCACATATACAGTAATAACTAATGCAACTCATGTACAATCAATATAATAAGTATTGTTAATTGAGGTTAAAATCATACTATAAAAAATATTTGGGGTAGTTTAAAATTAAATAAAAATTTTGGAAATATATGTGACATATTGTAAATGAATTTGATTAAATTAAAAATATTGTTCTTTCTTATTTGAATCTAGGTACAATTATTGGACAAGGTAGTTGGAAAAATTAAACCTTTTATATATATATATATATATATATATATATATATATCATTTAAGTATTTATTAATGAGATAATCAAATATCAATTTTTAAAGATTGACTAATTTTTATAGGTAAGAAATTAGTATAAAATAATTATGTGGGTTTAAAGTTCTTTGAATCTAGTTTCTAATGCAACAAATAGCACTCTAAATTATTTATACAAAGTTATGATCAAATTATTAAAATTTTGGGATATTATCAGAAACCTCCCCTGAGCTTTCTCTTAATATCACTGCCCCTAAAGTTTTAAAAATATCACATACCTCCCTTTTATTATTTGTGTAACAACATTTTTAAAAACCCTAAACTACTCCCAAACCACTTTATTTACTCCAAGAAAGCTATCACTTAAAAAACAATTTATAATAGTACCACCATATTACAATACTATAGTCTATAAAAATAGAAATTTAAAAAATAAATACACTTGCACCAATTTAATAAATATTTATAAATTAATACAATTGCACCAATTTAATTCTACATATTCAAAATTAAATTCTTATGAACTTTATATTTTGTTGAACTTCTTCTCAACCCATACCCTAGTTTTAAAATTGTACCGATCATTATAAAAAATCAACTCAAAATAAAAAAAAAAATATACCCCACTATATCATAATCACAAAAAGTAAAAGATAAACAAAATTCAATTTATTATGATTTACAAATAAAAGTTGCATAATCATCCAATAAGAATAAGTAAAAGAGAATGTTGAGAAAGGGAAAAGAGAAGAAAATGACTTTTGTTTCCTTTTTAAAAAATTTTTGAATTCCATTCATTTGATATGTGAATTATGTATCAAGTTTTAAAAAATCACTTGTATATTGTGCTTTGTTTATTTCAAGAAAACCATCACCTAAAAACAACCTCTAAAGTTTTAAAAAATATCATTTACCTTCCTTGCTTTTATTAATTGTGTAACAAAGTTTTGAACAACCCTAAACCACCATTTTACTTACTAAATAAAAATACTTGTAAATCACTTTGTTTATTTCAAAAAAACTATTACCTAAAAAAATCTCTAGTAGTACTACCACATCGTAATGATGTAGTCCATAAAAATTTAAATCTAAAAAATAAAAAAGATATTTGCAAAACAACGCATTTGTACTAGTTTAACTCTATTTGCTCAAAAATAATTTCTTATGAACTTGATATTTTTCTAACTTCTTCTCAACTCATGTTCAAACCTTTAAATTGTACTAATCATTATAAAAATCAATTTAAAATAAACAAAGAAATCATATTCCATTCTATCACAGTTACAAAAAGTAAAAGATAAATAAAATTCAACTTATTATAATTTAAAAATAAAAAATCCCACAGTTATCCAAAAAATGAGTAGGAGAGAATATTGGAGAAAATGGAAAGAGAAGAAAGTGACTTTTATATTTTTAATTTTTGATCTCCATTTGTTTGATATATGAATTATGTTCAAATAATTTCACATTTTCAAAATTTCGGAAGTACCAAATGACACTAGGAAAAGCCTCAAGGGAGCTTTCTGACATCACTCCCCCAGTGAATTCATCTATTGTCACATACTAATAATCCCCCTATGAATTCATCTATTATCACATATCCTACTAACGTTTTAAAATATCCATTTCACCTCCTTACAGTTTCATGTAAATTGAAAATTTAGCGGAAAACAACCTATGTAACATTATCAACTGAAATACTAGTAGTACCTTTGTTAAATGCTGAATTAGATGACAGTTTAACCACATTATACAAAACTATAAGGGGATTATGTTGATAATTATAAAAGCTACAGAGGATACAGTGGATATTATGCAAATCATAGGGGTTTAAGGGGTTGTTATGATTTTATCACATGTACTTTTAGAGTGTGTGCATTTTGATTGCCTTAATTGATTATGCATTTCAACTATTTTTTACTTTACATAAAATCATAATGAGATTCTGTGGCTATTTTAAAATTTTAGGGTAGTCATTTGACATTATACAAAACTATAGGAGAATTACATATAATTTATCCTTTTTTTAGGTGCATAGTTAAACAACGGATACTATATCTTCTTGAGAAAAACAAATGTGCATTTCTTGAAAAAATTTTATATTTTCAAACACATTTCTTAATCACTTTTTTAGTTACATACATCAAATCGTTACAATAAATTTTTATACAAAAAATCTTAAAAATAACCATCCAAACGAATTATGAAACTACTAGGACTCCTCCAAACTCTTCTCGTTGCGTAATGATGTCTGCCATGCAATCTGTCTTTCACTATCTATGAACCATATCCTCCAATCTTGATTAAAAAAATAAGGGTTTATTATTCTATGCACCTTCCAATTATCAACTTTTTTTTTTTTGGACACCCTAAACTATCAATTCCAACATTTCAATAACCTTATACTCTCCATTTTATTGTTAAAATCACGATTCATCTTTCCATCTGAAGTAAAATTGGAGTCATACTACAAATATTTGTTCATAACCTTCCATCGTTACTCTCATAATGCAATCACAAAATGTACCTAGAAAAACAAAAGAAGAAGAAATAGGACCCAAAATTAAATACCCCATCTAGAGAAGCTAGTGCATGTCGTGTCAGGCAACTCCCAATTTATAATTCTACTAATACTTGCGCGTCTTCAACATCTGAAATGCACTTGAACTGAAGTGAGAACCTTAGGATTATTACTCCAATCAAAACACAATCTTAGTCGAGTATCGTAATGGTAACGGGCAGAATTTTGAGCTAAAGCCTCTATTGCTAATGATGCTTTACCGGTGTATAAAATGTTACGCTTTTAATAAATTTTCTTAAAATTGGGGCAGAACGACTATGTTGTTCATGACACGATGTTTAATTCACTTAAAAATTACTGTCAATTATTATCATACTTAGTTCTACAATAACAGTTTATGTGGTCAAGATAAGTTGGTTTAATTCATAAGAACGGATTACTACCTCACAAAAATTCATGTGCTTTAATCCTGCCATGTAAATGTTATGTTAGTGGACGATCTATAAAAATCCTTGTAGGCGACTTATAGTTTTAGAGACATGTCCTTGTTAGTGGTGGTGATCAGAACCAAATCTATTCAATCATAAAAAAGCTTAGGGGTGCAAATTCCAATAAACCTAGAAAATAAGAAACTACAAACTCAGTCCACATGACAATTGACGCATATAACAACCAAGGTTGGCTTCACATTAACGCGTAAAATCCAGCGCTAACACAGCCGGACCTTTGCCCCTTAATTTCCCCACTTTCACCTGCGGGTGACCAGCCACTACTCAACCATTTAACATTATTTTAATTTAAACAAATCCACCAAATCGAACAATTCTACAATTACCTAAACCCCCTCAATTCCTCAGATTCAATCAATCAACGTCGGTGCTCCAAAAAGAGCAAAAAAGAAAAGGAAAAAAAAAAAGAAAAAAACACGCACTCACACACTAATACTCATTCCGAGAAACCACCAGCTGTCCAGCAAGCTCCTCCTCAGCTCATTCTTCTTCTTCTTCTGCTCTAGTCTAAACCCCAATTCTTGAGAAGAAAGAACAAATTTCAGCTCATTGCAGAGGAAAGGAGAAGAGAGAAATCCATCCAACTAAGGTTGTGTTTGGTTGGTGTAAATTGACTGATGGGCCAAGAGAGCAATTTTACACCTCAGAAAAGGCCTGGGACGCTTCCGACGACAGCAGCCGCCGCCACGGCCAACGGCGACGGGGGAGCTAGAAGCCGCTCCTCCTCCGTAATCCCACGTGGGCGGCAGATCTCCAAGACTTTTAACAATATAAAGATCACGATTCTATGTGGGTTTGTGACAATCTTGGTGCTGCGTGGCACCATTGGATTTGGGAACTTGGTTTCCACCGAAGCTGAGGCCGAGAGGGAGCAAATGATGGAGGATATTAACCGGATCCTGGCGGAGATCCGGTCGGATGATGACCCGGTTGATCCGAATGACCCGACTTCGACGGTGGATGAAGAGGTGGTGGTGGTTGATGATAATTCTAATGGGACTTATTCGTTGGGACCGAAGATTACAATTGGGACGAGCAAAGAAAGGTATGGCTGTCGAAAAATCCTGAGTTTCCGAATTTTGTTTACGGAAAGCCTCGGATTTTGCTTGTCACTGGCTCCCCTCCCAACCCTTGTGATAATGCGATTGGGGATCATTATTTGTTAAAGGCAGTCAAGAATAAAATTGATTATTGTAGGATTCATGGGATTGAGATTGTGTATAATATGGCACAGTTTGATAAGGAAATGGCGGGATATTGGTCGAAATTGCCTTTGATTAGGAGGTTGATGTTGTCTCATCCTGAGGTAGAGTGGATTTGGTGGATGGATAGTGATGCTCTGTTTACTGACATGGCGTTCGAAATCCCGGTTACTAAGTATAATGAGCACAATTTGGTTGTTCATGGGTACGAGGATTTGTTGTTTGAGCAGAAGTCATGGATTGCGTTGAATACGGGTAGCTTTTTGCTTAGGAATAGTCAGTGGTCTCTGGATTTGTTGGATGCTTGGGCACCAATGGGGCCTAAAGGGTCTGTTCGTGATGAGGCTGGGAAGATTTTGACGGCCAATTTGAAGGGTAGGCCAAAATTTGAGGCAGATGATCAGTCTGCTTTGATATACTTGTTGATTACGGAGAAGAAAGAGTTGATGGATAAGGTGTTCGTTGAGAATTCATATTATTTGCACGGTTATTGGGCAGGGTTGGTGGATCGGTATGAGGAGATGATTGAGAAGTATCATCCGGGATTGGGAGATGAAAGGTGGCCTTTTGTTACGCATTTTGTTGGGTGTAAGCCTTGTGGGAGCTATGGGGACTATCCAGCTGAGCGGTGTTTGAAAAGTATGGAGAGGGCTTTCAATTTTGCAGATAATCAAGTTCTGAAGTTATATGGGTTTAAGCATAGGGGCTTGGTGAGCCCTAATATTAAGAGGATCAGAAATGAAACTGCTACTCCACTGGTGTCTGTAGATCAGTTTGATATCCGACATTCAATGCAGCATAGCAGTTGATCCCCCGGCTAGTCTGTCCATCTGGAAGAATTTATAGGTATGTAGTTTAGTTTTGGCATCGATGCTTGCTTCTTAGTTCAATGACACTTGAAAATCAAGCTGATTCTATTTTGTCTCTCCGTCGGATGCTTGTTTCTTTAATCTTTTAAAGGTCATTGCTTCTTAGTGTTTTTTCTTTTGACTGGTGTTTGAGTATTTAAAGCTATTGTTTATGCTGTTGACTTGGCAAAGCGAAATTCTTTGAATTGGTCTGATGTGTTTCTGGTGATTTTCAATAACTAGTGATGCAAAATTTTGTATGTCATGTTTGTTTGGTCAGGGATGATTCTTTGATTTTTTCAGTCTGAAGGCTTGTAATATGGAAAAGTTTGGTAACTGGTTTGGTCAGTGATGATTCTTTGATTGTTTCAGTCTGAAGGCTTGTAATATGGAAAGTTTGGTACCTGGACACTAAGACAATCAATAGAAAAAATGTGAATGAGATGAAGTATGGTATGTAGATAACACTTGAAATCTTTGGATCCGATGTCTTTGAAAGATTACCTTCTTCTTATACTATTGTTCTATCTTATTTGGTTAAGAGCAGTAATAAATTTTTTTCTGAGGGATGAATGGCTTCTCCAACTTTCTCCTTGGAAAGATAAGAAGTCTGATTTTAATAAAGAAAGAGCAGTCCTGAAACAAAAACGAATTTGTCCTGTAGAATGTCAAATTATTGAAACGATTTTCATTTATATGAATAGCATCGTACAATTTAGCTTCAATTTCATGGGCAGATCTTCCAATGAAATCAAAGCATCATGTAGATATGCTATATATTTAGTTGCAGTCATAGATAGGCTTCCTTGTTGGTTGTTCAGCCTGTATGGTCCTTTGTCTTCAGTAACAATGAATTGCAGATTAACTTATTATATTGTCCAATTGTTGTTTTACTTTCTATATGTGAATCTCCTGGTCTTACATAGTAATTCTAATCTTATTAGTAATCATCTGGCGTATAGGCCGGTTCTGTAATATTCATGTGTCTTAATTCTAATCTTATTAGTAATCATCTAGCATATAGGCAGGTTCTGTAACAATGTAAAGTGTTCTTGAGTTGTTGGTTTCTTATTCAAATAATAGATAGTTGGTGTCAAAATTGTGGAATTTGGCAGGGATGTAAGGAATAAGATTGTGAGTATTGGAGTTCATAATGCTAGTTACCGTGAGTGCAAAGTTTAAACTTGCATGTGCTATTACATATCGGTTTAGATATGAATTCTTGTAATGTACAACTGCAATTATGGCAACTGTCGTGGGATGTACCTTATTCTTCTTTCTCGGCTTTTTATTTTGGTTTTCAAAAGTTTCTTTACTGCAACAATTTCTTCAACCAGATACTTGATAATTTTTTTTTCTTTTTCTTTTTTTTTTTTTTTTTTGGGGTGGGGGGGAGGGGATTGGTGATTGGTTGGATGATTCAGGGGGTGGGAGTGTAAGTGAGAGATATGGGGTTTGAGCCCTCCCTCTTACACTTGGGAAAAAAAAGATACTTGATAGATAAGTGATTCTATTTCCATTGACGCATTCACTGGAATTTCTTCCCTTCCCTCTCCTTTTCTCAATCTCTTTGCAATCGATTGACTGTTTCTTAGTGGGAATTCGATGTGTATGTTTGCATTGCGTAGCATCTTTTTACTTCACTCTAAATATTGATGGCATCTGTCACTTTCTGCAGTGTGTGTCACTCAAAAAGAGGAGCAGGTTGAAGATATTATACTTGCATGGGGTTCATGGAATGAATGTCATGATATTGACGTCCCGGCAGGATTGTGCTTATTACACTGTTTTTGTAAAGCCAGAAGAACGGTGATAGAAATTTCCCTTCTTGAACTTCAAGATCTGAAAACGAAAATTTTATCTTTTTAGTTTTTATCTTTTTTCTTGAAAGATAGATTAGAGCTTTCCGAGCTGTACTAAAGCAACATCAGTTGGAAAAACTACCACGGAAGTATTTAAATGGGTAGGATTGACCAGAGGGCCTCAAGCAGTATAGCTGACGGTGTTAACCTCCCTGAGCTGCCGTATGGCAGCATACTTGTATGATCTGCAATTCAATTCGTTGAATTTTATTGAATTCTTTGCTAGGGAGAAAAAATCAAGATGGTGTATCATTTAGAAGCTTTTTTTGAAGAATTGATGGATACGTGTATCCTCCTTTTCCCCGTTGGCGTTCTCCTTTTGTTGGCTACCATGTTTCATATTGTTCATTCAACGACTTTGTAATTGAAGAAAGAGGAATGGAACGTTCAACTTTGCCTAGGCCGATCATCAAATTGCATGCTTACACCTTCAATTTAAGCGGTGCCAACAGATTATCTTTACATTTTGGTAATAGCGCACCCTGCCATATGTGGTGTAAATTTTTCTAAGCTGATGAGAAGTATTAAAGTTCGTTGTTTATTTTATTTTATTTTTTTTGGAGCTACTTTAGGAGCTGGTAGTATCTGCACGATGATGACAAATTTTGAGCATCAAGGCAACTGGAAAGCCAAGCCAATGATGCAATGCTTCTCAAGCGGTAACCTGAATCATTAGGACGTATGCACTTTCCCTTCAAAGAAAACGGTGCAACTCTGTGCTTTTGGAGTTGCAGAAGCAGCATACATTTTCATAAACAAATAAGAAGGTTAAGAATATGCATTCAGGTGAAGAGAAGCATCCAATTATTCAGTTGTAGCACTTTCCGACTCCAACACAGCTTTGCATGTACGAAGACGTTAATTGTCGTTGAGGTAACATTGATTAGGGATGTGGTATCATATTCAAATGTTCTAGTGATTATTCCATTTATTCCCTCACTCTGCATCAGTATCACATATTCTAGACTCTCTAGTCATTCCTACACGATCCAATTTTGGAGAACGGTCCATTATTTTGATCATGTTGCATGATCAAATTTTGGCAAGAATGGTCCATCAATTTGGGACAGAAATCTCAAATCTGGTTAAGTTACTATCTCATTTCACTTTGGAAAAAACTATAAATCAACTTGCTAGTATTGAATTCCAGACACATGAAATCAAACAAAAAATTGGTTTCCAGATCTTCTATCTTTCTCATGCTAGACTAGATTAGGCTTAGAACTGTGAATAGACCCCGTTCTTCTTACTTCACAGTCCGAAGAGACCCCTATGAGGGCTTGGATGCAGCAGGAACTCTCTGAAGCACCAATAACACATCATTCATCCGAGCTATCTGATTCAATAATTGATTAATTCTCTGCCACCAAAGAACAGAAAAACAATCCATCAAAAAGAAAAGAAATAACGAAATTATAAATGAGAAATGTAGCATAAAATTCTTGTAGGCATTTTATCGAACACTTTAGCAGCAGATAAAACTAACCTCATCTTTTTCCATAATAATTCGAAACAAACGATCCCTTTCCTGATGCTCTATGCTCCTCCGCCTCCTCCGCCACCTAAAGTATAAAAATGCCACCACCATCGCCACCGTCGTAAATGCCGGTACCTTCACCGGAAAACGAAACGACCCAAATACACCTCTGATCTTAGAATACAACACCTCCAAACCGAAATTCACCCAGCTAGTCACGTCAGCCCCATCCCTTCTCCTGAACCTCGGTGTTGCCACCGGGGCATCTGAATCTGGGCTCGCCGGCCGATTCGAGCCCTCCGGCGAGAACAAAGTGGTGTACGATGAATTACCATCATCATCATTGGAATCGTTATCTACTTCAGATGATAAATCCGATGCTGAAGTCGATGACGACGGTGGAGACGAAGGAGAATTCGGTGGACTCAATGATTTTCCGACGACGTGGAGGTTTTCGTGGTGGCTCGGAGGGAAAATGAGGGAAGAGGGATCTCCCTGGTGGTTTTCCTTGATTAGTACCATCGACCAGTTTCCCTGCTGATTGGCTTCTTCTTCCCATTTGAGCTGCAGATTTGTTGAGAAATTCTTAAATTTGGGCTGCAACCATTCATCTTCGTTTTCTTCTGTTGCATCAGAGACTGAAGAATCCCCGGCCATTATTTCTGTTATTCAGAGAGAGAATCAGGAAATTACTACTAGAGGCTGCAAAGGTAGTGATCATGCATAGGCCCTAAACCGCAAGAAAGTTTACAAACGTTACGGGACTTTGTGAGCAAATTTGCAGCAATTTCTGGCCCAAAGGAAATATTGAGCAAGTAAATATGTTTGCTAGTTTTAAGGGTGAAATACGATTTAACTAACATTCAATTCAACTCCCTAAGTTTCGGAAACTTATGTTACGACTCTCAGAAATTTTAATTAAAGTGAAAAGTTAACAGAACTGTCCAAACTAACTGAATTTGAGAAACATGCGTTTCATTGATGTTCAGTTTAACTCCTTGTGGATAAAAAATTTACAAATTAACTATTGTGGTTCTAACTAAAACGTAATTTGACAGAAATCATTCAAATTAGTTGACAATTTTACTTCTATAGATCAATGAAGACTCACTTTTAGGGTTGCAAAGCCCCATTCTTTGGCTCTTCTATAGCAGCAAAATGATAGATACGTGTTTTGCATCATGGTATTCTCCCGAGTGCCCTTTAAGTACCTGGATTTGAATTTTTAGTAAAGTTACAAAAGTTTTGCAAACTCAATTGCACTCCCAAATTACAGAAGAAATTTAGGTAAAAATTATACACAAATAAAAAAATCAAAATTTGAAGGGACATTTGGACATCTTTTTCCATCATTTCTGAAATAGAGATGCTACTAAAAAGGTAGTGATTCATATTTGGAAAAACCATATAGTGATTCGGATCTTAAATTCTATCCGCATTATTCCTTGTTTTTATTTTTTATTTAAAAAGAAGAAGAAGAGGACGGTGTTGAATGTGGTTGTGGAAATGGGGGTGGAGTATAGAGAATTCCAGAAGGGGATAATGGGTTTTGAGTATGGGGTGCTGTAAAGAAGAATTGGACATTTATGACATTTTGCATATAATTGTTAATTTAGACGTTTTCTATAAATGTTTCAATTTAGTTAAACTTTAGTGAGTCAGAATGTAGGTTTTCAAATCTCAAGAAGTTAAATTGAACATTAGCTAAACCAGTATTTTATGATAAGGGCAATTTTGATATTTTACATCCTACTATTGGTTTGAACGATTTTTGTCAAAATTACATTTTAGTTAGAACTACAAGTAGTTAAATTATAAGTTTTCGAATCACAGGGAGTTAAACTAAATTTTATATAAACCATAAGGAGCTTCTTGGTATTTTGCCCCCTTTATAACTGTTTTTCAAAGGACAAAAAATTATTCAACATTGAGACAATAAACGATTGCTTTTACATCTGCATGTTTACAGATCGTATTTCAGGATTTGGTTTCGAATTAGTTTGCTTCTCTTTTTAGCTTAGTAGTGTTTCCTTTTTAAAGAAATAGATAGTCGCATTGGTCGATCTTTAAGAATTACAGTCTTTTTTGAAGAGCATAGATTAATTTCAAGATATTTATTCTTTATTCTTCTTGTCATAATTTGTATGTCAAAACGATTACACGGATACATTTCGTTATGATAAATTTTAGTTTTTCTTTTTAAAGCTTCAATGGATCATTTCTGGAATTGAGAAGAGCAAATGTGCCAATTTGATGTCAGGTGCAATAACATGACATGAACACGGCTTACGAAAGATCTGATTGAAACAAAAGACCAAAAAAAAAAAAAAAAATTGTATCACAAATGAGTCGACCTAATTACGACACAAACAAAATAGCTCGTACCTCACTATAGCTGACACAACTCACATGTTATTTACTTGGTAAAATTTGAATGTTGACTTAAACCAAGACATATAACACAACAAGCTTAGTACCCCAATGGATAGTTGTCTTATAAACTTTTATTCTTTGGATACCTTCTACAATTTGCACACCAAATTTGAGAGAAATACAAGAAGCACTACTTCGGTTGACTTTAAATTTATAGCAAAAATTGGAGGTTCCCTCCTAAATTTGAATATCTAGAATAAAAAAAATTGAATTAGTCCCTGATTATTAAAGTTCAAACTCCATATATGCACCACATGACTTAAAGCCCACGCTCCATCAAAAAACCTAGAGCCGATGCTTTACAAATACATTACATGCATTAGAACTAGGGGTGACCACAGTTCAAGTTTGAATCGGAACTGGATCGATTATTTATTGAACCTAAACCGGAACTAGAACCAGAAACGTGACTAAAGGTTTAGGTTCAGGTTCACGAAAAATTTGAACCAGAACCGGAACCAGCGGTTCAAAACCCGTTCAAACCGTCTAAAATATATTTATATCCCGAGTTGTTAGGATTTTTTGATTCAATTTAGAATTTGATTTCAATAACCAGCACCTTCAAACAATCTCAGTTTTAGTCCAACAACCTATTATCCAAATTCATTAATAAATCCAAATAGAATAAATAATTTAGGTTTAAGTCTAATTTAATCAAAATGTTAAAGTTAAACTAATCAAAATATTAAATTAACATTTGATGACACTTTGAGTTTTACTAGTCACTATGACAAATTCTCAAAAAATTAGGTTGAGATATTTAAAGCATTCAATATAAAAGTATTAAACTAATCAAAGTATTAAACTAGATTATGTATCTTTTTATTTTATTTAAAGCATTTAATATAAGTTGAAATTTTTTTCATAAAATTTATATTCTTTATTTTTCCTTGCCACATGATAGTACAATAAAATTCATAATTTTTTTAACATTAGTTGTTATATCTACTTAAAAAATTTATTTTATAATACAAGTATTTATATATAACTAGAAAAATCGAAACCAGAACTGAAATTGGAACCAAAAGAAAACAAAACTGTAATTGAACCGAAACCGGAGGTTCAAGAACCGTAACCGTAACTGTTTTTATAAGGGCCGGTTCAGGTTACACCTTTCAGTAGAACCAGAACCATCAATTTTTAAACCGAAACTGGCGGTTTTGGAACCATGGCCACCCCTAATTAGGACCTGCGCACACTACACAGTGCTTGTGATTTTAATTTTCCACTTTTTATCTTCATTCTTCCTCATTTAAATTGACAAAATATTTCATTTAGATAAATGATTGTCCATTTGTCTCCTTCCACTGAAATCAAATAAATTTTATTCCTTCTATCCATTTTTATTGTCATGTTTCTGCTTTATTAGTGCCCTAAAATAAGAGTTACCATTTCAAATTTAACACATATTTTTGAATCTTATCATTTAAAAAAATAACTTTTTAAAATCCCAATGCATATTTAATAAGGAAAAAATTTGAATTAAAAAAATGTATTACTTAGATTTTGCTTCAGTTCGATTACTGATATCTTGTCATCCAGTCTACAAGAGAGTCTTAAATGAATTTGGTTTAGAATTACAAGGAGATGCCAACACAATGGAAGAGTTCATTTGACAAATGAGGTAGGCAGTTAGATAGGGATCTCAAGTTTTTGTTGATAGTTGCGGTTCAGGCTGCTCATTCTGTTATTTATGGTGAATGTATGCATTCATCTAATTCAATAACGAAAAATATGAAACAATATATGTGTAAGTTATATTTTGTACCATCTAGATTATGTCTTCTACAGAGATATTTATTATGTGATAAAAATTTTGGTTGTCAATTATTGCATTAAAAGATCTAGAGGGATCAAAAAGTTCGATTCGGAACCTTAAGCTTGTAAAGAATAGATGTATTTGGGTTGGATGAAAATAGTAACAGAGTATTTGATTTATCATAGTTGGTGTGGATAGATGCATGATCCATAGACATGCTCCTTCTCTCTCCCTCCTTCCCCTCCCCCCCCTCTTTTTTTTTTTTTCATCATCTTGTCACTTTATTCTCTAAATTTTCATTTTGCCTTTAATTGAAGACAATGGGTGATATAGTAAGTGGCACAATTTAGATATAATGAAATCTTAGATAATGATCTTCAGATTATGGATAGTTTGTGCAAATATCTCTCTTGTATGTGTGTTTTGCATTTTTTCACATATAAGAGAAATTTGAAGGCAAATAATGGCTCCATTAGATTAACTATTTTGGGATTTTTTTAAGAAAACCTTTACTGTAACTATACATATGAAAAACTTTACTGTTGATTTTTTTAGGGTGTTCTTCAGGATATTTTGGGGGGGTTTTGAATGTATTTTGGGATATTTTTAGAGTTTGCAACATTTTGGGATACTTTAAAAAATTTATACCACACCACCACCCCCTCCCTCTGCTCTCCTCTCTCTTCCTCTTTCTGCTCCTCCCTTCCCTCCTCGTTTGTCCTTCTACTTCCTCCCTCCTCCCCCTCTCTCCTTCACTGTCCTTCCTTCTCCTCCCTCTCCTTCTCCTTCCTCCTATCCTTCCTCCTCCTTTCCCCTCTCCTACCATCCTTTTCCCCTTCCTTCCTCCGTATGCAGATTGATCAGGAAACTGTGCCCAATAGAGGAAGATGGTCCAGGGGGCGGGGGAAGGGAAAGGAAGGAGGGAGGAAAGAGAAAGGGGAAAGGGAGTGAGAGAAAGAAAAAGAAAAAGATAATGTTGGCTGCTGGTGGCCGGTGATGGCCATCGGCATTACTGTCAAGAGCAGATGGTGTTGTGTGGTGGGTGTTGGAGTTTAATGGATGAAGAAAATATGGTAGGATAATTTTTTAAATTTTTTTGGTGTTTGTGGGTTGTTATTGAAATATTATTTGGATTAGATGCTTTCGAAATTGTGTATTACTATAGCTTTGTAAATGAATAGTTTTTAAAAAAAATTAGGGAATCCAAATAGAGCCAATATTATTATAATTCTAACATTAGTTTCAAGCAAGGGCGGAGTCAAGACCTCACAATAAGTGGGGTCAATTTTTAGTATAGTAAAACTTGTTTAAAAAAACTACTAATATTATATACAAATTATAATTGTATCATTTGAGTACTCATTTTCTTAAAAAGTTGTAAAATCAATTCCTTATCAATTTTATTAAACACATTTTTTCCAATGTAAGTAACTGAAACTCTTGATTTTTTTAAAAATAATAAGTGAACCACCATCAATTTGATCTTCTACGGGTTTATTTTAAGAAATTTATCTTTAGTGTGTTATATGTAACTTAATTTTGTATTACAAATAAAAAAATTTACCATCCATTTGAAAAATTTTTGTTTTCCAAAACTTTGAAATTTGAAAAAATTGGTTTTTTCCACTCAAGAAAGTTCATCCCTTATTTTTGGAAACTATGGAAGAATTTATTCTTGAAGGAACTTCCATAAATAATTTGAAATAAATTCAAAATTCTTGTAATGGTAAGAATTACAAATTTTTAATTGTTTTGGGTCAATGTATGTAGAAGAGAATTTGATAAAACTTAGTGGGATCAAATATAATGCAAATTTAAAATTTTCTAAACCTAAAAGCTAATTTTTCAAAATTAAGTGGGGTCAATTGACCACTTGGCTGTACGTAGCTTCGCCACTGGGACTTTCAAGCACTCTAAGGTAGGTCTTTTTTATATTTGCCCTTAAATCTTGGTCTTCATTCGATATCCTAATACCTACTAGAACCATATAAGCCATGTTCCTTTCCCTCTTCCTTTTTTTTGGCAAGTATCCATCCCCTTCATTTTTTTTTTTTTTTGGATTAGCTTCTCATTTAACATCAACATATTATATCTCTCCATCCTTTTCCATCCTTTAGCCAGCCAAAGCAACCCTAGGTATTGCAGTATTGCTAGTTTGCTTCACTTGACATGGAGAATTCATCAAGATCATTGAGGTTGGTTTTGACTGTGGTATTATAATTAGCTATGTCTTAGAATGAATAATATCTGGCTATCTAGTTACATGTTTCACGATCTATTCTTTAGTTATGCTTTCCTAGACTGAACAAGTTTGATAAATAAGTCATTATACTTGTGTGAAAGCTGAAACTAGAAAAAAAAGTATGGACGGTCGGTCAGTCTATAATGGTACATGATTTAGATTGTTATTTGGTAATCTATGTCAAGAAATTAAGGTTTTCTGTAGGACATGTCTGATTGATTACTTTCAGATAACTTTTCATCCGTTTGGCGAAGCAATGCCATTTGGTTTGCTTGAAGAATGGCACAATTTTGTGTATGTATCAGTTGTGCCATTCATTCGATGTTGTACTAATTTTCGTAGTTTTGTTATTCTCTGTGACAAAAGGTTTACCAAACGACAACACAATTATGTGAGAGAACAATCTCACACGGTGCTTGAGGCCCCAATTTATAGTAATATTTTGGCATTGCAACTATTTCTTTGGTACGTTGAAATGTGTACGCACACCTATATATTTGCAACTTTTCTTTATTCTGTTGATTTTTTAATTTTAAAGAGGATCAACAGTAGTTCTTCATTACCCCCTTTGGTTGGTAGAAGTTAATATTTCTTTATAGAAAAAAATATATTTTTGCATAATGGTATTTAATTTAGTACAAACGTATAGATTTGGGTTTTTAATTATATAAAAATCTAACAAATGATTTGGGTGAGTTGTTACTCTTTTTTGTATTATATACATCGATGGATAGAAATTTCTACTACTTTTCCTATCTGATTTATGTAATACTTGAAAATTTTTTAATGTCTGCTGTTTCTGCAGCTTGCTTCTCCTACATCTCGGAGTCCTATCATGGTTTCTAGTAGGCAGATGCTACTCACCAGTCCTCCCTTCTGTGAGTCCTCCCTTCTGTGTCCTTGTCCACTTACAGCCAAAAAGAGGACGACGGACTCAACTATTCACATTTCTTGTGGACTTAGTCCTTCCCCGATTTCAGGTCTTTGCTTCTTTTGCTCTCTGTTTTGGTATTAACTATAGTATAATGCTGAAAGATTTTATTGGCATATCTTTTTTGTCATCGTGTGTTACAGTATTTGGGAACTTTTCTCGACCATTGAATCCTTTAAGCGCTTTATCAAGTTCCTACTCAGGGTCAAGTGATGGATGGTTAGTTTGTACGGATTACAATTGGTTATTCATGATTTCTACAACAAACTTGTGCATTACTTGTTTTGGGTAAATTATGGTTAATCCTCCAATGGTATCTTTTGTCCACTTTCCACTTTCTATTAAACCATAGGGGGATGATGGGGAATTTTCAAACCATAAGAGATTATTTTGCAGTATCAAGAGCTTATTTTCTTTATAACTATATTGTAGGTTTTGTACTGAAAACGGAAGAGCAAATGAAGAGGGTTGAGCTAGTTAGTAAATATAACTCAGCAAGTTTGAAAGTTTCTGAGTCTGAGATTGAATATTTTGTTCACTTTGTGACGGCTGTGATTCTAGGCACGAGTTTATGTGTTTTGGTAATGTTCTCCCAAACTTTTGGTTAAATTTTTACTTGCTCCCAAATTCAAACTCACTAATTTGCTATGCTTTTTCTTCTAAAGCTTGGGTTAAAATTGAAAGGAATATTAGATACTGTTGTGGAGAAGTCTAGCATTTGGAAGACTGGAAAGGAACTCTTCAAAGTAGTTCTGGAGGAACTTCCCACTCTCTTACTTCTTGTGCAGAGTACATTGGTAAATCTAGTTTGTCATTTTTGTTAAATTTCATAGTGATACAGTGGGAATTGTATGTTGACTATGTATTTGAAAATTGGTTTTAGCTTGGCATATGCTCCTTGGTTCTGACTAAACTAAACTCTGCATGGCACAAGCAAGCAGCAGCAGTAGAAGAGCAGAAGCTTGCTAAATTGCAGTTGTATAAACACAATGGAGATCAAGCGATGAAGGTAGCCAGGACGGCAATGTCACTTCAAAGCATTGGTACCTAGTTTTTCTAGCATTAAATACGTTTAGTACTATATTTGCTTAGATTGAAAAAGCAGGAATCAATTGACCCATATTTTTTGTACTTTCAAGGCCAAAATTTACTTTGTTCAGAACTTTGAGGACTATTTGACTAGAGATTAAACATTTAGGACTAAAAGTTCAATTTTCCCTAATTCGCGCCATGGAACGACCTGCTCTCAGCATTTTCAAACCCCTAAACCCCTCATTCTCTTTTCTCTAACCTTTCTAGAGTTATGGTACTCTTGGTGCCACTAGATGCTTGCTCTAGTAAAGGTTGATTTTTGAGTTATATATTGTACCTAAGAGCAAAGGTTGATTTTTGAGTTATCGTACCTAATTATCAAGGGTATGGGACATCCTAACAACACCATGGGAAAACTACTTTTGATTGTTTAGTTGCTAACCTTGCTATGATTTTGCCATTAATATAGCTAAGCTAAACTCTATCATTAGCTAATTTATTACATATTTATCGACTATTATTAGACTAATGAGCTAAATTAACAATCTTGATAAAAGAGCATATCATAATTTTTTTGAAAACCTTACACTACATTTAATAAAATGGTGGAAGACATTTATCATTTAGTATTTATAATTTTCTTGACCTTTTGATAATTCAAAAATGATATCAATTACGTACATTTATAGAATTGAATTGTCTTGCAAATCAAGTAGATATGGATTGATTTATATTTTATAAAATTTTAAACTCCATTTATTAATAGAATATTTCATTATCTTTATAAAATAAAATAAAACTTTAGTTGATTAAATGAATATTTTTTTGAATTGTAAGTACACTCCATAAATTAATAAATTATTAATTTATCAATTAATTAGTACCTCTTTAAATTAATAGAATTTGTATGGATTTAAGGTTGTTAATTAATTTATAGAGATTTTATTCTATCTTTGTGGAAGATAGTTAACAACATGGAAACAGCTGTCCAGACTATATTTGCCTACTCCAAAATCAAATGTGTGGAAAAGATCAAAAGGAATTATCAAAACATAAGATAATTAATTATGTAGAAACATAGAAATGTCTCTTCAAACTATGTTTGTTCACTACAAAATCCAACATATGGAAGAAGAACAGGAGGAATTATCAAAACAAGACAAGAGATAATTAATTACGTAGGAGGTAATAAAAAGGAAGAATGTGTGTGCTATTGACAAAGGTGCCTGCTTGGCTGGGGATTACCGTTTGAGGAAAATAGGGAATGCAGACCTCCAAAAGAGGTTTGTTCAGCTATATTTAAGAATTAATTTATTTGTGTCAAAAATTTGATTCAATGTGTAATAATGCAGCTTGTGGAAATATAATTGCACAATGTTGTTTCATAATGCAGAATGCAATTTTCTTCGACCATTTATGCCAGCTTGTTCAAACGGGTCTTTGATGGTAAAGTCAAAGGGGGTTAAATTTGGCCAAAAAAAAAAAAAAAATGAAGTGTTTGAAAAGATTGAGCCCTAGCGATCCCTTTTAGTTTTAAGCCTATAACCATGTCTTAAGTTGCACTGTAGACTAAAAGATATTTTGTAGAAGACTACAACACAGTGGACGAGAAGGATGAAGAAGCAGTCAAGGAAATGTTAGTTAAACATCCTCTCGCTGGAGCTGTGTCGTTATTCAAAGGCTTTTAGACAATTCAGGGGGAAGGTGACCTTTAAATTGATGTTACAGACCAACAATTAAATTACTCTAAAATTGACTTACACTTTTGTTATATTGTTCAGGGGGTCTATTCACCAGAACCCTCAGCTCTATCGAGGCCGAAAAGCATGCAGTTGTATTGATTGGATATGGGGGGACAAAGTGACAAAGAAAGAATACTATGAATTCAAGAACTCGTTAGTTTACTATGAATAAACTATTTCATCCTTGATGAATTATTGTAACCAATTTAGTTCTTGAATAATTTTTTTTACTTCCAACGTAGGACTTTTCACCACATTTTACACAATTTTTGTTCACCAATAGAGGCATAATCGTCACACCGTCCAAATTGGCTATAATAATTCATTTCTTATGTCAATCCAACCCCTTATCAGCTGACGAATTCAAGATCCTCACGGAGAGGATTGACGAAATGTATCAGGTCAATATTAATCTCGTTGGTTTCTAGAGTTAATTGTGTTTTGGTTAGTGTATCATTTATTAACAAGAATAATTGCAAAAGTTTAGGTGGTGTGATGATTATGCCCTTGTTGGTCAATGAGGATTATGTAAAATGTGGTGAAAAGTCCTACATTGGAAGTAAAAAAGTTATTCAAGGACTAAATTGGCTACAATAATTGATCAAGGACAAGAATGGTTCAAGTGAAGATGTTCTGGGATGAATTTGGTGAATTTTCCTTAGCTGAATTCAACAAATAGACATTAATTCTATACAAATTAACACAAAAATTTTAAGATACGAATTTAGAATAAGAACAATTGACAAATTAATAATCATAAAAAATATCAATCACAAATTTAGAATAAGTGTATGAGTCTAAGATGCATCTGATAAAACAGAAGTCTGAAAAGTAATATTCAAAATTTGAAATGAATTCGCTAAATTATTGAATTGTTAAGTATTAAATTTGATATATTTTAGTGCATATCATATTAAATGATAAGTGAATAACTTACCGCTTATTTCTTGTAACAAGTTTTATTTATAACATTTAATGCCACTTAAATAATTTAGATGTTCTATTTTTTATTATCAGATGTATCTGAAACACGTTAAAATCTGAATTAATTAAATTTAAGTTCTAAATTAGACTATCAAAGAGGGTCTAAATAATTAATGATTATGGATCAGAATATAAAGGAATTGTAAATAAAATAAATTAGACTTGCCTTCAAAAATGGAGTTTTGGAAAGGGAGAATGTTTGAGATGAGCTGAACAAATTTGGAGAAAGATCAGCACTTGCTTGTTCAATTAGGTGTTGGCTTTTGGCTTGCTTGATTAGACCTTTTGTTTGGGTGTTGATTTTTGATTAATACGTCAAGTCAATCAAGTATAAATATAATTACAAACATGATTAAATTTCCTTTATTTGTCAATTATGTCTCCTTATCTTAACTAATGTAAGGACACATTAAATCATTAAAAGTATAATACTAAAATTTAATTTATATATATATATATATATATATAAAATAAGTAGGGTCAGTTACTGTAGAACATGTATTTAAAGAGAAATTAAAGGATATAAACATGTCAACTAATATAAAATAAACTTGGTGAGGGGACAAAATGATAGAATTGAAACTCAAATCTGATAACTCCATTTAGAGCCTTGGAAAACTTTTGGCTGCACCTGCCCGTCCCCTGCGTCCATCTTTGATTGTTTATGTGGTGTGATTAAGGAAAAATTTTGAAAACTATTCCCAGAAATGAGAAAACTACCTATTCTCACGTGATTAGCCTAGATAATCATGTTTGAAAATAAATGGAAGGTCCAAAGTGTATTAATGCCTGAAACTCAAAAAATGGAGAAAAAGATTGAGTAATATGTTATGCGGTAGATAATGGTTAGGTAACTTTTGAGGGGATTATTTGATTTTAAAAAAAAGGTAAATAAATGTCAGTTCAAAAGTAAAAATGTTCGACCAAATTCATCTGAACAACACAAGTATTTTTTTTTTAATATTGAGCACAAATATTTTCATCTGAATAACACAACATTTTCTCTTCAAATATCCTTCTCCTAGATGAATGAGACACAATCAGAATAAGCACTACAGATCAAAGTATTAGAATCACAGTTGTGCTCGACATTAAATAAATTCATCTGACTTCCATAGGCAAGAGGATTTCCCACATATTAGAAGCAAGTCTTTTTTTCCCCCTCGTTGACTAATAATTTTAACTTAGTTCCTAATACATGTTGTCAATTTCTGGCTTGCCAGGGCACTTAATTTCTCTAATGCTGTGTATGATATCTTCAAACCACGTTCAGGTAGAGGACTATATTTAAACAAATTTTTTTGCGATGGAGTTCTTTAAGAAAATGTTCCTATCAGAGTAAATTTCCCTCCAATACCAGGATTATTCTCAATTGGTCAACTTCATATATCTTCTAGATTTTTTTTTTTAGATCCATTAAGTACCAATTACTCCTCTTCTTCTATTTTCAATTAAAGTTTTTTCTTACTCTCTCTCATTCTCTCTCTCTCTCTCTCTCTTATATTGATTCATTAATTATTTTCATGATTTATTAAACTGGTCTTAGTTTTAATAATTTTTCATATACTAATTCTACATGCTTTGATATTTATTTCATTTTTATAATTCTTTTTTTAAACACAATGTAATTTAAATCAAAATAATTAAAAGCTTAAAAGAAAATAATCCAAAACAATAGCCTTACTTTTCCTTCAATACTTAGAGGACATATAACATAATGTAATTTAAACTTACTTTTGTCTAATTATTAGAGAATATGAATATTTGACAGAAATTAAATCTTATATAATAAATATGAATACTTGATAAAAATAAAAGTCAACACTTACATGAAAAATACAAAAAGAGGAAGTTTTAGTAATGTTAATTGCATAAAGGCATGATAAACATGCAAAACCCACCGGAAAAATACATGTTACATGCCAAAAAAATTTGTACTAAAATATTGAGTAACAATGAATCATAATAATAATTATTTTAAACTAAAATTTGTTGAGTTAAATTATGTTCTATTTGCAGAAAATTAATAAATGAAAAAAATAAAAGTTTTAGAATTGAATAAAAAAGCAAGAGCCCATAGAACCAAAAATGATATGAGAAAAGATTAAGACAAAAACTACATTAATAAATCTATTATTGTGTGAATGAGAAAGAGATGAATAAGAATAATAGGAAGAAGAGTAAGACCCTAATAGAAAATACATAATTAAAGAGAGAAAAGATGAGTATTTAATGCACAATGAATTCTAGGAAATTCAATGAGCATATATAAAGTTAATTGATTGAGAATAATATTCACATTTAAATAAAATTAGATCTAGTAAGAAGAAAATTGCTTTGGTAGTATTATTTGCATTAAAGAATGGAATGCTTTAAGTGATTTTGAAAAGAATCTATTTAGTACAAATAGAAATTTGGTACAAAAGGGGATTCCGGGATTGGATTATGTGTAGAAGCTAGACATTTAATCTTGACCTGCAAATTGACTTTCCTGCGTCCACTCTGGTTCCCAAATTGTTGAAGTACAAGATGTATTGACAATAAAATTAAAATTGTGCAAGGTAGATTGAAAAATAAAATCAACTGGTCAGTATTGCAATGAAAAGATTGATTACAAGCACGATTCGCGGGCTAGATGCTTTTCTCGCTAGTATGCTGATGAACTGGAGCTGTATTTATTGAGCAGTCTACCACCCCCACTTTGATCTTTAACCAAAAGCTCTCATCTTTCTACTCATTTGTCTCTTCGGGTAGGGAATACTTACAATCAACACTAACCTCCACTCTCTGTACCTGCCAATGCAGTTGATTTCACTGTGCAGAGCATCTCGGCCTCCTCAGTGGTCACTGCAGCAACTTCAGTCTCTGCGGCCCCTCTTTAGCCGCCCTTCGCTCGCCCATGGCTGCTGTGTTCGCTTTCAGGTTTTTTCCCTTTCTTACAAAAGCTGCTTTCTTTTGTTAAAATGTGATTATCTATTGAAAAATTTTTTTTGTAAGAAGCGCCTGGACTTGGTTTTGTTAGGTATCTTTCAATTTGCAGAATAATTTAAGGCCTGGTTTTTAGCTGGAAATGGAAAATGGATTCTTCTCTTTGGAAATGGATTAGGGCCGTGACCTACTGGTTGACGGTGGTTCAAAAATATGCTAATGGGTTATTCTCCCTACAAAGGGTCTCCAGATCTTCACGGTCCCATGCATCTCTGTAATGACCATTTAAGAATCACCAATCGTGACCAGATTTGGGGTTGACAAACGTTATTAAAAAAAAAAACACTCCTTGAAATAGATACTGTAGATCCATTTTCATATTGCTTTCAGTGGTGTACAGTTTAGCACTTCAAATCAGTGCTTTCAATTAGATCGGGTAGACCAGTTGAAATTTTATGATTGTGTGGTGATAATAAAACAAAGCAATTGCCACCAGTTTTGCTACATTTTTTTCTAACACTAGTTACATGATTTAAATCTAATTTCTCACATAAAGTAATAAAACTTTAGCAGTTCAGGATATAGTTAGTGAAGTAAGCATAAAGTTATCATTTTGTATTTTCAATCTTTGGGTGAAGTAGTTGATTTGCACTCTGCGTCAAGAGTTAAAGAATGTACTTTGCCCTGCTCGGGCAGTCACTGTTTGGCCAGTATCTTTTATGTGTGTAAACATGGGGAGGTTGACTATAAGTCATGGTTAAGCTGAAATTCTTGACTATGAAGAGCTGTACTAGCATGAGATCCGATCATCATATGTACGTATCTAATTCATATTGATCATCCTTTTTAGTATCGTCCTTTGAGCTAAAATTTTTCATTTGGATAGAACTATTGTTAATGAGAAACAAGTCTTTAGAAAACTCAAAAAAAAAAAAAAAACTCCAAAAATGACCATCAAAATGGGGGCTTAAAGGGAGGAATGCATGGGCAGTTTAAGATGATCGTTAGGAAGAGACAGCTGAATGTATTTCTTCACTGCATCACAGGAGAGGGAGGAGGGGGGGAGGGGAGGAGGAGAGAGAAAAAAAAAAAAAGGTGACAGGAATGGGACCGATGAGGAGGAGAAGAAGAGGAAAGAGGGAAAAGGAAAAGGAAAAAGAAAGGAAAAGAAAAAAAAAATAGAAATTCAAAAACAATCCCAAATACATCTGATGGTGTTTTTTTTCTGATAATCTTCTGATCTTGTTTTTGAAAAAACAACTAATCCAAATGGACCCTCAGGATTTTAGTTTTGCTCAGAAAGTTAGCACCTTCATCCCGCTGGTTGTACCGAAGGACTAGCTGAATATTTTTACTGGCAAAAAGTTGTGAGTTCCACTCTTAAAGTTGTTTTCAGTAATTGCTTTGGGTATGCATATCATTGTTAAAATTCTATAGTGATTGATACACGTGGTATTAGAATTCGTTTTGAACTCTGTAGAAGTACTAAAATTAGAACTGGAAATTGTTGCCTTATTGATGTTAACTGCATATTATTACCGTTACCGTATAATTACCCTTTGCTGATTATCCTGTATCATGTCATTATTCATGATCTGGGCTGTATCATGTCATTATTCATGATCTGGAAGAAAAATATGGAAAACGTTGTCATATAATGTTCTAAAAGATGCAGAAAACTCCGAGTCCAAGTGATATTTGGTGTAGAAAATTTGCAGTCATTAGGTTAGACTAATTGACTCTATGGCCTAAATTTTTTTGTACATGCTTTTCGTATGTAATTGTACTCTAAAGACTTTGGCTTTATTTGTGCAGTACGTTTCATTTGGGATGTGAAATTTTATCATTGTAGTTTTGATTTGTCAGTTTGGCTGTGATGTCAATAATGGAAACTCAAGTGGAAAGCAAGACTTGGGATGTAACTACTTTTAAGGCGTGTTTTATTTGTGTGTGTAGTATTTGGGATATGAAATTGGCAGTAATATCTTTCGTTTGCCTGCTGCTTACATCTGATGTCGGACTTGATGTTTGGAACCCTAGGTGGAAGCCCAATTTGGCGCATGGAGTGTGACTTTGAAAGTCCTTGTATATTGTCCAAATCAGCTCAGTCATATATTAGCTTATTTTAGTGTTACTCATGGTCGAACTGTTGACAATAGCTATGATGTGAAAGTTAATTTACTTGAACAAATCCGACTGCCAGCCAGGTTCCGCTGGTCTGACTGCACATTTTTAACATCTACTAGTTCCATGCCCTCAAGCAATGCCTGAGGCCTCCCTGCTTGAGTCTTTATTCGAGTGCCAATGTCACATAAACAATAATTGAACACGTCTGGAGAAGTTGTACTGTGGATCGTTGGTGATGTTCGGTTTCCTGGTTTTAAATGTTGAAAAGGGTAGTGGTTGGAACTGATTACAGAATGATTGTGTTCAATTGGGATAGGAATCGAGGGAAGCGTACGTTTTACATTCAACTGTCGATTGAGCAATCCCCGATATATTTCTATGTACACATTGACTGCGTACTGTATCTAATGTAGAGTATATTCTCATATTTAAAAGGGTCAAGTCATGCGGTCCTTGATCCACGTCAGAAATGGAATTGAACGATGTCAAATCGGCAGGCGTCCTTCTACTGAACGAAGCATACGACTTATCAAGTACAAGCGCTCAGAAAGAAGGACAAGAAATCCTATTAAATAATCGTTCAAAACATCTCTTATATTTTGAAATATGAATTTTTTATTCTTTACTTTTGAAGCATTAATTTTATGTCCTTTACAAATTTAGGTTAATAAAATTAATTTCAACCTATGTTTTCGATCACATTTTAGCTTGTATTTAAAAAAGTGACTTATATGTAGTCATTTTTAATATACAAAAAGGTAGTATCTCACTTTTCCAATGATAATAATAGTATGGATTGGATTAGGTTTTACATTTTTAATGAAAAATAAATATAGCTTGTGTATCTTCACTTTATAGGAGCAAAAATAAATATGAATCGAATCATTTGTTTAATTACAAATGAGATCTAACATTTTTGCCTGTATGGATTCAGGGTAAAAATGGTTGAAAACCTAATTGAGACTGAGTTTTGCTAATCTGATTTTACATGAGATTTAAAGTTATTATTATTTTAAAGATGAAGGATGGAAAATTTTATTTAACAAAATGTGAGGGAAATTTTGAATGGTTTTTCTCAAAAATATTCATATTTCAAACTCTAATATTAATACTTGACATTTAAAAAGTCTACAAAGTGAGTATGTGTGTGCGTGTGTGTATTAATGCTTGATATTTATAAGGTCTACAAAGCGAGTATGTGTGTGTGTGTATTTCAATAGACCAAAGAAATAGCTGCAAAGTTAAGATAGTATTATTAATTGGGACCTCACATGTCAAAGGAGATGGTTTCTATTCAGCGGGTTGTGAACATTCATAAATTGTATATTCAATATTTGTTCAATTACTCTTTTACCTGAAAATAAAATATAGATGCTACATGAAAGTGTGTATGCTTTAAAGTGAATAAACTCTTAGGTTTTAATACGTACTTGAACTATTTATATTATAATAAATGACATTTTTATTATATTGATTTGTTTATATATTTATATTTGCATGATAAAACCCTTAGAAGAAACCTAATTAATGTAATCATAACAATTATGATGGCAAGATTCATTATAACAAAGTTCACAGTTAAATATCTCTAATCAAAATTAACAAGATAGGGTATTGTTAATACAGTTAAACTAGCATATATTATATAGTTTCTATATGAAAAATAGTAGATCTCATCTACTATGGTGTGAGAGATCTAAACTAATACATAGGTACTAATTTCACTACTGTGGTGTTTAAAATTCACTAGATTGATCCACATAAAGATATCTTTTAAGTACCAAAGGATTAATTTTTAAGTAACGTTTATGTAAGTGATTCTTATATTTAAGGTTATCATGGTATTTTAAATATGATAGTTATACTTTGTTTGCTAATTACTCCCCTAACTGGGAATGCTCACATCATTAGTATATGGATATATATTTGAAATATGTGTAACAACCCCACCTCCCTCTAAGGCTAACCAGAGGGGTTAGCGGACTGTCTGCCCAACTCACGCTAGAGTACAAAAAGTGCTTTCACAATCAATTTACCACACAAAATATAATGGTGAAAGCAATAGATAAACATGCATCCCAGGGATGAGAATCCCCCTAATAAAGTCTTCCTACAACAGATTAATAAACCCTAACCCTAATACTCTAGGACTACTCCTCTAGTCCTCAGCAGGTCCACCAGGAGGGGTACCCTCAGACGGGTCCTCCTCCTCCTCCTCCTCCGAAGGGTCGTCCCCCATCAGGATATCCTCGTAAGGCTCCGCCTCAGACGAGTCCTCATCAAAGGCCCCATCAAGCATGGCCTCTGCAGTCACATCAGCTACAATATCCTCCAAGGTGGTGAGGTCAGCCCTAATCCTAGCAGACCGCTCATGGATATCGTCCGACATCCTATCAAGTCGGGCCCGAAACCTCTGGACCTGATCACGAGTGGCCCTAGTCCTATCTCGCTCTGTGTCCACCCGGCTCTCCAATACCTCGACCTGATCCTCCAACTCTCGGATCCGCTCCTGACGAGTAGCCATGATATCTCTCACCACCATGTTCTCCTCCTGCAGCTCTCTAGTGGCATCTAGTAGCTCCCGACGCTCATCGTCCATAGATAACACCACAGCATTAGGGTAGGAGTACCGACTCTTACACGGGCACCTCGAACCTCCCCCCCGACGTGGGGTGAACAAGAGGCTGGTGTGGTCGTCCCTCCTCTATATCGTCGGCCTAGCAGGTGGCTCATGACCATTGGCCCCCTTCCCATTAGCTCCCGTAGCTCCATTACCACTTTTCATACCTACACCAAAAATCAAAACTTAAAGTTAGGACTTTTTCAATATTCAAAATAGCTAAAATATCAAACTTAAAATACAAGAAACCTTTCTAAAAGAACTTTTTAAAAAATTTCCTTTATAGACTTCTAACCTAGGCTCTGATACCACCTGTAACAGCCCCACCTCCCCCAAGCTAACCAGGAGGGTTAGCGAGTTGTCCTTAACTCACGCCAGGACTCAAGAATTCAAATCATTACTAGCTTAAACGTGCAATTTCCCCAATTAACATAACATTAACACTAAAGCTGAGAAGTGCATTTAAACTTAAAAATTACAGTCATCCATTTAACAGATTTACAATCCTCGAGCCAGAGCTCATACACTTCCATAAACTTAAAGTACTAAACATCACACAAATATACAAAATATATCTTCGTACTCGAGACCAAAAATCAAAAGATCACGACGCTAGCCCTAGCTACGCCTCGGGATTCTCTTCACCTGTTAAGAAAAATAAAGGGAGCGGGGTGAGCTAAAAGCTCGTGAGTTTTCAAAATTCATGCACAGGCACTTAAAGCGGTAAAATTGCAAGTAAATAATTAAAACACATAAACAAATCCAATTAACACACATTGAGGATCGGGGCTCTCGGAGCCGGTTTCCACTTTTCACGAGCAATTGTGAGTCGACACTCGTCGACTTTCAATCAAGTAGACGACTCTTCATAACTCCATCCATCTTACTCCCCCGGGCCCTGCGCCACATATTTCAACAATAAACAGTAAACAGGAATTTACTCAAGGCACACGGCCAAGAGTAAGTATATTTCATGTTTTCCATCTCCCAAGTTTAATACATGCAATAATTCAATTTCTGACTCTACAAAAAGAGAGCAATAAAGTATACTCTCCTTTAAGTGAGCGGACCATCAAATTCGCAATTTCACATTTCAATCAAGTAACAAGTCACGAAGCACAAGTTTTAAACCAATAAAAGCATAATAACATGCATTGAAAACTCACCGACAAAATAGGGGTCGGAGTCCAAGTTTTGATCAGTTGCGAAATCAGCACTTTGCCCTAAAATAATTAAAAGAGAACAAAAATGAGTTTTCCTAATCACTGGTTAAGTTTAATTCAAAAAGTCGAAAGTTCGACAATTTCTCGAGTTGAGCTGAAAATTTTGAAAAATCATAACTCAAGTTATACAAGTCAGAATTCTTCTCATTTGGTACCGTTGGAAACCTCTTTCAAAGCTCTAAAACTTTTCAGAAGACATCAAATTAAAATTATGGACGAAATTAACCCAGATTTTCATTGAACATTCTGCTACAGTAAAATGACAGTGCTTGTCAGGCTGGACATCCAGAACATTTTGAAAATTCGTCAAAAATTACAAAAAATTAATTAACCTCTAAAATTCACACAAAATATAGTACTACATAAGGAGTTTCAACAGCCACTGACGGAACTCAATTCCGACATCCGAGCACGAAATGACAACAGTTCAAACAAAGGCAGTTCGAAATTCTGCAGTTTCTGGAAACATGAAGATGCAGGGCAGTTTTCAAGATACTGTTTGAGTGACGAATTCAAGTCCAAAAATTGTCAAATTTGGCACACTAATACTTCCATATTTCAACTAGATTCATACCAAATTTCAGCTTAAAATACAAACGGGAAGGCAGTTTTCTACATGCCCAAAGTTCGCTCAACTCTTTCATCCAAAACTGGAAAATTTTTATCCTTCACTTATAACATCTAGTTCATGCCTCAAATTAACTTCATTTGTCCTAATTTTCGAAACCAAGCTAGTATTGAACTTCCTAAGCCTAATGATGATAAAAAATGGTCACATCTTTTGGCAAGAATATCACAAAGTAATCCTCAAAATTCGGACAGCATAACCCCTCATTTTCCAGCTTTCACTTTGCAACTTAGCAACCCTCATAACATCAACTCTTGAAGAGCTTTTTGTGGGGCAAAACAACAGCTTAACATTCATCATTTAAACATCAAATTCAGCCTCTTAACTAGCCAAAAATACAGCCACGAAATTCAAGGAAAAATCAGAAAATTCAACCCCCAATTTTTTCCTTCCTTAGCCGGTTTTCCTCTTTTGATTTTCATCAAACTTTTAACCATCATCATTATACATAATGCACTTAGATAACATCATCTAACCATCTAACAATCACTTACACACATTTAGTGGGAATTCAAGAGCCCACCGTTTTTTTTTTCATAGTCATCAACTTCCACAAATCAACTCCATATACAAAGTTATAAACACATAAGTCAAGGTTTTCTAAAACCTTTCAACATCCCAACCTATCAACATGCTTTCAAATGTAATGGATGAAATGAAGTTCAAGTTTCTAGTTTTACCTCTTGCAAGAAACAAGTGAAAGTTCTCCAAGGAAATGCGAAACAAAAGCTTCCAAATGCTCCTAGCCCAAGCCTCTCCACCAAGCTCAAGTTCAATCCAAGAGTGATGAAGTTTTTGTTGGTGTTTTTTGCAAGAAATAAAGGAGGAAAATCGATGGAAAATGAAGAGAAGGAAGAAGAGGAAGTTCGGGTGAAGGGAGGAAGAAAATGCACCGATTTTAAGCAATTTTTTTTTTAAAAAATAAGGAAGAAAGGAAGACGAGACACAAGTCTTGTCTTGCCTTAATGAAATTTGACTATTAAGGCCATTCTTATCTATTTGGAGGGAAAAATAAGGGCTTAATTATGCTTGAAATTAAGGGCTAATTTTCAGCTAGGAGGGGGGGAAAAAGAATAGGAAAATTTTCGTAGGAGCTAAAAGGAATCGGTTGGAAGAAATAATTAGTTGAAATTCTAAGTTTAATGAGGTTAATCCAAATCTTAACTAAAATTTTCAAAACCCTAATTATTCACCTTCAATGACCCAAATCCAGTCATTTAATCACACTTCCAACTTATCAGTGATCATCCCTACTTATCTCCACTAGTTTACTCACAGTCCGAATTTACCTTGAAAAACGTGCCTTTGACATTTTACCACTAATAAATGCTACGAGACGTAATTAACAAGAAAATAGAGTTAAAATTAAATGAGGCATTATAAATGAGGAAAAATCGAATATCACAAGATAATTAAAGAAATAATTATATAAATAAATAAATTTTTGAATTTTTTTTTGAAAATTAAAAATAAATTTTTTTTTCAAAATTTCGAGGCCGTTATATTCTCTCCTCCTTAAAAGAATTTTGTCCTCAAAATTCTCACCTTGCTAAACGAATAATTCTGGAGATTTCTTCTACATTTCCTCTTCCACCTCTCAAGTTGCTTCCTCCACATCGTGGTTTTTCCACAGGACTTTAACCAAAGGAATTTTCTTCATCCTTAAATCCTTCACTTCTCGATCGAGAATCTTTACAGGTCTTTCCTCATACGAGAGTGTCTCGTCCATCTCAATCTCGTCTAATTGCAAAACATGGCTCGAATCTGGGTGATATTTCTTGAGCATTGAGATATGGAAGACATTGTGAATCTTGGACATACTAGCTGGTAAATCCAGTTGATAAGCCACTTTTTCAACCCGTTTAAGTATCTCAAACGGTCCTACATACCTTGGCTTCAATTTCTTCCCCATTTTAGACACTACACCACCCTTCACGGGTTTCACTCGCAAGAAAACTTTATCACCTATCTCAAACTCCAAATCTTTTCTTCTATTATCCGAGTAGCTCTTTTGCCGACTCTGGGCCGTTTGAAGCCTTTCTCTAACTAACTTCACCTTTTCATAAGCCTCCTCAATCCAAGGTATAGCAGTCGGATTAAGAACTTTCTTTTCCCCTACTTCATTCCAATGAATCGGTGACCTGCATCTTCTCCCATAAAGTGCCTCATAAGGTGCCATTTAAATCATGGCATGATAACTGTTATTATATGCAAACTCGACCAACGTCATGTACCGACTCCAACCTTCACCAAAATCCATTATACACGACCTTAACATATCCTCCAAAGTCGAATGGTCCTCGGTGACCATCTGTCTGGGATGATAGGCTGTACTCAAGTTTAATTTGGTCCCCAAGGTCTCTTGCAACTTTTGCCAAAACCTCGAAACAAACCTAGGGTCTCGGTTGGAAACAATACTACGGAATTCCATGCAATCTCACTATCTCATCCAAATAGAGTCGGCTAATTTCTCCAAAGGATACTTCATATTCACCAAGAAAATGCGGACTTAGTTAGTCGGTCTACGACCACCCACACGGCATCATGTCCCTTTTGACTCCTTGGCGGTCCAAGAAATCCATAGTAATGTGTTCCCATTTCCATTCGAGGATTTCTAAGGGTTGTAGAAGTCACGAAGGCTTTTGGTGTTTTTTCACTGTTGGCAAGTAAGATAAGTCGCACATATTTAGCCACATCTCTCTTTAATCCATCCCACCAGTACAGTCCTTTCAAATCTTGGTACATCTTATTACTCCCGGGTGAATAGTATACTTGGACCGATGTGCTTCTTCTAAAATCTCTCTCTTTAATATCTCATCATTCGGCACTACTATCCTTTTCCGGAACCTTAACACCTTACGGTCCGGTCTTAAAATCAGTCTCTCCTTCGGACTTTTCCGGTAATTTGTACTCTGGATCTTTTTTGCTTCCTTAATCCGTTCTAATAATGGAGACCTTAATTCCACATTTTCAAAATAACCTTCAGCCCCAAGACAAGGTTTCCATTCACTTACTTGCTCCAACATTTCCCATTCCTTCACTATCAAACTTCACTTGAGCCTTGCGACTTAACGCATCAGCTACAACATTCGCCTTTCCAGGATGATATTTTATGGAGCAATCATAATCCTCAAGAAACTCTACCCACCTCCTTTGCCTTAAATTCAACTCTTTTTGAGAAAACAAATATTTCAAACTCTTATGGTCCGTGAACACCTCAAAAGTAACCCCATATAAATAATGTTTCCACTTCTTTAAAGCAAAAATAACTGCCGCTAACTCTAGGTCATGTGTTGGGTAGTTCTGTTCATGGGGTTTCAACTTCCTAGAAGCATATGCTATAACTTTTCCATTTTGCATCAAAACACAACCCAATCCATCTTTAGAGGCATCTAAATAGACCACAAATCCTTCTTTACCATCAGGTAGAGTTAATATCGGTGCCTCAGTTAACCGTTTCTTCAATTCTTGAAACCTTTGTTCACACTTAGGACTCCAAAGGAATTTTCCATGTTTCTTAGTCAAGTCGGTCAAAGGTCCGGTAATTCTTGAGAAATCCTGAATGAACCGACGATAATAACCAGCTAATCCTAAGAAACTTCTCACCTCAGTAGGATTTTCAGATCTCTTCCAATGTATAACAGCTTCCACTTTAGATGGGTCAACTGCAATTCCATCCTTGGAAATTCTATGCCCTAGAAAAGATACTTCTTTCAACCAAAATTCACACTTACTAAACTTGGCAAACAACTTGTGCTCTCGGAGGGTTTGCAATACAATCTTCAAATGTTCGGCATGGTCTTCTAGGGTTTTAGAATACACGAATATATCATCAATAAAGATCACCACAAACCGATCCAAATAGGGCTTGAATACACGTTGCATCAAATCCATGAATGCGGCCGGAGCATTCGTTAACCCAAAAGGCATTACTACGAACTCATAATGTCCATATCTTGAATTGAAAGCTGTTTTCGGTACATCCTCTTTCCTAATCCTCAACTGGTAATATCCCTGTCTAAGATCCAGCTTGGAGAATACCACTGACCCTTGCAATTGATCAAATAACTCGTCAATGAGTGGTAAGGGATACTTGTTCTTAATTGTCACATCATTTAACCCCCGATAGTCTATACACAACCTTAAACTACCATCTTTCTTTTTAACGAACAATACTGGTGCTCCCTACGGAGAATCACTTTCCCTGATAAAACCTCGCTCCAGAAGATCTTGTAATTGTACCTTCAACTCTTTAAGTTCAGCCGGAACCATCCTATAGGGAGTCTTAGAAATTGGTGCCGTTCCAGGTACTAGATCAACCTTGAACTCTACTGCCCGCTCAGGAGGTAAAGACTTCAATTCCTCAGGAAATACATTGGGAAAATCCCTAACAATCGGCACGTCTTCCAACTTCATCTTATCATTTGGAGGATTTATAAGAAAAGCCAAATACCCTTGAGCTCCCTTACTTAGAAGTTTTCTAGCTCTAATACCCGAAATAAGGGCCGATGAAGCCAACATTCCTCTAACATCCAATCTCAATGTCGCCTCCCCCGGCATATCAAATTCTACAACTTTCAACCTACAATCCACCTTGGCATGGTGTTTAGCTAAGCAATCCATCCCAATAATCACATCGTACCCTTTAATATCCAGACTTACCAAATTAACCATTAATTTTCTCTCTTCTATCCACAATTCACAATTTTTATACACTAAACTCGTAATCAAACTTTTGTCCCCTGTTGGTGTTCTAACCTCTAGGTCAAAAGATAACCTAACAGGTTTTATATCTATACAACAAACAAATGCAGGATTAACAAAAGAATGAGTGGCACCGGGATCAATTAAAACTCTAGCTAAGCGATGAAAGAGGGGAATGGTACCTTCGACCACTTCAGTCGACGCAGGCAACTCTTGATGATCCAGCGCATAGACTCGAGCTGGTACTCTGGTCCTACTTCCCACCGAACTAGCTTGGCTTGGGTTCGACTTCTGGACACCACTCCGATCTCGGGTTTGAGGACAGGAAGATATTTGATGATCAGAACTTCCACACCTTAGACATTTTCCTTGCTTCTTCCAACATTCATTGGCGGTGTGGTTTGGTTTTCCACAAAAACCACACGTAAGACCTGAATTGGAGGCTTGGCTCCCCTGTGAAACACTCCTCGTTGGGCCTCTACCGCCGATAGACCCTCTAGATGCCCCTCCTCGAGGAAAGGTTCCTCTTGATGTTCCCGAGGCACTGGCCCCACTTGAACCTCTCCCAAACTTGGAAGGTGGGGCACTCGAATCCATTGGACCCCGACTGCTAGAAGGGGTACTCCTTTTCTTGGCATGAAAACTCTTCAGTTGAGCCTTGGCGGTCTCGATCCTTTGGGGTTTCTCAATGGCCTCACTAAAACTGTTAATCTGAGCCGCCGCTAACCCTTCTTGAATCTCCAAATTCAAACCCTGAATAAAACGTCTAATCCTTCTTGGCTCCGTAGCCAACAACTCTGGAGCAAACTTAGACAATTTGGTAAACTGTGCCTCGTAATCCGTAACACTCAGAAGCCCTTGTCGACACTTAATGAAATCATCTTCCCTCTTCTCTTGTACCAAGGGAGGAAGAAACTTAGAGCAAAACTCCCGAGTAAAATTCTCCCAAGTCCTAGGAGTCTGGTCCCTATCCCATTTGGCCCGAATCATGTTCCACCATGATCTGGCCGCTCCTTCAAACTGGAAGGTAGCAAAAGATACCCGCCTTTCCTCAGTATAATTCAGGGTTCCAAAGATATCAGAAATACGCTCCAACCATCCCTCAGCGACCTCCGGATCAGGTCCCCCAAAGAACTTAGGTGGGGCGAACCTTTGGAATCGCTCTAAAGCCCTATCCTCGCCACCCTCGTGGCCCCCAGGCTGATTGACTGGAACCTGACCTTGTTGGTCCACCAAACGAGCCAAGATGCCCATCATCTGGTTTATGGCGGTCGCCACTTGTTCCCCGAAATCTACCCCTTGACCTTGTCCCAAACCTCGTCCTTGACCTTGGTCAACTGCTGACCCTCGGTCGTCTTCCTCATTTTGGGGTTGTCCTGCCCCGCGCCCTCGACCTCGACCTCGGATTCGGCCTCGTCTACCGTCCATGATTTCTATAATGGGTAGACATAATTAAATACAAACATATTATAGAATAAAATTAATACATAATAATACGGAATAAGGTAAAGTGAGATAAGAGAAAAGAAAATGTAAAGAAGTAATACAAAGTAAAATAAATAATTTGACAAATTAAATCGAGAAGCAAATAAGAGAATTTTCTAAGATTAACCGAATTTTCATATATATAATTGCGGGAATTCAGTATATTACAGTGGCATGTTTATCACAAAAGAGTACAAAAAGTGCTTTCACAATCAATTTACCACACAAAATATAATGGTGAAAGCAATAGATAAACATGCATCCCAGGGACGAGAATCCCCCTAATAAAGTCTTCCTACAAATTAATAAACCCTAACCCTAATACTCTGGGACTACTCCTCTAGTCCTCAGCAGGTCCACGGGAGGTACCCTCAGACGGGTCCTCCTCCTCCTCCTCTCCGAAGGGTCGTCCCCCATCAGGATATCCTCAGAAGGCTCAAGTCCTCATCAAAGGCCCCATCAAGCATGGCCTCTGCAGTCACATCAGCTATAATATCTTCCAAGGTGGTGAGGTCAGCCCTAATCCTAGCAGACCGCTCATGGATATCGTCCGACATCCTATCAAGTAGGGCCCGAAACCTCTGGACCTGATCACGAGTGGCCCTAGTCCTATCTCGCTCTGTGTCCACCCGGCTCTCCAATACCTTGACCCGATCCTCCAACTCTCGGATCCGCTCCTGACGAGTAGCCATGATATCTCTCACCACCATGTTCTCCTCCTGCAGCTCTCTAGTGGCATCTAGTAACTCCCGACGCTTATCGTCCATAGATAACACCACAGCATTAGGGTAGGAGTACCGACTCTTACACGGGCACCTCGAACCTCCCCCCCGACGTGGGGTGAACAAGAGGCTGGTGTGGTCGTCCCCGCTCACTCTATACCGTACTGGCCTAGCAGGTGGCTCATGACCATTGGCCCCCTTCCCATTAGCTCCCGTAGCTCCATTACCACTTTTCATACCTACACCAAAAATCAAAACTTAAAGATAGGACTTTTTTAATATTCAAAATAGCTAAAATATCAAACTTAAAATACAAGAAACCTTTCTAAAAGAACTTTTTAAAAAATTTCCTTTATAGACTTCTAACCTAGGCTCGATACCACACATGCCCCACCTCCCCAAGCCTAACCAGGAGGGTTAAGGACTGCTAACTCACGGGACTCAAGCATTCAAATCATTACTAGCTTAAAGCGTGCAATTTCCCAATTAACATAACATTAACACTAAAGCTGAGAAGTGCATTTAAACTTAAAATTACAGTCATCCATTTAACAGATTTACAATCCTCGAGCCAGAGCTCATACACTTCCATAAACTTAAAGTACTAAACATCACACAAATATACAAAATATATCTTACTCGAGACCAAAATCAAAAGATCACGACTAGCCCTAGCTACTGGATTCTCTTCACCGTTAAGGAAAATAAAAGGAACGGGGTGAGCTAAAAGCTCGTGAGTTTTCAAAATTCATGCAGCACTTAAAGCGGTAAAATTGTAAGTAAATAATTAAAACACATAAACAAATCCAATTAACACATTGAGGATACGGGGGCTCTCGGGAGCCAGTTCCACTTTTCACGAGCAATTACAGTGGTCGACACTCCGACTTTCAATCAAGTGACGACTCTTCACGCCAACTCCATCCACCTTACTCCCCTGGACGCCACATATTTCAACAATAAAGGGGAATTTACTCAAGGCACACGGCCAAGAGTAAGTATATTTCATGTTTTCCATCTCCCAAGTTTAATACATGCAATAATTCAATTTCTGACTCTACAAAAAGAGAGCAATAAAGTATACTCTCCTTTAAGTGAGCGGACCATCAAATTCGCAATTTCACATTTCAATCAAGTAACAAGTCACGAAGGACAAGTTTTAAACCAATAAAGGCATAATAACATGCATTGAAAACTCACCGACAAAATAGGGGTCGGAGTCCAAGTTTTGATCAGTTGCGAAATCAGCACTTTGCCCTAAAATAATTAAAAGAGAACAAAAATGAGTTTTCCTAATCACTGGTTAAGTTTAATTCAAAAAGTCGAAAGTTCGACAATTTCTCGAGTTGAGATGAAAACTTTGAAAAATCATAACTCAAGTTATACAAGTCAGAATTCTTCTCATTTGGTACCGTTGGAAACCTATTTCAAAGCTCTAAAACTTTTTAGAAAACATAAAATTAAAATTATGGACGAAATTAACCCAGATTTTCGTTGAACATTCTGCTACAGTAAAATGACAATGCTCGTCAGCCTGGACATCCAGAGCAATTTGAAAATTGACCAAAAATTACAAAAAATTAATTAACCTCTGAAATTCACACACAATATAGTACTACATAAGGAGTTTCAACAGCCACTGACGGAACTCAATTCCGACATCCGAGCATGAAATGACAACAGTTCAAACAAAGGCAGTTCGAAATTCTGCAGTTTCTGGAAACATGAAGATGTAGGGCAGATTTCAAGATACTTTTTGAGTGACGAATTCAAGTCCAAAAATTGTCAAATTTGGCACACTAATACTTCCATATTTCAACTAGATTCATACCAAATTTCAGCTTAAAATACAAACGGGAAGGCAGTTTTCTACATGCCCAAAGTTCGCTCAACTCTTTCATCCAAAACTGGAAAATTTTGATCCTTCACTTATAACATCTAGTTCATGCCTCAAATTAACTTCATTTGTCCTAATTTTCGAAACCAAGCTAGTATTGAACTTCCTAAGCCTAATGATGATAAAAAATGGTCACATCTTTTGGCAAGAATATCACAAAGTAATCCTCAAAATTCAGACACCATAACCCCTCATTTTCCAGCTTTCACTTTGCAACTTAGCAACCCTCATAACATCAACTCTTGAAGAGCTTTTTGTGGGGCAAAATAACAGCTTAACATTCATCATTTAAACATCAAATTCAGCCTCTTAACTAGCCAAAAATACAGCCACGAAATTCAAGAAAAAATCAGAAAATTCAACCCCCATTCCCTCACAAATCTTCCGATGTGGGATGTCACAACTAGTTACAGGCCTGGCCCAAGCAACTTTTGGGCCGAAATCACTGGTCCAAAATGGCTAGCCCAAGTTACTTGATAGGCCTTGTTCCAAGCTTATATACCTTTCATTCCCTCACAAATCTTCCGATGTGGGATGTCACAACTAGTCTAACCTTATTTCTCACAATTTCACCTTTATCATTTAATTTGTTTCTAAAAACCCATTTCGTACCAATAATAGGATGATTTTGAGACCTTTCAACTAGAGTACAAACATTATTTCTTTCAAATTGATTTAGCTACTCTTGCATGGTTAGAATCCAATTTTTATCTTTCAAGGCATCATTAACACTCTTAGGTTCAAAATGAGAGACTAAAGCAAAATTATCCACGAGTGGTTTAGATGAGGAGCGAGTTCTTATCTTCTCGAATAGATTACCAATAATTAATTCTTTAGGATGATTTTGAATGAACTTCCAACCTTTAGGAAGTTCTTCTAGCTCTTGGTTTTCTAGAAAGCCATCTTCCTTTGATTTCATCTCCATTTCAGCATTACTTTAATATGTGTGGGTTAGAATGTTTTCCACTATTTAGAGGAACATTGTATGCTTAGAATTAATAATATCTTAGTCACTGGATGCATGTTTCATAATATATTCTTTATACTTTCGTAGAATGAAGAAGTTTGACAAACAAGTCATTGTACTTGTGCAAAAGCTGACATTAGAAAAGATGTTGAGGATGGTCAGTCCACAGTGCTATATGATTTAGATTCTCTATGGAATATGTCTGGTTGATTACCTTCAATCACCTTCCATCCGTTATACGGAGCAATTCCGTTCGGTTTGCTTGAAGAATGGTACAATTGTATGAGTGCATCAAACGTACCATTCTTTAACAGCATGTTTCTTTCTTTCATCAGTTTGTGGTAATCAAATGTTAACATTATGGAACATCGTGTTTCTTTTTTTCATCTGTTGTGGAATTAAATCTTAACATTATGGATGATGTCGTCATCAATTTTAGTAGTTTTGTCAACTTCTACGACAAAATGTTTACCAAAAGACAGCACATGTATTTACTAAATGTAAGGATTATAGAGAGATGCACAGTAGAAACGTATAAAATTTTTTATTCCTTAGTAAATTGTCTTTTGATTAAATCCATGTGACATATATTAATTCAAGAAAATTATCTCAACCTATGAAGATTGAAGATCATCTTCAACTGGTGGAAATTTGATGCAAAGGATGGCAAAATGATCCATATAGTCACACACATCCAATCTCTAATGGTGATTCACACGAATCTCCTTAAGTAGAACATCTAAAGTTGAATTAGTTTAAACTAGATTAGTGCTATTTATTGTCAAAACACCTCACATGAATTGTGTTGAAATTGATCATTGATTTGATGATAACTAAAATAAATTAATAATTTATACTAATAGTTTTATGTGAGTAATGACTTAGAACAGGTTGCAAACTCAAAAGATTAAGGAAGTCTATTGAATCAAATAAGGGAAAAGTATTAATTACTCTCGGGTGCATGCTCCACATGCATCAGACATTTAATAGTTAGCGAACACTTTTGAAGTACAAACTATCGAACGTAAACTCAACTTATCAGCCATCCAATATAGTTGTGGAAATTGGGTCAAAAGACGCACAAGTCATTCTCATCGGCCATTTGATAATTTGTGAAAAATGGCTCTGATCATGTTGGATGTACAAGTCATCCTCATCAGCCATCTGACACACTCTACGAAGAAAGATTATTTCAAACTATCGGACGCAATTTTCAATATAAGATGTCCGATACTCCTAATGGCTAGTTTTTTCTGTATTTAATGCTTGACCATTGGAAGATTTTATGAAAGCATTTATAGAGACCTATAAATATAATAAAGTTTGAAATTGAAAAATATAACTGTACACATCGAATACAAACCTTCAAAAGTGATTTTTTAGCACAAAATACTCTCCTAAGTTAATTGTACTCTTGTGTGCGTGATCAAAATATGTATAGCTTTTCAATTGTAAGTGAACAATTCAAAATGTAGCATTGTGAGGATTTTCTTGAAGAGTTGTAAAACCTTTTGACTTGACCAAGAAGTGCTTGAAGTGAGCAAGAGGTGCACCTTCTTTTGTACAACTTTGATATTGCTTCACCTAATCGAAGAAACTTGCTAGTGAAATTTTGGATTTTAAGTTGAGATCAACTTGGTAGTCCTTTTTGGCTTGCAATATTCTACCTCTCTTGTTCATTTATTCACTTACTTTATTTAGTGCTCCATTTGCATTATCTTACTGATTTCGCCAAGTTTATTGTCAAAGAATTTGTTTAATCTTCTAGACAACTAGGTAAATTTAAAATTGTGCATAATTGCATTAGTCTTGTCTAGGATTATAATCAACCTAATTCATTCCGCTCTTAGGTTGTTTTGACACCTTACAATTGGTATCAGAGTTTGGTCTCCTAGAGGCTAAGTTCAATTGGGTTGGAGTAGATCATAACAACCAACAATACATTGTTTCTTGAGGGTCAATACATTACTAGACCTCCTATATTTAATGGGGTAAACTATATTAATTGGACAGATTAGATGAAGATATTCTTGCAATCCATAAATATTGAATTGTGGTACATAGTCAGTGAGGGTCCTTATGAAACTATTATTGCAGATGACAGTACCGGTAGACGTAGACCAAAAACTTGGCAAGAGTTGACCTCCCAAGACAAGACAAATCTTATCTTGAATTCCAAAGCTGTAAATGTGTTGTACAATACCCTAGATGCCAATGAGTCCACTAGAGTTAATGGGTGTAAAACGGCCAAAGAAATATGGGAGAAGTTAAGGGAAATCCATGAAGGTAGTGATAGTGTTAGAGAGCAAAAGAAATCCCTTTTAGTAACCAAGTATAAGTCCTTTAAGATGGAAACACACGAGAACATTGATAAGATGTATTGCAGGTTCAATGATATTATTTAGGATCTTGAGGTGCTTGCTAAGGAGTATACCTTGGAGAGAAGAATAGGAAAATATTAAATGCCTATCCGAGGATTGGGAGAGCAAGGTCACCACCATAGAGAGAGCTAAGGATTTGAGTTCCATGTCTATTGAATCACTCATAAATTCTCTAACTTATGAATTGAAACTCAAGTCAAAGGTACAAGAATAAGAGGATGCAAGCATGAAGAGAAGCATAGCACTTAAAGTTTCTCAAGAGGAGGATAATACACATTCTCCATTGATGGTGAAGATGTAGATGGAGAGGACAATGACTTGGCACTACTCACCAAATCCTTCAAAAACTTCCTTTCCAACAAAAGAAGATTTAGAGGAGGTGGTGGACCAAGCAACAATAACTTCAACCAACTCAACAACTCAAGAGGAAAAGGAAAGCAAGAAACCAACAAGAAGTAAAATTAAAAATGCTATGAGTGTGGTCAAATGGGGCATTACATGAGTGATGTCCCTTGAAGAAAAAGAAAGAAGGAAAAGGAGAAAGAAGACAAAGGTTCAACAACTTCCGAATTATTTGGAACGAATGCAACTCGATGGAGAAATGGAAGAAGATGAAGATGTGGATCAAATGGCTTTCATGGCCATAGGTGATGATGAGCTATTAATTAATCACTCTTCATTTGAGAATAATGATTTAGATGATGATGATCTTGAGTCCTTTGTTGAAAATTTACATGATAACTTCAGGGAGTCTTATGCAAAAAATAAGGATTTAAAAAACAAGGTTCATGCTCTGCTTAATAAGAATTCAAAACCTTTTCAAGAAAATAAAAAATTGAGAAAATAAAATAATGATTTTAAAAAGAAAAAACTCAAGGTTGATGTTATTTCTAATCAAAGTGATTTGAAAAGAAAATTAGACGAAAGAGCAAAGTTTTATGAAACCTTCAAAGAAGAACAAAAGATTTTAGGAAAAAGAATGGATGATTTGAATGATTTTCTTCAAAATATAAAGTAAAGCTTATTTAATAAGAAAGAAAATCAAAACTTTCTTGGTACAAATGTGTTTACTATTCTTAGAAGAAAAGGAATTAACTTTATTAACCCACTTGTGTGAAGGATACAAGTGTAATTTACAATTATTGCTATCAATATGGACATATCAAAAATAATTGCTATGTAAGAGAAAATCAAAGAAAGGGTATGAGAACATTTGGATAGTTAGAACTTGTACTAACTCTCATGGACCCAAAGATGAAAGGGTACCAAACATTATTTCCTAACTTCTTGTGTAGATTTGCCTCAAAAATATCTCCAAAGAATCAAAGTGGTACATAGATGGTGGGTGTTCAAGACATATAACTGGAGATGCTTCTTAATTCATCAAAATCAAAACAAAGAGCAGTGGAAAGATCACCTTTAGAGATGATATGAAAGCCAAAACCATTGAAATAAGTGATATTGGAAAAAATGGGGAAATTTTTATTCAAAATGTACTTTTAGTTGATAATTTGGGATATAACTTACTAAGTGTTAGCCAATTATATGATAGGAACTTGTATGTATTTTGCAAAAAACATGAATGTTTGAATGTTGATATAAAATTCAATGTTGTTTTCAAAGGAAAAGGATTTAATGACATTTCTTGAAAAGATTGATGATTCCAAAATTAAATGCCTTAAGGTAACAAATGATGATTTTTGGTTGTGACATGGAAGGTTTTGTCATTTTAGCATGGATTTATTAAATGAAATTTCTAAAAAGGAACTTATTAAAGGTTTTCCAAAAATCAAATTTGAAAAGGACTGTGATACATGTCAATTTGGAAAACAAACCAATATCTCTTTCAAATCTAAAAATTGTGTTTCAACATCAAGACTTTTGGAACTTTTATATTTGGATTTATTTGGTCCTACTCAAATAGCTAATTTGGGTGAAAAAAATATACCTTTGTAATAGTTGATTATTATTCGAGATATACTTAGGTGTTGTTTTTTACTCACAAAGATGAAACTTTCAAAAACTTTGTCACTTTATTTGCTAAAGTTCAAAATTTACTAAATTTGTCTATTGTGAAAATCAGATGTGACAATAAACCAAATATTGTGATTTTCCAAAATTTTGTGATAATATTGGTATTTCATATGAGTTTTTAGCCTCCAAAATCCCTCAACAAAATGGTATTGTTGAAAGGAAAAAATAGAATTTTTCAAGAGGTCGCTAGAACCATGATTAGTGAATGTAATTTATCAAAATATTTTTGGGTCGAGGTGGTTAATGCAGCTTATTATGTAATAAATAGAGTTCTTTTAAGACCCATTTTGAAAAAAACCTCTTATCAACTCCTTTTTGGCAAAAAAGCCTATTGTTGGTTATTTCAAAATTTTTGGGTGTAAATGTTCTATCTTGAACATCAAAGAGCATCTTAGGAAATTTAATAAGAAAATAGAGGAAAGTATTTTCTTAGGATATTGTGAAAATAAACGTGCTTATAGAGCCTACAACAGGAGAACTCTTGTTATTGAGAAAGTTATTCATGTTACATTTGATGAATCTAATAATATTACTATTAAGAGTACCTGTGAAGATGATGATATAGGTTTACAACAAGGATTTAAGAAATTGACCATCCAAGATGAAGAAAGTGCTCCAGAGGAAGTCAATCCTCAAAATGAAGGACAAGAAGAAGAGAGGAATGACGATGAAACTCCAAAAGATCTTATCAAAGTACGGAAGTTCACTCAACATCATCCAAAAGAATTGATTATATGTGATCCATCGGAAAGGATAAAAATATGTTCCTCTACTAGACCTCTTGTAGATAATTTTGCTTTACTTTCTCATTTTGAACCCAAAATATTAGTGAGGTTTTGAAAGATGATAGTTGGTTTATGGTTATGTAAGAGGAACTTAACCAATTTGAGAGAAACAATGCATGAAATTTAGTTGAGAGGCCTTTAGAACACCCAGTCATTGGAACTAAATGGATTTTTCGAAACAAATTGAATGACAAGGTGAAATTGTTAGGAACAAAGCTAAATTAGTAGTTAAAGGGTATGTACAAGAATGAGAAATTGATTTTGATGAGACATTTGCCCCCATAGCTAGATTAGAATCTATTAGGATGTTTTTTTACTTATGGTTGTTACAAAAATTTCAAGTTTTTTCAAATGGATGTGAAAAGTGCATTTTTGAATGGTTTTATTGATTAAGAAATATATGTTGAACAACCCCCCGATTTTGAAAATGAAAAATTTTTAAATCATGTTTTCAAACTTTCAAAAGTCTTTATGTGGTTTAAAACAAGTTCCAAGAGTTTAGTATGAAAGATTAAGTGGTTTGTTAATTGAAAATGGTTCTAAAAGAGGTGATGTCAATGCCACTCTCTTTACAAAGTTTAGCACGAAAGATATTCTAATTGTTCAAATCTATGTGAATAATATTATATTTGGTGCAACTAATGAGTACTTGGGTGAGGAATTTTCAAATATAATGTGAATGGAGTTTGAGATGAGCATGATGGGAGAAATGAATTTCTTCCTTGGACTACAAATTCATCAAACACAAGAAGAAACTTTCATCAATCAAACCAAGTACACTAGGAGCTATTCAAAAGATTTGAGATGGAAGAATTTAGGCAAGTTAGTGCCAATATGCACTTCAACCAAGTTTGATAAAGATGAAGTAGATGCAAAAATGGATGAAAAGTCTTATAGAGTAATTGGTAGTTTACTTTATTTGACCGCAAGTAAACTGGATATTATATTTGCTGTTTGCTTGTGTGCTAGATTTCAATCATACCCTAAAGAATCTCATTTGTTAGCTGTTAAGCGTATCTTTAGATATCTACAAGCAATTTTGAATTATGGATTATGGTACCCTAAGTCTAATAATTTTGCCTTAGTTGGTTTTTTGGATGCCGATTTTGCCGAATGTAGAATAGATAGAAAGAGCACTAGTGATACTTGCCACTTCCTAGGGGATTGCTTACTTTTATGGTTTTGTAAGTGTGAGGGCCTCAAAATTTATTAATTTAGATATTATTATTATTATTACCTCCATTAATTCGTTTGAGTATTCTTTTATTTATTTTATTCTTATTATTGAGATAATTCTTATCTGTGAAAATTTTAAATATATATATATAATTCATTTTTATTTATTTATTTATTCATTTATCTCATGAAATTCAAATTTTACCTCATCTACAATTTCTCATTAAATTTTAGCCTTAATTTACCTTTTAATATCGCCTCATAGCGTCTATTAGTGAAAAATGTAAAAAATACGTTTTTCGAGGTAAACTCGGACTGTGAGTGAATTAGTGAAGGAGAATACGGATGATCATTGGTAGGTTAGAAGTGAAATGACTGATATTGGGTTATTGAAGGTGATCAACTAGGGTTTTGAAACCTTGATTAAGAATTGGATTAACCTCTTCAAATCTAGAATTTTAACTAGCCACTATTTCTTCCAACTAATTTCCTCCAGCTCACTTAAAATTTTTCTTTTCTTTCCCCTCTCCTAATCGAGATTTGCTCCTTAATCTCAAGCCAAATGAGACAATTAATTTTCCCTCCAAATTGCTAATTAAGTTTACTATTGTAGTGTTGACTTTTGGAGTTGAAAGACAAGCTTGTGTCTTGTCTTTCTTGTCTCATTTAATTCACTCTAAAATTGGCCAAAAATTCTCTCCCTTCTCTCTCCTCTCACCTGAACTACCTTCTTCTTCTTCCTCTTGTTTTTCCATCAAATTCTTCTCCATTTTCCTCACTAAAAACCTCAACAATCTAGCACTAAACTTGGCAATAGCTTGGAGCTTGAGCAAGGAGCTTTGAGGAGGAAGTCTTGGGTGTTAACACTTGCATTTTCTTGGTGCTTTGCGAACAACTAAGGAGAGGTAAAATTCTAGCAACTTCATCCTTGTACATTCTTCAAAACTCCAAGCATGAAAGTAGGAATTATTAGTTTATATATGGAATTATTAGTGTACCAAATTTGGTAATTTTTGGACAAGAAATCGTCACTCAAACAGGGCCTAGAATTCTGCCCTGCAAACCTGAAAAACGAAAATTTCAGAATTTCGAATCCCCTCTGTTTGAACTGCCATAATTTCTTGCTCGAGTGTCAGAATTGAGTGCCATTGGTGGTGTTTGAAACTTATTATATATTAATTTAAACTGTATAAATTTGAGAGGCCAATTAATTTTCTGTAATGTTTGGTGAATTTTCAAATTGGGCTGGTCGACCAACCTGACGTGCCCTGTTTTGGTACTGTAGCAGTTTCTTTCTCAAAAATCTGGGCAATTTCTGCCCAGAATTTTAACTGGGTGTCTTCTACAAAGTTTTAGAAATTTCAAAGAGGTTTCCAACGGTACCAAGTTTGAAAAATTTGGACTTTTATAACTCAAGTTACGATTTTTCAAAAATTTCACCTCAAATTAGAAAGTTATCGAATTTACTTCCTTTTGAGATAAATTTGGTCGGTGAACTAGGAAAACTTATTTCCGTTCTCTTTTAATTATTTTAGGGCGAAGTGCTGATTTGCCATTTGATCAAAACTTGGATTCTGACCCCTACTTTGTCGGTGAGTTTTCAATGCATGTTAAATGCTTTCATTTGAATGCTTGTGCGTGCACGTGCTCCAAGACATATTACTCGTTTAAAATATGAAATTTGAAATTTGTTGAACTGCTCGCTTAAAGGAGAGTATACTTCATTACTCCCTTCTAAGTAGAGTCGGTAACTTACGTGTTTTGCCTGTGTTATAATTTGGAGAAGAAAAGTGTTACACAACCACTCTTGGCCGTGTCCCTTGAGTGGTTAACTGCTTAACTATTTAAGTGTTTGGTGTGCGGGCCTGGTAGGGGGAGTTTGGTGGTTGGAGTTTGGCTTGAAGAGTCGTCTACTTGGATTGAAAGTCGACAGAGTGTCGACTACTCTAATTGTTCGTGATCTGTGGATTTGAGCTCCTGAGAGCCAACGTATCCTCCTTGTGTGTAAATTTAATTTTCCTACGTATTTCTTCTATTGCTTATTATATTACTGTTTTAAATGCATGTGTATGTCTTTTGAAAACTCACGAGTTTTTTAGCTCACCCCCGTTCCCGTTTGTTTTTCCTTAACAGGTGACAAGAATCCAGAGGCCTAGATAGGGCTAGTGCTTTATTCTTTTGGCTTTTGTCTCGAGTATGGAGAAATGTTTTGTATATTCTTTTGGTGATGAATATTTTAGACTTATGGAAATGTATTAAACTTTGGCTCGAGATTTTTTTTTTAGTATTTTGAGTGGATAACTGTAATTTTGAGTAAACATCACTTTACAGTTTTAATAGTTTCGTTACTATGCTTGGTGGTTTTACCGTTTAAGTTAGTATTTTTGAATGCTCGAATCCTGGCGAGAGTTAGGCAGGCAACCCGCCAACCCTTTGGTTAGCCTTAGGGGGAAGTGGGGCTGTCACAGTAAGAAGTAAGATGCCATTTCTTTATTTATGGCGGAAGTCATGTATATAGCTGTCGGTGTTTATTGTGCTCAACATTTGTAGATGAAACATACTTTGCTTGACTTTTGTCTAAAATTTGATTGTGTTCCTATATTTTGTGAAAATACTAGTGCCATAAATTTGACTAGAAATCCTATACAACATTCTAGGACAAAGCATATAGATATCAAGCATTAGTTCATTCGTGATTTGATTCAAAGAGGTGAAATTTGCATAAAGTTTGTTTGCTCAAAAGACCAAGTGGCTGACATTTTACAACAAATTTCAAAAATCACCTCTAGGTTTTGATTTGTGAGCAATCTTCAACATTTGATTACTACATTCATCATTTCCTACACAATAATATTCCACATTTACTATGCCTCGAGTTTGTGGTGGTTCATCCTTTGCCGGATGCACTCCTGGGGAAGGAAGCTCAACTAGAAGAGGTTCTGTCGGACCCGATCTACCTGGACTCGACAGCAGAATGCTCCTTCTCCTCCACTCATCCAGAATGACAACCGAAACCTCAACCCCAGCAACACATCCCAAAATTTTTTTATCAAGAGATCAAAACTCGATATCAATTGATAACTCAAAAGGACATAATTGCTCAATGATCCATACTTGCTTCTAATTTCCTTTCAATATAACTTGTCATGGATTCTTGAAAAATTCAATTTTTAGAAATGGACATATCTTCTTACCTTTTCTAATACCTATTATCCTAACATGGTGTATAAGTTCTTTGCCAACCCTAGGAAGGTAGCTCACCATCCGAAGTTGTGTCTCGTGTGAGTTATGTGGATATTTGTTTTGATCATAACTTAGTAAATGGGATTTTGAAAACTAAAATTGAAAGAGATTGTCAAAGCAAAATCATAAATTTTTTCAGTTATGAGGAACTTCCGATCTCATATAATCACTTCTCTATTGTAAAATTGAGAAATTTTTTCAAGTCTGATTTTAATATTCCATCTGAGGCTAAATTGGATCATCTTACACTCTTGCAACTCATATAATCATTTCTCTATTGCAAAATTGAGAAATTATTTCAAGTCTAATTTTACTATTCCTTTTGAGGCTAAATTGGATAATCTTACACTCTTGCAACTCATTTAGTTCACTATGGTTTCAAATTTGCTAGTTCCTACTGATGGGCATAGGATACACCCCAACAAAATAGAATTACGCATGTTTTATTACTTCATGAATGATATCCGCATTGACTTTGGGTTTATCATATGTCATTTTTAGCTCAAACTAAGCACTAATACTCATAGGTCTTGATCCTACACAAAATTTCTCACTCCAATATTTAAACATTTTAAGATTCCAATCATTGGAATTTCCCCTAAGGAGACTATGCCTTTCTTTTTCACAAAATCTTATTTTGAAAGAAAAAAAAAATTAACAGTAATTGGATTTGGAAAGTGTCTAATGTTGAACCCGTACTAAGCATGTTCATGATCCTTTTTCCACCCCTTTATCTATTCCTCCACCACCCAAAAGAGCAAGGCCTTTCCTACCATCTTAGCCCACTTCCAATGCTCCTAACCCTTTGCTCTTAGAAATCAAGCAACATGTGTTGCTTTTGGAATATGGACTCCATATGATGATGAACCCTGAATAGCAAAAAGACTTCATGAAGATGAGAAATCTCCTCATTAATGCTCCACAGCCCGAGGGTCCATCCATGACTGCTCCGACACAAGCAACACGACAAGGTGAAGAGCAGGTTGGAACTTCACAAATACTTCAACCTATTCCCATCTCTAAAGGAAAGGAACCACAAGTGCAGGATTCTGATGACGAGACTGAGGATGATGACTCTGAATTGCATAGAAGACATGCGTAAAGTCCATTTAGCATCATTTACGATAGATGCATCTTAGCATGTAGGATCATGTAGGATCACATCTTGGCACCATTTGTTGCTTTTGCAATCATCAACTCTTTCATATTTTGCTTCTCTAGTTAATGAATATCTTGATGACTCTATCAACTCTAGTGCTATATATCCATGGATGTTTGAACCTCTTATGTTGAATGCTAACTCTAGTTCTATTTTGCTCAATGGATGTATATTTGGCTTCCTATGGTCTTCTTTTGTTTTCTTTTTGATTGATGACAAAAAGGAGAAGTATATATATGATATCTTATGTTATAATTAATATATTTGGTTATAATTGACATATTAGTTCCATGGATATATTCGTATCTTAATGGGGAGTATTATGTTGATTATCAATGGCTTTTGGATATAATGATTATTGCAAACATGAAGGGGGAGTATATGAGCTCGTATTTGTAGTGGATGTGTATTTATATTTGAAAAATCATCTTTCTTTTATCATTATCAAAAAGAGGGAGATTGTTGAAATTGATTCTTAATGGTTTTATGTGAATAATAACCTAGAACATGTTGCCAGCTCAAAAGATTAAGGAAGTCTATTGAATCAAATAAGGCAAAAGTGTTAATTGTTGTCAGGCGCATGCTCCACATACATCAAACATCCCAGTAAACACTTTTGAAGTACAAACTATTGAATGTAAAAGTGAACACTTTTGAAGCACAAACTATCGGATATAAACTCAACATAAAGGCATTCGATAAAGCCGTGGAAATTGGCTCAAGCTCTCTGATCTTATTGGACACACAACTCATCCTCATCGGCCATTCAATTAATTCGTGAAAAATGGCTCAAACTCTTTGATCGTATCAGACGCACAAATCATCCTCATCAGCCATCCAACACACTTTGTGAAGGAAGATTTTTTCAAACTATTGGACGCAATCTTCAACATCAGATGTCCAATACTCTTAATGGCTAGTTTTTTCTACATTTAATACTTGATAGTTGGAGACTTTATGAAGGCTTTTATGGAGACCTACAAATATATAAAGTCTGAAATTGAAAAATATAACTATACACATTGAATACAACCTTCAAGAGTAATTTTTTTAGCACAAAATACTCTCATAACTTTAATTGTACTCTTTATGTGAGTGATCAAAATTTGTATGACTTTTCAATTGTGAGTGAATAATTCAAAGTATAGCCTTGTGAAGGTTTTCTTGAAGAGTTGTAAAACCTTTTGGTTTGACCAAGATGTGTTTGGAGTGAGCAAAAGATGCACCTTTTTTTTGTACAAATTTGGTATTGTTTCACCTAATTGAAGAAGTTTGCTAGTGGAAATTTGGACTTCAAGTTTTTTGGTTTGCAATATCTCCCTCTCCTGCTCATTTATTCACTTACTTTATTTAGTGCTTCATTTGCTTTACCTTACTAATTTCAGCAAGTTTATTGTCAAAGAATTTGTTTAATCTTCTAGACAACTCAGTAAATTTAAAATTGTGCATAATTGCATTATTCTTGTTTAGGATTATAATCAACCTAATTCAACCCCCTCCCCCATAGATTGCTTCGGACCTTACAAATTGGATGAGAAAAACCTAATTTTTTTATTATGAAAGACCCACCACCCCAATGAGAAAAATAAGAGACTCGATTTTCTCTAATTTTTGGATGAATTTTGAATATTTTTCTCTCAAGATTTTTCTAAAAATTCTTATAAAACAATTCATATGTCTATCCATTTTGCTAGCAAAAATTGAATGAGTATTCATAGACAAATAAGTTATCCATATCCTTAGGAAAAACTGAAATAAATTTCTAATGCAATTCTAATATACCTTGTATTTGAAAGATTTAAACTTATTTGCACTATAAGTCTATCAAGTTTAATTTGTCTCATAAATTAAATTATAAATTATAATAAATTATCTTTCAAATCTCCATGTGAAATTCTTTTAATCTAACTAAAAAAATTCTTAATGTGTGTAACTCATTAGGTTCTCATATATATTGACAATAAATATGAATTATAATTCTTAATAGACAAGAACTCGATAAATTAAAATTTCTTTCAATTTATCGCTAATTCCACTTGTCAATCAACTCATTTGTATAGATCAAGATTTGTATCTAACAATATATCATGACCACCCAAATAATTAGAAAAGTCAAGTGAATGATTTCGACTTTTAATAAACTTTTACCATGTAATTAATATTGTTTTACCACAATTATCTCATGTTAATCTTGAAATAAATTATGCTTATTCCATTATGTGATTAATGTTTATGTTTTGTACCAAAATATAATTCTAACAAAGAAGTATTCGAAAACGCTTTCTAAAACTCTTCCACTTAGTGCAAAGAATTCTGGATTATACTTCTATAAGTAGTCAGATATGAGCCTCTTGGTAAATCCTTATAAGTTATTCATTATCTTTCCATATTTCAAATATATATCCATAAACTAATGATGTGAGCATTCCCAGTTAAGGGAGCAATTAGCAAACAAAGTGTAACTATCATATTTAAAATACCATGATAACCTTAAATATAAGAATCACTTACACAAACGTTACTTAAAAATTAATCCTTTGGTACTTAAAAGATATCTTTATGTGGATCAATCTAGTGAATTTTAAACACCACAGTAGTGAATTTAGTACCTATGTATTAGTTTAGATCTCTCACACCATAGTAGATGAGATCTACTATTTTTCATATAGAAACTATATAATATATGCTAGTTTAACTGTATTAACAATACCCTATCTTGTTAATTTTGATTAGAGATATTTAACTGTGAACTTTGTTATAATGAATCTTGCCATCATAATTGTTATGATTACATTAATTAGGTTTCTTCTAAGGGTTTTATCATGCAAATATAAATATATAAACAAATCAATATAATAAAAATGTCATTTATTATAATATAAATAGTTCAAGTACGTATTAAAACCTAAGAGTTTATTCACTTTAAAGCATACACACTTTCATGTAGCATCTATATTTTATTTTCAGGTAAAAGAGTAATTGAACAAATATTGAATATACAATTTATGAATGTTCACAACCCGCTGAATAGAAACCGTCTCCTTTGACACGTCAGCTCCCAATTAATAATACTATCTTAACTGTGCAGCTATTTCTTTGGTCTATTGAAATACACACACACACATACTCGCTTTGTAGACCTTATAAATGTCAAGCATTAATACACACACGCACACACATACTCACTTTGTAGACTTTTTAAATGTCAAGTATTAATATTAGAGTTTGAAATATGAATATTTTTGAGAAAAACCATTCAAAATTTCCCTCACATTTTGTTAAATAAAATTTTCCATCCTTCATCTTTAAAATAATAATAACTTTAAATCTCATGTAAAATCAGATTAGCAAAACTCAGTCTCAATTAGGTTTTCAACCATTTTTACCCTGAATCCATACAGGCAAAAATGTTAGATCTCATTTGTAATTAAACAAATGATTCGATTCATATTTATTTTTGCTCCTATAAAGTGAAGATACACAAGCTATATTTATTTTTCATTAAAAATGTAAAACCTAATCCAATCCATACTATTATTATCATTGGAAAAGTGAGATACTACCTTTTTGTATATTAAAAATGACTACATATAAGTCACTTTTTAAATACAAGCTAAAATGTGATCGAAAACATAGGTTGAAATTAATTTTATTAACCTAAATTTGTAAAGGACATAAAATTAATGCTTCAAAAGTAAAGAATAAAAAATTCATATTTCAAAATATAAGAGATGTTTTGAACGATTATTTAATAGGATTTCTTGTCCTTCTTTCTGAGCGCTTGTACTTGATAAGTCGTATGCTTCGTTCAGTAGAAGGACGCCTGCCGATTTGACATCGTTCAATTCCATTTTTGACGTGGATCAAGGACCGCATGACTTGACCCTTTAAATATGAGAATATACTCTACATTAGATACAGTACGCAGTCAATGTGTACATAGAAATATATCGGGGATTGCTCAATCGACAGTTGAATGTAAAACGTACGCTTCCCTCGATTCCTATCCCAATTGAACACAATCATTCTGTAATCAGTTCCAACCACTACCCTTTTCAACATTTAAAACCAGGAAACCGAACATCACCAACGATCCACAGTACAACTTCTCCAGACGTGTTCAATTATTGTTTATGTGACATTGGCACTCGAATAAAGACTCAAGCAGGGAGGCCTCAGGCATTGCTTGAGGGCATGGAACTAGTAGATGTTAAAAATGTGCAGTCAGACCAGCGGAACCTGGCTGGCAGTCGGATTTGTTCAAGTAAATTAACTTTCACATCATAGCTATTGTCAACAGTTCGACCATGAGTAACACTAAAATAAGCTAATATATGACTGAGCTGATTTGGACAATATACAAGGACTTTCAAAGTCACACTCCATGCGCCAAATTGCGCTTCCACCTAGGGTTCCAAACATCAAGTCCGACATCAGATGTAAGCAGCAGGCAAACGAAAGATATTACTGCCAATTTCATATCCCAAATACTACACACACAAATAAAACACGTCTTAAAAGTAGTTACATCCCAAGTCTTGCTTCCACTTGAGTTTCCATTATTGACATCACAGCCAAACTGACAAATCAAAACTACAATGATAAAATTTCACATCCCAAATGAAACGTACTGCACAAATAAAGCCAAAGTCTTTAGAGTACAATTACATACGAAAAGCATGTACAAAAAAAATTTAGGCCATAGAGTCAATTAGTCTAACCTAATGACTGCAAATTTTCTACACCAAATATCACTTGGACTCGGAGTTTTCTGCATCTTTTAGAACATTATATGACAACGTTTTCCATATTTTTTCTTCCAAATCATGAATAATGACATGATACAGCCCAGATCATGAATAATGACATGATACAGGATAATCAGCAAAGGGTAATTATACGGTAACGGTAATAATATGCAGTTAACATCAATAAGGCAACAATTTCCAGTTCTAATTTTAGTACTTCTACAGAGTTCAAAAACGAATTCCTAATACCACGTGTATCAATCACTATAGAATTTTAACAATGATATGCATACCCAAAGCAATTACTGAAAACAACTTTAAGAGTGGAACTCACAACTTTTTGCCAGTAAAAATATTCAGCTAGTCCTTCGGGTACAACCAGCGGGATGAAAGGTGCTAACTTTCTGAGCAAAAACTAAAATCCCGGAGGGTCCATTTGGATTAGCTGTTTTTGAAGTTGTTTTTCAAAAACAGTACTGTAGCATTACTGTAGTGAAAAACAATTACTGTAGATGTATTTGGGATTGTTTTTGGAATTTCTATTTCTTTTTTCTTTTCCTTTTCTTTTTCCTTTTCCTTTTTCCCTCTTTCCTCTTCTTCTCCCACTCCTCCCTCATCGGTCCCATTCCGGTCACTGCACCCACCAGAGAAATTTTTTTTTTTTTGGCTCCTCTCCTCCTCCCCTCCCCCCCCCCCCCCTCCCCTCCTCTCTGTGATGCAGTGAAGAAATACATTCAGCTGTCTCTTCCTAACGATCATCTTAAACTGCCCATGCATTCCTCCCTTTTAAGCCCCCATTTTGATGGTCATTTTTGGAGTTTTTTTTTTTTTTTTTGAGTTTTCTAAAGACTTGTTTCTCATTAACAATAGTTCTATCCAAATGAAAAATTTTAGCTCAAAGGACGATACTAAAAAGGATGATCAATATGAATTAGATACATACATATGATGATCGGATCTCATGCTAGTACAGCTCTTCATAGTCAAGAATTTCAGCTTAACCATGACTTATAGTCAACCTCCCCATGTTTACACACATAAAAGATACTGGCCAAACAGTGACTGCCCGAGCAGGGCAAAGTACATTCTTTAACTCTTGACGCAGAGTGCAAATCAACTACTTCACCCAAAGATTGAAAATACAAAATGATAACTTTATGCTTACTTCACTAACTATATCCTGAACTGCTAAAGTTTTATTACTTTATGTGAGAAATTAGATTTAAATCATGGAACTAGTGTTAGAAAAAAATGTAGCAAAACTGGTGGCAATCAATGTTTTATTATCACCGCACAATCAGAAAATTTCAACTGGTCTACCCGATCTAATTGAAAGCACTGATTTGAAGTGCTAAACTGTACACCACTGAAAGCAATATGAAAATGGATTTACAGTATCTATTTCAAGGAGTGTTTTTTTTTTTCTAATAACGTTTGTCAACCCCAAATCTGGTCACGATTGGTGATTCTCAAATGGTCATTACAGAGATGCATGGGACCGTGAAGATCTGGAGACCCTTTGTAGGGAGAATAACAGTAGCATATTTTTGAACCACCATCAACCAGTAGGTCACGGCCCTAATCCATTACCCAAGCAAAGAATCCATTTTCCATTTCTAGCTAAAAATCAGGCCTTAAATTATTCTGCAAATTGAAAGATACCTAACAAAACCAAGTCCAGGCGCTTCTTACAAAAAAAAAAAACAAAATTCAATATTTTCAATAGATAATCACATTTTAACAAAAGAAAGCAGCTTTTGTAAGAAAGGGAAAAAACCTGAAAGCGAACACAGCAGCCATGGGCGAGCGAAGGGCGGCTAAAGAGGGGCCGCAGAGACTGAAGTTGCTGCAGTGACCACTGAGGAGGCCGAGATGCTCTGCACAGTGAAATCAACTGCATTGGCAGGTACAGAGAGTGGAGGTTAGTGTTGATTGTAAGTATTCCCTACCCGAAGAGACAATGAGTAGAAAGATGAGAGCTTTTGGTTAAAGATCAAAGTGGGGGTGGTAGACTGCTCAATAAATACAGCTCCAGTTCATCAGCATACTAGCGAGAAAAGCATCTAGCCCGCGAATCGTGCTTGTAATCAATCTTTTCATTGCAATACTGACCAGTTGATTTTATTTTTCAATCTACCTTGCACAATTTTAATTTTATTGTCAATACATCTTGTACTTCAACAATTTGGGAACCAGAGTGGACGCAGGAAAGTCAATTTGCAGGTCAAGATTAAATGTCTAGCTTCTACACATAATCCAATCCCGGAATCCCCTTTTGTACCAAATTTCTATTTGTACTAAATAGATTCTTTTCAAAATCACTTAAAGCATTCCATTCTTTAATGCAAATAATACTACCAAAGCAATTTTCTTCTTACTAGATCTAATTTTATTTAAATGTGAATATTATTCTCAATCAATTAACTTTATATATGCTCATTGAATTTCCTAGAATTCATTGTGCATTAAATACTCATCTTTTCTCTCTTTAATTAAGTATTTTCTATTAGGGTCTTACTCTTCTTCCTATTATTCTTATTCATCTCTTTCTCATTCACACAATAATAGATTTATTAATGTAGTTTTTGTCCTAATCTTTTCTCATATCATTTTTGGTTCTATGGGCTCTTGCCTTTTTATTCAATTCTAAAACTTTTATTTTTTCATTTATTAATTTTCTGCAAATAGAACATAATTTAACTCAACAAATTTTAGTTTAAAATAATTATTATTATGATTCATTGTTACTCAATATTTTAGTACAAATTTTTTTGGCATGTAACATGTATTTTTCCGGTGGGTTTTGCATGTTTATCATGCCTTTATGCAATTAACATTACTAAAACTTCCTCTTTTTGTATTTTTCATGTAAGTGTTGACTTTTTTTTTATCAAGTATTCATATTTATTATATAAGATTTAATTTCTGTCAAATATTCATATTCTCTAATAATTAGACAAAAGTAAGTTTAAATTACATTATGTTATATGTCCTCTAAGTATTGAAGGAAAAGTAAGGCTATTGTTTTGGATTATTTTCTTTTAAGCTTTTAATTATTTTGATTTAAATTACATTGTGTTTAAAAAAAGAATTATAAAAATGAAATAAATATAAAAGCATGTAGAATTAGTATATGAAAAATTATTAAAACTAAGACCAGTTTAATAAATCATGAAAATAATTAATGAATCAATATAAGAGAGAGAGAGAGAGAGAGAGAAGAATGTGAGTGAGTAAGAAAAAACTTTAATTGAAAATAGAAGAAGAGGAGTAATTGGTACTTAATGGATCTAAAAAAAAAATCTAGAAGATATATGAAGTTGACCAATTGAGAATAATCCTGGTATTGGAGGGAAATTTACTCTGATAGGAACATTTTCTTAAAGAACTCCATCGCAAAAAAATTTGTTTAAATATAGTCCTCTACCTGAACGTGGTTTGAAGATATCATACACAGCATTAGGAGAAATTAAGTGCCCTGGCAAGCCAGAAATTGACAACATGTATTAGGAACTAAGTTAAAATTATTAGTCAACGAGGGGGAAAAAAAGACTTGCTTCTAATATGTGGGAAATCCTCTTGGCTATGGAAGTCAGATGAATTTATTTAATGTCGAGCACAACTGTGATTCTAATACTTTGATCTGTAGTGCTTATTCTGATTGTGTCTCATTCATCTAGGAGAAGGATATTTGAAGAGAAAATGTTGTGTTATTCAGATGAAAATATTTGTGCTCAATATTAAAAAAAAAAATACTTGTGTTGTTCAGATGAATGTGGTCGAACATTTTTACTTTTGAACTGACATTTATTTACCTTTTTTTTAAAATCAAATAATCCCCTCAAAAGTTACCTAACCATTATCTACCGCATAACATATTACTCAATCTTTTCTCCATTTTTTGAGTTTCAGGCATTAATACACTTTGGACCTTCCATTTATTTTCAAACATGATTATCTAGGCTAATCACGTGAGAATAGGTAGTTTTCTCATTTCTGGGAATAGTTTTCAAAATTTTTCCTTAATCACACCACATAAACAATCAAAGATGGACGCAGGGGACGGGCAGGTGCAGCCAAAAGTTTTCCAAGGCTCTAAATGGAGTTATCAGATTTGAGTTTCAATTCTATCATTTTGTCCCCTCACCAAGTTTATTTTATATTAGTTGACATGTTTATATCCTTTAATTTCTCTTTAAATACATGTTCTACAGTAACTGACCCTACTTATTCTATATATATATATATATATATATATATATATATATATATATTAAATTTTAGTATTATACTTTTAATGATTTAATGTGTCCTTACATTAGTTAAGATAAGGAGACATAATTGACAAATAAAGGAAATTTAATCATGTTTGTAATTATATTTATACTTGATTGACTTGACGTATTAATCAAAAATCAACACCCAAACAAAAGATCTAATCAAGCAAGCCAAAAGCCAACACCTAATTGAACAAGCAAGTGCTGATCTTTCTCCAAATTTGTTCAGCTCATCTCAAACATTCTCCCTTTCCAAAACTCCATTTTTGAAGGCAAGTCTAATTTATTTTATTTACAATTTCTTTATATTCTGATCCATAATCATTAATTATTTAGACCCTCTTTGATAGTCTAATTTAGAACTTAAATTTAATTAATTCAGATTTTAACATGTTTCAGATACATCTGATAATAAAAAATAGAACATCTAAATTATTTAAGTGGCATTAAATGTTATAAACAAAACTTGTTACAAGAAATAAGCGGCAAGTTATTCACTTATCATTTAATATGATATGCACTAAAATATATCAAATTTAATACTTAACAATTCAATAATTTAGCGAATTCATTTCAAATTTTGAATATTACTTTTCAGACTTTTGTTTTATCAGATGCATCTTAGACTCATACACTTATTCTAAATTTGTGATTGATATTTTTTATGATTATTAATTTGTCAATTGTTCTTATTCTAAATTCGTATCTTAAATTTTTTGTGTTAATTTGTATAGAATTAATGTCTATTTGTTGAATTCAGCTAAGGAAATTTCACCAAATTCATCCCAGAACATCTTCACTTGAACCATTCTTGTCCTTGATCAATTATTGTAGCCAATTTAGTCCTTGAATAACTTTTTTACTTCCAATGTAGGACTTTTCACCACATTTTACATAATCCTCATTGACCAACAAGGGCATAATCATCACACCACCTAAACTTCTGCAATTATTCTTGTTAATAAATGATACACTAACCAAAACACAATTAACTCTAGAAACCAACGAGATTAATATTGACTTGATACATTTCGTCAATCCTCTCCTTGAGGATCTTGAATTCGTCAGCTGATAAGGGGTTGGATTGACATAAGAAATGAATTATTATAGCCAATTTGGACGGTGTGACGATTATGCCTCTATTGGTGAACAAAAATTGTGTAAAATGTGGTGAAAAGTCCTACGTTGGAAGTAAAAAAAATTATTCAAGAACTAAATTGGTTACAATAATTCATCAAGGATGAAATAGTTTATTCATAGTAAACTAACGAGTTCTTGAATTCATAGTATTCTTTCTTTGTCACTTTGTGTGCCCCATATCCAATCAATACAACTGCATGCTTTTCTGGCCTCTGATAGAGCTGAGGGTTCTGGTGAATAGACCCCCTGAACAATATAACAAAAGTGTAAGTGAATTTTAGAGTAATTTAATTGTTGGTCTGTAACATCAATTTAAAGGTCACCTTCCCCCTAAATTGTCTAAAAGCCTTTGAATAACTACACAGCTCCAGCGAGAGGATGTTTAACTAACATTTCCTTGACTGCTTCTTCATCCTTCTCGTCCACTGTGTTGTAGTCTTCTACAAAATATCTTTTAGTCTACAGTGCAACTTAAGACATGGTTATAGGCTTAAAACTAAAAGGGATCGCTAGGGTTCAATCTTTTCAAACACTTCATTTTTTTTTTTTGGCCAAATTTAACCCCCTTTGACTTTACCATCAAAGACCCGTTTGAACAAGCTGGCATAAATGGTTGAAGAAAATTGCATTCTGCATTATGAAACAACATTGTGCAATTATATTTCCACAAGCTGCATTATTACACATTGAATCAAATTTTTGACACAAATAAATTAATTCTTAAATATAGCTGAACAAACCTCTTTTGGAGGTCTGCATTCCCTATTTTCCTCAAACGGTAATCCCCAGCCAAGCAGGCACCTTTGTCAATAGCACACACATTCTTCCTTTTTATTACCTCCTACGTAATTAATTATCTCTTGTCTTGTTTTGATAATTCCTCCTGTTCTTCTTCCATATGTTGGATTTTGTAGTGAACAAACATAGTTTGAAGAGACATTTCTATGTTTCTACATAATTAATTATCTTATGTTTTGATAATTCCTTTTGATCTTTTCCACACATTTGATTTTGGAGTAGGCAAATATAGTCTGGACAGCTGTTTCCATGTTGTTAAATATCTTCCACAAAGATAGAATAAAATCTCTATAAATTAATCAACAACCTTAAATCCATACAAATTCTATTAATTTAAAGAGGTACTAATTAATTGATAAATTAATAATTTATTAATTTATGGAGTGTACTTACAATTCAAAAAAATATTCATTTAATCAACTAAAGTTTTATTTTATTTTATAAAGATAATGAAATATTCTATTAATAAATGGAGTTTAAAATTTTATAAAATATAAATCAATCCATATCTACTTGATTTGCAAGACAATTCAATTCTATAAATGTACGTAATTGATATCATTTTTGAATTATCAAAAGGTCAAGAAAATTATAAATACTAAATGATAAATGTCTTCCACCATTTTATTAAATGTAGTGTGAGGTTTTCAAAAAAATTATGATATGCTCTTTTATCAAGATTATTAATTTAGCTCATTAGTCTAATAATAGTCGATAAATATGTAATAAATTAGTTAATGATAGAGTTTAGCTTAGCTATATTAATGGCAAAATCGTAGCAAGGTTAGCAACTAAACAATCAAAAGTAGTTTTCCCATGGTGTTGTTAGGATGTCCCATACCCTTGATAATTAGGTACGATAACTCAAAAATCAACCTTTGCTCTTAGGTACAATAACTCAAAAATCAACCTTTGCTAGAGCAAGCATCTAGTGGCACCAAGAGTACCATAACTCTAGAAAGGTTAGAGAAAGGAGAATGAAGGGTTTAGGGGTTTGAAAATGCTGAGAGCAGGTCGTCCCATGGCGCGAATTAGGGAAAATTGAACTTTTAGTCCTAAATGTTTAAGCTCTAGTCAAATAGTCCTCAAAGTTCCGAACAAAGTAAATTTTGGCCTTGAAAGTACAAAAAATATGGGTCAATTTGATTCCTGCTTTTTCAATCTAAGCAAATATAGTACTAAACGTATTTAATGCTAGAAAAACTAGGTACCAATGTTGCATAATAATTTCAGAAAATTTACGAGTACAACATGAAATTTAATTAAAATTCTTAAAAACCAGAACAATTTCTTAGATAAATGCAAAATCAATTGTCATTTTATTCAATGTTGATGACATGATGATAATTGATAAATCATGCTTATCTAAGTGTGGAGTAATTCGCATTTTCTGCGTGTGCTTCATTCTTTTCTTCTGTATAGTTCGCTATAAAATTAGATTAATCAGACATGATTTTTTGCACCATTGTTCAAATTTGTTATAGAAGTTATTCTTTTATTAAATGGTGTAAATTATCTAAAAATGGGTCAATTAGATCATGGGTTATAAATTACACTTATGCGTGTTAACTCTGTTACCTAGTAATGTAAAATTTCTATGGATAAGAATTAAGTAAAAGCACATAATAGTTTGATCCAAAAAAAAAAGAAAGCACATAATAGGACATTTTGAGTTACATTTTTGTGATTCTTGTCAATTTCTTTTCCAAATTTTCCATAAACTAAAATATTTTATTGTAACTTACGTTTTCTTTGTACTTTTTATGTAATTTATTGTACATGGTCCAACAACAAAGAGCAATTTGACTGAAATTAAAATGCTATAGGAGGTACATTATTTCAATCAAAATATTAGGATCAATTTGGACAAAATGGCTGAGATATTGGGGATTAATTTGCTGCACATTCAAACAATTGAGGATTAAAATTGTAATTTTTTATTTTTAATTTAATTTAAACCTATTCTCAGTGAAGTGAAGTTGACAGAGTAGCATTTCTGAAACCAGACCGGACCAATCAGTTTGATTGGAAAGGTTAACCCAAGAATCAATGGCCGAATTGGGGCGGTTATGTAGTAAAGTCGGGAAAAACTTAACTCTTGGTTATTATTGGTAAAACACAGCAAAAAGAGTCAGATACGGTTTTGATGTTGTAATATTCATCTGGTCCTATTTTACAACTAATTTAGTATGCATGCATAAGCCTAGGGGTGTCAACGGGGTCGGATCCGGGTCGGGTATATCCATTTTTAAAAATTAATTAAGTATGATAAATTTATTATAAATAAAATTTATTAATGTAATATTAATAATATAAATTAATTAATTTTAAGAATCATTTAGATTATAGAAAATTATTTTTAATTTAAAAATAAGTAGATTAGTAGCAAATTTTAATAAAACATATAAATTTTTTATTAAAATAATTATACTAATCGGATCCGGGTCCAAAACAGGTCGGAACATATAAATCCATATCCGACCTGTTTTATTTATAAATAAAATAGATCCGAATCTGATCCGAGTAAACGGATCTGGGATATGTTCCGGATCCGGAAAAACGAACCAGATCCAGGCCTAGACCCGGTCCATTGACAGGTCTACATAAGCCAAGCCATTTGTTTTCTCTACAATGTCAAAAATACCAATTCAATTAGTATTTTGATCACTGGGAAGGTTCTTTCTTTTTATATATTAGTAATTGTGAATTTATGCAAATATGAATAATTCAAAAGAAGATAAAACAACATTCTTCTATATTTCATGAATATTTATGTTAAAGAATGAATGTATCTTAATATTCAAGCACCACGTTAACTTTTGAATGATAATATTATTCATCAAATATCAAAAGTACAAGAAAAATTTGACAGATATTCTTCAAATTAATTGTTGGATTTTTACATAATTACAAACCCAAATCTGTACATTTGTACTCAATTAAATACCAAATGTGCAAAAATATATTTCTACTATGATGAAATATTAACGTCAACAGATCAAGGGGGTTAAGTGAGGAACCATTGTTGATCATCTATAAAAGTAAAAGAAAAAGTAACAAAACTACCAAAATTAGTGACAAAATCAGCTATAGTATTAAGACTTAATTGTCACAACCTGATGAAAGAAACGAGCGTGCTTTCGAGGAATGAATGGCACAACTGATACATACATACAACTATGCCATTCTTCAAGCAAACCAAATGGCACTGCTTAGCCAAACGGATGCAAAGCAATCTGAAAGTAATCGATCAGACGTGTCCCATAGGAAAGCTTAATTTCTCAACATAGACGTCCAAATAACAATCTAAATCGCGTGCCATTATAGACTGACCATTATTATGTCTTTTCTAGTTTCAGGTTTTGCACGAGTACAATATCGAACTTGTTCAGTCTAAGGAAGCATAACTAAAAAAATGCTTCGTGAAACATGCACCTATTGAGTTAAGATATTATTCATTCTAAGATATAATACCTAATGATGATTCCACAACCAAAACGAACCTCAATGATCTTGATGAATTCTCCATGTCAAGCGAAGGGAACTAGCAGTATTGCGATACCTAGGGCTGCTTCGGCTGGCTAGAGGATGATAAAGGGCGGGAAAATTAATATGTTGATGTTCAATGAGAAGATGATGCCAAAAAATGCATGGATACTTGCCAAAAAACGGATGATGGAAAGGAACCATGGCTATGTGGTTCTTCCGGGTATCAGGATACGGAGTGAAGATAAAGTTCTATAGGCAATTTTGGCGTCAAAAATATAAAAAAGACCTGCCTTGGAGTGCCTAAGACTAATGTTAGAATGATAAAAATATCATCAGCCTTCAAATTTCTATCATGTGTGAAAAATAAAAAACAAATACAAATACAAGAGAGATATTTGCACAAATCATCCATAATCTGGAGAATATGATCGAAAATTTCATTACATCTAAATTGCAGCACTTGCTACATCACCCATTATCTTCAATTACAAGGCAAAATGAAAATTTAAAGAATAAAAAAACAATACAATAAAAAAGCAAAGTGAGAGAGAGAGAGAGAGAGAGAGAGAGAGAGAGAGAGAGAGAGAGAGGAAAAAGCATGCCTATGGATCATGCATCTATTTGATTTTGGTCAATAATCTATGCCAGTTGAATAAATCAAGTACTCCATGACTACATTTGTCACGGCCCAAATCCGCATCCTTGGACCGGATATGTAACGTGGCACGCCGTGTCCGTGAGACATTGCTCTCACAAATACAAGGCAACATGATCATAACTTGTAAAAATTCACTAAAATTTAAAACTTACAAACGTTAGAGAAATACATACTACATTTAAACTAATACAATTGCTAAATCCTTGTTCTATACTACCAACTTAAAACATCTAATGGTCTACCTTTCTCTTATTTTCTATTTGTACCCGAACTCGATTTTGGGATCTGCAAGAAAAGTTATAAAAGTATGGGCTAAGCGACACATGCCCAGTAGATAGTGCTTACTCCTCTGTCAGATCATGTAACTACATACATAATATATCCTTACAATTCCTTTCACACAATCCACATGCACATAGTAGGATAAAAAGAAACATTTGCCAACTTTTCCAAAATTTACATACATATATTTCACGTGGTGAGTGGCATCTATGTGATGACCCTACGTCCCCTAAGGCAAACCAAGGGGTTCGGCGGACCGCCTGTCTAGTTCTCATCAGGACTCACTAACAATCCTCAATTAAAATATTACAATTTCAAGCCGTCAATATACATATAACATTCATGCTTAAGTTCAAATTTCCGAAAAGAACTTGAATCTGTCAGTCCATACATATAGAATCACTATTAGATTACAAAAACCAAACTTGCCCAAGTTCATATATTCCACACTTATGCATTCAAATAATAATTTTACAAAAGATTACTAATATAATCAACCACAGTCTCAATCTACTACTAATTTACCACGTCACTAGCCCAAGTGCTCGACTCCTGAAGAAAATATATTAAAAACAGGGTGAGCTTTCGCTCAATGAGGTTCCAAGGCATGCACAACACATAGACATTTCTATATGTATCAAAAGTAAGATGGACATATAACATAATTAACTCAAAGGAAATAGTGCCACAAACATTATTACTGAACGGATCTCTAGAGGTGACTCCCGTCTCCAAGGACGTAGCACATAGCTTCACTTAGATAAACATTTCAAGGAGTGAGACGGATCTCTAGAGGTGGCTCTCGTCTCCAAGAACGTAGCACATAGCTCCGCTCTAACTAACATTTCAAATGCTAAGACGGATCTCTAGAAGTGGCTCCCATCCCATATGGACGTAGCACATAGCTCCGCTCTGGCCACAAAACTCAATGCAAATGCAAGTAAATCATTTCATAGATCATTGGCAATAGTAAAAACATTTCATATGGAAAACAAGTTGGAATGCTCACAAATTAGTCATAATTGATTATTTCACTTTGTAGGTCCCGAAATGCAACCCAATAAATCAACTAAAATTGTTCAAGCAAACAAGTACTCAAACAATCACAATAATGATAAATGTAAACAATCTTAAAGCACAAAGAATAAAGTAACAAATAGGTAAAAGGAATTCAAACCAATCAAACTCCCAAGCTTCTTCCAAACTTGGAGTTGAATTCACCAAATAGCTTCTTCAATTGATGGTGACACTAACCAACTTGTACAAGTGAAGAATCACTCCTTTCTCACCCCAAACACCCTTTGGTTGAGCAAAGGAGTTTTACTACTCTCCAAGTAAACCCTCAACTAGCTACAATTGAAAGCTCACCAACCAACTAAGAACTATTTTACAAGTAAGGCAACCTTCACCAAGGTTTTACCACTCCAAGTGATAGGCTCACCTTCACCAAGGTTTTATGCCTCCTATTGAGTAACCTTCACTTGAGCAACCTCACAAACCCAACTTTCCCCACACCTATACAACAAACAAAGAAGATTTCTACCCAAATATTCACTTGTAAGCTTGTATTTCATGTAGGCAAAAGTCTCCAATCTTCTTGAACTTATGAGTATTTATAGAGTGTGAGAAATGGCTTAAAGAAAAATTGGGAAACTCCACCGTAACATGTGACCGTTCTGTTCACCGTCCGATCCGACAAGTGAAAACCTTCTCAATTCTTCTTGAATTGATTCCTTTCCTTCTTCAATGAGTTAAGGACCTGTCTTAACATAATTTTCACATAAAAACATTAGTCCAATCATCATTTTGTTTTGTTATCATCAAAACCTAGGAACAAGGCCAACAATCTCCCCCTTTTTGATGATGACAAACCAAATGATGATTTTGCAAGGGAAGGAGAGAAACTCCCCCTCAATAAGAGCTAAAATGAGAAAATCATCTAACACACTTGTAAAAGCAATTTTACTTGGAATAATAGTAAATCATTTCCTTATAAATACTAGCAAATTATTTCAACAAATCATTCCTTTGCAAACAATAGCAAGATTTTTCATTTGAAAAATGAGATGGAACACCCACAAAAGTGCAATCAAGCAAGTCCTTCACCCGTCTATCTCAGGATTCCCCTCATAACCCTCTTAAGCACCTGAGGCAATTACAACCAATGATCACTTATAGCAAACCATAGCCAACTCTTCCCCTTAAACCATTGCTCATGTGTACACTAGGTTACTTATCAAATGAGGAGGGAAAACTACTCACTTGATCAACTAAAGCAACACTTAAGAGGGGTTCAAGATTATTTCACTTAACAACCAAGAATAAGGAGAATTCTAGATTGAAGATATGGATGAAAGCCACAAGAGAAAAAATGGCCTTCAAGCCCTCAAATTCATAGTTTTTGATCAAAGGTGTTGGTGTACGTCAAAATCGATTACTAGTGGAAAGAAATTATCAAAACCTTTGGAAACCACCATTCAAATTGAGAAGTTCAAGCCATAAGAAAGTTTGTTTTCATTCATGAATTTAAATACAAAATGGATCAACATTCCCAAAATGAAGTTGGAAGTTCCAAAAATACACTTTTACTTCAAAATCAGAAATTTTCTAGCTTGCGCGATCTTATTTGAAAAATCATATCTTGAGTTCTATAAGTCCAAAAATCATGAAATTTATACCATTGGAAAATAGACTCAAGTACTAAAATTGTCTAGAAGACATTTTTGTAAGATTAAGTCCATAAGTAGATCAAATTTTGACTTCAAGTTGCAGCTTTGACAATCATCCAAACAGAATAGAGTTGTAAATCAGTCAACTTTGCAAATTCATCGGCGCTTGTAGAAATTGGGTAAAAATATGAAATATATATAGTTAAAATCGTTTCATGTCTAGGTTCAATCACAACTAACAGAACTTGATTTGGATTTTTCTACACCAAGATATAGTCATTTTTCCAAAACTGGTCAATAACCTGCGAGAATTTTTTTCCAGAAATTGGGATTTGAGAAACCTCCTCTTTTCGACTTCTAAAGTCCAAAATTTTTTTGCTCAAAATTAACACACATACTTGGATTAAAATAATAACTTATATATAGAGTGATTTTCACCAAAATTTGATGCACAAAAGTCAAGAAAACAAACCAAATAGTTCGACACTTCAAATCTACCAGAACAGTGATTTCTCCCAAAAACCAGTGAAAAACTCAACTTTCAACCATGAAAAATTCTAGATTTTGACTTCAAATCAACATAGACTCATAGTGCAAAGTTGTTTGAGTGAAATCAAGCCAAGAAACATCAAGAAAATTTGAAAAGCAAAGCTAGAAATTCCAGTTTTCATTCGGTAGCAAGCAGTCCAATTTTCTCAAGTTTTCATCAAATTTTCTCCAAGATTCAACCATAAAAACAACATAATCTCACTCTTAAGGGCTTCATCAATCATTAGCGCTATGGTATCAACAACCAATTTTTCAACAAGATTTAACCAAAGATTCAAACTTATCTAAGCATAATGATCACTAGAACATCTAGTGACCCGATCTTTGAGTAACTAACAAATCGACCGTAGATCGAGTTTAAATCACGTGGATCTATATCTATCAAGTGCCAAAAGCCAAGATTAAAGGTAGTTCTAGAATTTACCTTAAAGATCTTTCAAGATCTAGACAAGATCAAGCAAGTTCTCTCCAAGTTTTCTTCCTCGAAGTTGCTCCTCGTCGGATCGTCGATTTCCTAGCTTAAGCTTCGATCTTTCTTGCTAATCTTCAAGAAATCAGCAAACTCTCCCTTAGCTATGCTCTCTCTCACTCACTCACACACACACACACACACACACACTCTCTCTCTCTCTCTCTCTCTCTCTCGGTTTCACTCCAACAAGAACAAGGAAGATTGAAGCTTGAGATGGTGGCTTTGTTCTCATGATTTCTTCCACAACTTTTCACCAAGATGAGATGAACTTCTTGAGCTCTCTCCTTCTCTCTCTAAACTCTCTCTCATAGCTTTCTAGCTTAGGAAGAACAAGAAAGCTAAAATGAAGACTAAAGTCTTTCTTTCCAAGCTTTAAGGGTTAGTTCAACCACTATGCCACATGTCGCGTTTTCGTTCCTCATTCTATCCTTTACTAAATTTCCTTCATCCAACATTATCCAATCAAAATTCTATTACTTTAAAGCCTATAAATATTCTAGATTTCATCTTAACTAAGTTTCATGTCACATCTTAAAAATTAACACTTAATGCTAACCCATAGAAAATTGGAGAAATAACTCAAAAAAAAATCCTAATAGTTGTATAATGATAACTTAATAGATAAAAGTACTACTAATTTAGTGCAATCAAATAAAATAATTATTATTATCATTATTATTTATTTTTTGAAAAAGATAAAAATTTGAAAGCCCTCACATCCTTCCCCCCTTAAAAGAATTTTGTTCTCGAAATTCTCTAGCCATCCTTGCACCTTCGGGTCTATCTCCATTATGTTGTCGTAACTCTTAACGACCGAACTTGTTAAATTTCACCAATATTTCTCACTTATCAACCTAAACCGCACAATCCCTAACGATCATATTAGCAATTAAACATTAGTCCTCAGTGGTCTCACTTCCAATTTATAAGATAGCTCCTCAAGTTCCACCTCAATATTTCTCATGAATGCAGGGCTAACACTAGAATCTTTTTAAAATCTTAGCTAAACGATGGGGAAAATAGGAATCATACCTTCCACATCATTCGACGGACCATGCATTTGATACTAGGTAACTGTGTATGCTCTACCCGGTGCTCTTGGTCTATTACTCCCCATACTAGATGGCCCAGTGTTGGATTTGGCCGGCTGCTAGGTTTCATTCCTCTTCTCAACCACAAGTGGGCAAGTAGACCTCTGGTGCACCGAACGCTCGTATTGAAAGCACTTCTCTTCCTCCCTCCAGCAATCATTCTCAGTGTGGTTTAATTTCCCACAGAATCTACTACCCATACAGGAACTGGGTGGTTGGGCCCCTTGTGGGGTACTTTTTTGTAACCCTCACCCATCTTGGGCTCTTCTTGACTGATCTCCCTCAAGTGAATTTCTCTCAGGACACTTCCGTATGATCCAGAAATTTTAACTCCTCCCACCCCTCGTCCCACTTTAAACAAAGATGAATCATTGTCACTATACTCCATACTAGCACTTGGTGCACCTCTCTTTCGGGTTTGGAAGACTTTCACTTGAAACTTTGCACTCTCAACCCTTTGAGCTTTCTCTAGGGCCTCGGTGAAGGTATTGACTTGGGCCGCCACTAGGGTTTCATGAATCTCCACATTCAATCCCTGAATAAATCGTCGAATCCTTCTCCATTCTGTTACCACCAATTCTGGGGCAAACCTAGACAACCTAGTGAATTGAGTTACGTAATCCGCCACGCTAAGAACACCTTGTCGAAGCCTTGTAAAATCATCCTCCCTCTTCTCTTGAATCAAAGGCGGGAGATATTTCTCACTGAACTCCCTCACAAAATTCGCCCAAGTCCTAGGAGTTTATTCTCTCTCCCACTTAGCCCGTATAACATTCCACCATGACCGCCGCTCCTCCAACTGGAAGATGGCGAACGCCACTAGCCTTTCCTCAGTATATCTCAGAGCTGCAAATATATCCTCCATTCTCTCAAGCCAACCCTCCGCTGCTTCAAGGTTGGGCTCCCCAAAGAACTTAGGAGGGGTCTCTGGAACTTTTCTAAAGCTCTATCCTCACCTCCCTCAGGGTTCACAGGGTTTCTCGAGGGATTTTTAGGGTTTTGGCCTTGTTGGTCCACTAGCCGTGCTAATAACCCCGTCATAAGTTGAATGGCCGTAGCCACTTGGTCACCGGCATTATCCCTCGGCACTTGGTTATGGCTACTCTCAGCCTCTTGGTCACCCCCTAACCCTCGGGGTTGCCTAGGGCCACGTCCTCGACCACGGCCCCGACCTCTAACATGTCTTCCACCCTCCATTCACTCACAAACCTAGATACATATATATATGAAATCATACATACTATCAACTTGAAAATGAATGTGAGAATTTGAAGGCCCATAGAGTTAAGTAGAATTTGACATAATTCACACATATAGAGTACAAGTCTAATTAAGCATAATACTCATAAAATAAAGCACGCTAAGTTGCAAGTTTGAAAACCAAAAACAATTTGGCACAATTTCACACATCATATCATCAAGTTCTATACAAAATTTTTTCATCATGCCTTAAACAAAATCAAGGGTCATGTACAAAAGTAGGCGAGCATTGGTTTACCTTAACCCTATATCACGAGTCCAAAAATAATTTACATTCCTGAAATTCAAGTTAAAGTCCACTATACAATATCTTTAATACTTAGTCCAAGTTCCTTAACAACTTATCCATCACGTTGTAAACTCAACATCATCAACAACTAACCATTTATATAACCCCACACTCAAAAAATAATTCGCCCGTAAATCTACATGAATCTTAAACTCTAATTGCAATCATATCCTTTAATTCAAGAACTTCTCACAAGGAAAGTTTCTAATTCCAGCATAAATCAATGGTTACAAGTTCATAGCATCAATATAGCTTAAACATAAGGAAAAGGGTGAAAGTTACTCTTAGAAGCTTACATCTCGTACTTTTTCCTTCAAGCATACAATCACCAATCTTGTATAAGGGCTCACAAAGATCATCATCTTATCTTTTCGTATATCACATCATCTTTCACTTCTTGAATTCTGTCACTTATCCTCTTAACTTTCCTCTTAAACATGGCAATCTAACATAATATCAGAACCATCTCAAACCAATCCTTTTTTTTTTCCACATGAACAAGTGTTATTGGAATCTTATAAGACTTTCACCTAGGGGTCATACACTTAACAATTTCCCTTTAATGCATTCTAATTGCTGCCGTTAAATAATCACCTAACATTCTCCAAGATTAATTCAAACCTAGACCCACTCCACAATTTTTCCCAAATGATTTAAAGCCATGCTCTGATACCAACTATGACGACCCCACCTCCCCCTAAGGCGAACAAAAGTGTTCGGCGGATCGCCTACCCTGCTCTCATCAGGACTCACTAACAATCCTTAATTAAAATATTGCAATTTCAAGCTATCAATAGACATATAACATTCATGCTTAAGTACAAACTTCCTAAAAGAACTTGAATCTGTCAGTCCATACATATAGATCACTATTAGATTACAAAAACCAAACTTGCCCAAGTTCATATATTCCACACTTATGCATTCAAATAACAATTCTACAAAAGATCACTAATATAATCAACCACAGTCTCAATCTACTGCCAATTTTCCATGTCACTAGCCCAAGTGCTTAGGCCCTGAAGAAAATATATTGAAAACGGGGTGAACTTTCGCTCAATGAGGTTCTAAGGCATTCACAACACATAGGCATTTCTATATGTATCAAAAGCAAGATGGACATATAACATAATTAACTCAAAGGAAATAGTGCCACAAACATCATTACTGAACGGATCTCTAGAGGTGGCTCCCGTCTCCAAGGACGTAGCATATACCTCTGCTCAGATAAACATTTCAAGGAGTGAGACGGATCTCTAGAGGTGACTCCCATCTCTAAGGACGTAGCGCATAGCTCCGCTCAGGTAAACATTTCAAGGAATGAGACGAATCTCTAGAGGTGGCTCCCGTCTCCAAGGACGTAGCACATAACTCCGCTTAGGTAAGCATTTCAAGTATTGAGACAGATATCTAGAGGTGGCTTTCATCCCATATGGACGTAGCACATAGCTCCGTTCTAACCAGCATTTCAAGTGCTAAAACGGATCTCTAGAGATGGCTCCTGTCCCAGGATGTAGCACATAGCTCCGCTCCGGCCACAAAACTTAATGCAAATGCAAGTAAATCATTTCATAGATCATTGGCAACAATAAAAACATTTCATATGGAAAACAAGTTGGAATGCTCACAAATTATTCATAATTCATTTCACTTGTAAAAGCAATTTTACTTGAAATAACAGTAAATCATTTCCTTATAAATACTAACAAATCATTTCAACAAATCATTTCTTTGCAAATAATAATAAGATTTTTCATTTGAAAAAGGAGATAGAACACCCACAAAAGTGCAATCAAGCAAGCAAGTCCTTCACCCTCCATCTTGGTATTCTCCTCGTAACCCTCTTGAGCACCTGAGGCAATTACAACCAATAGTCACTTATAGCAAACGACTCTGGCCAATTCCTCCCCTTAAAGCATCGTTCATGTGTACACTAGATTACTTATCAAACGAGGAGGGAAAACTACTTATTTGATCAACTAAAGCGACACTTAAGAGGGGTTCAAGGTTATTTCACTTAACAACCAAGAATAAGGAGAATTCTAGATTAAAGATATAGATGAAAGCCACGAGAATTCTAGCAAGGTACACAGAGAGAAAGTGACCTTCAAGCTCTCAAATTCATAGTTTTTGGTCAAAGGTGTTGGTGTACGTTGAAATCGATTACTAGTGGAAAGAAATGATCAAAACCTTCAAAAACCACCATTCGAATTGAGAAGTTAAAACCATAAGAAACCTTGTTTTCATTCATGAATTTAAACACAAAATAGATCAACATTCCCAAAGTGAAGTTGGAAGTTCCAAAAATACACTTTTACTTCAAAGTCAGAAATTTTCCAGCTTGCGCGATCTTATTTGAAAAATCATATCTTAACTTCCATAAGTCCAAAAATCATGAACTTTATACCCTTGGAAAATAGACTCGAAATGCTAAAATTATCCAGAAGACACTTTTGTAAGATTAAGTCCATAAGTAGATCAAATTTTGATTTCAAGTTGTAACTTTGACAATCATCCAAACAGAACAGAGTTGTAAATCAGTCAACTTTGTAAATTCACCGGTGCTTGTGGAAATTGAATAAAAATATGAAATCTATATAGTGATTTCTCCCAAAAAGCAGTGACAAACTCAACTTTTAACCATGAAAAATTCTAGATTTTGACTCCAAATCAACATACACTCATAGTACAAAGTTGATTGAGTGAAATCAAGCCAAGAAACATCAAGAAAATTCGAAAAGCAAAGCTGGAAATTTCAGTTTTCATTCGGCGAGCAAGTAGTCCAGTTTCCTCAAGTTTTTCATCATATTTTCTCCAAGATTCAACCATAAAAACAACATAATCTCACTCAAATCCATAAGGGTTTCATCAATCATTAGCCCTATGGTATCAACAACCAATTTTCTGACAAGATTTAGCCAAAGATTCAAACTTGTATAAGTATAATGGTCACTAGAACATCTAGTGACCCGATCTTCGAGTAACTAATAAATCGACAATAGATCGAGCTTAAATTATGTAGATTTATATCTATCAAGTGCCAAAAGCCAAGATTAAAGGTAGTTCTAGAGTTTACCTTAAAGATCTTTCAAGATCTAGACAAGATCAAGCAAGTTCTCTTCAAGTTTTCTTCCTCGAAATTGTTCCTCATCGGATCGTCGATTTCCTAGCTTAAGTTTCAATCTTTCTTGCTAATCTTCAAGAAATCAGCAAACTTTCCCTTAGCTGTGCTCTCTCTCACTCTTGGACTCTCTCTCTCTCTCTCTCTCTCTCTCTCTCTCTCTCGGTTTCACTCAAGAAGAACAAGGAAGATTGAAACTTGAGATGGTGGCTTTGTTCTCTTGATTTATTCCACAACTTTTCATCAAGATGAGATGAACTTCTTGAACTCTCTTCTTCTCTTTCTAAATTCTCTCTCACAGCTCTCTAGCTTAGGAAGAACAAGAAAGCTAAAATGAAGACTGAAGTCTTACTTTCCAAACTTTAAGGGTTAGTTCAACCACTATGCCACATGTCGCGTTTTCGTTCCTCATTCTATCCTTTACTAGATTTCCTTCATCCAACATTATCCAATCAAAATTCTATTACTTTAAAGACTATAAATATTCTAGATTTCATCTTAACTAAGTTTCATGCCACATCTTAAAAATTAACACTTAGTGCTAACCCATAGAAAACAGGACAAATAACTCAAAGAAAACCCTAATAGTTGTATAACGATAAATTAATATATAAAAGTACTACTAATTTAGTGCAATCAAGTAAAATAATTACTATTATCATTATTATTTATTTTTCAAAAAAGATAAAAATTTGAGAGCCCTCACAATCTACATAAATAATTTCTGTTTGGCGGGGCATGAAAACATAGGACATGATCATTTTCACTGAACATCCTTGCAAATCATAAACATCTCAATCATGTCATCTTATTTCACAAAACATAACTCTTAAACAAGAAAATGCAACATCCGGCTTTTGAGTACCCAGTCTAGAAATTAACCCTTACTAGGAGAGCGACCAAGGGGTTTTGCGATTACCTTTTGACCACGTGACATAACATGAGTCAATTGGCGAATTCATGACTAAATCAATCAGTTGGGCTCTATACCGACTCCATGACTAAGCCAATCAGCCGGTCATTATACCGACTCCATGATTTCTTACATGATCAGGACTATAGCCCCTACTAGCTATTTCATGACTGTTCAGAACTCATTTCAAACGTCACATGCATTTTCTTTCACAAAAACATGCCACTCAACTCATAACAATTTGAATAGTAAAACATTTCAAATAATCATACATGATCCATATTTTCATATACTAAAATAAAACATTTACTTAAGAAAAGTTATATTTAACATTTCAAAAATATAAAGGGATAAGAACCACCTACCTCAAACTGCTGACTTGAAACTATTCTTAACTCGTCCTTAACTTGCGTCAAACCTATAATCAATAACATGTATACATTAATTAATTCCCTTAACTTATTTTTTGTGTAATTAATCCTACCTTAAACAACCCTAGAAAATGTGTTTAGACATTCACTTAAGTGTACCTGAATAGTTTCTAAAGGTAAAAAAATTTTCTTTTGGAAAGTTTCCTTATTTAAAAATTTTCCTAATTTAGAAAGTTTCTCTTTTTAGAAAATTTCCATATTTAGAAATTTCTATATTTTATGTTAATCAAAAGAGGTATAATTTTTTGATATATGAATAAATGTTATTTATTTGCTTACTCATTCATCTATTACAATTATTTATCTTATCTATTATTTAATTATTCATGTATATATATAGTTTATTCATGCGCTTATGTATTTAAAATAATTACCTATTAGATTATAATAAGTACTTAACCTATTTATCCATTTAGTGTTTATAAGTATATCTCATTCATCTATTCACATATATAACTCATTTATAAGTATTTATTTATTTGTCTATTTAGTATTTACTCATTAATTTAACATTGGTTTGTAGAATATTCATGAGTCTTGTTTACTCAATTACTTATTTGAGTAGTTGTTATCTACTCATTATTCACGAGTATGCACTTATTTGTTCAATATTTACTTATTGTTTCTCTAGCCTATTGTCATTTAAATAATAATTATAAACTAATAAATCAATTAACTAATTACTATAAACTAATCAATCATTTAATTAATTACCATTAATTAATCAATCATTCAATTAATTACTATTATCTACTCATTTAATTAATCACCCGTGATTAATTAAGAATTTTTCCTAATTACCATTAATTAATTAATCATTTAATCAATTATTATTAATTAATCATTCAATTAGCTACCCTTAATTAACTAAGAATATAACTAATTACTATTAAGTAATTAATCATTTAATTAATTGCTATTCATTACTTATTTAATTCACTCCCCTTAACTAATCAAGAATTTCACTAATTAACTAATTAATCTTTTAATTAATTACTATTAATTAATAATTTATTTAATTACTCTTAACTAATTAAGAATTTAACTAATTTCCATTGATTGTTTAGCCATTTAACTCTTTACTACTAATTAATAAATTAATTAATCATTTAAACAAGTAAACTTAGTTAGTTAATCATTTAACTAATTATTGTTAATTAACTAATTGTTTAGCTAATTATATTGGTTAATCATTTATTTGACTATGTATTATTAATTAATTGTATATTTAACTATTTCCTATTAACTAATCAATAATTTAATTAATTACTACTAATCAATTATTCTCCAATCGTTTATTAATAATTAACAATTTAATTAATCCATTAATTAATTATGATTAATATTTTTCATACTAATTTTATTTATTATCGGCCTATATGATTTTTGTGAGGATCCGAAAATTTTATTTTTATCTGACCTATTTATTTAATTATTTATTTATTTTCTCTGAATAATTGATTTAAATTATTTTAATTACAATTGTACCATACATTACCTCATTTTATTTTTAAAAAAAAACCTTGTTTAACCTTCAATTTAATTTTTCTGTCACTCAATTGTGAAAAATGAAAAAGGCATGTTTTTCGAGACAAATATTTGAACTGAGAGTGACGTAATCTTGGAGACTAAGAATGATCATTAGTAGATTAAGAAAAGCTAATTGAGGGATTAGAAGTGAGTAATTAGGATTAAACTCCAAAAGGAGCATTTTGGGCCATAAATTCGAAGTTGACTTTGACTCTATAAAACAAAGCTTTATAATTCTTCTTCCTTTCACTTTTCCACTTTACCAATCACACAAAAATCTCTCTTTTCCTCCTCATTTCAGCCACACCTCCCTCCCCCAATTTCCCCTCCATTTCATCTTTTAGAATCAACCACAAAACCACCATTGCTCCTCCACCCCTCCATCCTTCCTTGCAATTTGGAGACTTTGAAGAACTTGAAGACTTATCCTTTGCTCCCTTGAAGGCTCGGATGTGAGGAGAGGTTTAGAGGGGCTTGTGGACTCTCAAAACTTGAAGGATTAGCTTTGGAAGAAAGGTAAACCACTCACCCAACCTCCCTTGCAACTTTTAAAGATTAAATTTTAGGAAATTTATGGTTTTTTTGGCAAAGAGTGGACTGTTTTTGGCTTGCTTTGGCATGCTCAAAAGTTGGGCTCTTGGATTCCCAATCTAGGTAGAGGACTTGAGGTGGATTCTAGGTAGTGGCTTTGAGGATTTCTCTTTGTTTGATGGCTTGATTTTGTGGTGAAATGGATGGACATAAATCTGGAAATATGGGGAGGGGGCTGTCTGAATTTTTTTTGTTGGAAAATTCCCCTGTTTTTAAGCTGAGTTTTTGATGCCTCTTGATGCTAAAATGCACACCATATGTTAGGGGAAATGTGTGCAAAATATCTCTCAAAAATCTCTCCATTTGGTTAGTCAAAAGCTTGGTTAAAAACTTTTTGGAAAAGAAGACAGCAATGCTGCCGGTTCTGCTTGGACGTTTTTTTCTTATTTTTTTTCCAGTTTTGAATTCGAATTTTTGGGGTGAGGTTTGATGCTACAAGACTTGTATTATGTTGATCTATATGTGTGTAAATTTAGTTGCAAAAATCATTCCATTTGGTGTGGTAAAAATCGCATGGAAGAAGGAGTCAAAATCTGGAAAAATTTTCACTGTTTCTACTGCCCTGTTTTGGTCGCATTAATCACTGTCTTGCTGTAGGATTTTTTGGCTAAATTTTGGTACAAATGTAGCTCACATACTGAGGTTTATGCCTGCAAAATTTGGTGTTTTTCCAATATCATTTCATTGCCCAAATGATGTTCCAAAAATGACCCTTCATAACTGGAAAACCAAGCTGTCAGACAGCTTGCTGTCCCAAGTTCAATTGACTATATTTTCTTGCTCGAGAGTAAAAATTGAGTTCCATTTATTGAGTTTGAAACTATACTTGTAGGTCTTTCAGTGGTATAAATTTCAAGGGCTAGTTCAATTTCTGTGAATTTTGGCGAATTTTCAAATTTTGCTGAAAACCAAGACTGTTATGTCCTGTTTTCACTGTTGCAGTAACTTCAAACTAAAATTCGATTTTCTTATGATCTGAATCTGATATGAGTGTCTCTGAAAAGTTTTAGTTCGTTAAATCTATTTTCCAACGGTATAAGATTCATTATTTTTGGTCTTATATAACTGAAGTTATGATTTTTCAAAAAACGTCGCGCAAAATTGAAAATTTCTCCAAGGAAGCGATGGAAGTTTAGAAATGCCTTGGAAACATTTCTTGGTTTTCAGGCATAACTTTTTGAGTATTTGTACACCATTCCAAACTTGGAAAATGGATTTTCCAATTTCATGAGATTCCTCTTAAATTGGAATCGAAAAACTTAACTGTTTGAAAATTTATCTTCAATGCATATATAGGTAATTTTGACTATGCATCTCTCAGGTGATCACGTGGACACCGAGAAGCTTATTTGATATCCTGAATTGCCCTCGCTTGCTTTCGACTATTGGTGAGTGTTCAAGTGCATGTTAATTAATGTGTTAAATAATGTAAATGATTTGAAAAGCATGCTTGTGTGCCTCGGTGGGCGTGTACTTTACCGCGCTCACCTTATTGGAATTTGCCTCTAAATGAGTTCTACTGTTTAAAACGTTAATTGATTGACTGCTTGAACTGTTTATAACTGTGGGGATGCCCAAACCCCATTGGGGATCCCTTTACCTTGTCCGGCAACAGGGGTTAGGGCAAGGGATGGGTGAATCATGGGTTATTACTGTTTAAATCACGTCGGTTGGAATGAATCCACCGACTATGGCATACTCATAGTGGGTTGCCATTCACTTTTAAATGTTGGAGTTCGGGCCCGGTCAAGGGGGTGTAAGTAGACAGGAGAGGGATAAAATTGGTGGATATGGACTGTGAGAGTGAGTGGTTGACGGAGTGTCAACGTGTAACTTGAATTGATGCTGGTGAAGAAAATAATTGCAGAGATTTACGGGAATGTGGAGTTGGCCAACTGTATCCTTCAAATTGTGCTGTTTAAATGTTTTATTAACTGTTTTGCTCTTTTACTATTTCATTAATTTATTTAACTACTTTAATTTGCCTGTGCATGTTTTCTTGGCCTCACTGAACTTTGCTCACCCCATAAGATTTGTTTTCCTTAACAGGTTTTGAAGCGGAGTTAGCTAACTGTGGATATTAGTTTCTTTCGTAGGATTTCCACTCTTTTGTATAAGGTTGTTTTGATTTGAGCACTTGATGGTTTATAATACTTGGAGTTAGTACTAATGAAATTCGGATGAAATTATTAGGATTTGTAAATTCAGCTTTTGTATGTATTTTAGTACTTGAGACTCATTTTGGAAATGTAAGTTGAACTTTAGTTTCTTTAAATAGTTGGTTTGGAATTGTTATTTAAGTTATTTGAGCGAGTAAGTCATGGCGAGAGTTGGGCAGGCGTCCTGCTGAGACCTTAGAGTTTGCCCTGAGGAGAGGTGGGGGCGTCACAATTTTATTGGTATTGGATTAGTTAATCTGGACCTTCACTAAATAACCTTGGGTCATACCAATTAAGTTGTAGTCTTTGTATTTCATATAACTCGGGCCGAGTAGTCGGCCCAAAGTTTAATCAAGTATTTAACCCAAACAAACTCAATCCTCTAAATTCTCATAGGCCCAGCTCTTTTTGCCCAACCCAATTTTATTTAAATCCAAACCCGTAAGGTTTCCTTGACCCGATCTAATTCCAAAAACCTTACCCGATTTCTTGGATCTGACCCGTTTATTGACCCAAATTGCAAAACGGGTCATCTTCTTCCTCCTTCCAATTGCTCCAGATTTTTTTTTCTTTTCCTAAAACCAAAACCCTAATATTTCTTACCATCAATGTCAACCACCATTACCACCACTGCCGACATCCTCACCTTCCTCTTCCTTGCTGCCGGCGATATTTTTAGAAATGGCAACAATGGCCATGGCCGCTACTACTGTCTCTCTCTTCTTTTCTTTTCTTTTCTTTTTTTTTTGCCCTTGCTTTGCCGGCCAAAGGTCGCCCTCTCGCCACAGATGAAGGCCAACGACACTAAGCACAAGGGAGGGTCTGATGACCCTCCTTCAAATCGGCCATGGCTAAAGCTTGAGCTGAAGCTTCAACCGTGAGCTTGTTCTCCCTTTTTTTTCATAGCAATCGCAGCAGTTCCTTTCCATTCAACTAAGGCCAGAAATACAACAATCATACATCAATTTCACTTACGAATTCATCTATTAACTTAGAAAATCCCTACCTACTCTCCTAAGAAATCTTGAATGAATAAATTGCAACAATCATGGTATAATTTCCTCAAATAATAAAATGAAAACATGTTAAATATGGTAGTGGATTATGTAACATAAATAAAGAAAATAATCGTTAATTGTAAACTTACTTGATTGAAACGCGATGCAAAAGTTCTCTAGTGTGTCTTTAATTTGGTAAGAAAGTTTCTGAAGTCTTTCATTTGTCAGATGTAGAGGAGAGAAAGAAACTAAGTTGTTTTGAATAATAAAGAGGTCACGTATCTTATGTTTTGATAAGAAGTCGTTAACTAGAAGTGGCTTATCTTAATCTCAGTAGATTTGAGTGGCTTAACCTGGTTAGTGGTCAGTTAGGATTAGATTAGTGGGTAGCTATAAGGAGAAATAAAATTCCTTTTTATTCTCTAGTATTATAATTACAGGGTACTTCTATCCTATAGTAAGTGAAAATTACGGGATTTCACAACATTCATTCAACCCAAAATACATCCTTTCTTGATAATATAAGCTAAAGGTTCCAAATCGAACTTTTTAATCCCTCTAGATTTTTTAATGCAACAATTGACGACAAAAATTCTTATCACATAATACATATCTTTGCGGAAGACATAATCTAGATAGTACAAAATGGAAACTATACATATGTTGTTTCATTTTTTCATTATTGAACTAGACGAATGCATACAATCACCATAAACAATAGAATGAATACCTGAATTACAACTATCGGATTCATCTATAATGTGGTACATGATTTATACTACTATTGTGGTAAAGTAGAAAAGAGTCAGTAGAAAAATGACAACGCAAAGAACACCAGTAACAAGGTGCCATCATCAGGGAGTCAATGGTTGAAAAAGACAAAACTCAAGGAAAAACTGATAAACAAGATACAAGGTTGACAGGCTGACCATACAAAAATAAAATTGGATTTCCAAAAAAGGGACAATATTTATACACTTTCAGTGTCGAAATATTTTTTAAGCAAACAAGTTGACATGAATGACACATCATCACTATTCAAATTTGTCATACACTAGTTAGTGTAAAAAATATTTACACCGATAACGTATACAGTATTAATCCAACTAAGAAAGTTAAATTACACTTAAAATCGTTAATATCTCTGCATTTGCCTCAATTACCCCTTCTAATGTCATTAATCATCACTTTACTCCCTCTACAATTTTGAGGAATAAAAGTTCTTTTTGTTTTCCATTTCAATTTTTTTTTCTCATCTTTCCTTTCTCTAATATATTAAGCTATTTCAATAATAAAACCATGGAGATGGTTTTGATGCATGGAGATACTATTGATTTTATTGAATTAATTAATTATTTATGTAAAAAAGAATAATAATATAAAACATCATTCTTATTTGCAAGTTTATAACTGATAGTATATTGCAATACAAGGAAATTGTTCATTTGATTCATTTATAGTATTATTTTACTTACATCTCAAAGGCATATTTAACTGAGTATTAAATTATCACAATTTCTATAAATATGTCATAGTTCATTATCAATCAAATTATTGATAATAAAGACTAGCTAATATAACATTACATCAAAATTGACAGAATGCTGATAAATGTATGAAAAAGTAGTTGCATGAAAAAATGAAGAAATATAAAGAGTAAAGCATAAAAGGAAAAGAGAAGAGTGTAACAGTCAGGATAATTATTTGACAATATTTACAATTCAAATAGATGAGGCATAAGTGCTTATCAACAAATTGAAAATGGTAAAATAAAATGACGAATACCAGGGATTGAGTGTGATAAGATTATTTTTAAAAAAATTGATTTACTATAAGCAAATAAATACATGGAGTTAAGTGTAACATCCCGATTCATAATGAGTGTCCATACCATGCTTTGTAGGATTCAGTAGTAGTTAATAACAAGTCATTAAGATTGGAAAAATATAATAAATATTAAATGCGACTCATTAATTTTTTTTATTAATTTGATGTCGCGATTCATTAAGCTTCTATATGTGGTATAAGATTTAGCAAAGGCGTATGGTTCATTTTCATAAGTCTTAACTTTTTAGAAGATTTTTCACCAAAATATCAATTTTTTATCATTTATAACTTAAGCTTAAGAAGATGTTAAATGGCATAACACTTTGATTTTTTTTTAAAATTTTTTCTTTCAGAGGCCTGCTTCAAGTTTTAAACTTCAAGGATGCATAAATCTGTCAAGAAGATGTTCAGTATTTATAATTACACTTTACTATCATGAATTCTGAAATATGCCCTCTAGACTTCATGGAAATCACACTTTAACACAAGGGTAATTTCGAGTTAAAAATATTCTACATGAGTTATCAGTGATAAAAAGTACTAATGTTGCTATATCAGGGAGGTAAAATGTGTGTGTGTGTGTGTGTGTGTGTGTGTGTATTCGAAGTTTGAGGTAGTAAAGAGTGATTACCTCTAAAGTTCACAAAGACAAAGTGTGATCAACATTTTTTTTTCTAGTTGATAATAGGTGTACTTCGAATTTAAAACTTTAGAGATGCATGTATGAGTAAATCAGCTACACAAGTTGCTTGAGAAGACAATTCTATTTTATAAGTTATATTAAGTTTTACTAAAATGTAAACTTTTCATTATATAATAACTTTCAAAAGAATAAAAAATTATATTGAACTCATAGTTTCAGTTTCTATAAAATGGCATGGATTTACAAGTCTACAAATATATACAATTTCTATTATAATCTATTTTTTTGTTATAACAAACTTATATGTATTCAATATACTTCGATTTACTTGGTATGTAATTACATGTTATTCACTTCGAAATCAAATCATTAATTGGTGAGTATGGGTCATTTCTTTAGTGATTTATTTTAACAATCTGGGTTGTTGGGCAAAAATTTTTAAATAGCAAAGCAATTTATATGCTATAGTTGAACAATTATTGTAATCCATAAGTTCATAAATGTTTTAGAAATTCATTACTCTATACCTGTAATTTTACACTTACATGGAAATACTGGTATCATGCATGTCATGTAACGTTTTTCAAAATGGGAGGGCTGAAACTTAAAAAGTGAGAAGAAAGTAGGGTGATTTCAATCTAGAGTCTCAAATTCTTAGAGTCCCAAACCTTAACCACTAGACTAATATTTCCCCCACACTCCATGTATTTACTGAGCAATTAGAAAATCATTTGTCATGCCCATTCATCAATTAATTTTATTCCTTATGTCTACTAAATGGCCCAACTATTGTTGAAACTAGGATCTTTGTTCTAAAGATGCGATAAATTTACCTTAACTTTATAATGTATGGTTTTTGGATTTTGGTATGGCTAATTATTTGCCATAAGTATAAAAAGAAGCATATTACACGTGAAAGCACAACATATAATGTTATATACAACAGGTTAATAATATATGTAAGGTGAAATTATCCAATGAATGTTTGGTTTACTTGCAATTTATATAGCTAGACATGCAAGAAAAATTCAAAATTAAGTAAATATACATCAAAGAAAATGAGAGTAGCATCATTCAATGATTTTTCTTTCATAAGGTTCCATTTACAAATTTGGACGCAAATGTAAAGAAAAAAATTTACAACTTTCGGTGTTAATTGTGGAGGCTTATTCAAAATTTAAGAGGATAAAAATGAAATCTTAGTTTTAGCAGGTCCTTCTTTAGATTTTAAAAGGTTGACAGGGTGCAATTTAGTAAGGATGAAACAGATGTTGGAGACAACCCATCGTTGTAGGCCAGGGGACTCATGTACGGATGTCATATAAATTTTTTATTTTATAATCATGTGATGCCAACACAAACTTGTTCTTAGTGCTTGCATTGCTGTCAACTTACCATTGGTTCTTTGATACTTTTCCACAATGCGGTATAAACCACTGTACGACGTTGTGGAAGAGTCTTTGCAACTATCACCACAATTTGAGAACTGCATCTAACTAGCTCATTGTCAAATGAGACTTGCGTCTAACAGCCTTGCTCATTGTCAAATGAGTGTTGATAGCTCCTTGTCATCCTAGAGTAATGTCATCTAAGACTCTTGCAAATAGGATGACAAGATATAAATGGTTGACCTAAAACAAATCATAATCCACGTGAACTTAAACAACTTTTTGAGCCGTGTTCAATTGTTCATACTATGTTACTGCACCTGCTATGAAATTACCATCTCTGCTCTTCCCAATTCGAGAAACGATCTGTTAAAGTCTTAAAAGAAGTTGCAAGAAACTAATATTTATCATAACGTAATGTGTCCTTTTAATCCTTTTGACATAGAAATTGCATGAGGAGAATAAAGAATAAATATCTTGAAATTGGTCCATGCTCTTTAAAAGAGACGGCAATTTTTAAAGATTCATCAATACGACTGTCTCATTTCTTCCAAACAACTGAAGAAGAGAAGCGAATTGCCTTCAAACCAAATCCTGAATGAGGTACGATCTCTAAAAACATGCAAATGCAAGAGCAATCTTTTATTGTCTCAACGTTAGGTTTTTATTTTTTGGGGATCCTCTGAGAAAATAGGAAAATCACTAGCAAATATAAAGGGTCCGTTTGTATTAGTTGTTTTTAGGGTTGTTTTTCAAAAACACTCCTGTAGCATTTGGGATGTGAAAAACTACTGTAACTATCTTTCAAAAACTTTTTGAGGGTGTTTTTGGGATAACTTTTTGTGGTATTTTTAAAAGTAAAAATTTATTTGGGGCAGTTTTAAAATTTCAAGTTTATTTGGGATAATTTTTTGAGACATTTTTAAAATTAAAATTTATTTGAGATATTTTTGGGGGTATTTTTAAAATTTATTTGAGGTATTTTTATAATAAAAAATTTATTTGGGCCAATTTTAGAATAATTTATTTGGACTTTTTTTTAAAAATTAACCCAGCCCCACCACCACCCACGTCCCACTACCACCACCACCCACCCCCACCTCCTTCTCCCTCTCACCTTCCTCCCTCCACCTCCTCCCATCCAGTCACCACGATCTGAGGATGGAGAGAGAGAGAGAGAGAGAGGGAGAGAGGGAGGAGGGGAGAGAGAGGGAGAAGAGGAGAGAGGAGAGGAAGAAAGAAAGGAGGAAAAGAAGAAGAAGAAGAAATTTTCAGTCTGGTGGTCTGTCACCTGGTCAGAGAAAAGATGAAAGAAAGAAAAAGGAAAGGGAAAAAGAAAAGTAAATGGAAAAGATAGAAAAAGAAAAGGAAAAGAAAAAATAAATAGAAAAATAAATAAAAAATTATTTGTGTATGTGTTAGTTGCTTTTGAAATATTTGTGTATGTATAGTTATTTTTGGAGTTATTTTTGATTGGTGTATTCTGGAGCATTTGAGGTGTGAAAAACAGTTTGTCAAAAACAAGTGGAAAAATAGCAAATCCAAACAAAGCTACGTGTTTTCTATTTTTCCTTTCTTCTTCCTCTCCTACATCAACCCATCACTGTCGGATGGTGCCCTTTTCCCCCTTTTCTTTTCCCTCTCCCTCCCTTTCCTCCTCCCTCATTCCCCTTCTCCTTCCCACCTCCTCTATCCCCCCTCCCTTTCCCCCCTCCCCCTCTCCCTCAACTCATAATCAAAGATCACATGGGCAGGCCGAGGAGGTTGAGGGAGAAGGGGCAGAAGGGGGAGTTAGAGGGGAGGGAGAGAGGAGGGGGGTGAGGGGAGAGGGGTGAGGAGAGAGGGAGAAGGTGGAGAAAAGGAGTGGTAGGGGAAGGAGGAGTGGGGGAGAGGAGAGAACGGATGGAGGAGGAGGGAAACGAGGGAGGATGAGGGGGAGAAGAGAGAGGGGAGAATGAAGAACAACAGTGGTGTGGGAAGGAAGAAGAAGAGAAGAAAGAAAAAATAAAAAAGGAAAAGGAAAAAAAGAAAAAGAAAAGGGAAAGAAAATTTTCCAACATTACATGCCATAAAAGTTCAAGTTCAAGTCCCTAGCGTTCAATTGCCAATAGTCCTATGCATCATTTTAGAGTGGAAAACTTCAACTGTTAGTTGCAATAGTTTACAACTAATTGTTTGTATTGAATTTGACATCTTAAAAATTTAAGCCCAATATAACAATGACAGGACGCATAGTTTCTTCATCTCAGGTTTTCCAATTGATCAATGAACGGATTATTAGTGAATGCAGGGAATTGAACATAAAGTTTAATCAATCCCAGCAGCCTTGAAAAATTAAAACATTTGACATTGAGGGAATGAGTAGATGTATTGAAGTTGATCCACCAAGTACGCAAAATATATACTTCAATCATCAGCATTAAGCCATTAACCCCTTTTCTGTTGAATTGCATGTATCACACAATTTTGAAGATCAGATGCCGCCAAATCTCGAGTATCTAAAAGTTTCATGTGCCTGATTGTTGACAACTGCCTGTGTTCATGTTTTAGGCAAAATGGTGACTATGAATCACTTTTCATCACTCACATAGGGGCAAACCTGCAAAATGATTTTCTTTTTGGTTACTTAGCATAGTTGCATAAAGGTGTATTTATACAACGTCGAAAAATATATGGTTCTGCTCTACTTATCCTATGTATATTATATTGAAAGCACTTTAAGTTTTAACACAAAAACTTTCTCCTGACCTGTTCCAGGTTGTTAAAGTTTCATCAGCAAGCGCGCCTTCACTACAACAAAAAGGGCCTTTCCTGACACTTACAAGTGTCAGTATATATAGTTTAAGCTGACACTTTTCCTTTCCCGACACTCGAACGTGTGTCGTGCCTTCCAATGTGGGGATAGCCTAATGGCATGCAAATGTGTCAGGCAAACATATCTATTATGGCACATCCACTGCCAACACAAATGCCCTGTACTGACAATCGTAGGTGTCACTATAGCTATAGTACTTTCGAAATTTAGGAAAACATTTTGGTTTGTCGTAATATAGACCGTGTAATGACGCTTATAAATGTTATAAAAAATGTCTTTGGACGACACTTTCATGCATCGTTAGAGACTTGTTTGAAATTTGGTTTTGCTGACACTTTCAATGTCGTAATATAGACCGTTTAATGATGATTATAGGTGTCATAAAAAATTGCTTTTGATGACACTTTCAACCGCCAATTTTTTTTTTTTTTTTTGTAAATAAAATAACGAAGCAATGGAGATCCCTGCTACATTTCCACAATCCCATTTACATAACAGTTCGGATAAACATTTAAAAGAAATGACCCCCAATAGAACATAATACACTTAGTAATACTATCAATTCATTACTCAAGTCATAACAGTAGTCATACAAAATTCTACCATCCGTTGATAAAAGAGAAAAAGAAAGAGAAAGTACTAATAGACTTAGCTAACAAAAGGGATGAAAAAGTACCAACACCACAAGTCCATAAGGACGAAGGAAATAGAAAAAGAATAAAACAGCATCAATTCAGAGAAAGTGGAGAAAGTGATCAAGGGAAGGAACCAAACTAATGAAGATACATTAGCATGGATGATATCATCCTTATCCTCAAACTTGGCTATTACCCATAGTCCTCCAATCACCAAAATAGCAGAATGATTAGGATGGAAAACGCAAGAATGAAATTGGTTCCCGTTGGAGCTCAGCTCATAAATGCACTCCCCTGATGCTAGCGACCACACTTTGACAGAATCTTCACTTACAGATGCAAGAAAGTCACCACTTAGATCCCATCACAAGTAGTTTACTACACAAGAATGTCCCTAAAACAAGTCAAAAGGATATCAATGTAGGGAATGACTCAATCCCGACCACAACATCCAATGCCCAATACAAACAAAAAAGTGCAACAACAAATTATCAACATATTTGAACATGGCCATTACCTTGATCAGAAAATATTTACATCAATCCCGAGTCTCTTCAAATGAGGGCACTTACAACTTCAAGTAGATTCTCATGAAAATCTTGCTTTTGAAACTCCCACACCCTTGATGCAGACTGCGTGATTTGAAAGATAAGCTGCTATAATCCTTTCTGTTATACGTCACATTGAGCAGACGCATGAAACTAGCTTCCTTCACCAAGCCATGGAAGTTTATCAAGAATTATAATAATGTCAAGGCTATATACTCCCATTGCAGCTCAAGATCATCCCCAAAATTTTTACTCCACCTATCAATGCATGGGCTTGTGAGAAGGATTCTCTTGACTTTTCAGTGATACTTCTTTACTTCTCTTTTCATGGATTATGTCAAGCATACAAAATTGTAATGAAATGACATGAACAAGAGCATAAATTTCTCCCCGCATATGAAAGACATGGAAGGTTCAGGATAGAAGATCCTTAATTTCATCCTTATTACTTAGGCATGATGTGCAAAGTAGCTCGGTCCTAGAAAAATAGAGCATAAGCAATCCCTAGCTATTCATATTGAAGAAGTTGTAATTATAGAACTTCGGAGAATTGCAAGGAGATTATCCATTAACCATTATACATGATTAAATGCCTTTGAGAAGGTTTCCTGGCAAAACAAATAAAAAGCCAAACTAGTTATATTGTGACTGAAGTTGATTAGTCATCAAATTTCCAACTTGGTCAAGTCAGTCAAGTTAGTGATATATTATTTGCAATTCAGTCTAAAAAAGTAGCAATTTGAGTCAAAAACTTTTCGCAGTCATACCAAGGATGGTATGAAGATAAATCGAATTATCAAAGCAAAGAGATCGTTCAGATGCCACTACTTAGAGCTACACACACATTATAACAAAATTGAAAACTTAAGCATGGAATACTATTCGGGTTCTCTTGTAAAATCACTTTTAAAGTTAAAAGCGACTTTGAAACCTCTTTTTCCTTTTACCATCTTATTTACATGCATAAAAAATGGGTCAAAACAATTTTCCAAAAAGATTCCTTAAGACAAAGGCATGCAACAAAACAAATCTTTAGTTTTTTAAGGTTTCTTCAGTTTCTAAGAAAGAATGGGAATGGTATTACGCCTAAAAAGCATGCAAAGAGATACTAATTGCCCCTTTGAAAGCTAACTTACCAACACACTCTTGTATAGTAGCTCCATCTTGAATTCCAGCACTTTTTTTGAGCAAGGAGAGTATGTCATGGTACATTTTCATTGACTGAATTCCTCCATCCTCCATCCCTGAGAACTGCATCGAATTTAGCTGAATATAGCTAAAGGAGAGATTGAATCACGGTATGACTCGGTATATTCCATTTCCAACTATGCTTGCGACATACATGGGAACAGCTATCTCATATAATACCAACCCAAAGGCATTACATGTCAAGCGTTCCAGCCAGGCGGGCGTCCAAGGTGAGTTTTAACTACAAGATTCCTAGAGTTTGTGTCAATTGAGCCGTCTTCTCAAACAGGTAGTGTAAATATGATATCAGATTCATAATCTTGCAAGTGGAACTTCTCTGTCTATAGCTTTTCCCCTAGATAATTCTCAAGGACAAGTTTACCTACATAATCTAGAAGGGTCACAACCTAATTCTTACATGAGCATTTTGGTGAAAGTACGTATTTTAGTTTAGTAGTCCAATGATTATGACAATATGTCCGGACACACAGGCACAGACACATTGATGCACGTGCATACCTCCAAACATTTGTAAACTAGAACCAGAATTTCTTTTACCTTTCAATTGTGCAAGGAAAAGGTGTAAACTAGAACCAGAGTAATCGTAAGCATGCTTGCAAGCTAACAATTTCAAGAGCAAAGCTTGATATGAGAATGTCAGGTTACTATTTTGTTATCATAGAAACCAATTTTAATAAGAAAACACCAAAATTATATGACCGAGACTTACTTCATTAAGATTATTTTCCAGATCGAATGAGCTATATTCTAAAGATTTTCTTTGGGTGCAGTAATTTTACTCTAACAAGATTTTGTTGAGTCAGTAAATCTGAATATGTCATCTACAATTTGAAGGAAATGGGTAAAATAGAGAGAAAGACATCCAACAAATATGCAACCAATTTGTAAATTCAAAGTATCCATACACAGACAAAAACCCCAGCTAACAAGATCTGTACAATGCACTCAAAATCAAACACAAAGTACTAAAATTACCTCAAACTATGCCTTGGTAGCTAGCCTCTTGTTTTTGAAAGCTTCAACTCCAACCTCTACCTTTCACCAAAATTTCATTGGCCCAATTTTGATTTCTTGAACTAGGTCAGTTCAGCCAAATTTTGAAGTTTCTGACAAAATAGCTAAAGCTCTACTTGTTCAAAGCACTTCCTACACTAACTCATGGTTGAAATTGAGAAAGACTTGCATTTTGTTGCTTTGCATTTGGTGCGAGTGGTGGCGAGGAAGACAAGGAGAAGAAGAAGCTGAAGCTGATTTTGGTTAGGTGTTCGGACAGTGTGTTAAATGTTTCGACAGAGACAACCTTCTTAATGAAATGAGGTCGTTTAGTTAAAATTTCACAAGCCAGTACCTCTTGAATTTTCAGTTTGCAGCTTAATTTTGTCCAAGCGGTATATCAGCCTTCCTCCATTTACACTAAACAAGTTCACACTTTCTTTGACCTTTTCCTATTTCTCTCTTTTCCTTTTTTTTTCATATTCATGCAATAAGTTTTCCCTATTATTTTCAATTTTCTTATTTCTTTTGCCCTCAAGTTGAATTGCAATTTTAGAATGCAAAATTTTGTGTGTTTGGACAAATATTCTTTTAGATTTTTTTAGCAGATATACAACCTATTTATTTGTTGTCTTGTAAAATTGTTTTAAAAAATAAAAACTGTTACAAAATATGTTTATGATTAAAACATAAAACATTCTCTTAATCAAAATATTTTTTGATACTCATTTTGTGATCCTATCTATTACGTAGGTTATTACAGGTTTGATGAGAGCTTACAACCAATTTAATTAGTTGATTAAACAATTAAAATAGTTTGCTAACACATGTATAAAATAGTAAATCTATTTTATAAAGTACTAGTTCATGAGCACTACATGTGAAAATTATAATAATAACTACTTTTCCTCATGCCAATATGAGGATTAGACTTAGTTTCATGTTAAATTCCTTTGTTCATTACCTCTGTTAGTAGATTATGCTAGCTACCAATTTTGTACATGTTGTCATCATGACTAAATAGGGAATCTATTAATTTTTTTTTTTTTTACATTTATAACATATTACTAACTGAGCTTTGAAAAGTCATAAAACATTCATTCGTTGTTTATTAAGATACTAGTAGCACTTTGATAATTAAATAAATTAGGGGCAGAATTGTAAAGGATAGGGTGCCATACTACAATTAATGAAATTGGTTTACTACATATGGGGCCAAAGTGCAAAAGTTAGGGTGTCATAAGTAGAATTAAAAAATTGGTATATTACATATATGGGCTCAATTACAAAAGTTGTGGTGCTATATTAGAATTAATACAATTGGAAAATTACATATTGTGCTAAATTATTTAACCACCCGTTTGATTGGGGGTAATGGGCCTCCACTATGACTTTTACAAGGGATTGATTCCGTTTGATAGTGCTTGGTTGACAACTATCGGAATCGATCTATTGGTTTGGAAAAGCTAAAATTGACAACGTCATTCCGAGTAAATTGGTGGGTTTTGCTCCTCAAATGAGTTTGTTTTCTCTTCCTCATATTTTCTCTCACTTTTCCTTTCATATTTCTCTTCCCCATCTCTTAAATTTCACCTTCCTTTTCATGTTTGTACATCAGATCTTATAGTTATCCTAAATACGATAGAGATATTTTTCCTAATCCTAAATATGATGACCAAATTCATCTTCCATGAGCAGAAATCGAAATCAGAATGAATACTTTTAACAAAGCGTAGTTTAAGGTAGAATATTTTTAACAAAGAAACAACTGATGATTTATGCATAATATTTCACATTCTTATACATCCTATTACCATAGTTGATTTTTATTCCTTGATCATGTTTAATCATATCTATATTTTAACACTAGTTTATGTATATTTTATCTTTCATGAATACGTAAAAAATATTAGGAAAATATATATTAATTTTAAGTAGAGAAAAGCCATAAACAGCGGGTAGTTAATCAAAGTGACCATAAGGTAAATTTTGCATAACATTTCACCTTCTCATACATGCATTTGCCATGGCTGATTTTTTTTATTCCCTTTCAAGTTTGATCATATCAATAGTTTAACACTAGTTTCTATATATTTTCTCTTTAATGAACATGTTAATAAATATTAGGACAGTATATATTTTGTGGAGAAAAGCCATAAACAGACAAAAGCACCTAAGTACTTGGCTCGTAATTAAACTTAGTAGGTTTTGTAAATTTTAAGCTATGAAAGATTAAAAGGCCAAATACAATGGTAGTTTAAGGTGGAACACTTTTAACAAAAGCAAATAGTAGTTTATGCATAACAAACAAAGAGTTGGTAATTTATTATTGTAGAAGGTCTTTATGTATTATAAAGACTTGATTAAAGTTAAAAATATATTAATGATTGCAGTATTAATTTTATGTATAAATCTTGTTTTGTTTAATGTTGAGACGGGAAAATAAAAGGCCAAATACAATTTGGTAGTTTAAGGTGGAAACACTTTTAACAAAGCTTGAAACTAGTAGTTTATGCATAACAAAGAAACAGGTTAGTAATTTATTATTGTAGAAGGTCTTTATGTATTATAAAAAAGACTTGATTAAAGTTAAAAATATATTAATGATTGCAGTATTAATTTTATGTATAAATCTTATTTTGTTTAATGTTGGACAGGAAAATAAAAGGCCAACTACAGCTGGTAGTTTAAGGTGGAATACTTTTAACAAAGAAACAGCTAGTAGTTTATGCATAACAAAGAAACAATTGGTAATTTATTATTGTAGAAGGTCTTTATGTATTATAAAAGACTTGAATAAAGTTAAAAATATATTAATGATTGCAGTATTAATTTTATGTATAAAACTTGTTTTGTTTAATGTTGGACAAGAAAATAAAAGGCCAACTAGAGTTGGTAGTTTAAGGTGGAACACTTTTAACAAAGCACAACTAGTAGTTTATGCATAACAAAGAAACAGTTGGTAATTTATTATTGTAGAAGGTCTTTATGTATTATAAAAGACTTGATTAAAGTTAAAAATATATTAATGATTGCAGTATTAATTTTATGTATAAAACTTGTTTTGTTTAATGTTGGACAGGAAAATAGTTGTTCAATTAGGTTCCCATTCCCATTGATGATTGTGAATAAACCAAACAAGAAAATCAATAATCATTCCCATTACTTTTCCCAAACCAAACACATGAAAAGGAATAGCATAAACCTATTCCGATTGAAGAGTTTCTGATAGTAATTGTCATTGCCATTCCGATGTGGCAACCAAACGGGTGGTAAGTTAAGATGTTATAATAGAGTTAATAAAATTGGTGTATTAAATACGGGGCTAAATCGCAAAAGTTAGGGTGCAATATTCGAGTTTATGAAATTATTATATTACATATGTAACTCAATTGTAAAAGATAAGCTGCCATAGAGCTCAATTGGAAAACGACGTTGTTTTGTTTTTTTTTTTTCTGATTTCTCACACACTCACAAGTGTCATCAAAGGTAGTCTAAGAGCACACCACTCATGCCAGTATTTTCCAAGTAAAAGTGTCAGCTTAAATTATCTATACTGACACCTCTAAGTGCCACTAAATGCCCTTTTTGTTTTTTTCCGATTTCTCACACAATCACAAGTGTTATCAAAGGTAGTCTAAGAGCACATCACTCATGCCAGTGTTTTCCAAAGTAAAGTGTCGCCTTAAATTGTCTATCTTGACACCTCTAAGTGCCAAAGTAAATGCCCTTCTTGTTTATGCTTGTAGATGCGTTACAGTGTTAGCATAGACATGCTAAGGTGACACAACCCAACTAGTGTCGTTATAGGCATGTCAGGAAAGGCCCTTTTTGTTGTAGTGCTTATTCTGGAAACATCTACTACATTTCCACGGTTGCAAAGTTTAAATAACTTTTGAAGTACTAAATTTCTAGGGTTACATCCACTAAGTACTGTTGAAGTGGTGGTTAGTGTGAAAACTCTAACTTTCCAATGGTTGCAGAAGTTCTTGGTATTGCATCGACTAGATTTAAACTATTCATGGGTGCTCATCTATTCCACTTCCTTCCCATCCCCTCTGGTAAGAAATTTTTGTGCTCTTTTCATGTCATTTTGCTTCCTTTTTTTCTTCCTTTTCCATGTTTAACTGTGACTAGATTATTAGTTGTTTACATCATAGATTTGTTATTACATATTTCCCTCTCTAATTAGTCATTGCTTGCTTCTTCATTCTCCTCTATGGTCTCTTAATAAACAGTCATTGTGCTCTACCCTTTTTTCTCCTCTATGTGTCTGCAGATTCCGATGGATAGAAATTGGTCGTATATCAAAAGCTTATTCTCAGTTGAATATAGATTCTGATTTTGGAAATTATTATAGATTTTTTAATGACCAAAAAAGTTAAAATTTATAATCATCCAAAGAGTAGATTTTTCTAATTCTGATTATTCTTTATAATCAGATTTTGTGAAATCTAGAGCAACAGAGAACAAGGTCTAAATCTAGGCCACTATTATCTTTACTGCCATGCTGTGGAAAAATTTGGAACGGGTACAAACGCTAAATGCATTTTTAGTTGAACTAAATTCGATCATTCTGAGCAAAAAGGTATAGCAAGTCTTTTTAAGTAAATCCCTTTTATTAGACCAGATATTCTGCAGTTTTGGTCACAAGAGTTTTGGAAACACCATCCTAGATATTGTCATGCCTAATAATTATGCATGTTTTGAATATTTTCATTTGCAGTTCCTCACCCAATGTGTGTTTTCTTTTCAGTTTGTTTCTTTGCTGATGAAAGCTAAGTCGGTATATCTATGCTTTTGAAAAGACAAAGAAACCGGTTTGGAAAGAAAAGCTGACTTTGTGTGTCATGCCCCGAGCCCATACTTTGCCCGAAAACGCGACAATCGCCGTACCTTAAAGAATATAGCTCTCCAAGATACCAGGCATCACTATTCATTACATAACATTTGCGGAACTTATTTCTAATAAGAAAGTAAATGTAAAACAAAATAACTAATTATTCAGTCTATGATTCGTACATGCTACACATAGTATTTATTCAACCCTAACTACTTGTTATAAAAGTAACTCCAGTCCATCAATTCCAGTCCCCGTCAGTCTCAACCAATTCGTAAACGTACTCGTCTTCTGCAGGAAATGGTTAGATAGTGGGGTGAGCATCAACTTGCCCAGTGAGTAAAACATACCGCCCTTGTTGAACCAAGTATGTTACATATATATACATATACAGTCTTATAATCACATTGAGGTGTTCATGCAAGCACACAAATTCCATCAAATGAGACATTCTTTACACATTGGGTTAACATATAAACATTTAGTAACCGTTTAATAAACATTTCATAAACATTTAATGAACATTTAATGGCTCTTAACAGTTACACGTCTTCATCGGCGCTGAGTACTCAGTCTAGTGATTGACCCCACTAGGAGGGCGGTAGGTCAAGCATTTTCCTTGATCTTCACTTAATCTACCCATACATGAGTCAATCGGCCGGGTTTTATACCGAACTACCATGACTAGATCAATCGGTCGGACTCTATACCGAACTGGTATGACCCACACATAAGTCAATCGGCCGGGTTTTATACCGAACTGCCATGACTCCATATATGATCAGGACTATAGCCCCTACCGATTATGCCGTGACCATTAGAGCCATCACATTGACATTCACAATGGATCAAGTAAATCAAGTAGTAAAGTATAGACATTTAGGTTTCATATGCATTTAACTTTTGTAGTAAGCAAATCCTTATATTATATAAGAGGTAGTTGGTTGTTAACTGTTCAGCTGCCGTTTCATCTGCTCTCCTAAGGGGTTCATGCAGAATTTCAGCTGCTTTCTTGCATGCATTAGCCTCCAGCAAATGCTTGCCTCTGCTTCTCGCACTTCATTTCCCTTATAATAATGCTGACCATCCTCAGATCAGCTCACATATTTTTAGCCCTTCCTTTACCATTCTACCTATCATACTTGCATGTCGTTTAGCTTCTTTCCTGCTCTTGCCCCTTGCAGATTCTCTTTTTGTGGTGCATTTCATTTGAATGTCTTGGTTTATTTGTCATTCTATTTGATTTGATTATTTGATTTGATTAGCAAATAGTTATTTAGTAGGTGGATTACTCATTTACCCCTTTGGATGCCTTTTACTAGGACTTAAACTTTTTAGCAGAGGGTAGATTGGGCACACCAGTACTTTTTTCCCCTATTCTTGCCTGCTTGTGTCATTGCCTTCAGGCTTCAGCATCAGTCTTTTAGCTGGTTGCCATATGCTCTTTGCTTCTTCTACTCTGCTTGTTCCGCTTACTTTGGTGTTTTGGACATCTGATCTGCCGTTCATTTGCTAAGTTTGGAGCTGGTAATCCAGTCTTCCCACTCTTCCTCCAGTTAATGTTTAGTATTTTCGTTTCCATAACTTTTGCACGCATGATCAGCTCAGAACTTAGGCATCTACGCATACTGCATGCTCCTGTGTATGTTGCCTTGCTCACTTGCATCACCATCTACTGATCACAATGTTTTGCACCAATCTATCGCACATTCCATACTTGTTTGCTTGAAGATCACACTTATTTGACCCTCTTACCTTTTTAACTCTGCTGTTTTGTTACTACTTTGAACTATCTGTGTGCCACTATCAGATTTTTAAGCTCCAGCACAAGGATTTGCATAAACCTATGGTCACATTAATTACATCAACCTGTTGTCACTGCTATTTACCTGTGTTTGCACTTTGCTTCCAAGGGCTTCTTAGTCTAAAAAAATGGATAACATTAGCACAGCTACAAAAAAGATTCAGCAAAATGCTAAACGAAGTGAAAAATTAAGAAATAAATATGCTCAGTTATCATTTGAAGAGAAGGAAAAAATGCGCCTCAAACAAAGGGAGGCATATCAGAAAAGGAAAGCCAAAAGAATTCAGCTAAACAGTCCTATTGTCCAGTAATTACTGCTTGATAGATTGCCATCTACACTGAAAAATGACACCCCCATTTCTGAGCACCTAACTAATCATCCAATTTACAAGAGCGATGACGAACAAATGCAAGGTTCAGGCATCAGTGCAAACGCTTCTGATACTCAACCACTAACTACTGCTTCACAGCTTTCGAATGCTAAAATTCCTCTTGTCAGTTTAGCACACAACAAACATGGTGATTCCGGTGTTGATGCCTACGACAGTCCTCCGCTGAAACAGACAAAAACATATCAAAAGAAACACCAACTGATGGATCAGCCATTTACAGAAAAGCTTGGTACATGCGATGCTGATACATATCCTAGCAATCTCGTAGCTCAAAACTCTGAAACTCAAAACATACATTCTGCAACTGATCATTTGCGAGCTATGCCTGCTAGCCTTGCCTCTTTTAATCAACCTCTTCACATCAATGAGAATGTGCCTACATCACATCAGCGGCACAATGTGACTGTCGACCAATGTCACAGATCAAAAGCTCATGTATCAGAATTCTCAACTTATGAAAAAGGTTACCTTTGTAGATTACAGTTAATTCTTTTTGTTATTTGCCTTTGCTTCCATGATACTTCTTCGTTTTGAAGTTATCTCACAATTATTCTTTCTCTCTATCTTTTGATCAGGTTGTTCTTCAGCTCTTCATTGTGACACTGCACATAATCAAACCAAAAATCATCAGCTATCAGGTTGTTTTATACTCTTGCAATATTGTGAAGTCAAATTTTTGCATATATCAATCTTATTCTTCCTTATACACACTTAACCAACACTGCCATTTTGTACACAGAAAATATCCCTCCAGTCTGTGCTTCATGTTACAAATATCTGTCTGATGCAATTGAAGACATTCCAGCTTTTTCTATGCTGTTTCCTTCTCAAAAGTCAAAAAGAGTAGATACAGGGGACATTAACATTTCAAATCAAGGTTCAACTTATTATCTTATATATATGCCATAGCATTAGTTTCAAAACTCCTACTATAACAAAAACTTTGCAAATCACTCAATCATGAATACTTACAGGTTCTGGTGTTCGCTCTCACCGTTCTAGCAGACATTAGAAAAGGAAAGCAATGACAAAAAGAGGTACTCCAGCTTAGAACAATCAATTATTCTCTCGTGTCCACTTTCCTTATGAGTTACATTTTTATTATCTACTTACACATAATTTTGTTTCTATTTTCCATTCTTAGCACCGCGTGTACAATTGGGAACTGAGACTCTGAACTTCGTACCAACTGAGTCTCATAGATTGCCGCATGTTTTCGATTATCCCTACTGTGGTGCTAAAAAATTTTATTCAGAATCCCAGAATTTCCGTTGCTCAGATGGTGAGATTGTGCTTGAATAGAATAGATTACCAGATATTCTAATCGAACTTTACACAGCTCAGACATATGATGGAATCTCCTTTCGAACATACGTACGGACTTATAATAACATGTTCGCCTTTACGTTATTTGGTGTCCACTACGATAAGGCACTCTGCAGAAGAACCAATGGCGTTTATACATTCAAGATCCAATGGCAAACATACCATTTCATCAATGACTTAATCCCACATGGAGGAAATAGATTATATCTACAGCTGTATTTCCATGACACAGAGCATGAGTTACAAAACAGTGTAGCATTCTCAGACAGAGTAAGAGAGAGTATTGTCTCTAAAATCATGGAGTTGATGAAATCCAATCCTTACGCCTGTTTTTTCCGAAGCCTACGAAATGTCCCCAACCTTGACTCATACCAAATTATCTTGAAATCACATTCTCTAATGCTGATCAGAGAGTCTTCAATAAACCCACAGTTTCCCAGATTGCAGCTTTGTGGACAGATGAAATTACTAGCAGTCAAGGATACAACAGACATATACAAGTCTATACTAAATAAGGTCAAAGTCATAGAGTCCAATTCTACTATGGATGCTATGATCCTCTTCAATATCCACTAGTATTCCCATTTGGGGAAACTGGTTGGCATCTTGGCATCCAAAGATCAGGTCATGTAAATCCAAAAAAGCGCAAAAGAGCTGCATTGAGGAAGCATTCGACAATAACACTAACAAGCTTTAAATCAGCTGATGAACTTTTCGGATCAGAGCAACAAGGTAAGTAACTTACATCCATGTCTAATTACTCAACTACTTCAGTAATATCAGGCTTCATTACCCTTGAAATTCACAAATGCAGATTTTGAAAAATACCAGAACTCGAAAGAATTTGTATCAATGAGAGAATACTACGCCTACAAATTCCAGATCAGGAAAAAATATACACCAAGCATTCTCAACACTGGCCGCTTACTGTAGCAATTTGCTGTAGACATGTACGTCAAACTTGAAACACAGAGGCTTGATTCCCATAGGAGCAGGCAACTTCTAATTCGCAGAAAACAGCTACAAGGTTTAATGGACTGTGTTACTCAAGGTCACACACGAGGATCTCAGGTCGGCCACAGAATCCTTCTGCCATCATCCTTCATAGGAGGTCCACGAGATATGTTGATGGAATGGATTTAGTGCAGAAGCATGGACGTCCTGACCTATTTGTCACAATGACATGCAACCCTTCATGGCCAGAAATCAAACAAAACATGCTTCCTACTGACGAGGCACACAATCCAATAGATTTGTGTGCTCGTGTCTTTCACGCAAAGCTTGAGGTCCTGAAAGAAGATCTCTTCAAGAAGCAAATTTTTGGTGAAGTAGCAGCATACACTTATGTCATCGAATTCCAAAAATATGGGCTTCCACATGCTCATTTCCTCATAATCCTGAAGCCAAACTCAAAACTATATACAACTGAATCATATGATCAAATTGTCTGTGCTGAACTTCCTGATGAACATACATAGAGCCATCTCTTCAAAATGGTCTGTAAGCACATGATGCATGGCCCTTGCGGAAAACTGAATCCAAACAATGTTTGTATGCAAGGCCGAGTCTTCAAAATATGCAAGAACAAATATCCAAAAATATGGGCCGAGAAAACCACTCATGGAGAAGATGCATATCCAATATACGGACGTAGAAAAGATGGAAGATCTGTCATCGTTAGGGGTAAGCAACTCGACAACAGATGGGTGGTTCCATACAACGCATACCTATTGGCTAAGTTCAATTGCCATATCAATGTCGAAATTTGCTCTACAATCAAAGTCGTCAAGTACATGTACAAATACATCTTCAAAGGCAATGACAAAATTCACTTCCAAGTTAACTCTGACAGCTCAACACAGAACATAGATGAGATTTCTAAATTCCAATCTGCAAGATGGATCTCTGGAATTGAGGCTATGTGGCACATATACAGATTTCCTCTAAACGATATGCACCCTTCAGTCATGAGTTTACAGCTCCATCTTCCCAACTTTCAAGCAATGACATATAAAGACACTGATAATATGAAGACATTGTCAACAATCAGTTCTGCAAAAGAACCATGCTCACCGAGTTTTTCTGCATGAATGCAATAGATTCACTAGCAAAGCAACTCAAATGCACTTATAAAGAATTCCCCAAGCACTTTGTTTGGCATCTAGATAAGAGATACTGGTCTGCAAGAAGCCAAAGAGATACTATTGGCAGAATTGTAACATCAAATCCAGCAGAAGGAGAGCTTTATTTCTTGAGACTTCTCCTATCAAACATCAGAGGTCCAACATCTTTTGACAATCTCAAGCAATTCAATGGCACAGTTGCAGAAACTTTCCAGCAGGCAGCGGTAATCAGAGGCTACCTTGAATCCAATCACACCCAAGAACAATGCCTCAGTGAAGCAGCACTGTACCATATGCCTCACTCATTCAGAAGATTGTTTGCGTCCCTCTTAGTCTACTTTCCACCACCAAACCCGAGAGACCTATGGCTAAAGTTCCAAACTTCACTATCAGAAGATTATTCACACAAATCTAACTTTTCTACTGATCAAATCCAACTGAATGTTCTATTCGAGATCAACAAGTTCCTCTAATCAATGAGTAAGAACATTAATAGTTACGCTTTAATTCCTAAAATCTTACATTTCCATGAAGCAAAAGGAGAAACTGGAGATACACTTGCTGAAACTCAAATTCAAGTATATGATGAAGACATTGCCTGCATTCACCTCCTAAATGCTGATCAAAAGGCAGCCTTCGACACTATCACAGATGCTATGTATTCAAACAAGGAACACTCGTTCTTTGTTGACGGACCTGGAGGAAACGGCAAAACCTTTTTGTATAAGGAATTATTAGCTGACATCAGATCAAAAAATTTAATAGCATTAGCTACTGCTTCAAGTGGAGTCGCAGTGTCTATCCTCCCTGGAGGTCGTACAGCTCATTCGCGCTTCAAAATACCAATTGACATGAGCAGTGCAAACATGTGTCGAATCAGTAAACAGAGTGCACTTGCAAAGCTACTCCAACAAGCAAAGCTTATCATATGGGATGAAGCTCCAATGATAAATAAAGCTGGTATCGAAGGAGTTGATACACTTCTAAAAGATTTAATGCAGTCAGATGCTCTCTTTGGAGGCAAAGTCATTGTTTTTGGAGGAGATTTCAGGCAGGTTCTACCAGTTGTTCCAAAAGGTTCAAGAAATGACTTCACACAAGCAAGCATCATCAACTCATATATCTAGCCACAACTGCAAAAAATGCAACTCAAAATCAATATGAGAGCTGCTTCAGACCCTCAGTTCACTGATTATCTTCTACGTATAGGAAATGGAACTGAGCAGTTCATCAACAACGACAATATTACTATCCCACAAAACCTGTTAATCCCATTCACAACTGAAGAAAAATCACTCAGGCTACTAATTGATGCAGTTTATCCCAATTTACAGAACTTCACCCACGACCACAGCTCATACACAAACAAAGCCATACTGACAACAAAGAATGATTTTGTTGACCAGATAAACAGCACATTGATAGAGAACTTTCCTGGCCAAAGTTATGAATACATCAGCAGAGATAAGATATCCGACAGCTCTCAACAAGCCATCTTCGAAGATTTTGTCAATAGCATCACTCCAAACGGCTTCCCTCCACACAAAATCCTTCTCAAGCCAAACTCACCAATTATGCTGCTAAGAAACATAGATCCTCCAAAAGGCCTCTGCAATGGAATGTGACTGCTATGCCGATCATTATAGCCAAATATGATAGAAGCTGTGATCAGTTGTGGTGAATTCAAAGGCAAAGAGGTTTTCCTCCATAGAATACCTTTCAAATCTGACAATGATCCTGATTGTCCTATAGTCTTTGAGAGAATGCAGTTCCCAATTCGTTTATGTTTTGCAATGACCATAAATAAAGCTCAGGGTTAGACATTAGACTACGTAGGAATCTACCTACATGAACCAGTTTTCTTCCATGACCAATTATATGTAGCTCTCTCACGAGCTAAGAACAGCAATAGCATTAAAATTTCCATCAGACCATCCCTTCCTGACATTACCTCATACAATACAACAGCAAATGTAGTCTACAGTGAAGTGCTTGCCTTAGCACAAACGTGAACTCTTTATCAAGTTGGAACACTATTATGCTCCACATATTGCATTTTCATCCCTGCATCCACTCTTCATATCAAAATATTTGACTTACTATCACATCATAATTACTGCTCATTATTCACTGCCACATACAAACTAACATTTTCACTTCAGATTTCCAACTGTCACAGATCGTACTCAACTTCAAGACATTCAATCAGCTCCTTCCTGGTACCAAAAACTGGGCTGCTACTGTTCAGGTAATTGACAGACAAAAGCCACATATATCAAAAAAAGGGAAGAAGTATCTAAAGCTTGTTCTTCTAGATGAAAAAGTTAGTAACTCTACTCTAAGTTCATTTCCTTTTCTTGTATCATCTTTGCATTTGTCAGCCTTATGCAAGAATATTAATTCTTTAAGACTAACTATCACACATTAATCACCTCTTAATGGCTAACAGCTACAGCAAATTGATACTCTCATCTACGGTTCAGATATAGAATTCTTCAGGAACCATTTCCAGCTTTTCATGCAATTCATTCTCTACAATGCAAGGCTTCAATCCTCTGATGATGATATGACTGCATCTACAAAACACTACACACTAATCATCAACAATTCCACTGTCGTAGAGCCTTTAGAAGAAGACCACCCCCCAACCCTTCCACCAATTTACAGCTTCAGACCATTCACCAAGCTGTATGAAGAACTTGACACAAATTTTGACCAGAGTAAGCTATCACCACTAACCTTCATTACTCATCACCAATCCACAAAATTTAACAGAAATTACTTCCAGATATCATTGGTGTAGTCATCCACGTTCAGCCACAATCCACCAAAGGCACTACACCAATAAGGGATGTCATTCTCATTGATCAAAGGTAACACCAGCAGAAACCACTAATATCTTCTCTACCAACTTCATTCTCTCCAAATCACTCGGACAATTCACAGCTTAATGGCCATTGTTCTAGCTCTATGGGGAAATCATGCAACTGATGAAGGTCAAATCCTTGCGGATACCATCCATACACAGCCCCTGCTAGCAGCTCTGCGCATCAAGATAACATCATACCACAGTAACTTCTCTGCTTCATTTGCACTCCAATACTTCAATTACATCTATACCTTAATATTTTCATCTTATTATTCATCCAACAGCTCTAACACTCTCTACAAAGTTCACCTCATGCATTCTCATTAACCCTCCACTGGAACAAGCGACACCCATCAAAGAATAGTACATTTATTCCTTACCCATATTTTCCAGCTTTACCATTGATATACCACTTAGACTGATAAAACTAAATCAACAGGATCACACAAAACCAACAGATCATCAATCAGGCCATCACTGAAAGAACATATGAAAACCCAATGAAGCTTCTCCCTTCCCCTGATCCTCAAGACATAACTCACATCGGAGCCATTTCAACCAAACCTGAGGTAACAAAAAATTCCTTTCATTACACCTTTCAGACCCTTCACTTCATACTGACACAAATTCACTTCAATGTAGAAAAAGGCTTTTTGGGTTCAAGGCACTGCTACACTCTCAGACAGAGCTCAGAAATTCTAGTACTACGCATGTCCCTTTTGCTACAAATCCATACACTCAACCCCTGAGATGCAAATTACCTGTCTTTCATGCAGTCGCCGAGTCCATGTGTTTCCAAGGTAATATGTTACATCTCTAATTTTGTGTATATTCCTTATATTATACAAGAGGTAGTTGGCTTTTTACTGTCCACCTACCGTTTTAGCTGCTATCCAAAGAAGTGCATCCGGAATTTCAACTGCTTTCTTGCATCCATTAGATTTCAGCAAATGCTTGACACTGCTTCTTGCACTTAACTTCCCTTATAATAATGCCGACCTTCCTGACATCACCCCACATACTTTCACCCTTTCCTTTACCATTCTCCCATCATTCTTTTTTTCTGGTGTATTGCATATAAATTCCTTGGTTTAATTGTCATTCTATTTGATTTCATTAGCAAATACTTATTTAGTTGATGGATTAATGACTTACCCCTTTGGATATATAATTACCTGCATATATAATTCACCAATTAAGGCCCAGATTTACTGTTGAATTAGCCGATTGGAGTGGAAACATAATTGTTGACTTATATGGAAGCGACGCTGAACAACTATTCCCCTGCAAAATATCTGAGATTCAACAACATGAAGAAAAGGTATGCTATTTCATACTATCTCATTACACAACACCATCAAATACAACAATCAAAACTAATAAAAAAATTCCCCATATGCAGAATGCTATTCCCTACAGAGAAATACAGCAATCTATTAGCAGCAAGCCCATTGTCTGCTTCATCAAGAAAGCCATCTCAACTTTTGGAGGCTCATCCATTGAAAAGTACACTGCCATCATAGCTCACAGGCTATCCTTCAACCACAGCGAAGTGCTGAGCCCACATCCCCAGGCCACGACCACACTTGATGCAGCGTCTATGCAGGTCGACAGCCCTTCACAAGGAACCATCAAATCCAACAAGATAGATGAAACCCTTTTCACCGCACTAAAACAGACTGAGAGCCCAACAAAAAAGCAACGCACCATGGAATCTACAAGTGAAGAGTGAACAACTTCAGACAATCCTTTTGTACTTAGCTATCCTTTTGCTATCTGAAGAGTGAACAACTTTAGACAATCCTTTTGCTGTCTCATGTAAGCTACCCTTTTGCAGGTAGATGATTAACCAACCACACAAATTTGAGACTAACAGAACAAATGTCTCTCTAAGTGGTTGGACAAGCATCTACTCAGGCTGTACAAGCATCTACTGAAACTCTATATCAGACTCAAGTTATTGACTCTCTTCAACACTTAACTAATTCACACTCCTCTTTAGTGCAAAAAAATTACTTCCACTCAACAGGCACCCCCCCACGCTTTGTGCGGGAGCCCCCCCTAGTATTATCATACAAGGTCCATTTTCATATAGAAAATAATCATTGTCAAACATTGTAGAGAAAAGAAAAGAAAAACATGATTCAGAGAAAAACCAAAGGGGTAAATCCCACTCACTGTAACTTGCGCGATGTGGAGTTGTACTAGAATCCTTGATCCTTGTCCTATAGATTTGTTGACAAACTAACGTCGCAGCCTGACCTTCTCTTCCTCTCCTTGTCAACTTCTTGAGGCCAGTGCTTTCTTGCTCACACCCTCAATCCTCACTTTTGTATTTTGGCAATTTGTCAGAGAAAGAAGAAGAGATACGTTTTAGTTCATCCCTGGCTATATATATAGGTCTCATGCCTAGTTGTAGGGTGTCAAAGAAAGGCAAGGTTTCGTAGAAAAGGTATCATCCTAATTTCTAGTCACGTAATTTGGGCTTGATTGGCACTTAATTGATAATCAACCATTAATGTCATTAAATATAGTTAAAATCTTACCATAGAAAATGTCCTAATTGATAATGATGAGTTCTGATTGGTAGTTGATTAGTAAATTAATATTAATTCCACTAAATGAGATTAGAATCTTACCATAGAAAAATATCCTAACTGATAGTGATGAGTTTTGATTGATAGTTGACAAGTAGATTAATATCAATTCCATTAAATGAAATTGAAATCTTACCATAGAGGATATCCTAATTGATAATTAACATCAATTCCATTAAATGAGATCAAAATCTTACCATAGAGAATATCCTAATTGATAATTCATATCAATTCCATTAAATGATATCAAAATCTTACCATAGAGAATATCCTAATTGATAATTCAAGTCAATTCCATTAAATGAGATCAAAATCTTACCATAGAGAATATCGTAATTGGTAATAATGAGCTTTGATTGACACTTGATGGGTAATCGACCATTAATGACATTAACTGTAATGAAAACCTTACCATGTAAATTAAAGGAAATAAAAATGACTTATCTAGTATTGTGTCTAGATTCATTTTGCTAATTATAATGGCAAGGATTAATTTAGGATTTCATTTTGTTAATTAATTATCTTTTAAAATGGTAAGTGAAAAAAATTAGGATATTACATTCTAGCCCCCTTAAAATAAGTTTTGTCCTTGAAACTTCAAGTTATAAAATCGAATGTATGAGTTATGTTAAAGTTGAGTAATTCGTAAAATTTTTTTTTTGAGAGTGACAGCAAAATTTTTCTTGTCATTGGTGTAAGAATATTCCAAATACTCAAAATGTATTGTTACGTCTCTTTGTTTTTATTTATTACCATTATTGGTTATATATATTCTAGCTTCTCATAGTAAAATACAATGATTTTTTTTATCAAACCATTGGTAACATTTTTAGCCATGCACAGGGTAAATTTAAAGAAAAATAACAATTATCATTGTAATAAATAGTCATTTTAATATAAGTATAGAGTAGTCATTTGATCAAGGTGCTTATTCAAAAATTTTAGTTTCAACTCGTTTGAGAATTAAAACAACTAAGTTTAAATTCATATCTTATTTTTTAAAGCATAACATATGTAAGAACTAAGTCACAAAAGTAAATTCTAAATATCTCTTGACTAATCGTAAAGTAAAATGCTGTTATTAGTAACGCAATAACTGCTATCTTATTAAGATTTCTATCAAAACTTATCCTTGACAAACACTAATTATAGTCATCACAGGTCTATTATGTCCCCCAAAATCCTTATTCTCCTTTTGCATTGCCTCAAGATCTTCATCGTTCCAACTGGGTGTATGAAACAACTGCATTTTGGTTCCAACTGGGTGTATGAAAATTTTGTATTATGAACCTCCTTTAAAACTTCTTCTTGTTTTTTTTTCCCTTTTCTTAATCTTTAGGCACACATAACCTTCTCTTTCTCCATAGGCTACCATCAGTTTTTATTTGAAATTCATTCGATGATTCAACCTTAAACTTCTCCCTTACCTTTTCAAGTTCAGGATCTAATTTCTGTGCATCCTTGATTTTATCAAAAATCAATCAAGGTTGGTGCTAGCACTAATGCAGCTAAAACTTCTCTAGTAGAATCTACCACGTCTAAGTTTTAGTTCAGCCATTTGCTTTTCCAAAGCGAGTGTACCAGTGGTTGTGGATTTTCTACTGAGGGCATCAGCCACTCGATTTGCCTTTCCAGGATGATAGCTAATGGTCAAATCATAGTCCTTTATCAATTCTAGCCATCTTCGTTGCCTTATATTTAGCTCCTTCTGAGTTAACAAATACTTCAAACTTTTGTGATCAGTGAATACCTCGCATTGCTCCCTATACAAATAGTGTCTCCATAATTTTAGTGCAAAAACAACTGCAGCTAATTCTAAATCATGGGTTGGATAATTTTGCTCATACGGCTCCAATTGTCACGAAGCATAGGCAATCACTCAACCATTTTGCATTAATACACAACCTTACACATGCTTGGATACATCACTATAGATTACAAAACCGCCTGAACCTGATGGTAATGACAATACTGGGGCTGAGACTAATTTCTGCGTCAATTCTTGAAAACTTGCCTCACATTCAGGTGACCAAGTAAATTTAGCCGTTTATGTGTTAGCTTACTTAAAGGCATGGCTATTGAGGAAAATCCCTCAACAAATTTTCAATAATACCCAGCAAGTCCTAGAAAACTCCTTACTTCTGTCACATTAGTTGGCCTTGGCCAATCCACAATAGCCTCTATCTTCTTAGGATCCACAGCCACACCTTGTTCTGATATTACATGCCTTAAAAAGAGTCACACTTCTTAGCCAAAACTCACATTTATTGAATTTTGCTTATAACTTGTCCTTCCTTAATATTCCTAGTACTTCTCTAAGATGCTGTGCATGTGCTTCCTCTGTAGGGGAGTATACTAAAATGTCATCTATAAATACCACCACAAATTTATCTAACTGAGATTTAAATACCCGATTCATTAAATCCATGATTGCAGCAGGTGCATTGGTCAATCCGAAAGGCATACTAGGAATTCATAATTGCCATATCTTGTCCTAAATGCACTCTTAGGAATATCCCTTTCTTTGATTTTCAACTGATGATATCCAGATCTCAAATCAATTTTAGAGAAAATCTTAGCACCTTTCAATTGATCAAATAGATCATCAATTCTTGGGAGTAGGTACTTGTTCTTGATCGTAATCTTATTCAATTCTCAGTGATCTATACACAATCTCGTACTCCTATCCTTCTTTTTAACAGAAAGTACCGGTGCTCCTCACAGCGACACACTTGGTTGAATGAATTTCTTATCAAGCAATTCTTGTGATTGGTCCTTTAATTCCTTTAATTCTGCTGGGGCCATTCTATATGGTGCTTCAAAAATAGCTGTCGTTTCAGGTATTAAATTAATTTCTAATTCTACTACTCTATTAGGTGGTATTCCGGGCAATTCTTTAGGAAAAACATCCGGGAATTCGTTAACTTCAGATATACTTTCTAATGAAACACCAGCCTTCTTGGTATCCATCACATATGCAACATAACTTTCAACACCTTTTCTTAATGCTCTAGATGCTTGTAATGCAGTCAACAATAGTTGCCCACTTGTTTTCTTCTTACCCTCTAAATTCCATTGAAAGGAAATCTCACCTCTAATAGGGTCACTAAAAATCACCCCTTTTTTTTTATAGTTGACCTGTGCATGGTTCCTAGCTAACCAATCCATCTCTAAAATGATATCAAATTCATTCATATATGATTTAGACTAATTTAGTTTGTAATATTCTACCCTCACCTTGACCATTGCTTCTAGTTTGCACCTTTTTTCTAAAATTAAAAATCTATCAAACTTACGTATATTGAGTCAAAGAACTAAATATGTTAAACAATTTAAATTTAAGCAATAATTATACGCTTTTTGATGTTACTTTTATTTCTTCTTCTTTTTTTTTTACCCCAAAATACAATGCAAAAGAAAAGTTTTCTAGTACAGGCAACTATTCAACATAATAGTCAGCAATAAAGTTGAATTTCATGAATAATCAATCAAGAATTTAATAAATAGATAGCAAAGCTAGAATATCAATATCAATTAATAATAACAATAATAATATTGTCAGACTTTAGGAGATAATCCTTGACTTATTACAATATCTAATGGAGATTTTTTTTTCCCAAAGAAGTGAAATCATATTACTTAACTATCGTTTCAAGATACTGAGGATCCACTATATCCTCTATATCTAAGTCTTTCTCATCTTCTTGAGTATCTTCAAGAGCATTGTGATTCATATTTCCTTCTTTACGAGCTCTTACTCTTCTTCTACAGAATCATCTTATAGTTATTTCTCCATAACGTTTCATTCACATTGTTAGCTACATGAAGACATTCTCACCCATATTATTACCTTAATCATGTATGTCTAGCCAAAAGTTTTCAAAATTAGGGACTGTTGCAAACGTGGCTATGCATAAAACTCATCCTCTTTTGCTCATACTTGGCTCTTAGATCATTGTAGGTCATCCCTTACTCTTTGGTGTAATCATTCATTTCCTCCACTACATTCTCTTAATAATTAGTTACATTACCCAATATTTCAATATCAATTTCAAATATTAATAATTAGCTACATTACTCAATATTTCAATATCAATTCAAATCGATATTCTCATACTTCTAGTTGTGGATCTTCACATCCAAAGCATTATTTCTGTTCCATAATTTAGCCATGTCTGTTGCTAGTTGTTGAGCATCATGCCTAAAAAAACCCTTCTCCTTTTCTACTTTAGCATTTGAAGCCTTAAGTTTAATGATTTCCTTCTACGAAGCATCATTCATTAATTCACATTTTTGAAACTCAATAGTTTCTTTCTTAAACTCTTTTTTTCCAAACTCTCATTCATCTCTCTAATAGTCTCCTCAACGTGTTTTGCTTTCATTATACATTCATCAAATAATTCTCTGAAATCCTTCATTGACGTTTAAAGTTCTTGGACCTTAACTTTCAAGAACCCGTTTTCATATCTTATGCACCTAACAACACATTTAGTTATTTCCACTAGGTAATTGCACTCTTCTCTCTCAACATGACGAGTCACATGTCCAGTCATAACCTAAATGACCAAAAAGTTTTCACCAGTATAAATTTAACTTAGTGAAAATATAAATCTCCCATAACACATGTTAGGAATCACATGTCTTAACATCTAAAAACCATTCCTACAAGATCTAAACCATGCTCTGATACCACTAAAACTGTCATGCCCCGAGCGCGTACTTTGCCCGAAAACGCGACAATCGCCTTACCTCAAAGAATATAATTCTTTAAGATACCAGGCATCATTATTCATTACATAACATTTGCGGAACTTATTTCTAATAAGAAAGTAAATGTAAAACAAAATAACTAATTATTCAGTCTATGATTCGTACATGCTACACATAGTATTTATTCAACCCTAACTACTTGTTATAAAAGTAACTCCAGTCCATCAATTCCAGTCCCCGTCAGTCTCAACCAATTCGTAAACGTACTCGTCTTCTGCAGGAAATGGTTAGATAGTGGGGTGAGCATCAACTTGCCCAGTGAGTAAAACATACCGCCCTTGTTGAACCAAGTATGTTACATATATATACATATACAGTCTTATAATCACATTGAGGTGTTCATGCAAGCACACAAATTCCATCAAAGGAGACATTCTTTACACATTGGGTTAACATATAAACATTTAGTAACGTTTAATAAACATTTCATAAACATTTAATGAACATTTAATGGCTCTTAACAGTTACACGTCTTCATCGGCGCTGAGTACTCAGTCTAGTGATTGACCCCACTAGGAGGGCGGTAGGTCAAGTATTTTCCTTGATCTTCACTTAACCTACCCATACATGAGTCAATCGGCCGGACTTTATACCGAACTACCATGACTAGGTCAATCGGTCGGGTTCTGTACCGAACTGCCATGACCCATACATAAGTCAATCGGCCGAGCTTTATACCGAACTGCCATGACTCCATATATGATCAGGACTATAGCCCCTACCGATTATGCCGTGACCATATTAGAGCCATCACATTGACATTCACAATGGATCAAGTAAATCAAGTAGTAAAGTATAGGCATTTAGGTTTCATATGCATTTAACTTTTGTAGTAAGCAAATATTATCATACAGGGTCCATTTTCATATAGAAAATAATCATTGTCAAACATTGTAGAGAAAAGAAAAGAAAAACATGATTCAGAGAAAAACCAAAGGGGTAAATCCCACTCACTGTAACTTGCGCGATGTGGAGTTGTACTAGAATCCTTGATCCTTGTCCTATAGATTTGTTGACAAACTAATGTCGCAGCCTGACCTTCTCTTCCTCTCCTTGTCAACTTCTTGAGGCCAGTGCTTTCTTGCTCACACCCTCAATCTTCACCTTTGTATTTTGGCAATTTGTCAGAGAAAGAAGAAGAGATACGTTTTAGTTCATCCCTGAGTATATATATAGGTATTATGCCTAGTTGTAGGGTGTCAAAGAAAGGCAAGGTTTCGTAGAAAAGGTATCATCCTAATTTCTAGTCACATAATTTGGGCTTGATTGGCACTTAATTGATAATCAACCATTAATGTCATTAAATATAGTTAAAATCTTACCATAGAAAATGTCCTAATTGATAATGATGAGTTCTGATTGGTAGTTGATTAGTAAATTAATATTAATTCCACTAAATGAGGTTAGAATCTTACCATAGAAAGATATCCTAATTGATAGTGATGAGTTTTGATTGATAGTTGACAAGTAGATTAATATCAATTCCATTAAATGAAATTGAAATCTTACCATAGAGGATTTCCTAATTGATAATTAACATCAATTCCATTAAATGAGATCAAAATCTTACCATAGAGAATATCCTAATTGATAATTCATATCAATTCCATTAAATGAGATCAAAATCTTACCATAGAGAATATTCTAATTGGTAATAATGAGCTTTGATTGACACTTGATGGGTAATTGGCCATTAATGACATTAACTGTAATTAAAACCTTACCATGTAAATTAAAGGAAATAAAAATGACTTATCTAGTATTGTGTCTAGATTCATTTTGCTAATTATAATGGTGAGGAGGAATTTAGTATTTCATTTTGTTAATTAATTATCTTTTAAAATGGTAAGTGAAAAAAATTAGGGATATTACATTGTGGACCAGGTCATTTTTCATTTTAGCTAGTAGCTAAGGAATTAAGAAAGATGAACGCTGAAGAGTATTATTTTAAATATAACTTAAATACAAGTCTTTAATTCAGTCCTGTATGGTGATTATGATGTTCAAGCAATGTATCTCTCATGCTTTTCTTCATGAGTAAACCAAAATGAGGCTTTTTAAGCATTCCATAGGAAAGCACGCACTACACTATCTATTTAACTTGAGGTTTAAAACTGGAGCTAACTATTTACTGTCAGATATGATGGATGAAATAGAAGGTAGAAGCTAAAAATCATCGAGACAAAACTAACCGGAACAGTGCGAGGAGGAGGAGGGCGGTTTGAGGAGGGACTAGGATGAGCGTCCGTTGCCATCAGCCTCCAATGATCAGAAATCCGCACCTTAGTCGAGATCCTCCTCCGTTGATTCTGACGGTACATCTCTAGAAGCATACCGGATTGTTGAAAACGAGCAACTTACACAAAAGCAGCAGAAAATAATAGGATGAAGAAGAAGAAAAAGTAAACACACAAGCAATTAAATAAAATCTAGCAAACAGGAGAAGAAGACGTCTAGCATAAAAAAATTCACCCTGTTTATGTACCCAAAAAAAACAAAAAAAAACACACACACACACACAAAACACTGTATTCATGGAAGGCTTGGAGAGATCTATCAGGGGATTAAGAGAGAATCGAAGAGGCAAAGACATACGAAAAACGCTGTCGATGCATCCCTGCTACCTCCTGTCATACACTGGACGCCGAGGACACTATGAAAAAGCCAGGACATTCGACGCTGTCGACATAGACAAAGGGCTGTGATGAGTAAAACTCTAGTGTTAGAATGTTAAAAAGTCTAATGCATAGGAAACAAGACGAGAAATTTTTGCCTTGTTTCGAATTTTTTTATATTTTTCGTGAACACGTTGCAATTCAAACAGAATTTTGTCAAAAATTTTCTGAAAGTACGTACGTGTTATAATTATAATTATTAATTACAACCATTTCAAATCTATGTCCACAAACCATTCGAAAAGTTTGTGTAGTAGTATTTCGGGATAATTTCAGAAACCTCTCTTGAGGTTTCTCATAATATCACTCGGCTCCTCTGAGGTTTTGAAAATCTCACTTACCTCCCTTGAATTGATATTTCTTGTAACATTTTAGCCCCTTTGAAGAAAATGCAAGAAAGATAAAACTTTTATTCCAATATTACCCTTATATTATGCTACTTTTGAAATTTACAACAACAATGAAAAATAAATTAAGGTTAAATTTTTACAAGGTGCAAATTTCTTGATTTAAAATATTTATTTTAGCTGTATTGGAACAAACAAAAATTACACTTCGAAAAAATTACACCATCAAAAATTTACAAGTATGAAGAGATCATTTTATCAATAAAAACTCTATCATGTATTGAAGCATATTTTTCAAAAAATTTCTTGAATTTCTTAATTATAATTGTCCATGAAATTTTTCAAAATGTTAATTACTCGCCAAAATCCTCCTAAATGATTGACTTTAACTAGATTTAAATTATCTATGTCTTTTGCTATCTTAGCATGGTCTCAATGAAAAGAAATATGAACTATTTTTAGATAGTAATTTATTTTTCTTAATTTACATATTTTAGTATAAAATTTTTATTCTGGTTTGAATTTTTAGTTCAGTTATTAAGAGTAAGGGTAATGCTGTCAATTTGTGACCTTGGATAGAAATATTTAGTCTTGTCAAGCTAATAAGGGAGGTAAGTGAGATTTTCAAAACCTCGGGAGAGCTAAATGATATTATAAGAAACCTCAAGGGAGGTTTATGAAATTATCCCTAGTATTTCAAATAATTTTGTCGAAAATTGTATAGTAACTTTTGAGTATGATATTCATATATGAAATTCACTATTAGATGGTGAAAGAAGTATTATTATCCCTTAGATTAAACATTGTTAAATATTTAAAATTTAAACTATTATCTTTAGTGAGAGATACAAGTTGAGAGAATGGTTCCAAGAAAGGACTATAGGATTTTTCATATTTTCATATTAAAAAGACTTATATATTTGCCCACTAGTTTCTAATTTATTCATTATATGTATGTTGTTATCCAAATATAGCAAACATAATAAAGAGATACTTTTTATGCAAAATGATAATTCTATGCCGATTATCAGTAATTTTTATAGGGATTTATGTACATATATGTCATATATTTAAATCAACTCACATTTATGCATCTCGAAATGCTAATTCTAGCTACTTAAATCTAAGTGCTTATTTTGACAAATTCTTCAAACATCAGGGATCAAATTTGTAAAATCAAATCTATTGACTAACTCGAATTTGATACTATTAGTCATTGTTAAAATTCTACTAGTTGTCCTAAATGTGTTAAAATTAAGAAACTTTAGTAACCGAATTTATTTTGATTACAATATTTGGAACTATTTTGACACACAGACCAAACATTAGTGGACTAAAATGCATTTTTTGATGAAATCATTTAGGGATGAATATCGTGAAAGGGTTTTACATTGGCGACTAAAACGCCAATTCTCTCGTACTTAAATCATTCTTAAACTCTAAAAAAGTGATGTTACTAGAAACTGGCCATGACCGCCATTTATTTTTTTGGTTAATCACAATTAATCCCCTTAAATTATACTTTACTTTTCATTTTACCCCTAACCTTTTTTTTTACTCACTTTATCCCCTAATGGATAAAATTACCCCTCTATTATTCTCAACTCTTTTTTTCTCTCTCTGTTTTTTCTTTCCCCTTTTTTCTCCTTTATTTTCTATGAGTCTTTATTCTTTCTTTAATTCTTCCATTTTCTTATGAGAAATTTCACCTTAGTGATTGAAACTAAAAAAATAGGAATTGCAAAGATCTATCTTCTCCTCAAATAATTACAAAAATATTCAAACCAATTCCCCAAAACACCATTTATTTAAGCTTTCAATTCTTTTGCTTTTTTTCCTTTTCCATTTTAGTGTCTTATTTTATTCTCAAGAATGAATTTATGACCTGATTAATAATCATTTACTATGATTTGTGACAAATGAAATCATTAGAAATAAGTTTTTGACATCTTTTAATTCTTTATCTAGAAATACAATTATAAATTCAAGATAAAATTTTTCATTGAGATGGAGTTTTCCATTGGAAAGAATGGAAAAAAGAATAAAGAAGAAAGAGAAAAAAGAGACAAAAGAGGGGAAAAAGGAGAAAAGAAAAAAGATCAATGAAAAACTAAAATAATAGAAGGGTAATTTGATCCTATAGGAGGTTAGTGATAAAAATTAAATGTTAGAGGGTAAAGTGAAAAATGGGGCATATCTTATGGAGATTAGTTGCAATTAATCCCCCTTTTTTTGTGCAAGTATTGAGTTGCATTCTTTGTTATTTCTTCTTTTTATGTAGGAAAAAAGTCCATTTAGTACTATCTATGCTTTTTTATTTGTTATTATTAGAATATCCCACATTAATATTTTAAGAATTTCCACCCATCTATATAAGATTTTGGGTCATTCCACTTGTTAACAATTAGTTTTGAAATGGAAGTCCAAATTCTTTATCGTGGTATCAAAGTTAGGCCTTGGTTTTACCATCCTGTTTAGGTTTATTATCCCGTCTAGATTTCACCTATAACTTAGTTCTTTGCTTAAACTCATCTCCCAAGTTACATTTGAGGGGGAGTATTAGAATATCCTACATTGATATTCTCAGGATTTCTAGTCATCTATATAAGATTTTGGACCACCTCATTGACAATTGGTTTTGATATGGAAGTTCAAGTTCTTTATCAGTTATCACCAGTGTTTTAAGTTACACTTTGTATGTGTTCTAAGTCAATAAAGTACAATCATTTATTCAATTATTTTTTTTTCTTGAGAATTGGTTTCTCAGCTTGAAATTGTAGAGTAAAGAATTATTATAATATACTAATTTTTCTGTCTGGTATTTAGTTATTTGGATGGTTGTTAATTTTAGCTATGACTAATTAATCACATAGTTCAAGTTTAATAGAATGTTTCGGTTATGGAACGAGGAAGAATCAAAATTCATAAATAAGACATAAAGTTTGAGTAATTCCCCCGAGACGAAGACAGGGTACGCGTCATTAAATTCATAAATAAGACATAAAGTTTGAGGAATTCCCCCGAGACGAAGACAGGGTACGCGTCATTTGATTTAGAAACCATTAATTCACTCTCAAAGTATCTACACAGCCTCTCATTCTACTGCCGTTGAGTTCCATGCCACCGCTAACCCAGCAAGCCACAAAGGTCGCTGCAAGATTTTGTTGATGGTCATTCTATTCATTCTTCATGTTCTTTATTCTTGCTTTTCCAGATTAATGGACCTTTATTCTATTTGCATATTAAATAAAGACTCAAAACTAAAAATTTTTATATTATTATTTAGCAGTATTTTAGTTAAGTTAAACTTTTGGTAATTCTAATAGAGTGAAGATATGGTAGTTTTATTGTTTATAAATTACTATTTAATTAGAAATTTTCTTATAGTTATAAAACTTGTTTACCTAATGATTTAGTTTATAAATAAGGAGTTTTATCATGGCTATTAGTTGAGAAGAGTGAGATTTTGAGAGATTCGTTATTATTGTATAATTATTGATATATATTATCATTGATATTATTACTCTTCTCCCACACATACTTGTATATGTGTAAATTACATCCCTATATACATTGATTCAGTGAAATTTATCTCTTATAACTGTTTGATGATATTTTTTGAGTTCTACATATTCTATCAACAGAAGCACCAGACACGACCATAGATCGAACTTCGGAGCAACAAAACGGAAGCCAAAAAGAGGCAAAAACAAGAACAAGGAAACTGATCGAATCGCAGCAATGTAGAGAGCAAGATCACGTCACTCTTTCCAAAACCTTTTGACGATTTTTTATATATTTGGAGGAGAACAACGGGCAATGCGTGGTGTGAATTTCAGACCTACCCAGATATGCCCATAAATGTTTATATTTAGGTCTAAATGTTTAAATGTTGTGTTTAAGGACAAAAAAGAAGATAACTTTACTTAGGAGAACTTTTGCAGTTATGTGGCCATGAAATAGCTGAAACTAGTAGCTGAGATCATTGATTGGTTTTATGTCAATGAATACAGTGGAACGAAAATAAAGTAAAAAGATAATAATTGGAGATTAACTAATAATTTTTTGAAAGACTTGACTCCGAGTGAGTCAATCAATATTACATATTACATATGCCAGTGAAGTAAGAGAAATTAGAGGATGGGGAATAGGGAATGAAAGCTTCTTTTTTCCCCCTCAGCATTCGTCACTTTGCGGTAGCAAATGATGGACGAAGGGAACAGCTAAACAGGTACATATAGTAATTTAAATTTGATACTTTCACGGCTGTATTTAATTATGTAAATTGATGGCCACTATGCTTGCTCGTACCTGTGCAGTGGTTACAACGTTCTCTATTGCCATAGGCTAGTATGTGCCAAAATCAATTGTAAATTAAGCTCTTGCATGTTCAAACCAAAGCTTTGCATTAGGCAAAATTAAGGATGAAACTGTACAAATTGGAACTAATGCTGTGATAAGGTTTGAAGTCAGAAACTTGAGATTTGAGAAACAGAGTGAAAGAACTTACACTGACACAGAAAACAAATAAGAAAAAAGAATTGTTGATTAAGTAAAGAGGCCAATCAATGCTACAACTGCTGAACACTATACCAGGGAAATACAAGTAATAGCAAATAGCTGAATGGTTCATATCCATAATAGCAAACACTATACGTGGTTGGAAAACCATTATCTTAGCCTTCTGGTAAGCAATCATGAGAAAAGCCATATAGTAGTCAGTCAACTCAAGCAATTCATCAACTTTCTCACTCTTCATTCTAAAATTTCAAAAGCAAATTTGGTTAGCAAGTACTATATGATTGGTAGCAATAGATGATTATTTAAAACATGATCATTGAAGGAAATCCAGGAAATGCAAAGGAGCATAAAAATTTGAGGGACAAAAGCAACTGATTCTAAGAGGGTTCAAAAGGGGTTCAATTTAGGCAGACTTACTATTCATAAAAAATGACAGTAAGACCTTAACATTATTCCAAAACAAGCATAATCAAGTCATATAAGTGGCTCCTGTCATTTAATAGAAAGCAATGAGAGGAGGGGATAATTCAAGAGAAAATAACATTAATAGGAATTGCTAAACCAAGCAAAAAATGCAAACCCCTAACCAAATTGACATTAACTATTCAAAAGACTAATGACATAGCAAATTGAAGTGCCTATGGATTACGTCATCTTCATTAAGCAAAAGCACAAGGCCATTACATACAATCTTGGACAAGGCCATTACACACAATCTTGGAATAAAGTTGAGATCGACCAAAAGCTTCCTTTTTGAAATAGAAAACCGGGCTGAAACATAACAAATCTTATAGCTTGATTGAATTGGGAAATTAATATTTTAGGTCCAAGTAATACGAAAGCAATATTTTTCTCTGTCAAATAAATTGGACAATTTGTATCCGTTAAAGTTTTTTTAAGAAAAAGTAACAACTTAGGATAACGTAAGATACATAAGGTAACAAATAAAAAATGAAGTGCTCTCAAATTTCATATGTGAGAGAGAAAGAGGGAGATGGAGAGAATTGTAAGTCCTAACCACTGAAGCATTGGTGATAAAGATCCAGACCTTCAATAAGGAAGAAGTCGTAGAAAACATCGTCATTATCACCCTAACAAGCAGCTCATACATGTTTCTGCAGCTTTAGAATGAAGGCAAGGAGAATTTGATCCTTTTGTTGTCATCATCTTCAAAATGACTTCTCGCCCTTTACATTAAAAACCCAAAAGAAAAAAAAACTTCAGCTATTTTCCGATGACGACAATAAAATACTTAGACAACTAAACAAGAGATGAAAGGAGCACAAATAAAAAAACTTACATACCGTCTAGAAAGTGGCACAGGATAACTAATATTCAGAACACAAATAAAAAAAAAAATTACATGGCATCAATATCAATAAGTAATTTCTTAGCCAACAAACCTATAGGGTGATAAAACCCAGTTGGTACTGGATAACTGACTTCTAAACACTGGTGATATTGGAACTTAAACCAGGGATTTGAGAGCAGGAGACTACAAAGCAATAGAACAGCCATATTGAATGAACATTTACATAACACAAATATTTCTCCAAAAACTTGTAGCATCATTGAAGGATATAAAAAACTATTATAGTAAAAGAAAGGGAATCTGGAAACCAGCCACATCTTGAAAAAAATGGGAATAAGCTCCAAGAGAACACTATTATCAAGTTGAATTTCAAAGGCTCCCAAGATCTACATATTCCATAAATGTTAATAAAAAATTAAAAAGAAAGGTAAAGAAAATAACAACAAAATTTATATGTAGCACTATATCCCACTTGATGCACAATATCAAGCACACACTTTGAATCCAAATCAAAGTGTCTAATCAGCAACTGCATGTGATTAATTACTTTAGAAATTTCAGAAAAGCGAAAGATATTAATTTAGAAGAAACTCAGGAGCAGGTCCCAGCCACTGACCCATTTCCAGTTTGAAGTTTCTGGAATTTGACAAAGAAGAGTAGCCTATACAGAGCAACTAATTTAGAATGTGAAAACAGTAAATTAGTTTTAAAAAATTGCATGATAACGCACAATCAATCAAAAGAGGAAATAAAAAAAAAGAGATAAATTTCCAGACTAAATAAATAAAAATAAATAAAATGACCTTACACTTGATAAATGCATAGTATTTCAAAGAAGCATTACCCAATATTGTTGACAAAAGATTCAAAAAATTAAAGGGCTATATTCAATGAAATTCAGGAATCAACATCGATCTTAATAGTTCCAGCATTTGTATTTCAAAATTCAAATTTGATCTTCAACTAATGACATCTTAAATAGTAGAATCGTGTGCACTAAAATATGTTTGAAACACTAAAATGCTAAGACTGATTAAAATAGTTCATGTCAAATCTGACATAAAGAATGTCTAATGTCCTAGCAAGTGACAAACAGGCTACAGTAACATAACAAGACATAACAACAAGAGGGGGAAAACCTAAGTATGTAAACTCAAAATACATCTATATTTTAAGAAACATAAATGGCTTCCAAAAGAAATAGTAACCTCCGATTTTGTTGTTTAGACTTTCATTAGGAGCCATAAGTATGAATTCTACAGATACATGCATTACACAAAAAAACAACACTAAAATAAGCTTTTTGCACAATCATGATGTTAACTTTGTTCAAACATACCAAGTAGGCAAAGTCAAGCAATATTAGTCCATAGAGCAGCAGAAACTTAGATTTGAAATTTTGGAATAAAACTTTATGTTAGAAATCTCTATTTGGCAAACTAATACTCCATGACTTAAGGACATTTAAAGCAAATAATTGTTGGGTTCACAAAAAAGTTTCACCAAATAGGAGACATAGCACCATGCAAACACTTTCTCTACATATCTTTACTAATATTTAAGTTGGAATTTCAAGTGTCAGCAAAGCAAGACAACTAAATTGCCAGGTTGACGATCAGTTTTTTTAGGCACATTTAACTGTTCAATTCTAGGTGAAGAATCAAACAACATAGTGGTGGAGCGGGAAAAGAAATAAGAAGAAAAGTAAATAGAAGAATACCAGGTTCACATATCACTTGCTCTCTTCTCAAAGAATGTTGAATTTTGTCTGCTGATAAACAAATCGAGTGTCTACTCAGACCTAAATCCATAAAAAATAATTAGAAAAATGTAAGAAGACTGACCAAACTCACAAGGTGAAAATCCCCAATCGTACTCCCAAAAAAAAGAAAATTTAAGAAATCTAAATCCATAATAGTATCTTTTAGATTTCCTTTTGGTAACTAGCAAGAGATCTAGTCATATAACAAAAGTGGCACTCACAGCTTCTGATTTCAGATTTGCTGCCTTGATCATTTCAAAATCCCACAAAATCCTTCCTACAATATAATAAGAAGATACTAAGCAAATGAATATTGGATAAAAACCAAGAAATAAAGATTAAGATGCAAGAAAGAACCTCACAGTCTGGAGATAGATTCTTCAAATTTCATTGTGGAAATAGCTATGGAATCTAATTAAAACTTAAATCATAAAGAGGGGAAACAGGATAAGTAGGAGGCATAGTAGTAGAAGTAAAGATTGAGAAACCCTAAGTTTGGAGCTCTAAAAAAAGGGGACCAATCAAGGGCAAAAAATAGCATTGATATAAAAGACAAAGTATTACCTTTTCATTTGCTAATTCCACCATTAGCATTTTTGAGCAGGAAGGAAGAAACACCTAGATGAATTTTGTGGTTCACTAGCATATAATTAATATAGCACATCGTCAAAAATGGAAGATAAAGTAATAACAAGGATTTTTTTTTTTTAACTTCTAGACAAAACAATTGGAATACAGTAGAAGCCAATAAAAGAAATAAAATAAGGATTTTGTAACAAAAAAAAAAAAAAAAGAAATCTTGACTAACAATAAAATGAAATGAAATAAGGAAATTTTGGATAAAGACAACCTTATAACAGTAGAAACTTATGAATGGGAAGCTGGGGATGACTCTGAGAGAGGAGATTAAAATAGCGAAAAGAGGTCTCACAGAAGTGAAGAAAATTAAAAAAAAATAATTGAAATCTGAAAGGGAAAAAAAGATCACCTTATTAGTCTTGTTGCCTGAGGAAGAGGAAGATAACAGAGGAGAAGAAACAAAGAATCGGCGAGAGGATGAAGGAAAAGAGAAAGAAACCACAAGAGAACCAGAAGAAGAAGAGGAAAAAAGCAAGAAGAGAGAGGTAGGAGAAACTAAGAAAGATGGAAGTACGCTTTCTAGTCTCGAGCCCATCACCCAAAAGGACAAATCATGTCGTCTGGACCAAAATAAAAAAGAGAGGGAAAAGGGTAACTTGCCCGGCAAATTCCTCAAATTATTGGTGTTTGGAAAAAAAATCCGCTGTTGCCAAGGTTGAATATATATATATATATTTTTACCAAACGAGGCAGGACTTGTTCAAAAAAAATCTTAAAAAAGGCCAAAATTTTAGTTTTGCTAATGCAGCCTAACTCATTGTCAATATCTTTTAGTGTTACAAACGAGGCTCTAAAGCATACATTTTCTACTTTGAAGATGAGCATTGGTTTACATAAAATATTGCAACAGAAAAATTCTGGCACCTATAGATGAAGAAGACAAAAAAAATCAGCAACACATTGCGGATTTTTTTTCCAAACAACAATAATCTGAGGAATTTGCCTAACTTGCCCTTTGTGATGTTTCGATCCCAACGCAAGCACAAGAAACGATAAAAGCCTAATAATTTGTAATTTCTTTAGTGGATTATTTAGAAGCAGTCATCGGTTACTCAATCACGTGAGTTTCATGTGCAGGACAACAACATTCCAGCCATTCACCAAGTGACGCGTTAGCAAAAAACAGAACCATCTTGCAATCTCCCTTCACGCTTAGTCTATATGTATTAATTAATAATGTGTACTCTGATGCTAGATTTAGAGGGGGAGGGGGGGGGGGACTGCACATTTTATGGAAAAGATGTCCAAAATTTGTAACCACACTTACTCAAGTGTGTGCATTTCAATGGAAAAAATATTTTCACTTTGATGAGCAGAACCATCAATATTTCTTTCATCCATTAGAAGAAAAGTTCCATGGGCTGCTGTAATTATCTATATATCATCATGTTGCCGCCATTGCCATTAGTATTGCAGGTGAAGGTTAAATATTGTAGTTAGTAGACTGCTGATGCTGCTGGTTTTTAAGAAGGGATCTTATCATCATACGCCGTATTCCATGTAAAATATATTGCCTTTATTAATTTCAAGATCAATAACTAATGGCCGCAAAAAGGCACAAGATGAAAATCCATTAAAGGCTTTGTATACATAGATTTTAATAAATGGTAATATGCACTCTAATGAATACGACTCCATTAGTGAAATAGTATCTCTCCCCTCAAAAGTTTCCCTTTTTTTTTAGACCACGGATGAAAAAATATTGAGGAATTGTTTATGCATAAAATCATAATTATTTTTACGAGTCTTTTCCACGAAAAGGGAGAATTTACAATAGAAGGAGAAGTGACGAGTCATGTGCACTTTAATTTCAACATCTATAATATATAGATACTTACAAAAGCCTACGTCATCATCCAAATTCCATCAAGCATCACGACTACCATTCTAGCAATTAGTTAAGCAGTACAAGTCTTATATTCCTTGTAAAAAGATTGAAGCATATGAATACGTATACCAAATCCGAAGCTAATGATTTTCAGGTAAGAGCACTATTTGGAATATTGAAATCCTATCCTCCAGAATGCATTCCTACTAACACTAATAGTTTCAATGTCAACCAGCCATAGAACCAATTGAAGAGTGCCAAATGACGAGATATATGTCAAAACAATTAAAGCACCAAATTGCTGCCATTTTTCATTCTTTCTACACAAACATTGGCGGACACATGCTCGAAAATACCTCGAAGCAGATAATTGTTAAGAAAAGAAGGTAAACCCTTGAACAAACCCAAAAAAAGGAGTTAATCTAGCTAGTCAAAGGGAGAAGTTAATCATGCATTAAGGGCTGCTAATCTCAGTCTGAAACTAATAATAAAGCGTGCTTTCCCCTTTTTACTTTCCGTTGTAAGGTAAAGGGTCTCCTTAAATCCCAAAAGGGGGGAAAAAATTTGCCCAAGGCTTCTAGCTAATATTCTCTCCAAGGCTGTCAAACTATATATCGAGCTCCATTAAGGCCGGCAGCTAAGATTTATTCTCAATGAATAAAGCCCAGATCATTATCACCAGTTTTGATGCATTTATTCTCAGTGAATTTTTGGATGATTCCATAAAAAAAAAAAAAAACATAGTAAGTTGCTACCAATTTAGTAGCTACAATTCACAAGGGTGAAAAATGAAGCCAAAATAAAATACTAGCAATATAAATCAATCGCCTTAACGTAGGAAGCGCCAAAAGCAGAGCTATTTTTTGCACCACCACTGCACCGCCTGGTAACACACGAAGACAAACACCATCTTGCCATCAACTCATTTAGACAGTTTGATTAATTCCATTAAAGAGAAAACCTAAACAAACATTTAAATATACCAAGAAAACGGCAAAAATACTGGCCATAATGCTGGGGAAGCCAGGAGGCTGGTGTTGTATAGCTTGGTTTAGCGACTCAACATCTTGCTTAGTCCTGTCAATTAGATGGCATATATCCTCCAGGTTGTCCAGAACTTTCTTCTTTTTGCTGATATTAACCGTTTCTTTTCTCTGCCAAAACAGAGGCATATGGAACACAGCAGTAGAGTTACTAAAGTGAAGGAGACAAGTAACAACTTATGGAGGCAAAACTAACCGTTACTGCCCTAGAAGGAGTAGGTGAAGGGGCAGAAGTCCCCACAGGAGAGGCATTGCAGGGACTTGACATCCGCACCATCAACATGGAGGATCGATGAGGCAAAGAGACGCAAGAAACACGGTGGATGGACTTCTTCCTCAGCCCTGTAACGGTAGGAGATGGTGGAGAAGCGGGACCGAGATCCAACAGGTTCGACATAGTTTTCTTTTGTTCTTAGACTCTAGGTTTTGTTTAGGAAAAATGATGGTTTTTGAGGTCGAACTGGAAAACTCAATAGTACAGTAAATTAAGAGCCCTGGTTTGGTTTGATTTCTTTTGCTGTCCCAATTTGGAGTGTTTTCAACCTCTTTTCCTTTCATAGTCGAATGTTTGGGATTCTTTTTTATTTTTTATTTTGTCTTTTTCTTTTTCTACTTGTAGCTTTAGTTGTCCTTATTTTCATTTTTCTTTTCTAAAGAAGATTATGAGGATACATATTACTAAGAGCTTGTTCACTCAATCTTGTTTCAATTTAGAGTCCTCATTACACATTACTGTCTTTATATTTCGCATTACAACACAAAATCTAAACGAAATACTACGAAGCAATGAGTTTAGCTCTATTAAAAAAAAAATGTATCCCCTTTAACATATCTTCAGTCTCTTGAGGTTTTTTCCCTTGAGTATCTTTTAAAATATGGGGAAATTTATCATATTGGTAACGGAAGTTTTATTTGTAAGTGGGGTATGCATTTGGCCTATTTCATAAAGAGGAGTATTGAGACTGTATTAATCCATCTGGGCTCATCGTCTCTGATGTTTCTTTTCTTGCCAAAATCTAATTTCCCAAATTCCTTCACTCTTTGATTCTTCATTCTTCAATTTCTTTTCTTTTTCCGTGACCAAGAACGGGAACGATGTGACACTGCTTCCACTACCTTTTTTCCATCAACGTCATTCTGGCTAGCCTTGGATCTGCTAGAATATATTCAGCCGATTCAAAAAAAATCTTACATTTGCCTAAGAAAAACAACAATCTAAAAATGTGACATGTTATGATAATACAAAAAAATCTTACTCCAACTTTATTCGAGTAATAACATGTAACAATATGACCCTAAAAGGCTGACGCCAACAAAACCTTCCACTGATTACAATAAAGTGTGTTTGTGATTTAAACGAAAATTATTTTCACCATCTCCATCTCCCTTGTTGTCCCAACTAGACCTACCTTCATGATGAAGATAATACATAATTTTATCTAGCATAAAACATTTCAAAATGATTTGTTTATTGTTCTTATTAATAAGCATGAACAATGCAATACAATGGTTTTATAAATTTTGATGTATTATTCCGCAAATTGAAAATAACTAACTAGCTCAATTGTAACGGTTGATTTTACTATTTAATGACGTGGTCTTCCAACTATTTTTGTAGCTTAAGATTTAAAAGGTTAGTCAATTGCGTAAAAGATAAAGTGTGGTCATTCCAGGAATCGTCAACCTTATCTAGAGTTTTTCTTTTTGGGTCTGTCTAAGGAGTAGTGTTCATTGAGATCTGGTTAAAATGCTAAAATGTACTTCAGGTGTTACATTTCTAGAACAACAAGATTAATTAGGAAAAGCATTTACTTGTAAGAAAAGCTAATAATTATTACTATATATACATACATATATATATGATAAGTTAGATATAATTTAAATGTGATAACGAGTGCCCAATAGATATCCATTAGAAAAACTCTCATTTATTTATTGCTAGGGATGGATGGATTTAAGAAGTGGGAGTAGGAAAAGGGATTTAAATCCAAAACCTCTAATTTGTGGAATTGCAACCTTAACTATTATATCAAAAGCTCTTAGGCATCTAGAGTTGTTATTAAATTGAAAGAGTAATTTCCAATGAGATTGGGCAATTCTGTGTACAATCCCGATCAACAAGAGTGTACGGTCCAAAGAGGTATACTTTCCAAAACACAGTGGTGTTGGACGTTTCTAAGTGGCCGCAAGTCATGGCTAGCTGTAAAGGACCGAAGGTAAGAGAACCCCAAATCACCCATAATTATAAATCAGAATCCACATGACCAAAAGAAAAGAAAAATTCAATAGAATATGTTAGTTATTTCTACTATTAGTTTAAACTTTCAACTAGAGGAGGAAGGTTGGGTCGGGTGATAAGTTGGGAGTAACTGTAAGTGGGAGGTATTATAAGTGGGAGATATTGGATTCAATACCCCTAACTTACAAAATAAATAAATAAATAAATAAAGGTTAAACTTCCAACTATAGAGTACATGTTAAAAACACAAAAATATAAGGGAAAAATAATTTGAAGTGAGAACATAAGATTAATCTATTTAGTATTATTATTATTATGGAAATTTTCATTCTAAATATATCCATATACACTATGATAATAAAAAAAAATTGGTGAAAACTTGTACACAGTGGCTATCCTAAATTTCCATAAACAAAAGTGGGGTAATTTTTAAAATATAAGTAAGTTAATATAGTATGTAAATTAGAAATGTGAAACTAAAACCCTAACTAAAAGCACAACTTAAAGTTAGTAAAGCAATGGGTTCTTGATATTAAGCTTAAAATGACACAACTTTTAGTGAGAGAGAAGTTTATAGTGTAATTCATGTTCAACCGCAACAATAAGAATGCATCATGTGGGAAATTCATTGGGAGAGTTACATAAGTTATGTTGGGATGATATTGACCATGTAGATTTATGTGACTGTGAACAGATATCAATTCATGACCTGAATGAAATGGTCAAGGAGTTGGGGCATGTTAAGGCAGCCATAATGTACTATTATCTTAAGCCAACCAAAGACATCAACACCAGATTGAGGGAAGAATGTATAGATGATGATGTGAACAATTCACTAATTGGGCTTATGAATACAAAGTCATGGATGTTTACTATAACAACTTAACAATTGAAGAAATTGATAAGTTTTCATGATGTCAACTATGGCTAAATCAATAGACAACAACAAATTACGTGTGGTAATTAAGGAGCTGGATGATGCAAGTAGGATAGTTGGAGACCCCTATTATGAAATTGTACGTAGTAGAACAGGACCATCAGACTCACATAATCTCAAGTACACAGTGGCACAAGCACTTTAGCATAACCATCCAGCGAAGGTAAGGCACAAGCTGGGAATTCAAGACATGAGCAGGATACAAGACATGATGTATTTGAAGAGACCATGGGACATATGGATGGTGAAACAAATTTTGAATCAGAATTTGATATAGACAGGTTTATTTAGATGTACAATTCTGTAGAGATGAAGAGCTTCTAGGAAGCTAAATACTAAGACAAATAATGTAGCTAAATCCTCACAACATAGACAGAATAGAGTAGGACAGCAGGAAGAAGAGCAGCAGTCACAAGAGCAGCAAGGAACTAACCACTCTTCAATAAGGAATGAAAACAATACTCAGCAATTACAGTATCTAGCCTTTATTTGAGCATGGAAACAATACTTAGCAACCTCAACAACCTAGTGGTGAGCAAGAAAACATTACTCATCAACCACAACAGCCTGCTTTAAGGGAAAAACACTCAAGGAGAAGAAGAAACAAAGCAGTAGATAAAGCATCAAATTATGGAGTTCAAACTGATGCATTAGAAGAAGATAGGGGGCCTGATCACCTAAGTAATGATTGTGGATCATCAGATGAAGATGATGGCCAGTTCCAAGGCAAGTGTAAGAGATTCATGTGGGAGAAATTCTTGAAGGATTCCAAATTTGAATTGGGGATGAAGTTTAAATCAAGGGAGTAATTCAAGGCAACAGTTGTTGAATATGGCATTAAATTGGGCAAGCTAGTTTGGACATGCAAAAAATGAGAAAGATAAGTAGGGGTTGTATGCAAAAACCATGTGAGTGGCATGTGTTCACATCAATTGAGAAAGCACCTGGTTGTCAAAACTTGGTAGTTAAGCCAATGGATGATGTGCATGAGAGTTGCAACCATGTATGGAAAAATAAAAACATTACTTCCAAGTGGCAAACCAATAGGTAAATGGAGAGAATTAGGTCCAACAAAAGTTTTCCTGTTAGAGAACTTACTGGAATTACTAGATAGGTGACTAGAAAAGCAAGGCATAGGGCTGTCCAGCTTATAACCAATGTTTTAAAACCGGATCGGACTGACCGGTTCCATTGGTTGAACCGTAAACCATAGATGCCACCTGTCCGATTGAATGTAAAAGATGGAAGTGAATAATAAACCGATTAATCCGTTGAAACCCGTTGAACCGGTAAGAGCCGTTTGGACCGGTAAAGTGCGGTTTTAAATTCCCTTTTGAGATTTCTTAGTGGTCCCCATCTCAAATTTTGCAACAAGGAATCACGTGATTCTTGCCAATAATTCTTCACCTTCCCATTTGAAACAAACAATACTAAAACTAAGTATAAGAGCAGAAACCAAGAAATAACGTGTAATGAGTGACAAATAAAAAAGAAAACTTAACCCTAACACAAGTCCATCAGCCGTCATCTTTAGTCCCCTCTGTCATTTACTCTTTCTTCTTTTTCTTGTCTTACTCTTTCCTCTCCGATTTTGTTTCTTTTTTTTCTTTTTTCACTCTGTGGGACATCAAGAAAAAAACTGCATCAAATCAAACCATGTAGAAACCTTAAACTCTTCTTTCTCTAGCAGCCCCATCCCACCACCACCAAAGTCCACTCTCCACCGCCACACACCTACTGCCACCTCTATTCTATCCTTTATTCTATTTCTTCATTATATGATGAAAAAGATGATGAGATTGCAAAGATGTAAACCATGATGAAGACAATAGTTAGATTGAGGAAATGGATCTGGATATTTTCAGCATAGAGGATGAGAGAGAAAAGATAATTTCAGATCTTGGAAGATGAGATGATGATAAGATGATGGTGATGCTGAGCCAAAGATTAATTTGATAAGTTAGAAATCACTTCAGTGGATGAATCTTTACCTCATCTTAATTCTTTGACTTTTTTTTTTCTTTTTTTCAAAATTTTTTCATGGATCTAGTGACTTTGGGCAGAAACATCTGGCATTTGTCTTCTGTTTATGCCCGTATTCTTTTATTCATTCATGTTAAAAAGTTATGGACATTTCTTTTATTTTATTTTGTTAGATGAATTGTTCTATCCATAGTTTCCTCAAGAAAAATTCCACAAAATTTGCATTTTAACATATTTTGGTTCATCTCATATAGTCTATTATTATTGTCATTGATATTTTTTTTATTTTTAATAGTTAGAAAATAAGCAAACCGGTGAACTAGCTGGTCGAACCAGTCGAACCGAAAAAATAGGGAACTCGACACTTGACCCGTTCGCTTACCGGTCCGAGTTTAAAAACATTGTTTATAAAGGGCTGTGCTTAAGCACAATACAAGAAGATTTGGAAATATTACAATGAGATAAAAAAGATTAATGAAGGAAGTACATTGGAGGTCATGTTTACTTCATTTAGACAATCTGGAGGTAATCCAACTCCAACTTTCATGCGACTATACTGCTACCTTGGTCCATTGAAGCAGGGGTTTTGAGAATGGGTGTGGACCTATTATAGGGTTGCATAGATGTCACCTATTATAGGGTTGAATAGATGTCATACTTATCCTTGGAGTGGACCCCAACAATGGATATCGGCCAATTGCATGGGCAGTTGTGGAGAAAAAAGCAACAAAACAGTGGGCATAGTTTCTTAAATTCTTGAATGATGATTTGGAGATTGAAAGCCAATACCATTACACCTTTATTTTAGATCAACAAAAGGTGATGTAGTCTAATTTTTTTTGTCCCTTTCAAGTATGTATGAAAATAATTAACTATTCATTTGGTGTTGTAGGGACTAAACAGAGCTTTGGCAGATGTGCTTCCAAACTGTAAGCATAGGTATTGTATGTAGCATCTTTATAAAATATTTAAGAAAAGCATCCAAGCGAAGCATTAAAAGAGAGATTGTGAAATATTTCAAGTTGTATAATAGTTGAGCACTACACCAAAGCAATGTTAGATTTTGGAGGCATATGATAAGGAACCATACGATTAGTGAAAAAGGCATCTCATCCTAGGCATTGGAGCAAGGACTATATCCACACCTAAACCAAATGTGATATGATAGTAAACAACTTGTACGAGTCTTTCAATGCAGCTATTCTTGAAGCTAGAGACAAGTCTATAATTTCAATGTTAGAGGCTATTAGAGAAAATGTAATTGAGAGGATTCAAGAAAGAAAGGCTGCAATTGAGAAAATGTAATCATTAAAGCCACTTACTAACCAGTTTTTGCCTCTATAAATCTTTTTCTATCTCCTTCACTTTCACCTTCGTTTTGTAGTCCTTTTTCCCCAATCTTGTCACCAATTATTGGAATTCATTGCTTTGTCGTTCAGTTTCATTTATCCTCCTGAGAAGTCTACGCATCACCCCTATTGACCTACGACACATCTCCTTGACAAGTCAATCCTAGTACTTGCACCCACCATCAGTGCATACAACATACTCCGGCCAGGACTTCGACGGAGTATTCAGCCTTCTCATTTTTGCCTCAAACGCCCGCCTCACATGCACTGCCTTGCTAGTCTTAAACAATGGCGGCCATGAATCTCTTTCCTGGAGAAATTCTTCAATATTGGGGAGGAGGAGAAGTGAAAAATGAGACTAGCTATGAAGAATTTTGGGGATTTTCGTTGGTCTTTTTACTGTAATGACTGATTTACCCCCACTTTTTTGAAGTTCTTGTCTGCACTAACAATTGAATTTGATGGAAGGGTTAAACTTGTACAGATTTAGTAGTTGAAAGACCAAAAATTCACTCTTAATAGTTGGAGGACTAAAATCGAACCGAACTAAAAATTTGAGAACCACCACGGTTTTTAACCCTTCTTCGTACAGCTTGTTATACATACAAATTGATCTTATGATGACTGATTAAGTTTGTTTCCTATATTATCAAAGCTTAGTATATTGCATTTTTATCTTATGGTGAATGATTGAGTCCTTTTCGAAAATTTTCATTTTATATGGTTGAATAAAAAAGAAAGTTAATTAGACGTCTGAAACATTGGTTAAACTCTATTATGATTTGTCGCAGAAAATTCCGAGCCTCAGGTTTGTTAAGAAAATAAAGATTGCTTACCTCTATCATCAATTTTCAGTATTTAAAACTCTTGCCTAAAGTCTTGCATTATCTTTCATTTGCATGTTGCAGTTTCTGTGAAGCATATGAGCCTGGAATAATTGTTCTCATGGATATTATCCACAGGTAAGACTTGCCGTTTCTTTCCTCCTTGGACATTGTCCATTTGGAATTTGTGTTTACTTACAGAGATCCTGTCTCGGTTGATTGAAGTAAGGAACTACTACATTAATCAGGTAATCAAGCAGACGTGTATGAATATGTGTTTATTTCTTTGGTATAACACTCCTTAATCAGGTAATCAGGTAGACGTGATTGGATATGTGTTTCTTGTCGCTTTTTATCAGGTCATTACTAATGGTATTTTAATGATCGGTCACTCTCGTGCCAGTGATGAATCTAGCATGGCAGGGGCAACAAGATTGTAAGCTTGTTAGATCTTCTTGTGTAGCTAGTATTTGTACATATTGGTGTGCATCTTTACTTAGCTATTAGGGAAAGAAGCCAATTTATATGATCCTTCGCTTTTAGTGTTTGATTGACAAGGACGGACCAAGAAAAAAATCTGTCAATGTAATCAGAAGATAACGTGTGATTATTTTTAACATTTGGCTTGGTTAGTCTCACTTTGTTTAGCTGCTCAAACTTTTGTTGTGCTCACAAGCTGTTGGCACAGAGCTAAGATTCAGAGCAAGATTCACCAGTGTAGTCGAAGGAAGCCATCTATGTTCGTGTTCTTAATGAGAGACGGTTATCAGAGCAAGTCTCAAGCTCTTCTTTAACTTTTCTTTTATACACTACCTCCTTCCTCCCAAATTCAGAAAGCCTTCAACTACTTAGTTGAATTATTACTGTGCCACAAAGACAATAATCGGTACACCAAGAAACCAAATTTATCAATTGAAGAATCCAGTGTATGGGAGGATATCCCAACTAACAGATGTGAAGGAACATGTAGGTGTAGCAAAAGACCAATTGCATACCACACTTTTGAATTCATTGAGGTCAGACTATCAATCAATTGCATTTAACCCTGATTTCTTCAATGTTTACACCATGCCTTGGGGTGCACAGGTGCAATCTACTGTGCTCTTGAAGGCAAGTAATTCATGATTAAATTTATAGTATTATTCAAGAATGTTTGTTTCAGATAATTTTAGTTGCTATCATGTTAATACTTGCCAGGCTGTTTATTCAGTACTCCGGACTCTCATATCCACTATTGATTTACCAAGAGTTCGGTGCTTAATCCTGATGCCCCGAAGCTGCAATGGACTTTGAATTGTTACTGTGTTGAAGTTATCACTTGATAGGAGAAAGCTACCCAGCAACTTTGTGGTGAGGCCGCGTGATCTGAACTGTTTGTTGGGTAATTTCCAGGCTAAACTTAAGGATATAAATGTAATTGCAACAGAGTCTGCTGTTTTACCTCCTGATGTTGCAAATGAAATTGGAGGGAAGGCTATTGAGCTTAGGAGCTACATAGACCCTACAAAAGGTAGGCTGACTCTTTATCTATTTCCATGTTTTTGCCTTTTGGGACTCATTTGTAACGCAATCAAACTGGATTTGCCATCCCAGATGACGATTCATCATTACACACTCAGTTGTGGATCTATCCTTCTGAAGAATTTGTCCAATATACTCACAGGGGAGACCCTATGGACGTGACATTCGAAATGAAGGAACTGAAGGTATTATTGAAAATATTTAGAACATAAGTGCCGTCTAAACCAATTGCCACACAATTTGATACGTTCTACTTTTCATCATCTTTCTTTTATTAAAGGGCAGGTCATTGATTGATGTCACTAATAATTATGGTAAGGTTTTCATCAATGTCCCTCCTATTTATAGTTAAATATGATTATCATCTTTCTTAACCGACACCATTAGCAGAATCATCCTAAGTACCCTATGCCTATTGTTTTCTTCATGTATTTTAGTTCTTAACTCTGAGGGACACTAGTGACATCCAATTGAAGATGCTCACTTCCTTTATTTTCCTAACTCTAGGCATTTGTTTCCTTGTGTGAGGCATGTGAAGTTGACATACACTTCTACATCGATAAAGATGGAGAGTAAGATGATTTTCTTCCTGTTCTAGTAACTGTTTCTGTGCTTTCATTGTTGCCTACGATTGCCCTGAATTCATCTGGTGATAACCCACATTGCTGACATATGTTTATTTTCCTTTCATCAAGACATCTAAACGGAAACTTACAATGAAAACCAGCCATCATTTACAGCTCTTCTTGTATGTATCACTCAGTAGTGCCTAATGGATCTGCAGTAAAAATGAGAAGGTTGAGAGTACTATCAGTTTATCAAATTAAGGACACAAAAATTGTATATCTGACTTTGTTAGTCAAGAAGAATGACTTAAGTACTGCGATAAAAGAGTTAATAAAAAATTGTTGGTGTCCTGTCCCTGTTTGATTCCCTAATTTGCTAATACTATCAACTTAGTTTGGCATCTGACATTGGCAAGGTGCTTTCCAGAGGTTGGTATCTTCTAATGGTTACTTTTTCCAGGTTGCAGATGATTTTTCTTGAGTGCTGCATCCCAAGGCAGTTTCAGCTCTGCCACAAAATTTTAGAAACATTGATAGGATTATAATGTTGCCAGTAAAATGCATTACATATGTTTTTGGCTTTTGAAACTGGCACACGGGTGACAACTACAATTTCTGGAGCTGTAGTGACAAGATAGTAACAACCTTTTTTGTTACTCAAATTAAAACAAACGTGACAACTTTTGGTCCTTTAGTAACAACACTGTTGTCACTTAAATTCTTACTCCTTGTAATAAGTGTAATCAATGTAATTAAACAAAATGGACAAATTCCTCAAACAAATGCACACATACACAACAACAACAACAGCAGAAGAGGAAAGAAAATAAGAAAAGAAATAGAGGCAGAGCACAAAGCAGCTAATAGTAACTAATAACAATATTGGGTTCGTTTGCCAAACGAGTTTTTTGGCCAGTTTGTATAAAACTTATTTTTCTACTTTAACTACAAGAAACCCCTTAAAAATCCCCAAAGTTTTTAACATATATACTCAAAACTAAAAAAAAAATAAAAAAAAATTTCCCTTCATTCCTTTCCTTTTTCTTACACAAAAAATACACACAAAAAAAAAAAAATTTTAGTGCTTTTTGGCCAGTTAGTATACAACTCTTTTTTTTTTTTTTCTACTTTAACTACAAGAACCCCTTAAAAACCCCCCAAAGCTTTTAACAGAAAAGGAATGGAAGGGATCCTTCTGAAACAACTACAGTTAGACAATTGTTGAGAGAAGCCAATAGCTGCACAGACTTTTTGGCCAAACTTGGCGTTGGAGCTACAGAAGACTTCCTTTTGCACTCTTCTTTTCCTGTAGCTATGTCTAAACTTCGTGAAAATGATTGCAGAAGGCTTTGTATGCATCGTTTTGTAAACTGTGCACTGTAAACTCTATTTAAATTTCATTCCTCTTTTGTACCCAAAAAAAAAAAATACATACATACATATATATATATATATATAGAGAGAGAGAGAGAGAGGTTCGTATGCTTTCAGGATTCGATCAGATGAGGAATTTAAGGGGAACAATTTAAAACAGGAGAACACGGGTGAGCGTCATGAAATTTTTTGTTAAGCAAATCTACAATAACCTTAGCATCCAACACAATAAAGAGTTGACTAATATTCAAGGACTTCGCTAGAAGAAGTCCATCTCTTAATGCCCAAAGTTCAGCTACTGTATTAGTTGTCCAGCCCAAATTCCTACTAAAACCAGCAATCCATTCTCCTAAATGGTTCCGAATAAGACCCCCGGCGCCGGCTGAACCTGGATTACCCAATGAAGCTCCATCTGTGTGAGTTTAAAGGCACGAGGGGAAGGAACGAACCTCTATACATACCTATAAGAGAACCTGCACTTACAAGTCCCTACCTCAATGTCTTCTTGCAATGTTTGGGTAGGACACACCGCTTGGGTGAAGTCCTCCAAAATACACACACGAGACAACACTAATCCTTGATAGTCAACCAATTGTAGAACCATCTGAAACGTGCCATTGCAAGACACATGCAACGAACAATTAAAGCACCAAACTGTTGCCATCCCTCAACACAAAACATTGGCGGATACATGCTTGAAAACACCTCGAAGCAAATAATTTCAAAGAAACAAGGCATGCCCTGAGATTCACTAAGCAATGATGAGTTAATTGAGTTGGTCATAACATAGAAAACAACTATGCATTAAGGGTAAAAGAAAACTAAAGGAGACTACCACTTTAGGCAAATGATATTTGCGCTTAACAAAAACTTCTTGCACTCCTACACTGATTTATGTTTCCTGAGTACCGAAAATGCCCTCCATCATCTATCACTCATAGCATTTCTCCTACCACTTGTTCATGTCCCAAACTAATGCTTGTTGCTCTTCAAAATCAAAATTATCTTTCTTCATCAACTCGACAAAGGCTTTTATCTCAATTAATCCCTTCTTCATTGTGATTTCATAATGTCACTAAACCAACCACTACTTCGACAGTTCAATGAGTCTCAAATGCATCCAACTATGACAAAGATAACTTCCAATTAAAAAAACATCCTAACAATTCTCTCTCTATGAGAGCCAATTCTCTCTAGTATAGAGAGAGAAAGTCACCTTTTGTGGGTGGTTAGTTCATCTTCATATCTTCAAAAATTCAAAAACTCAAAACATTCTATTTTTAGAATAGGCGCCAAAAAAAAAAATTATTCATCTTCTTCTTGCTTCATAAGCAGAGACGATAGGCTGTATCCAACCGTGTTGATCCTTGGACTATCTAGATAATAGCCTAGTAACTCATTTAACCAAATCCTTTATTTTTTGAAAGTGAATCTGTTCGAGCTATTACGGTCATTAGTTTAGTAATATCTTCATCTGATCATAATAGTTTTCTGATAGTCTTCGGGGACAAAGTGAGGAGCAAGGGATATTGCAGCTGATCCGGTCTGGTGGTGAGCAGCTGACTGGAATCGCAGCTGGTAATCTGTGGGATCTCAGCAGATGGAGGAGATTGAGGAAGTTATGCAGAGGTTCAAATTATCGGAGGAAGAAAGGAGAGGGGTGAGGCTAGATGAGGGGGAAGTGGAGGAAGGCATCAATGAGTGTAAATTAAGTTTAATTGGGAAGGCATGGGGTGAAAAATCAGGCAAATATCACCGGAATGAGGAGCTTCGTCATAAGTATGTGGCCGTATGTGAAGAATTTGAAGGTCACAGAAATTGGGGTGAATAAATTTCAGTTCAGGTTCAGGAATGAAAAGGACATGGAGCTGGTTTTAAACAAGAGGCCATGGGTTTATGATGGTCAACCATTGATTCTACTGAAATGGAGAGCAGGATTGGAGGAGGATGAAAAGGCCTTTGGCAAAACGCTAGTATGGGTGCAGATCTGGAACATCCCTCTACATTGGGTCACAAAGGAAGCGGGCAGGAAGATGGGGAGTGTTTTTGCTGGAGTTCATGAGGTCATTGTTCCTTCGGGAGGGAAAGGAAGGTAAGCATCTGAAAATTTTTGTGGAGATAGATCTGTCCTTACCGTTACCTAGAGGATCTATGATTAATAGTAATGGTGTATTGAGATGGATTGAATTTAAATATGAGAAGTGTCCGGATTTTTGTTTTTGCTGTGGCTTGATTGGGCATCATGAAAGAATTTGTAGCAGGAAAGGGCTTAATATCGATAAAAATGATCAGTATGGGAATTGGTTGAGAGCTAGCTTTCCCAGGAGTCCAGGCAAGAAATCTAGGAATGATAATGAGACAAAAAACTATAATAGATCTTATACAGAGGAGCAAAGGGAGGGGGGAAGGAAAAGACTAACCAAAACTTGATGCTTACATACACAGCTGAATTTCATGAAAGTACAGAGAATCAATATAATATTAACAGGTCTGAGGTTGGGATGGAAGGGTTGAGAATGAGATAACTAGGACTGGAATGATGAGTAAGGAGGTGGAGGAGAGTAATGGACAGAGGGAAGATAATGCTATAAAGGAAAAATTAAAGTTAACGAAATAGGAAGGGAAAATGGAATGTACATGGATAAGAACATGATCAATCAAGGGAACAATAAAGTGATAAGCAGAACTGATAATAAGAAGGAGGATATGGGAAAAAATGAGGAGAAGGTGGATGTGGTTATGGCCGAGGATGGTTTGGGGATAACAAAAGAAGGGCAGCTAGTAAAGTTGAAGGAAGGGGCAATGGCAGATAAGGCTAAGGGGCAGCAGAAGACTGATAACAAAACTAGTAGAACTTGGAAACGTCTGGTTCAAAATGTGGGTAGAAGGAAGCCTTTATCTGACAGAACAAATGGGGAAAAAGAACTGGATTCAGGGAAAAGGAAGGGGGTTATCATCTGTGGGGATAATGAGGAAAAGGTCCTGGAAGGTGATAAGCTGAAAAGAGCAAAAACTTGTGAATATAAATCAGATTGGATGGAAATGGCTGAAGGGATGGAGCCCTCCTTAATGGGGCTCCCAATCCTCAATGAGAGCTGTGGTGTGGAACTGTCGAGGTGCGGGGAGGCCCTTGACAGTTTCCCAGCTCAAGGAAATAGTAAAGTTCCACTCCCCATCTCTTATTTTCTTATCTGAAACTAAAAATAAAAAGAGCTATATGAATAATGTTAAACAGTGGGTTAAGTTTGATAATATTTTTGTGGTGGATCCTGTGGGTATTTCGGGGGGCCTGGCAGTAATTTGGAGGAATGATATTGAGGTTAAAAAGGTGCTGTTCACTAGCTTTACAATTGAGCTACTGATAAAGGATAAAGAAGCTAAGGTTAATTGGTGGTGTGTGTGTGCCTATGCTAGTCCGGATGATAATATTAGGAGGGAACAATGGAAAGTCATATGTAGAAGAAAACAGATTTGGGGTGAATGCTGGGCAATTATGGGTGATTTTAATGAGATTGCTTCAAATGGTGAGAAGTGGGGGGGAAACATCAGAACTGAGAATAGCTTCAGAGATTTTAGGAATTTTATGAATGACAACAACTTAGAAGATATAGGCTTTGAGGGAGTGCCCTGACTTGGTGTAATAACTGGGGGGATAAGGGAGAAATTAAAGAAAGATTGGACAGGATTCTGGGAACAAAAGAGTGGGTGGAATGTTTTCAGAAGACAAAATGCTTCCATATTGAGACTGAAGCATCTGATCATTGTGCTTTAATCTTGGATACTTGTCATGTTGGAGGGAAAAGGAAAAAGAAATTTTTCTTTGACAGAAGGTGGTTACAACAAAAAGAAGTTTCTGAGGTAATAAAAGAGGCATGGAAAAAGGATAAGCAGGGATCAAGATTGTTTAAGGTGCAAAGTAAGATTAAACAGGTTAGAGTGGACCTGTTGAGTTGGAGCAAGAAGTTTACTACTAATTCTAGGAGTCAGATTAATAAGATTAAGCAGGAGATGAAGGAGGCAAGAGGGAGCATGAATGGAGGAACCAGAGCTAAAATGACAAAATTAAAAAGGGAATTGACAGAAGCATATAAAAGGGAGGAAGTTTATTGGAGTCAAAAAGCCAGGATCAAATGGCTTAAGGAGGGTGACAAAAATACGGGTTACTTCCATGCTAGTGTGGTGGGAAGGAGAAGGAAAAATTATATCAGTAACTTGAAGAAGATAACGGGAGAGTGGTGCTGTAATGAGCAAGAAACATGTCAGGAAATCATTGACTATTTCCAGCACTTGTTTACTTCGGATAAACCGAAGGAGTTTGGGGAGGTGTTGGAGGGAATCCCACAAATTATCACTGCTGAGATGAACAGGAAGCTGACTAGCCCAGTCACAGATCAGGAAATCAGCAAAGCAGTGTTCTCTATGCATCCAAACAAGTCTCCAGGACCTGATGGTATGTCCCCTATATTTTTTCAAAAATTCTGGTCTATTATAGTGTGGATGTTATAAATGCAGCTCGCAGTTTCTTCCATTCTGGTTTTTTGCTTAAATCTATGAATGAAACAATGATCACTCTTATTCCAAAGTCTAATTCTCCTTCTATGATTACTGATTACAGACCAATTAGTTTGTGCAATGTTCTATATAAGATCATATCCAAAGTGTTGATTAACAGATTCAAATCAGTAATTGGTCTCTGTATTGGTCCTGAACAATCTGCCTTTGTTCCTGGAAGGCAGATTCTTGATAACATTATAATAGCTCAAGAATGCATTCACTTTTTAAAAAATAAAAGAACAGGAAAGGATGGTTACATGGCTATTAAATTGGACATGTCCAAAGGCATACGACAGGGTTGAGTGGGTATTTTTGGAGAGAATTATGGAAAAATTGGGTTACTGCGGGCAGTGGATACAATGGATCTTGGAATGTGTTTCAACTGTGACTTACACTGTTAATTTTAATGGGGAAAGGAGGGGATATATAAAACCTACAAGAGGCTTGAGACAAGGGGACCGTTTATCCCTATATCTCTTTTTAATGTGTGCTGAAGGGTTCTCAGGTTTATTAAAGCAGGGGAACAGGGCAGGGGAACAGGATAGGCAACCTGACAAGTTTGAAAATTGCTAACGAAGCCCCGAGTGTGTCTCATTTGTTTTTTGCAGATGATGCTTTAATATTCAGCAAAGCTACAGAAAAGGAAGCCATTAATCTCATGAAGGTGTTGGAAGTGTATGGGAGTGCATCTGGGCAACTCATCAATGCAGACAAGTCTTCACTATTTTTAGCAGGAATGTGAAGGAAGGTCAAAGAGAAAAGGTGATGCAAAAACTGGATGGGATGAAGCAAGTTCAACAGAGTCGTTACCTGGGGTTGCCTTTGGTCATTGGAAGATCTAAAAGCCAGATTTTTGATTTCATCAGACAAAAGACAATCACTAGATTAAAAGGTTGGAAAGAAAAGCTACTAAGTCAGGCAGGGAAAGAAGTGATGTTGAAGGCTGTTATACTGGCTTTACCAGCATATGTAATGGCTTGTGTTAAGCTGCCTAAGAACTTGTGCAGAAAGATAGGCTCTGAGATGGCAAAATTTTGGTGGGGCAAAAAGGAGAGGAACAGAGAATACACTGGTTGAGCTGGGGTAAGTTAGGGGAAACGAAAGCATATGGAGGACTCGGGTTTAGAGATTTAATGGAGTTCAATCAGGCTCTGTTGGCAAAGAATCTGTGGCGGATCATTACCAAACCTAACCTGCTAATGAGTAAGATCCTGAAAGGTAGATATTTACAAGGAAAGTCTATATGGGAAGTAGATGGAAGGAGCTTAGACTCTTGGAGTTGGAAGAGTCTACTGGGGCAAGGAAGGTATTGGAAATGGGGATAAGAAAGAGAGTTGGAGATGGGAAGGACATTGACATCTGGGAGGATAAGTGGCTGCCTGATTCGGAGAATGGAAAAGTGAGAACAAAAAAGAAACCAAACTGCAACATTGTTAAGGTAGATGAACTGATAAAGGATGGAAGGTGGAATCAGGAATTAATTCAGGAAGTTTTTGAAGAGGAAGATAAGAGGAATATACTGAGAATTCCATTGAGTGTGCAAAAGATGAAAGATAGGATATACTGGGCATCATCTAGCTCAGCTGTACAGTGAAGTCAGGCTATCGGATGATCATGGAGGAGAAAAGGAGAAATAAAAGCAGGAAGGAAGGAGCAGAGGGAAGTAGTGTAGAAAGGAAGAATCCTAAAATTTGGGATTTTTTGTGGAAACTGGATATGAAAAATAAACTAAAACATTTTATTGAAGTGCCTTCAGGGCATTTTGCCAGTGAATTCAATGGTGAAGAGTAGATGTTCGAAAGGAGATCATATTTGCAAGTGCTGTGGGGAAGGAGCAGAAACCTTGGAGCATATGCTGTTCTTTTGTAGAAATGCACAAGACATTTGGAAAGCAGCACCTCTGACATGGGACGGGCTAGAAGAGTACAGGAATAAGTTCTGGTTATGGTGGGAGGAACTTAGTGATGCAGTGAAGAGAGTAGATGGAAGAGACCACATCACCTTAACAGTAAATTTGCTGTGGCAGATTTGGAAATCTAGAAACGAAAAGCAATTTAACAATAACTACAGAAGTCCTATGGTGGTGGTAAACAAAGCAATGCAGGAGTGGAGAGAGTACAAAGAAGTGCAAGAAGGTAATCTGGAAAGGGGAACTGCAGAGAAAACTGAGAAGAGTAGTAAGGGAAAAGGATGGGAAAAGCCTCCACGAAATTAGATAAAAATTAACACAGATGCTGCTCTTGATAGTAAAAACAATAAGGCAGGTTGGGGTATAGTGGCAAGAGATTGGAAAGGAAAGCTGTTGAGGACATGGGCTTATCCAATGCAAAGCTGCTCTACTGCAAAACAAGAGGAGGCAATGGCGTTAAGGGAAGCAATGGTGGTAGCTGCAAAACAAGGGTGGAGGAAGGTGAAGTTTGAATCGGACTGTAAACAGGTTGTGGAAAGGATTAGGGATGCCACGGAGGATATAAGCATAGCAGTCATTATACAAGATATCAAGTTTTTGTGTAAAAATTTTGATGAATGTTGTTTCTCATTCACTGAAAGGGGAAATAACTGTGTTAGCCATTATATAGCAAAGTTTGCTATGAGTTTAAAGAACATTGCTGAATGGGATATGGATTTCCCAGTATGGCTGTCTGCGCTAGCACAGGCAGATGTTTCAGAGCAGTTGCTCGAAGATTGTAACTGAAGTATTAATGCAATGTTGTCGTTTTGGTAAAAAAAAAAAAACTTCCAATTATAGTGTAAACTATCACTCCTACAAACTTAATAAAAATACATATTGCAATACATATAATAAATTGAAGTTTATAGTTGACCAAAAATTTAAAAAGAAAAGAAAAAGGAAACACACAATTACCTACAAATACTTGTGTCAAAAAAAATGGAAGGCAGTTTCATCCATTAAATCATAAAAAATTAGCAATGAAGTGCTAGAGGTTTTTTTAGGAGTGCCAATACACCACTTAATATTGTGTAATATTTGTCTATTCTATCAATCTAAATCGAGAAAAAAAAATACTTGGTTGATGATCATGAACACCCCCAATCATGATCACAGATGACGTGGCAGACTTTGATGCATTTAATAATCTGTAGGGATGGCAATGTCGCGTGGGTGGGATGGGGGATGGGGGCCCTAAAATCTCCCAGCCCCATACTTCCCTAGATGCCCCTGCAGTTGTTTAATTATATTTTTCATTTCTTATATTGACATTATTTTTTATATATAATATCAATAACAATATTGTAAATCACTTTTTTAGATTGTTAGCTAAATATTCAATGGAAATCAATGTTAAAAATCATTTTAATCTTTTTATTCATTTCTCTATTTTTAGTAGCAACGACTAAACTTATAATCATCATATTTGTTTAAACAACTTACAATATGTTGAAAAAAATTGAAGTAAACTAAAAATATAATCAAATCGTCATTTTATCTAAAAATTATGACTTTTTTAGTTCTCAAATTATAATAGATATGCATATATTATCGATGTGTAACTATAGTGTGCATGGCAATCTAAACTCACAACTACCATATTCATTTTTATTTTTTGTTACATAACTTACAATATGTAAATAATTCAAGCAAACAAAAAATACTCAAATAATCATTTTATCAGATAAATTATGATATATGCATACATTATTGATATGTAGTTATAATGTATATCTGTATGTGTATGTGTATGTGTGTATAGAAAACTATATATAGATATTTATTTTTTTAAGCTTTATATTTGCTGAAAATGGGGGGAGAAAAATTCCCCCACCACCTGCACCCCCCCTCCACGCGCCCCACAACTCCCCCCAAGCAGGCACCCATCCCCGTCACCATATGTGTGTGTGTACATGTACACACACACATATATACAGACACACATACATACATATACATACATACATATATGCACCATCAACTTGTTCTCAATGAACTTTGGGTTAGTTTCTTTTAAAAAAAGAAGAAGTTCATAGTCCACTTGACGACAACCAATTAAGTCCTAGTAATTCACAAGGGTTAAAAAAAAAGTTAAAATAATATACTCACAATATAAATAAAGCACTCCAAGATCGGCATTGCTACTAGTAGAGCTATTTGCACCATCACCTGTGTAGAACAAAGTAGCACGATCATGCATCAGCTCTTTTAGTTTGATTTAATTTTTTCTTATAAAATAGCTACATAATTAAAATGTATACCATCAATACTGCACAAATACTCGCTATGATTCTCACAAACCCAGGCTTCATTAAGGGATTTGATATCTTTCTTAATCTGCCCAATTTCGTAGGATATCTCATCCAAAACTTTCTTCTTCTCGCTAATGGTGGTCCTCCTTGCCGTTTGCTGATGCCACAACCACAGGTACGTCAGAAACAAGAAATTTAAAATCAGGATCCGGAAATTTAGAAATATGGAGATAGGTAAAATGGTTCCACCTACATGACACAGTATACACTTACATTTTTTTTATAAGCTTATAGTTCATAAAAACAGATGTAAATAAAAGTAAGTTTCTTGGCATGCAGCTTGGACACTTGCCTGTAAAATACCTTGGTGTTCCTTTCGTTTCTACAAAACTCACATCTGTGGATTGTCAGCCTATTTGGACAAAATCTTGAGAATGTTTAAGAGCTGGTCAGCTAGGAAGTTATCATGTGGTGGACGTTTGACTCTTATTAAGTCTGTTCTAAACAGTTTCTTTGTACACTGGGGGAGTATTTTTATCATTCCTAAGCTGCTTATTAGGAAAGTAGCGAGTGCATTGAATCCCTTTTTGTTGTCTATTGTGGAGATTAAGTCAACTAACACTAAGGTCAGCTGGTGTGAAGTGTGTAAACCCATTAAGGAAGGTGGTCCTGGTCTGCTGTCTGAAAGCATGGAACAAGGCTTTGTCTATTAGACACATATGGGATAGATATCATAAGGACACTTCATGGATTCAGTGGATCCATTTTTACTTGCTGAAAAATGTAAGTTTTTTGCGCAATTCAGCCTAAAACTGATTCATCCTGGTGGTGCAGGAGGTCGTTGAAGCTAAGATCAATTGCCCAAGTTTGTATTAAAATGGTCATTGGCAATGGCGTACAGATATTTTTCTGGCATGATAGTTGGCACCCTATAGGTGATCTTAAGAATACCTATTCTTCTCAATTATTGCAGCTACTTGGGATTTCAGAAAATGCTAAGGTGTCTACTATTATTAAAGCAGGGCAGTGGAATACAACTCCGGAGAGGTGATTGCTGCAATTGATTGATGCTGCTGCTCCTCATTTTCTTCCTTTTCCTGGTAATAATGATTCAGCTATATGGAGCTATTCGACTGAATCTGCATTACGTGCACTCTCATCTCCCAGACCTAAAGTCCCTCGGTATTTGCTTTCTATGGAGTAAAAGATCTTGCCTCAGGCACTCTTTTCATGTTATGTCTCGCTTGTAGGCAAAGATCGAACACTAAAGAGAGGCTGTGTTCATGAGGGTAAATGTCAACCCTGTATGTGAGTTGTGTTGCACATCTGATGAGTCTTCGACTCATCTATTTTTCTTATGTCCACATTCCGGCTATGTGCAGGAACATGTGTAGCGAAAGTGTTTGATTCATAGGCAGACTCTTGAATGGAACATATAGAAATGCAGTGGATGATCGTGCATTGTCCCAGCAGAATTTTGTTTCTCAACGGCATAGGGCTGCTTTTGTGGCTATGGTGTATCATTTGTGATGGATAGGGCTGCAAATGAATCAAGTTGCTTGCAAGCCAACTTGGTCAAACTATACTTGAATTTGATCAACAATTCAACATTGAGCTCGAGCCAACCAAGTCAAGCTATCGACCTTGAGCTGAGCACAGAGACACTCAACTCGTTAGCTCGCAAGGTAGCTCTACATACACACACACACACATTTATATATCCATAATAATTTTATTATTTATTAAGAAAAATTATTATTTTATTCATTTTTAAAAAATAAAATAATAATTTATTCTTTTTTTTTAAGCTCGAGTAGGCTTGAGTTCGAGCTTGACTAGGTTCAAATTCAAACTGGAGCTCAAGCTCGAGCTCAAGTTCGAGCTTGGTAAGATTAAGTCAAGGCCCGGCTCAATTGGCCAAAACTTTATTCAACTCATTTGCAGCCCTTGGAGCAGGACCCAGGTGTCTAAGTACTGATCATATAGTGCACATGAATCCTAGAACATTCGTGGAATTGTGGCAGGATGGAACAAGGTGGGCAGGAAGCAGGAAAACTTACAACTATGTTCTGAACATGGTATTGCTTTGTTTCATAGATAACACTCTAGATTTGAAGTACAGATTACAGGCTCCTCTTACTTCTTGTATTTGCTTAAGGGGTAATCCCTTCTATTGTGTACATAATCTTCTTATCAATGATAGGTTAGGAATTTACACCCGGAGGGGGGGGGAGCAAAAGAAGTAAATTCTTCCCCATGTATAATTTATAACATTACGTAATGATGAAGTTCAAATCACCCTAGAGCAAATTTACTCTTGTGACTAAGAATTCAAGAGACGTAAATCAGTTAAAGATAAAACTTAACAATTATCCTAACACAAATAACAAAATTCTAGCCAAACAAATGTTTCACAAGCACTAATGGGTCCTAATGCTATGATGGGGACCAAATTTGTAAATTTGATAACAATGATAAGATGTGGTTGAAGAAAGGGCAAGGGAGAAGGCAGAGCTCCTAAGTGTAAGCAAACAGAGGTCCTGGGGTTCCAATCCCCCTCCCCCTTCTTAAATCCCACAAAATAAATTCATATGAGGATGCAGAGATCAAGTGTAAGCAAACAAATTCATGTGAGGCTGCAAGAGGCACTAGGTTACAATCCCCTACCCAGCGGACTCCCTTGCTTACAAAAATAATGGAAATTCATGCAAACAATAAAAATAGAAATTCATGTGAGGGTGCAGAGATCAAGTGTAAGCAAACAAATGTGAGGTTGCAAAAGCCTGAGTTCCAATCCCCCTCTCCCCATCCTGTTTCTTAAATCCATCGCTTCCCCTGCTTAAAAAAAAATATACAAAACAAAACTAACCCCTATAGCTTGAGGGAGGGGAGGAGTGGTGTTTGAGGGGGAATTAAGATGACCATTCTTCTCCATCCGCAGCTTCGGCGCCCAATGAGTTGTTGCTATGCACCATTTTCGGGGGTCGATTATTTATGGGATACATCATCCTCCAGGGCATCCCGCGAGCAACTTTCAAAAATGCAAGTTAAATTAAAAAAAAAAAAAAGAAGATAATGATGACAAGAGAATACAAACAGGAGAAACTTATACCTACCAATTACGGATGAGGAAAATCAAAAGCATAAACCGAATAAATGGTTAGGGATGGATGGAAATCAAGTATATGAAATTCATACGAAACCACCAGACTTACCGCAAGGGGAAAAAAAACTAACAATTAGGGATGGAGAATGAAAAACATAAAATGAAACCAGAAATGTATTTAAAAAAAAAAAAAACTATCTATGAGAACATGGGAGAGATTACCAGGAACAGCAGAGGACTGGAGTTGACAGGCACGGAGTAACACCGAACGTCGAGTATAGACTCCTCCGGCCACGCCCTTCTCACCGGCGGTGGAAAACGGACGGCAACGCCATCCAATGGGGTTGGCATATTGACACAGAATAGTAGAGAACCGAAGATTTGTGAAACTAGCAGCGGGCGGTACTCGGAATTGTGGAATCCAGTTAAGGACGTATTGAGGCATTAGGGAATAACAAGCGGGGAATTTGAATATGGATTGACTCCACTTTTTCCTTTTTGTGGGGCCCAACATGGATGGTTTCCACAGGGTCCATAGCCCAACAGTGTATGAAGTTCTACTTTGACTTCTTACCGCACAAATAATGGTCCGTTTGGATTAGTTATTTTTGGGATTGTTTTTCAAAAACAGCACTGTAGTCTTTGGATTGTGAAAAACTACTGTAACTGTCTTTCAAAAACTACTGTAACTGCCTTTCAAAAATTTTTTAAGGGCGTTTTTGGGATAATTTTTTGTGGTATTTTTAAAAGTAAAAATTTATTTGGGGCATTTTTAAACTTAAAAATTTATTTGGGATAATTTTTTGGGGCATTTTTAAAATTAAAAATTAATTTTAGGTATTTTTGCTGGATTTTTAAAATTAAAAATTTATTTGGGGTAATTTTTAAAAGTATTTTTAAAATTAAAAATTTATTTGTGGTAATTTTTTGGGGTACTTTTAAAATTAAAATTTATTTGATGGGTGGTGATGCGGGTGGGTTAATTTAAAAAAAATATCCTAAATAAATTATTTCAAAAATACCCAAAATAAATTTTTAATTTTAAAGATGCCCCAAAAAAATTTTTAATTTTAAAAATGCTACAAAAAATTACCCCAAATAAATTTTTAATTTTGAAAATGCCCTAAAAATTACCCAAAATAAAATTTTAATTTTAAAAATGCCCTAAAAATTACACAAAATAAATTTTTAATTTTAAAAATGCCCTAAAAAATTACCCCAAATAAATTTTTAATTTTGAAAATGCCCTAAAAAATTATCCCAAATAAATTTTTAATTTTGATAATGCCCCAAAAATACCCCAAATAAATTTTTAATTTTGAAAATACCCCAAAAAATTATCCCAAATAAATTTTTAATTTTAAAAATGCCCCAAAAAGTTATCACAAATAAATTTTTAATTTTAAAAATGCCTCAAAATTCCTCAAATAAATTTTTTAATTTTGAAAATTCCCCAAAAAATTACCCCAAATTAATTTTTAATTTAAATATGCCCAAAAAATTACCCCAATTAAAATTTTAATTTTAAAAATGCCCCAAAAATTACCCCAAATTAATTTTTAAATTTGACGATGCCCCAAAAATTACACCAAATAAATTTTTAATTTTAAAAATGCCCCAAAAATACCCCAAAATAAATTTTTAATTTTAAAAATGTACCAAAAATTATCCCAAATAAATTTTTTAAATTTAAAAATGCTTGAAAAATATCCCAAAAATACCTCAAATAAATTTTTAATTTTAAAAATACTCCAAAAATATCCCAAATAAATTTTAATTTGGATGGGAGGGGGTGAGGGGCTGCGGGGAGGGGAGGGGAAGAGGGAGAGGGGGAGAAAGAGAGAAGAGGGAGAGAGAGAGGAAAGGTGGAGGGGTGGAGGGAGAGAGGGGAGGGAGGAGGTGGTTGTAGGGGTGGATGGTGGTGGTGGTGGGTGGTGGTGTGGTTGGGGTGGAAAAAGAAGGGATAATTTTTTTATTTTTGTATGTATAAGTTGTTTTTGAAATATTTGTTCGGATTGGTGTTTTTGGGATTGTTTTTTGTTCGTGTGTTATTGTAGCATTTGAGATGTGAAAAACAGTTTTTCAAAAACAGCTTAAAAAACAGACAATCCAAACAGACCCTTATTGTTTCTTGGAGGGCTATTCAGGTTACAATCAAATTTCAATTGCTCCGGAGGACCAAGAGAAAACTTTATTCACATCCCTGTATGGTACATTTACATATAGGAAAATACCATTTGGACTTTGCAATATACCGGTCACCTTCCAAATATGTATGATGGCTATCTTTTTAGACATGGTGGAGGCAGTTATTGAGGTTTTTATGGATGATTTTTCTATTTATGATTGCTCTTTTGATATTTGTTTAAATAATTTGAATCGTGTCTTTGAAAGATGTGAAGAATCTAATTTGGTAATAAATTGAGAAAAATGTCACTTTATGGTTCATGAAGATATTGTGTTGGGCGATAAGATTTCTGAAAAAGACATAGAGGTTAACAAAGTTAAAATTGAGGTAATTGAATGATTGCCAATAGTTTGCTAAACATTGTTAACAACACCTGTGGAAATATTAACATATTCCCATTCAAAGAAAAAGTCCCTAACTGTATCTCCTCCCCTAAACTTGACATTCTCAAATAATCGCGCATTTCCTGTCTCAAAAATTGATTTAGTTGTGGGATCATTAAATTTATAATCCCTGGATACTTCAAAGTACCTAATAAAACAACAACCAACCATTGTTGAATCCAGTTTCTTTTCATTTGGCCTGTAAGGGCTTATCTCAACTAGACAACCCCAAACACATAAATGCATCAAACTAGGTTTCTTAACAGTCCAAAACGTATAAGGGGTTTTAATAGTTACTTTAGTTGGAACGTGTTAAGGATATATGCTGCAGTCTTAAGTGTTTTGCCTCAAAGTGATTCTGATAAGGTAGAATGATTTATCATACTCCTCACTATATCCTTAAGCGTTCTATTTCGTCTTTCAACAATACTATTCATAGTGGGTGAACCCGACATTATGTACTATGGGACGATACCGCATTTCTCTAGGTACTTGGTAAAAGATCTTGGACGTTGTTCACCTGAACCATCATATCTATTGTAGTATTCACCACTACAATCAAATCTAACGCTTTTGATTCTTTTATTGAGTTGATTCTCAACTTCAATCTTAAAATTTTTACATACGTCTAGGGAATGTGATATTTCATGAATGAGATATATGCAGCCATATCTCGAGAAATCGTCTATGAACATTATAAAAAATTGTTGATCATTTCAAGCAGATGTAGGAAATGGTCTACAAATGTCTATATGTATAAGTTCTAAAACATTTCAGACCCTATTGGTTTCAAATCTTCTTTTATTGATTTGCTTCCCTTTTATACAGTTAACACAATCACTAAAATTTAAAAAATTTAAGAGATCAAGAATTTCATTTGATACAAGTCTTTCTATTCTCCTTTGGGAGATATGACTCAATCTCTGCTACAGTGTAGCCAAATTCTCGTTGGTTAATTTTCTCTTTACACCTCTGGTACTTAAATGTAGAGATTCATTATATGAGACAATTGTATCAACTAAATATGGATTATTATACTATGATAAAGAATCGGAACCAAGCAATTTTGAATCATGAAACAGTCTAAACTTTCCATTTCCAAATGAACAAGTATAACCAAATTTGTCCAATATAGAAACAAAACTTAAATTTCGTTTAAAAGATGGTACAATAAAAAACGTTTCATTCAGATCCAAATAAAATTGAGTCTTTAGCAATAATCTAAAGATTCCAATTGCCTCAACTTGAACTATTTTTCCATTGTCTACGTAGATATATCTTTCACTATCATTAGATTTTCAGCAACTCAGGCAACCCTACATAGACACTGATATGAGTTGTTGTCTCAGAATCCATCCACTGTGTGTGTCTAGGTATTGAAATTAAATTAACCCCAGAGCAAAACCAAATTAAGAAGCACACTTTTTTTAGCATGCCAAGCGTAATAATTGGCACAATACTTCTTTTTATGTCCTACAGCTCCATAGAAGAAATAATCATTCTTTTCCGGTTCAACTGATTTCTTTTGTTGTTTCCTTTGAGGTGCTGTACCTGCAACTTCCTTATCCCTCTTCCTTTTACGTCCCTTGCCTTTATTGTTAGTGGTAGATACTAGGTAAGCATTCTCTATCTGATCTTGTTTTAACCTTTCATCTTCCTCCACACAGTGTGAGATAAGTTCATTCAGATATCAAGTCTCTTTCTGATAGTTGTATCTCACCTTAAACTGGCTAAATTATGTGGGAAGAGATATAAAAATCAGATACGTTAATAATTTCTCAAAAATTGTTAGAAAAAGTGCATCTAATTTAGAAGTAAGATGAGACATCTCTAAGATGTATTCCATGATATTGCCTTAACCTCTATATCTCATTAAAATTAGGCATGTCAAGTGCGTACTTATTTCACCCTTTTCATTCTCGACAAACCTATTTTCAATGTCCTAAAGGAACACCTTAGCCGTAGTTATCATTCTAGACATTGTCCTTCTAAATGCTTCTAGAATGGCCTTTTTTATTATTATTAGACACAAGTGATTTGACGTTTCTCACTTTTTCTTATCCCTCTTTTTATTAGAGCTACTCTTATCTATAAGAGGTGGAGGAGAATCAATCCTTAACACAAGGTCGATATCCATAACTCCAAATACTATCAAGAGAGTTTCTTTCCATGACTTGAAGTTTGTACCATTCAACATCTGAATAGCATTAATGTTGGTAGTTATACTGGCAGGATCATTCATAACTAACATAAAATAATAAATAATTAAAACAAACTCACGCAATCCAAAATAATAATAAATTCAAATAAAGGTAATACCATATCAAAATATTGATTTTTCATTAATATTTCATCTTTGGATAAAAATATTAACTTATAAGCAATATCTCGATTAAATTATATAAACAATGACAACAAGCACATGTTAAGAAAATAAATTTTTCTTTGAGCCAATTTATAATTCACAAAATTCAAATAATCATCACGTGTTTATTACTATTATAATTCTGTCAAATATTAACCTACCTTTGGAACAATTAAAATTCACAAAATTAGAAACTACATAATTAGTTATATTTTAATACAAATTAATTTTTACAAAAGAGGTCACTTTGGTGAGATGTTGTTTTAATTAATTCATCCCAAAAAATATATACAAACATACCAATATTCAAATTTAAAATTACACAAAATTTTGGTCAAAGTTAACTTTGGTCAACTTTGATCAAACTAGTCAAACCAGTCAATTGGTCCAATTTGGTCAAACTAGTCAAATCTGGTCAACCAATCAAATCTGATCAACTGATCAATACAAGTTAAACTAGTCAAATCTAATAATTGGGTTAAAACCTTATTGGATCAATGATCCATATCCATAATTTTAACTGAATAGTTGATAACTGAAACCCATATCCTTATCAAAGTCCATAAATTCCTTATAAGGCCATATGTTTGGTGGGCCAACCTTTTGGACTGTATAAGACTTAATTGGCTTATATTACTTTATTAGGGTCATTTAAATTAGTAATCCCTCATTTCCTTCACATAAATATATTAAATTTCATAAAACTTAACTTCATGGAATAGTAAGAATAACATGCCGAAACTCAAAATACATCATCTAATCCGAAAGAATGCACGGAAGCCGTACACATAATACATGATTGCATAAACTTTGTGAATATATGGAAGTCATGTAGACAAGATCCACGAAGTTCATGAAATTAGGCACGAAAACCTTGTCGTTTGATTATTTTAAGAAACTTTGATTTTACATATGTTTGATAACTAAGAGTAAAGAATTCCCTTAACATAAACACATGCATAGGTTGGGTAGCAATCATGAAAGCCAAATCAGAACATTCAATGACTAAGAAACAACAGAGCCATACCAGTAACAAACTTAGCCATTGAAAACATAAACATATAATTAGTATTTAGATCCATAATTCATGAATCATTAGATCGATGAAACTAATTCAACTGGAAGGCATTGAACATTCGAATGCAATCTTTATAATAATTTCAAAGATTGCAAATTGCTAATTTTAGTGATTCTAAATTTGATATTGGGTGCTCTGATACCACTTGTTAGAACATCTAGAATCTCAATATCAGATTTATGAATACAACTAGAAAAAATAAATGCAGACCTGAATCCATATTCAGTGATTGCTGTTTGAATCTTTTCCTTAGAATTGACCTTCCTGGTCTACACATTTGATCCTATGAGAGGGTTTGCAAACTCACTTTGGTATCTCTTTTGATGATGGGATATCAAAGAGAGCTATTTTGTGGTATTGAAAATATGACAATAAGAATACTTTTGACCCATGAATCATAACCCTATACATAACTTTCCTGTTTTCTCTCAGAGTTTCTATTTCAATCCATCATTGAAGTAGAAAACATCATAAAATATCTATTTATTAAAGTCCCACGTTCAATTAGATATATTAAAATCCAAACTATAATAGATCACTTTAATTGGATTTAAATTTATTTATAGTTTGTGACACATAATTATTCACATATAAGTCCAACGTTGGATTAAGGATCCAACAAGGTTCTTAAGAGTAACCATTTTCGGGGAGATAGAGATTGTAGCTTTCTGAATCTTGTTCCTCAGTCACTTCATCGGATTAGAGTGGTAGCTATTTCTTGTATAAGGCCTCCTCTGCAAGTTTTAAAATTAAATACTGATGCCAGTCTTATTGATGGTGGGGCCAAGGGTGGGGGAGTATTGAGAGATCATGAAAGGAGATTTATGTTTGCTTTTTATAAGGAGTTTGGGGAGTGTAATCAGTGATGTTCTTCTAGCTGAGGGTGTGTCTTTACTGACGGGTTTGCAGTTGTGTTTTGAGCATGGTTTTACAGGATTATTGGTAGATGTAGACTCTGTATTTTTGGTTCATATGGTGCACTCGAATACTTTGGGCAAATGGCCGTTGTGCATTCTTTAAGAACTAGGAGACGATCACCGTACTTGTGCACGGTGGTAATTATAAGCATGCCCAGTGTTAAACTATAAACATTCCTGTTATTTAGTTAATGTTTTAAACTGTGTTAGAAAATGGCTCTTGGTGTAATATATTATCAAGATACAGCTATGTCTTGATAGGCTATTCATTTGGAAAACAGTAGAGAATGTACCAGAGGGCCTTGGTTTTGGAAGTCTTGGTGGAATAGGCGTGGAAGGCTATTTATTGCGAAGCTTATTAAGGGAAGTTTGTTGAGGAGGCTGTCCTATGCATCAGTTATCTAGCGTTGACACCTTTTTCTTTTTTTTTGTGTGCTGCAATGGTCAAAGAATGGACAGAAGCTGCGACGCATCAAAGCACCATTCTTAGCGGCTTGTATTAGCTTTGGGGGAGATTCATTTTTTCTTGTAAACAAAGGAGGTTCTGGTACTCCAGAAATGTACCAAAAGCAACAGTAAGGGTGGTGAGTATGGACGAACAAAAACTTTGTGACCAATGTAGTCTTAATATAAATACAGCAGCATTGCTGCTCTTTCCATCTAGTTCATTGAGCGAATGTAGTCTTAAGCGATAACATCATTGAGCCAATGTAGTTCATTGGCAATGAGTTCTTGGTTGCAAGATATAAATACAAAAAAAATCATGCAGCTTGCATTCTGGCTTGACGCTAGTTTTTGGGAGAACTATCTGTGAGCCAATATAGCAAAGGTACTTATGAAGAACAGGATAACAGGTGAACCGAGCTCTGAAACTAAATGCTTATAGAAAAAGTAATGTGCAAGAAAGAAACCAATGAAGTCACAAGTAGTAAACCCAATGGAGAAGGACAGGGTTGCAGGGCTAAAAAACTCTGATCTAGAAAGAAGGAAGAATAGGAAGAGAGATTATACCATTAAGAGCTAAAGCACACACTTGAGGAGACCCCAATGAACTGCAAACAGAATCAAGCACAGCTGCTAATTCATCACCGCTGACTGCAACAGGTTGATGTTCACGGAAACAAGAATGGTTACTGCCCAAGTGCTGATCAGTGGGCAAGGTGGCACCCTGAGAAGATGGCTGACTGGAACAACCAGGAACAAATACACCTGTTTCGATGTGGCCTAAAGGCATCTTGCGTGTATACACCCTGTGTTTTTGTCGAGGTGTGCAAGTTCCAATCGAAGAACCAGCAGGGCTAGGAAGATTTTTTTTTTCCTTTCTTGTCTTGGGACATTTCTGCATAGCGCTTGTGGCGCCTCGCATTTCTATCCATCGAGCTTGCAATGGCTATGCAAAGGTGGCCAGGCCTTCCCAACACAAAATCCTTATCAGGAGAAAACTACAGAGTAGCCACCAAGCTATCCACATAGTAAAGCTCACTGAACTAAGCACAGAAACTATCGACCGAAGAAGTATTTCTTCAAAGCAATCATGAAGCAGCCATAACAATGTAACCATCTAAGCAGTTCACAGAAATTACTGAGGACAAAAGAAATAGCAAAAGTTTCCAGAGAAAGAGGACAATGCGTAATAAATGAACAATGGCCAAGCACACACAGACATGTAAAAAGGAAGCAAAGAATACTTAAAAAGGCATTAGGACAAGAGCAGGACCTGTGGAAAGATGAAAATGGATGGTAATGATGTGAATATTGCTGCACAAAAAAAAAAAAAAAGAAAGACCACAAAAAGGAATACATTAAATAAGTCCAATAAAATAAGGCAAGAACCAAGAACTAAAAGGAAAAATGGGCCCACAACAAATAATATCAAGCAGAGGGGAGAACCCAGGAGATGATCAATGGCAAAAATAATAGGAATGGAGTTTCAAACTGAAATGTTTTTCCTAGAATATATGACACTAAGAACTAATCCTTTCCATCATGAACTGTCAAACAATAGACACTGACCCTTTTCTGTGCTTCCTGCTAAGGATATCCTCATCATGCTAACCTGTAAGCATGCACATAGAATTAAGTCTCGAAGCCAGAACAAACAAAACGCCCTAGGACATCTTATTTCCATCTGGATGCCTTAGTTGCAGGCCTACATAATCTTCTATAGTTCCATAGGCTATGTAGGTTTGATAGCTACTGGAATTTGCTGATCTGTGTACCAGCTTAAGTACGCACAGAACGCATGATTTTTCTCCATCTGTGAATATCAAAATTTATCTCTCCAGCACCCCCAGGTGATTCAGCTACATATTCAGTCATTATAACATAGCCATAGACAAATGAAGAAACAACCTCAACAGGAGATACATTTACCTGTTTCGAAAATACTGTGAAAGCAGGTGTAAAGACGTATAGTCTGTAGCTCCAATGAACAGTAGAGCTATTAGCACGCACAAGAAAGTGCACAGCATCATGACTCAGCACAGGTTCTACAGTACAAATTCCAGAAGCCTAGGGTATGATAGGTACAAAATAATAGGCAATACAAAGACAGACAAAAGAAGAGGCGACAAGCAACACATGAAAAAAGCTAACACCTAAACACAATGCAAAGAAGGTATTTAACTTGTGGACAAATAGAAGAAAGCATGATAAATAGAGAACGAAGAAAAAGCAAAAAAACAAAAAAACAAAACAAAACAAAACAAAACAAAAATTCAAAGAAGGCTAACAGGTCATGCACAAAAACAGTAACAAAGGCACTCTCGTAGCACACCGAACCAAACAACCACCATTCTGAAAAATATCCATAATAATATAATGAATGCATCAAGTCGAACCATTAACAAACCACATAGAAAATCACCCGTAAAAAGCATAATATAACAAAAAACAAAAAAAAATGAACATGTAATATCCAACCAACAAACGAAGAGCTCAAGGATGCACACTGAACCAACAAAAGTAGAAAGGCTTAAAACGAGCTAACAGAGGAAGAAGAAACAAAGGCACTCTCGTAGCGGTTAAAAACCGTAAACAAGAGTAACGAATGCATGTCAGCAAAATAACAAATCCACACTCAACAAAGCCTTGGCAAACATGAGTTAACACACAGGCCAACTATGAGAAAGAGATAAAAGGAAACCAGCAAATGTACCTTCTGGAAGTTGCAGCAATAGCAAATTGTACATGAATGGTGATGCCAACAGTGCGAAAGAATAGAAAGAAGCCAGTAAAGCTTCAATAGTAAAAAGGATAAGAGGCAAAAAGTAGCTTTCCATCTCCGTGCATAAAAAGCTGGAAATGAAATCCATGAAAAGCTGCGCAGCGAAGCATTGGAAACCAAAAGAGTCATTAAGCTGTAAGAAGGCATATGCCTAGCCGCAAACGATGTAGCAGGGAAAATTTTCGTTTAAATAAAATAGAAGGGCTGAAAATGTCCCTGTATAAATGAGATAATTAGCTAGATCATGCACAATATGCATCATTTTTTTGTGGAAAATTTTTCAAATACATGCATGTTTAAAGAGTTCCCTCCAACCTAATTTGGGATTGGATCTCTGTACAGGAATGGCCATAAGTCACAAAAGGAAGTCACGTATAAAGGAAAGAGCCAAAGCAATTTTGTCCCTTTTTTTTTGTGCCGAACTCTCGCTTGAATAAATGGAAATTGGACATATTGGTGTTGCCTGCAGGCATATATTTAATTTCAAAAAAAGATTTCAAATATATTTAATTTTGAATTAAAAGAGCAATTATTCCCTTTTTTTTGTGCTGGATTCTCACTTGGCTTAAATGGAATTTAAACCTATTGGTGTTGCCTGCAAGCGTATATTTAATTGAAAAAAAAAGAGCTTGCAGATATATTTAATTTTGAATTAAACAAGTGAGCCATTTTTTGTACTAAATATACATATAATATAAAAAGATAAAACTAAAAAAATAATAATAAACCAAGGGTGATCAGTAGTTAGTAATGGCCGTCAGAAGAAAGGCTCCCACCTCATGCGCTTTTGAGGGCACAAACATTTTGGCATATGCATGTTTTTGATAAGGATACAATGATATGCTCTTAGTTCCAAGGCAACATGCACAACTAAGGGCAAAAACGAAAAATACACAAGGTCCCACCTGGAAAGAAAAAAAAGAAAAAAAAAAAGAAGAAAGAACAACAATGAAAAGAAGAAGAAAAGGAACCAAAGTGGCGTATGACGGGCACGCAGGGGATGACCACAAATTGAGACCCATTCCCCGTTTATGCTACATTTGTTAAAGATCTCTCGAAGGTTCTGTCTGCATTGCTTTCTCATGTATTTAGGGAAGCGAATATGGTCGTTGATAGATTGGCTGCATTAGAATTGCATGCCGAAGTGGTCTTTTGGTCATTGCATTAGCTCCCCAGTTTTTTGCAAGCTACTTTTAATTTAGATGTAAGAGCATGTCCTTATGTCATGTCTTAGACTTTCATGAAAATATGTACAATTTTCTTTGAAAAATTCATGTACTTTTCTAAAGATTAGGTTTATGTCCCCCTCCAACTTGCAATTTTATTTTAGTATTAATAAAATAATAAAATTGGGCTGGCATCTCACCTCGTGTACGGGGTTTGCCAAAAAGAAAAAAAGATGGAACTCAAATTGGGTACCTCAGCTAGCAGTTCCAGTTTAATTCAAATTAATAATTTCCAATTTAAGTGCTTATTAGTAGTCTACTTACACTTGATATACCTAGAATTTTAGTAGATCGATCTCATTTTAACTAGCTATAATCTCTTTTATATTTGTCCTATAAAAGTTATCATCTATTTAGAATGAAATATCACTATTTTGCCAATTACTATAACTAATCAATGAGTACAATTTTCACGAAGAGTTTTCAAGTATGAGATGTTCAATTGGTACGTGACTTCAATTGAAAATCCTTTACGGAAATGGTAAGAATAAGATTAAGAATATGTGACCATTTAATAGAAACAAAAACCTTACCCAAAACAAAATTGTCGGAAGGAAAAAAGTGGAGTACGCCCCATGAATTTGACAATAGTCATGTTCTGCATAGTTAATATTATAAAATATTGGACTAACTCCACTTTGTACCCTAAACTCATATCCCATTCTCACTTTGCATCTTAAATATTAATTTTGAATGCTTTGTACCCTACCATCGTAGATTTTATTGATAACATCGTTAGCAAAACTAATGAATTAGAGGACCATGCAAATCAATGAAATTAGATTAGTTTGTTTCAACTACGATCGGCATTACTATTTTGTATGTGGTGTATCAATCTTGTAGGAAATTAATGTAATTTAAGAAAGCAGTAATTGTGAATCAAAATGTTAGAGCAGATGTCTAATTTGATTTTTACTTTTTGGTTTGGCTATATTTATTTGATCTTAACGGTTAAAATGTTAACACCTTAGGTCTAGAAGTGAACTTAAATTTGAGTGATTTTTTTCCTCATTCTAAAAGTCTATTTCTTGGCATAATTAGTACTTTTTCATATAAAAATTTAGACAACGACGGTTATTCTCTTTTGCACTGGCCAAGGTCCTTGTGATAACAAAATTGGAAGGTTTTGTGTGGCTAGTGCTACTACCGCAAATGAGCCAAATCCCCTTGTGATGTGAAACAAGAGATTAATTTGGAGTTATAAATTCGACAAATTAATATACCTATTGCTTTAATTGGACACCAAAACTTAGGGTGCATTTGATTATTTAAATCCTATATGGCCCCCCGGGGTTTGGTTTGGTGGCATGGGGCTGCTGAAAATAGGGCATTGCCCCTAGTTTGAGTCTCGCTGCCCGCAAGTTGCAGGGGGCGGGAGATTAGTTTGCGGGATCTACTCCTTGCGGGAAACCCCTAAAAAAAAGAAAAAAAAGAAAAAAATCCTATATGAAAGTTACATCAAACAATAACAATGACTGTACTCGTTCTCTCTACTCTCAACTTTTTCTCATAGTTCTTCCTCTGTGGGAGGGAGATCTTGACCTCTTCCTCTTCCTCTCTTTTTATTTTCTATTCAATAAAGTTTTTCCTAAAATATCCTAATAAGAGTTTTCTCCCTCCTAATATTTACCAATGAGAGTTTTGTCTCGCCTAATCATTCTAATGGAAGTTTTGTTTAATTTTGATTATTCTTATTTTAAATCTAAGAGGTTTTTTAGATCCATATGTTAGATTTGGAATTTCTTGGATCTTCTCGTCAGATTTCAACATCAATTTTGAACTTGAATCAATTGGATAGCAAATCTAAGGGAATGGACATGCACAAATTTTTATGAAGAAACTCATGCAATTGGTTAGATCTGATGATTTGTAATTTATAATGTGATCTTTTATATTTTATAATTTTGTTAAATTTAATAATTTTTTATATCGTATATATCTGTAACTTGTATTATGTACTTTCTACCATTAGTGTAGTTTTCATTATCAAGCAAATTATGCTGAATGATTTTCAACTAGTTTATTAATAATATTGACTTTTGTTTTATTTAAAAAAAAAAGATTGAAATGTGGATGTCATGTGCTGGTTGGTGGAGACGGTACAATGTACAGAGTTCATTTGCTTCGAACCAAAAAAGGCAATTGCTCCTTCTAGCAAATTAGTGTCTTTTCTTTGCATTTTCCTTTTTCTTTTTATTGATATTAATCTTAGCCGTTTAAACATATATAAGTGTCTTTTTTTTTGCAGATTTTTAGATTTGACAATTTTTCTTTGTTTAGGCCCCGTTTGATAACCTAATTTAACATTTAAATTTAATGGGTTCAGATCTTAACACGTTCAAATGCGTTTGATAATAAAAAATAGAAATGTATGAATTAATTAGTGGTACTGAATTTTCTAGGTAAAACTTGGTCCCAAAAATAAGTGATCAGCAATTCACTTATCACTTAATGTGATATATACTCAAATGTATTAGATTTAGTACTTAACAATCACTCAATGGATTCAAATTTCAAATTTTAAATTTCAGATTTTAGTTTTCAAATTTTGGTTTTGTCAAACGCACCCTTAGCAATGTTTTCGAGATTTTTAGAAGATGTTTGACAAAGTGTTTAGGATCTTAATCAAATCAATATACAAAGGTGCAATTAAGACCTTCCACCGTAAGATTAATTCAAGTTCTTAAAAGTCTAGTAAGCACTTACTACGGGCCATAAGTATTGTGGATTTAAAAAAAAAAAACTTTTCAGGATGAGGAAATTTCGAGAGATTGATTCTAAGTCAGGAATTTGATCAAAAAAGGGGAAAAAAAGTTTACACTTATGTAAATAGACGCTAAACTTGAAAACCCCTTCTTTTACCTCAATCTTGTAAAAGAATTTAATCTTTAAGATTTGCGAAGGAATATATTAGATCATTCATCCATGACTTAGGCCCTGTTTGGTTCTTGGAAAGCAGTAGGGAAATGGAAAGTGTTTCCTTTGGAAAGTATTTTCTATATTTGGTAGCAAGGTAAAGTGCTGAGGAAAAGAAATCACAGAATTTGGTGAGGAAACTAGCAATGCAATTTGCCTAAAAACCGTTTCCTCACCAAAAGGTAAGGAAATGAAAGGAATTGGAATTCTTATCGGGTAGAGGCACGGATCTAATGCGGGTTAAGATGATATTCTGGTTTTCTTCAAGAAACTAAGCATTACACCGTGACTACTAATTAAATGCCCTAATATCAAATTCTGCGGCCCTCTTCTTTATCAATCTCTGTTTCCTCCAACCATCCATGGTTAATGATGGTTGAATCTCACTCGTCCGGTCGATCTTGCCTCTCAAAAAAAGAGACTCTTGAAAATGCCTTTTATTTTTCTGGCCATATTTGTGAGCAAATGCTGATGAACATGGCTGAATTAGGTAGCAATCATGGCAGGTATGGCACCAAAACGATCACATTTTGGTCGTAATCATGGCACCAGGACGAATGAGTTGTAAGGTTTTTTATCTTGTAAGGGGCTGCTTTTATGGGTATTATGGAGATGTTGTACCAGCGGGGAATGTGATATTTCAGGGTATATTTAATCACATTTCACTTTTCTTGATGAATATTTTTTGTAGGATCTTACTCAAATAGTGCATAAGATTTCTTTACATTTTATGATGAGCTTCATGAGACTTTTGGTTCTATGGATGTACAGGAGAATCTTCTTAAGCAGATATATGCTTACAATATGTGACTCTATCTTAATGTGGTTCATCTAAACCTATTGAAGGTTTTAGTTAGGCAGAATATGTGTGGCTAAAGTAGTCTATCAATTTTTTTTGGGGGCAGATGCTAATAGGACCTATAATACCATGTCAACGTTGGAGTCACTTTGATCAGATTCCATTAGAATGTTTGTGTTGGACGAAGTAGATGAAGTGTTTTCACTTGATTTGAAAATCTGATATATATGAATCTTCATTGTATGTATGCTGAACATTTGTATGTTCACCTGCTTTGCTTTGTAAGGCACTTGTGATGTTTTTGTAGTGGTTTGTTCTAAGGATCATTTATCCACAAACCATTTTGTACTTATGATTTGTGCAGCTACAGTATAGTGTTGATTGATTTCAATGCCTTGTATTCATCTCAATTTTCATATCTTAATTATACTCATCTTAACTTCCATTTCTTAGACATATACTCATGTTAACTGGGTAAGATTTTGAGTTATACTTACGGATGAAAAGATATGGATGCAAATTTTTTTTTTCGCTTTCTTGCTTGACTGCTAAGAGAAAAGCTCTTAAATAGTTTGGATTGTGGTTGGTAGACTCTTGAAATACCTTTTGAATCTCTTACAGGGAGCATCCTTCTTAGTTTTTATGCAAACGATAAATAAGCATCCTGTTGGTTGTATGTAGCCGAGTAGGAGGCGAGGTCATGATGATCTTTGCACAAAAATTCATTGTTTGAACTAGCAAGAGGAACTAGATAATGCTGTAGTCACATTCCAGTTTGTTCAGATGTGATTTTGGACAATTGAAATATGACTTATGTCTTGTTGCCTGGAATAGTTGATGAAGCAAACAACACAACTTGCCTTGTCAACTTTGTTACTCGGGAGCCATATTTTGTTAAAGAAGTATGTCAACCATCTTCTTGCCATCAACTATGGACTGGTAGAGTGTCTTCTGAAAGAGGATTGCACTTGAGATGTATTGACAAAGTTCAGGAGCAGTGATAAGCAAGGTTGTGGTAGTTAGCAGTTGCTGTAAGTGCTTTCCAAGCTTGATGATGGCTAGATACTAGGTGGCATTTCACTCATCATAGACAAAGTTCCATAGTTAGGAGATGCAATAGTTGTCTGAATTCTATGAGTTGAGTTTCAATATTGGAGAGATTGTATTCTCAAAGAAACTTGCACCAAGAAACATCATGGTTATTATAAAACATTGTTCGAGTATCTTTAGACAAATATTAATTGCAAGCTTCATTAGCTTAGCCAATTAATTCAACAACCTTTTGGTATTAGCCCTCGAGCGCACCTTTTGTTCCTTTTATATACTAATTTTCTTTTTATTTGTTTTCAGTGTTTTTCCAACATCAGACTCCAATAAACAGGATCCTACATACAATGTATGTGAATGCCCAGAATGTAACGTGAGGTGGAGTTTTCACATATTGTTTTCACTTAAATTCTTCCAAGCAATTCCTATTTAAGTTCTGTAACATCTATGCTTAATGATGAGATCCTAAAATAAATTGCTAAAATCCTATTGGCTTCACATTTTCTTTTAACATGCTTCGCTTTCATTGCAATTGATCCAAATAGAATTTTCCATCTTACAACTTAGTGCTAAATAGTTGTTGATCTAAGTAGTGATTGAATTTTTTTCCCCTTTTAATGCAAGAAAATGAAGTGTCGTAATAAACATACGTTGAATTTTGAAAACTTTTTACTAATTTTATTTTAATTCTTTTGAAGTTTTGCTTCCCATTCTTATTTCCTTCAGAAAATCCATAATTCAAACACAGGAATTACTTTCTTTGGAATTACTTTCCATTTCCTTAGAACTTTCCTTTGTTAACCAAACAAAAGAAAGTACTAGGATTTTCAAAGGAATTCACTTTCCATTTTCTACTTTCCTTTTTCCTTACTAATTTCCTAGAACCAAACACGGCCTTAACGTCTGAACCCCAAAACAATATAAGAAGATATGGTACAATTTTTATGAGATGTAAGCATTAATTTTTACAAGCTCATCAGCTTCTACCGTCTAGTTTATAACAACTGGCGATATATATATATATATATATAGTCCCTACCCTACTTGTGGAGATTATAGTGGGTTAGGGCACTATGTATATTGGGAAGAGAGTAAGAACAGTTGCGAATTCAATAGAATGTAAATCCGTGTTACTCAATTTAATAGTCCATTTGTTCAAAATATAAATCATTTATAAATAATATAAATTTAAAATAAAATTTTGTGACTCCTGCACATATGTTAAAAATGATGTACACGATGTGATCTAGGCGTTACAATTTGTTTGTTGGTCAATCATGATTGTTGACCCAATGCTTTTGTAATATGCTTTTTCCAGTATTGACCCCTTCTCAAAGTCTATTAACTTTTGGTGTTTTTGGTGATTACCAAATGTAAAGAAAACAGAAAGCATATTGCATTTGTCTGGGAGCTTGTTTTGTTGTGTTCGTCATCTAATGTCATGGTCGATTTTGACAATTGCCATTTTGATCAAACCAGGTCGGTAACTTTGATATTGAAAATTTTGAATGGAAATACCAGAAGAATTCAATAATACAATCCAAATTTTTCTTAAAATTCTCTAGTCTTTGTTTTATTAGTAATAAGATTTTCTGGGAACTCTGCTGTCAGAGGTTTAAGGTAAAAAAACCAAGGAAATATGTTAATAAATGCTAGATTAGGAAATTAGGACTAGGACAGGAGCTTCCTTTTGTAATTAAGCATGTGGGTATACTATGAAGGAAAAATCTTCATGTAAGGGTAACATAATCACTCAGTATATGTCAAATTCTAAGTTCTAACGCTCGAAAATCACCAAGTTCACCTTATTCATCTATTCATGTCGTTTAACAAGATGCATTTGTAAGATCTATTTCTCCTTTTCTTTATTTTCCTTTGAGATATACAGAAAATTGTAACATGTTGCAAAATTCAAAGCTTTATATTGAAGAATGTTTAAGGGGAAAAATATATTGATACACCCAAAATTATATATAGGGTTAATTTTACTTTGTTCTCTTTTGACTATATCCGAGTTTCCACCTTGGTAGCTAAACGTCAAAATGGAAAGTCCCTAAATTATAAAATTTATTATATTTTAGTCCCTACAATACAGAACTTGTCCATTTTAGTCCCTAAAGTACAAAATTTGTTCCAATTTAATTCCTAAAATATATCCACTTAGGCATAAAAATTTGTATCACTTCCTTAATGATGTTGCTTAAATGGGACAAATTTATAGTTTAGAGACTAAAGTATCTCATTTTTAAGGACTAAAGTAAGAATTTAGATATAGTTCAAGGAGTGTAAAGTGGAATTAATCCAAATATACAATTAGAATTATGGGGAAACTCTATCAAAATATTTTTAGACTTGGTTTTGATTAACAAGACAGAATATGAACACCAAATTGCTTACTTGGTAAAAAGTTCAAAACAATTGCTTACTTGGTAAAAGGCTCAAAACGCACGTTTTCCTTTACATAAAATGTAAGTGCATATCAAACATCATCTTGCTATAATTGGACCATGTGGTAACAAATAATATGTTTATTAAACCAATATATTGCACAAGCTTTTAATTGAAGCCACAAAGGATTATTGATGCGAGCACAAAATCGTCATGAATCAAGTTTAGGTCGAGCCCCCCGTGTGCACGAATTTTCATACCAAGTTCGATGGGGTCCAATGAACAAGATGAAGAATAAGGCGTTCGGCGTTCATCATACTTGTCTAGATTGAAATTTATTTTGTTTTGTGAGCCATTTAGTATGTTTTCCTTAAATAAGCAATTCGGCCAACTTGGCTTTTGGTTGGTTCGAATTAGCATTAGTTAGTTAATATTTTTTAGTAGGTTGTTTGTTAAAGTGTTCAGCTAGTTATTAGTTGGATTAGGCTAATTTTTACCCTTTTCCTAGTTGAATTAGGTTCACTTTTCCTAATTGGTTTAGGTTTATGTTTATTAATTGGATTAGGTCAAAAGTTGGTTTTCCTTAGTCTAGTGGAACCAAATTTTGTCTTCATTATTTCCTAGTATTATTACGGTTTTGTAAGGCTATAAATAACCTAAAATTCGTTCAAAAATAGTAGACAATTTGTTGAGTGAAATAAAATTCCAAATTTGCATCTTTTCAATGAGAGTAATCTTTTGACTTGTGTAAGATACATTTGAATATCATAAGGCTGATCTTAGATGCTTGTTTGACTTATCAATCAAGCAACTTATCGGTTATGGCGTCTTCTACCTCGAATTTGCGTCTTGAGCAGTCCAAGTCTCAAAGTCGAACCATCCCAACGTTGATATCTCAAATTCTTGGGATTGTGGACGATCTTGCGTCTTCTTAGGCATAGGAATCACATCAATTATCTTGATATTTTTTTTTTGTAAAGTTTTTTATAAAAATTTCCTTACTTTAGTTATCCGTTTAGATTGTTGGCTTAATTACTTGTGACCGACGGCAAGAGCCTTTCTTTAAACCTTTGATACTGTAACCAGAATTGTTATTGACTTAGGTCTTGTTCTCAACCATTTTAGATTTTAAAAAATCTAATTATAAAAACTCATTATACTAAAGAATCATACAACTATAGATTTTAATTTTTTAATCACTAAAAAAATTTATAATCAAAATACAAAAGCAATCGAGAATATTACAAAAACTAATTATCTAAAATTAGAATTTATAATCAGTTAAAATAATCAAGGGATAATATTAGATACCTTTTCCAAGATTTCTCTTAATATCATTTGCCACTCCTTAAAATTTTAAAATATCACTTAGGTCACTTACTTTTTGTTATTTATGTGACAAAATTTTCAAAAACCCTAAACTGCCCTTTTGTTTGCTAAAGAGAAATACTCCTAAACTACTTTGTTTACTTCAAAAAAACCATTATCCGAAAACATCTCTAGTAGTACTACCATAGCATAATGCTATAGTTCATAAAAATATAAATTTGACAAATAAAAAAAGATATTTGTAAAGAAATACACTTATTCTAATTCAACTCTATATACTCAAAATTGACTTCTTATGAATTTTTTATTTTTTTTCAACTTCTTCTCAATTCATATCCAAGTTTTTAAATTATATTGATAATTATAAACATCAACTCAAAATAAATAAAGAAATCATACCATATTAGATCAATCAAAAAGAGTAAAATATAAATAAAATTCAACTTATTATAACTTACAAATAAAAAATCGCATAGTCATTCAAAAAATGAGTAGGGGAGAATGTTGGAGAAAAGGAAAAGAAAAGAAAGCGACATTTGTTTCTTTTCTTTTTTAAATTTTGAGTTCCATTATTTGACATATGAATTATGCATTAAGTGAAGGTCATCATTGTCTTTTTGCAATTATTAGTGAGGTAACTGATAATTTTAAAATTTTAGAGGTGCCAAGTGATAGTAGGAAAAACCTCAAGAGCGCTTTCTCATATTATGCCAATAATCGACAAGAAGAAGTCCTTAATAAGTATACATATACACTCCTAGCAACAAGTTCAAACTCTGTTATTAATCCTTTGATGCTATATCCATTGTTGATTGACTTGTAGATCAGAGTGGGGGTGAACCTTATCATGTTAAAGGTTACCACTTTCACACTAATACTTGTGATTAGGCAATTCTAAACGAATTAACTCTTACAAATTCTCATGAGATTAAGCTTAATTCTAAATGAATTAACTCTTCCAAATTCTCACGAGATTAAGCTTACGTACAATATTTTTTAAAAGGTTTTTGCTATGTGTATATAGTATTCTTAATAATTTAGCACGTTTTTTTGGCAAAGAAATACAAAATTAAAACAAAAGATTTTCTTTTTCATGAAGGAATCCGTCAAATAATTAGTAAATCATTATATTGTCATTGCTCCATTGTCACTACTCACAAGACTCACAACTGCAAATTTGTATGCCTCGTACTGCCACTCGCAAAAATCCAATTAGGGCCTTGATTTACCCACCCTTTCAGAACCCTCACACGTGGCACTCCCCCAGCGAGAGTTTTCAAAATCCAAAACTACACTTCACCGCACCTGAACATGGGCCCCCTGGTCTACACCTACAGAAACCCGAAACCGAAACTCCACCCCGGCTTCCTTCCGAAACTCGCAGAAAAGTTGGAGCCTTTTGACAACGAAAGCTCTAAAATACCGAAAGCGCCAATCAGAAAACGCTACACACATTCGCTGTAGAGAGAGAGGGAAAAAGCGTAGGCAGTCGATGGTGTAGAGAGAGAAAGTCGTGACAGAAGAGATCAAGAGACCACGTAAACGAATACGGTCCATGAATCTAACGAAGGACAGAGGGAAGAACACGATTCAAGTCACCGTTTTGGATTCTATACGACGCCGTTCCCTCTGTCATCCCCCTATCCATCAATTCTTCTATTTCAATGCAGCAGTAGAAAAGAAAGAGAAGAACTGAAGCAGTTGATAAAACCTTCAAAAACAACAAAAGAAAGAAAGAAAGAAAAAGAGTTTATCTCTCCCTGTAGAATCTTCTCTCACTAGAAATGTTTAGCGAAGCTCCCGCGGATGCTGCTCCCTCGACTTGTGGATTGAGTTTGGAAGGCATCGACGACGTCGAAGACTATCCCTGGGTGAGGATTCTTTCTTTTTGTTTGAGCTTCCTGGTTTTACGTCTTTTTTTTTTTTGGGTGATGTTTGTCTATTGAGTTTATGAAGAATGCGCATGAATTTCGGAGTTATTTTTGTGGAAATTTGGTGTATAGGTGAATGTTTTTGGATAAAATGTGAATTTTTTTAGTGAATTTTGTGGAATGCGCGTATTTTGGTAGGATGATGAAGGAGAAAGGTTGATGTCGTCGGGGAGGTATAGCCATCTCTATGATTTAGTGCAGATGGGGAACAAAGCCTTCCGAGAGAGTCGACTTGATGAGGTAAATTATTTTATTTTTCATTTTTTTTTGCAGTATTTTCATCCTTTTGAACAACAATTTGGGAAACCTGAATTAGAAATCTTCATTTTTCAAGTGTACGTCTTTTTAATTTGAGTGATTCTGATTCTTAATTTTCTTTTTTTATGCTTTATTTTTATTTGATGTGTCTAGGCAGTTTGTGGAGTTGAATGTATTGCTTTTGCATGTGATACTAATTTGCATGTATAAATATCTATTTGGTGTATGTATTTATGTGGAGGATAGCATATGCAAGCTGCAGGGTAACAGAAAAACAGGTTAATTTATTGAATTTAGATTTTGAGACCAGTGACTTTGTAAAATTAGCCTTGAATTGTTGTAAATTGGGGTGGTTTATGTAAGTGGTCTGGAGGTCTGAATTAGTCGATAGTAGTGAAGGTTTAGCCTTGTAAATGTCTTCAAAATATATGGATTTGTTTTCAGGTAGTTGAATGGAATAGATTACTGCATGCTTTTGATGAATTGTAGCCTCTATTTGCTTACCTTTGCTTTCTCTGCAGTAATATTGTTGTCAGCATACTCGTACATGTCAATGCCTGTCCTTTTAGGAATTTTTGGATCATAGATGGTGATAACTTGTCTATGAGTAGGTCTTTTGGGATATTGGCAAGATTTTCACGAGCATCGCTAGGATCATCTGCAGCCACATTGTCCATTTTTCTCTTCTCATTGTTTCTCAAGATGATGTTTGGTGCATTCTTTCCCCTAAAATGATTGTTTAAATCCTTAGAAAATAGTCCATTTTGAGAGCCTTATTTGTACTCCTCTGTCCCATTCCTTTTTGGTTGTCCAAAAATATGTGACATATTAAATTTGGAAAGACATTTTCCTTCTATTCCTCCTTTTGATCTTGCATTCAGTTATGCGTTTACTTCATCTTTGTTGGCGCATTCAACTGTTTAATACTTCAAAGAACATTTATGGTTGTTATGCATGTGTTCTTGTTGGCCTTTGGAAACATAGCAGGGCATGTCTGCCATTGTTTGCTTTTCATTACCTTAGCCACTTAAGATAGTACCGTAGCCACTATGAAACAAGGTAAAATTGGTCAACCAAGTAAACTTCATCCATTCAGGTGCACTTTGAAAAAAATGTACTAGTTCCTAAAAGCAACCAATATTGCAGGAAGGAGGAGTATCATCCTTACTAAAGGACATATGGTCAGAGCCACTTAAGATATGTCCTTTCTTCTTAGAGTTCCTACTTTTTTGACTTTGTACTTGTGAGAATCTTATGCTGTGTACCCCTCCTTTCAGAGAAGAAAAGATTCTTTGGAACAATAGTATTGGCCATGGTGTCTGTTGATACAGTGGTCTTATGAGGATAGTGAATAGCAGGCCACAAGTTGACGTATCTATCCTTTTAAAAGGCCACTTCAATTTGTTTATTTAACACTGGAATAAACCTTTGCTGGTATGGTGATTCTTTGCACTGGGATGTGACTCAGAATCTTGGTGCTGTCCCAACTAGTTTCACGAAATCCAGATTTTTCCTTTTCTCAACTAATTTGATGACGACATTTTTGTTCAAGGAGTATGTTATGGCTTTTGGAGCTTAGGAGTTGCAAATCTGTACTGTGGTTATTCAGGACCAATTTTACAGAACTAGTGCTGCCTGTTTTGTTGTGAAATGGCAACTTACCCAACGCTATAGGCTAGAGTAGGGTTTGGAAAAAGTCAGTCAATTCTAGCAAAATTGCATCAACATAAATTCATGTTGCGAGAAGCCCTAAACTTATGCTGTCTTTGTGTGAAAATACCTGTATGAATGTGGATGCAATGAATATATTGCCTTTTGTTATTGAATTTCCTGCTGCCAATTCTATGTGTCACTTCTTGCATGAGAAAGTAGATCCATTATATAAGTGTAATTCTTCCAGTGCTGGACCACAATGTCCACAAGTAGCTTACTTGGGTTCTGTCAAGGTGAAACACATAATTTGTTCAAAGAGCTTAGTTTTGTGTTTATGTTGTCATTTTTTTGATGAATAACTTTCCTTTTACAGGCAATCAATCATTATTCAAGAGCTAACAATATAAAACCTGGTGATCCTATTATTCTTAGCAACAGATGTGCTGCCTATATCAAGTAAAACATTGCGCAAGTTTTGCATATTCTGAAATTTTTTTGTGCCAATTATTGCTTTGAGTTGGCTTTTTAATTGGTCACTATTATCTTGGTAGTGGACCCAACTATTTCCGTCTTACATTTGCTAATTCTTTGTTGAAATTTCTTGCCAGATTCTGTGAATTTCTGAGAAACAGACCTCCGTCAGTTTCAGAATATAGACCATTGAGTGGGTTGGATCCTACAACTCATGCTGGGGTATAGGTTGTTTACTCTGTTTAGTTGGAGTTACCCACTTTCAATGACTAATTTTTTTCCCTTGTTTCACCATGATCTGCAGCTTGCACTGAAGGATGCAGAGAAGGTGATGAGCTTGCGAGCTGATTCAGTCACATCATATATTTTGAAGGCAAACACACTCATTTTGGTATGCATTTGAGTTGAATCTATTTTAGTATGACTGAGAACTGGTTTTCATTTTCACCTGTGAGATGAACTTGAAGGCTTGAAGGTTGTAGCATTAACTCCTGCAATGTGCCCTTGTCTTGTTCTTTTGGTTTGTCAGTGTATGTTGTTGATTAGGAAAGTTCAGAATCTAATTCTTACTTGACATGAATTTGCAGTTGGAGAAGTATGACCTTGCCTGGGATGTTGTCTGTTCAGGTCTTGAGCTTGATCCTTTAAGGTAACGTTAACTAATAGTCAAGTAAATAGATTGGTTGAGTCATTTCAGTTTTTTGGTTTGGCAACTTCGTCAGCCGTCAACCTCTTTATGGTTTGAATATTTTACTAAACTACTGTAAATTTCATTCCTGTAAACTGCAGCAATCCTCTTCTAAATCTGGAGAGATCAACATCTAGTACAACTGGGAGGAGAAACCTTGGAAAACGATTGCGGACTGATGACTTTGATTGCACTCTTTGTTTGAAGTTGTTATATGAACCTGTCACAACTCCTTGCGGGCATTCCTTTTGCCGCTCATGCCTGTTCCAATCAATGGACCGAAGTAGGTTTTCATGCCATAAGCACAAACCTGTATCTCCCCTGTTCTGCCTGATTTACTGCTTATTTACTCATTTCTCAGTCTTTTGCTTCCTTCTGTTTTTTAAATGCTGCTGGAGATTTTAGGTAACAGATGTCCGCTATGCAGAACAGTCCTGTTCATTAGTCCCAGAACATGTGCTATTAGGTGAGGATGAAATCTGATTTGAATAACTTTCTTTGCATTTGCAGACAAAATCCTTCTTCTGCTGCAGTTTCTTGGAGAGATAATTTGTCCCCTTAATAAGTTTTTTTATCTAGACTGTCCCATGCAATTATTTTTCTTTTTACCTCATAGAAAATCCTGTGAAGATAAAAGGATAAACAGCCAACATAGAAAAAAAGGGCAACATCATAATATTGCAGATTCAAATTCTTGTTTGCTCTGCAGAAGTTCTGCAACGTGTCTTTTTGGGTGTCCTGTTGCTTGTCACAGAGCTAGATTAACTACTATTTGGGTAATAGGTTTGAGGACTGCTGATTAAATTATTGGCTGAGAGCAGGAATGGATCTCAGGCTTTCTTCGATCTTCTTTTATTTTTGTGCTAGTTTTCTGTTTTTGCCCATTTTGAAAAAAAAAATGTTATTCTTCTTCTTCTTCTTCGTCTTTTATATATTTAATATATTCATTAGAATGCTTTCCTTTCTCCCTTGCTTTTTATAGTAATTCTGGATGCATATGCTCTATTTGTGGGAAGAGTGGTAATAAATGTGTGTGAACTTTTGTTTGCAGTGTGACATTGAACAATATTATTCAAAAGAACTTCCCAGAGGAATATGCTGAAAGGAGGTCTGAATATGAGAGTTTGACAAACCCTGGTGTAGATTTATTACCTCTTTTTGTCATGGATGTTATTTTGCCTTGTCAGAAGTTTCAACTGAATATATTTGAACCTCGTTACAGACTAATGGTAAGCTGAATTTTGTGGGATTTATTTGGCAAAACGAACTTTATACTAATGGAACATATTCAAATACCCTTTTACTTGTGTCTTAAATAGGTGAGGAGAATTATGGAAGGAAATCGCCGAATGGGAATGGTAGGATTTATTACCACTCCCTTCTTTAACTTCTTTTGTTTTCATTGGATCCTAGCTCCCACATAAGTAATTGTTTTGGTTGCTTTATCAACATTGTAGGTGATCATTGATTCTGCAACAGGTTCCATAGCTGATTATGGTTGCGAAGTGGAGATCACAGAGTATGTTATTTATTCATGTTTATCTATCAAAATCGTTTTTTTGCACATTTATTAAAATTTTAGTTTTAGTTACCAACTCTCTGCTTTTGTGGATGCAGTTGTGAGCCACTTCCAGATGGAAGATTTTTCCTGGAGGTGAAGCACTTTTTAAGTTTCCGTAACATATCTGAGTTCTCTGTCTATGCTTATTTAGTTGTTCATACCTTTTTGCTGGGCCAAACCTGAAATGCTCTGTTTTTTATGCTCACATTCTGATATTAGAGACACTTAGAATTGATTTATGCTTGATGAGAGGTGGTTTTGCCTTGAAAATGATTAGATTGTTTATTTGAGAAGGCACTTGAGCTATGATCTTAATTTGTGATTGTCGATGCCCTGGAGTAGGTATTCTTTGTACTTTCTCTGAATCTGAAAAACTTCAACAAAGAGAAATAGGTTGCTCAAGGGGGGGGAGATCGGGCTTCAAGAAATAGTGAATGGTCTTATCAATACACAAATGTATAACTCCCCAGGAATTTCAATTGCACTCATATTCATCACTGTAGGAATTGGGTTCAACCTTTCCCCAACCCCTTCTCATCAATGGACTCCTGACGTATACGAAGGATTGCGGTTTGTTCAGAAGTGGAGAAAAATGAAGTAGTTTCTAGATTTTACTTCTATCTAGTGAATGGACAAATGCCTCAGAATATTGATGCCTATCCAATTGCAACTGGAATTGTCTCCAGTCATGGCTGTCACCCTAATGCTCTAGGAAAGCCTGGATTAAGATTTATTATGAAAGATATCCTTTCTTTACTTTAATAAGCTATTATCTTTTACTTGGAATCTAGTTATTTTGAAAGAACATGATGATGGTCTATTAAATTCTTGTCTTTGTAAATGGTAGACATGCTTATGATTACAATGCTGAGCTAGTCTCCTAATAGAAAAGCAAAGGGGGAAAAAAAATCTGCTCCAGTGCTCCCTAACTTGTAGTTGTTTGCTGTAGCATATCGTCGTGTGAGGCTTACATCTGTCTTTATCTTCCATAATATGCTTTCTCTCCGTAGTCTTGTCCCCCAACCATCTAATCTGTAGAAACTTAATGTAGGTTGAAAGTCGCCGAAGATGTCGCATCATTCGAAACTGGGATCAGGATGGGTTAGTATAGTAAAAGAAACAATTTTGAATGATGGTTATTTGACATTTCTGGCATTCTGTTGCTTTATTTTGTCTATTAACTAGCTTTGTCCTTACTCTGTCGTTCATTTTGTGAAGGTACCGTGTTGCAGAAGTTGAATGGGTTCAAGATATATATCCACAAGAAGGAACAGTTGAAAGGGATGATGTAAGGCTACTATTACCTTGTAACATTGATCTGGCATATTGAGTGCCAATTTTGTTCTTTTTAACTAATTATGTCAATACTGCTTGTGAAAGATTGATTTTAATTGGCATAGTAACCCATCCAATTAGTTATACGCCTACACAACCCCCCCAAAAAAAAAAAAAAAAAAAAAGGTTAGATGCATAAGATTTACATGGTCACCAGCTACACATTAGAGAGGTAATATGCGATTAACACTTATCTGTGAAATTGAACCATCCAGGTGTGCCTTTACAGGATATCTGAAACTTTTTCAAGCTGTTGAAGAATAAATATGCTTTAACCTTTGGCGCTCCTTTAACTATTTCTATGGGATTGTTCCAAAATGAAACTATCCTGTCCTCCCTTTCTATCCTGTTGTCTTCTGGCCTTCCTCTTTTTCACCTCCATGTGCGTGTAATTAATAAAATGATAAGAATAACTTTTGATGTATGTACGTGGCCCATTTTCTACCTATTTTCCCATATGACATGTATGCTTTTTAATGGATGTCTTAGTATTTAATATTTGTGGTACATCAGGATTAATTTCTCCAAGGCTACAGTTACAGGAAATGATAAACAAAGCAGCAGCACATGCTAGACAGTGGATGAGGAGAGCACAAGAAGCTGCACAAGGAGGTAAGTTGCCAATGAAAAGATTGCATCTCCCTACTTTCTCCATGTTATTGGTTAAATTATCAATGGATCAATATGTTCCTGGATGTGGAATTGCCATCAGATGGAAAAGAAGAATATATTTAGATTATAATTGCAAGACTTCTGGAAGAATATATTTTAGATTATAATATGTTCACTACAGCTATATGTCTGAACACTACAAATATGCATGTCTTATTTAAGCAAATTTTCTGCAAGTGTAAATGAAGATTGTTCATAATATTTGCAAAACCTTGAAAAGGATCCTAAAGATTGTCAAAAGGATTCAGCTCAACCTTTATGTTTTCTGGTGAAAGGACTGAAGGATATTTTTGTATCCTTAGTTGCTCTGTACTTTGCTCTATTTTTTTTTTTTTTTGGTGCTGATCCTGACAAAAATTCTATGTACACAGAGAGAATACGGCTTGCAGAACTTTTTAAAGCAGAAGGGATGATGCCCTCAACACGAGATCCAGAGCGTTTCAGCTTTTGGGTATGCCGATCAGCTCAGATTCTCTGGTTGGTAGATTATATGCACTTTTACGTTAATTGATTTCTGGGTTTTGCTACAGCTTGCTACACTAAATAATCGAAGGCCATCAGAAAGGTTAGAGCTTCTGCGCATGAGAGATACAGCAGAGGTATCTGTCTTTCACTTCATTAACCATTAGAAGTTCCCCCTTGTTGCATTCCTTAATTGCTCTCACTTGGCAGATTGGACTAACCCATAATCCTTCCTTAAAATAGCTTCTGTTTATTCCTCTGCTGCATCTGTGAATGGCTGCGTACTAATTGTATTGGATGGCCTAGAGTTTTTTTGACTCCCTTCATTATTATTTTTCTTGCAGTATTGGTTAAACAAGACTTTCTCATATCATTTCAAAAGCCAATATATGAAATAAATAACGAGTAAAGATATTTTTTTGAAAGATTTGAGACATTATCTATCCTATGATCTAAGTGTTTAACAAGGCAACTTTTTCTAAGATTGATGTGAATGAGCAAAACATCAAGTAAGATATTACGGTTGCTTTGTTGTGGTTTATCATTCACAATTGCACTTGGTTCTACATGAAGTTTTGGTTGTATAATGAGTAAATTACACTTAATGGCATTTTAGTGGTTCGTGCTTCAAATTGACATTTTGTGTGTGGAATGAGTTAGTATGGGATTTGGTTGTTACTCAAGAGTTTAGGTCAAATATGGAAATTCTAACAAGTTTGAATTTTTAGACCAAAATTGATAATTTTTCCCTCTAAGGTAAATAAAATAAGCAAATATTTGGATGGCTAAATGGCAGTTGCTCTTGATGAAGCTACGGGTAATTTTATATGTAGGGTTGGACTTCCCCATCATACTTAATCAAGCATTGACCTGTAACAAAAGACCAATCTGCTCCAAAGGTACTTGCTGATTTAATCATCTTCCTGATTTTGCTGCAGAGATTGCGAAGGGGACTCATCTATATGAGGTTAGAGGATGAGAGATGTCGACTTCAATGAGTATGACAACAAAGTCTATTATTCAAAGTTCCGTTGGTAAATGATTTATGTATGTTTATAGGCATTTCGAAATTCTTTGATCCTTGTATAGAAATTATGGATCTCCCTGAATTAGGGAAAACGGGAATCTACAGTCTATTCTTTGGTTGACCTATAATTTTTCTCCTCAAAGAAGGTCAACTAAATTCATTGTAATAACCTTTTTTTTTTCAAAATTTTCAAAAACTTTCTCCTCTCTTGCCATTTGTTTCTTCTTTTTTTCACAAATGTTGGCAAGATACACATCACCCTTTAACCCCCAAAAAAAAAAAAAAAGGGCCCTGTCGGAGGTTCTGGAATTTGATTTTTCCATCTCTAGATAAAATGAGAGAACAGAAAAACGAGAAGGGACAGACATCAAATTGATACGGATGTCAGAACTCTGTTATTCACCTGTTAAATTTCGTGCCCACAAGACAACAGTTGAAGTAAGGAGGGGCTACTTGCTATATTCACTAAAAAATAAATGAAACAAGGAGCAAGCGGGTCGCTAGCTAGCCTGCGATTGGTATTGGGATGCTGAGCAATGTTTCGGGAGGAAGGAGTGAAATTGCAAGCTGAGCTTCAAGCTCTCAGGTGTAGTTCATAGGAGAAAAGATTCCGGATATGAATTTGTTGTTGAGAGTGGAAATTACCATGTTTGATTCTGTGCAAAAGCTAACGAACACACTGTTTTCTGGGGTTCGGCCAAGTTGTGAATACTAGTTTTAAGTAGTTTTTGGACGAATGCCTAATTTTTGGTGGAGATATTCATGGTTGATAAACAAAATTATTGCAGTGTCATTGTATCTGCCATCAAATATAACCCAAATTACGTTATATTTAAGATAGTAGAGGAGGGGTGTGATTTGAAAATCCAAATGGGAGACGGAAAATTGTACCCAAATCCTCTCATTCCTAAGGTGGAATTTAAGAAATATGATTTGGTTTTGGTTAGTTATTTTAACAACACTACTACCATTTTAGTTGACTTTGCATGGACATTAGTTTTTGCCCTTTTTCTTCTGCACGGCTTTTCAATTTTCTTGTCACATTGTTTTGTTGAGTTCATTAGCAGCCGTTCTTTGAGCTGTGTTACCAAATTGGTGCAGTAGAATCTTTGGTCTTCTTTTACGGCCAGCTTTAAGCTGTTCTGTGTTCACATCAAATTTCAACAGGCTCAGCGGTTCACAACAACATTCCATATTGTTTTCTTTGCTGTCAGACCTCACTAAATTAATAAACTCTAAGAAACAAGAATCTTTCTGCAGTTAATAAGTTGACAGCCGAACCTGATATGATTAAATGGTCAGTTATAGTGAATTACATCAAATTTGCATTAAAGTTATCATTAGGGGTTGGAAAAGGGCATTCTTCTATCTAATCAGCCATTAGGAACTTGGCTATTTAACAATCATTTTTAATGCCTTACTAATTGCACAAACTAATCCTATAATGAAGCAAGTCCTCTGTGAAAGTCAACCGCCAAATCAATCATCCATCCCAGTTCGGCAGTTCCCAGCTGGATACGCGGTTTAGAGTCTTTAGACTACTAGTTAGTTACTACATTAAATTTATGACAAGAGGGGGAAAAAAGTAAAGTGTAAACTGGCGCCTAAAACACAGCTTACTGATTTCTTTGATGCCCTCAATCATCGACCCAAATATTATTCTAGTTTCTCCCCAGAGAAAAAGTCTTCAATCCTCATCATATCTGTTTGTCAAGAATTCACTCTTAAAAAAAAAATGAACATGAATGCACGTCCTTCCCGTTACATGCATCCAACCAGCAAGTTCCTCTTAATGTTTCTGTTTGGCAAATTCTCCTATGTACCAATGCCTTCTCCAAGTCCTACCCCACAAAAACATAATTACTTAGACCCCATTTGATAACGTTATTCAACACTTAAATTTAATGGGTTCAAATCTTAATAAATTTAGACGAGTTTGATAACTAAAAATAAAACATGTGAATTAATTAAGTGGCATTGAATTTTCTAGGCAAAATTTGCTTCCAAAAATAAGTGATAAGTTATTTACTTATGACTCAATGTGATATACTTTAAATGTATTAGATTTAATACTTAACAATTCAACTACTCAATAGATTTACACTTCAGATTTCGGATTTCAATTTTTAGACAAATGGGACTTTACTTTTAGGCCCATTTTCACAAACACTTAATTCTTTCTCATTTCTTTTTTCTCCTTGAAAATTGTAAAACATCTTTGTTGCATTACCATGCGTAGCCTAATCCACCAAAAACCATCACCTTAATCACCACCATCTGCTTAGCACCCTCATTACCTCCAGCGGCGAAAGCAATGGGAGGACTACTTGCAGCAAGTTATGGAAGATCAAGAGCTCATGGCCCTCTCTTCCTGGTGGTTGCCAATCTCATTTGTCTTCTTTTTGCCTTGAACAGAAGTTTCTGTTTGGCAAAGGCAGATTCTATCTCCTCTTCTTCCACGTTCACTCCTGCTGATAGTTATCTCTTCAATTGTGGATCACCTTCAAGCACTTTACTTGATGATGGCAGAACTTTCAAGTCTGATCCTCAGTCTGCCTCTTATTTATCCACTGATGAAAATATTCTAACTTCCATTAAGTCTTTGCCCAACAATGTTGCTTCCTTTTCACCTTCTTCATCTCTTCCTTTGTATCTTACTGCAAGGATTTTCCACCATGAATCGATATACAGATTTCTCATCTTTCGTCCAGGCCGCCATTGGGTACGTCTGTACTTTTACCCTCTACCACACCCTTCTTATAATCTAAGTAGTGCTACGTTTAGTGTTAGCACTGACAGTACTGTTCTCCTACATGACTTCTCCATTAAGGACAGTAATAAATTGGTATTCAAAGAGTATCTCGTCAATGTTTCTTCTGATGCATTCACTCTCAGATTCTCACCGATGAAGAATTCTGTTGCATTCATCAATGCTATTGAGCTTGTTTCAGCACCAGACAACCTCATTTCTGATACAGCCTCCTCAATTTCTCCTGCTGGTGATTTCAACGGGTTGTCTAAGTATGCACTTGAAGTGTCTTACAGGCTGAATATAGGGGGGGCAATTGTGACTCCCAAAAATGACACATTGTGGAGGACATGGCAGCCTGATAGCCAATTCATGGAATTTCCACAAGGTGCTAAAAGCGTATCTGTAAGTCCAGACACGATAAAGTATCCAGATGGTGGTGCCACCCCTTTGATTGCTCCAAATTGGGTCTATGCAACAGCTGATCAGATGGCAGATTCGGGTGTGGGTGAGTCAAACTTCAACCTGACATGGGAGATGAATGTTGATCCAAGTTTTTCTTACTTGATCAGAATGCACTTTTGTGACATTGTGAGCAAGGTTCTAAATGAGCTCTACTTCAATGTGTATGTGAATGAATTGATAGGTGTATCAAGTCTTGATCTTTCAACCATTAATTCAGACCTTGCTGTCCCATATTACAAGGATTTTGTAGTCAATGCCTCAGCGATTTCAAATAGTAGCATAGTTGTTCAGGTTGGTCCTATTTTAAATGATCAATCAAGCTCCCCTAATGCTATCCTCAATGGCTTGGAGATCATGAAGCTTAGCAACTTAGCTGGAAGTTTAGATGGGTTGTTTTCTTCAGCTGGTAATCCAAGTTCAGGACGCAATAAAACGCAAATTGCTGCCGCTATTGGTTTAGCAATGGGGATAATGGCTCTAGTGTTGCTTGTAATAAGTATCATAAGGATACAAAGAAGACCCAAGGGTTGGAGAAAGCAAAATACCTTCGCATCATGGCTCCCTCTCAATGCAAGTTACTGCAGTTTCTTGTCAAGTAAGACCAAAAGTAGTAATTTCTCAAGTATTGTCTCGCCAGGACTCGGTCTTGGAAGGTACTTTACTTTTAATGAAATAAGGGAAGCAACAAAGAATTTTGATGAAAAAGCAGTAATTGGAGTTGGAGGTTTTGGCAAAGTGTACCTTGGGGTGTTGGCAGATGGAACCAAACTTGCCATAAAAAGAGGCAATCCATCCTCGTCTCAAGGCATAAATGAATTTCAAACTGAAATTCAAATGCTTTCCAGGCTCAGACATCGCCATCTTGTGTCCTTGATTGGTTACTGTGATGAACAATCAGAGATGATCCTGGTCTATGAGTACATGGCCAATGGTCCATTTCGCGACCACATTTATGGCTCAAATTTGGAGCCATTATCATGGAGGCAACGCCTTGAGATTTGCATCGGTGCAGCTCGTGGATTGCATTATCTTCACACAGGTGCAACTCAAGGGATAATTCACCGTGACGTTAAAACCACAAACATTCTCCTGGATGACAATTTTGTTGCGAAAGTTTCTGATTTTGGCCTGTCCAAAGCTGGACCTTCATTGGAACAAACACACGTTAGCACAGCAGTTAAAGGTAGTTTTGGTTATCTTGATCCTGAGTACTTCAGAAGGCAACAGCTCACTGAAAAATCGGATGTCTACTCCTTTGGTGTGGTCCTCTTCGAGGTGATATGTGCAAGACCTGCTCTTGATCCTGCATTGCCAAGGGAACAGGTCAATTTGGCCGAGTGGGCAATGCAACAGCATAGGAAGGGCTCGCTCGAGAAGATCATTGATCCTTCTATTGCCAGCACAATTAGTCTTGACTCCCTAAGAAAATATGTTGAAGCTGCAGAGAAATGTTTGTCAGAATATGGAGTTGACAGGCCTTCAATGGGGGATGTGTTATGGAACTTAGAATATGCTTTACAACTTCAGGAGGCATCTTCAATTCCTGATCCTTCAGAAAAGAAAAATCCAAAATCAACTAGCTTGGAAGGGCCAAGCGACAAAGGGGTGATGCTGATTGACATGACTGAAGATTCTGGAGTAGTGGTTGCTTCTCCCATGTTTGCTGACAATTTTCATGGAAGGTAAAAAGGAGTTAATTGAAGAATTGACAGTTCACTGATTTTGGCTGCGAAGGGAAGGGGGCAGTCATCGCAACTGAGATCGCTGCCATCATTTTATTCGTACTACGTTCTGAGTTCTCGTTTATCCCTATTGATTTCTTCTAGAAACTATTTCTGATGGTTTTGCCAATTTTCTTATCACGTTGACTGTTGATTGACAGCAGACATAATCTTCTTTTGCTTGATCAGTTTCTTACAGAGACAGTTGTTGCAGATTCATGCATTTATTTTGTTTACCCCATGCAAGCTAAGCTTGTTTGTTTTGGCATGACGTCTTTGTAGTATGTCTATCAGATGACACGTAATTTTCGCATAAGCAAACCTTTATGAAAGCATTAGATCAGCATATATTCAGAACTACCTGCTATGTTAGGCTAACAAAATATTCTCATGGAACATTACTTGCATCTCCAAATCTTTTTTGCACTTTGTAATAGAAAGATCCATAGACGGGTCTTCTTCTACTGACACTGTAATATGCAACTCCAGTGAACTCCCCAAATACTACGAGTTTTTCAGCTGGCATGTCTCACAGAAAGTCGAGCAACGTTTTCATTTCTCATAAATTATAGAAAGTCAAGGTGGCTATGATAAAAGTCAATATAACTCAAAAATTGTTCATTTCCAATACAAACATACAACAAAAACCTGAAACTCATATTAAATTTCAATACAACTTGGAGCCACTATAGTGAATTCTCTTGTCCAAGCAAGGTCATAGATAGCTCCAAAAAGGCCAACTATAAAAAAGGATGAGCAATGTGCATAAAAAGAGAACCCTACAAATGTACAGAACATTTAGAAGACAGCCAGCCAGGCATAAATACAGCAGAAGTTTAGGCTACTGTCTCTTCTTCAAATGCACTACGAGGCCTCAAGCAGCACAACAAAAATGGCACAAAACTCCAAGAAGAGTATCTGCGGCCCGCTCACTCTCTGGAGATCGAGTAGATACTTCTCATCACGAACTTTATAAAGCTGTCAAAATTTCCATGCAGATCCAGATCAGCAAACTAAAGATAGGAAAATCTCATGCAAAGCTTTCTATCTTGTTTTTTCAATTCCATGGGAAGCTAACTAGACATTATAATTTAACCCAAAAGCATTCCAACTTAAAATGGGGACCAGATGTCACATGCAGAAGTTTACCCAATTTGATGCAATACAACTATCACCAATTGTTTCTAATATAATTCTCTTCCACAAAAAACCGAGTACTACTTCACATTACATATGTTTTAATGCCACTAGGTTGCATTAAAAGCCTTAATTCTTGGATTGGCAGGGAATGGGAATAAGAACCATCTGTAAACAACTAAAACCATAGAAGTCCTCAAGAGACTTTCAACACCCAGGTGAAAGATGAAAGGTGGGATATTGAGGAGACTGCTCTGCATAGCTTGTATGCTTGATCAGCATGATGAAAACACTGTTGTGCTAACAAGATGTTGGAAGAGATAATCTTGATCATATTTATGTTCCTCAGACTCAAATCACGGAGTCCCATGGACATGGGTACTCTAATTCAAAATGAAGAGCCCCAAACAGGCATATACTTAAAACACATTTCAAACTGAAGCTTGCATTTATGATTAAGAATGAAAATGAATTGCTCAAAAGACATGGACTGCAGTTGTGACAATAAATTCGAAAATTGGAAAGCAATAGTTGCAGGCCGGGAAGAAAGGAAAAGCAGAAAACTAACATTGTCCCCTTTAATCTGTATATGTGAATGTAGAGGCTTTAAACTGAAACAAATAAAAACAGCCCACTATTCTTGAAAATTTGAAACTGTATCAGAAATCTTAAATGGTTCTAAATAAAAGAGTCAAAAAAGTATAATGGTAGATGAAACTTGGTAAATAGGCATTCAAATAAAGCAAATTTTGAGGAAAGTGCCGGACTATTCATTCTTTTGATAAGTGGGAGACTTAAAAAGGATACAGGTTCAGCCCTAGACAAACTCTATCTGTAACAGAACTCTCTTTATTCATTTTTGCCAAATATATATGATCTCTTCCACAGATTATAGCAGCCTAATACCTCCTCCCCAGATTCCAGAAGCTCTCTAGCTTCCCCTATACCTTCATAACGTTCATTAAACTTATTTCCAGCCAACCTTCAGAAATTCAACTCAAGACATCCAGAAAAGTAACCACAAAAATGACAAAGACCCCAACACTGTTACCCCCACCTATCGGCTACAACCTCCAATCAACCTCTTACCCCGCTGCCGTCCTTTCAACTAATCACTCCGTCTATGTTTCTTTGCCATAACCCATTGTCCCATCTACCAAGCATCCTCTTCAGTGACCATTATCCAACTTTTTCCACTAAAACAACCAGCTGACAGAACTTCCCTCATAACCGCCTGCTAACAAAATCTCATTTCTTGCAAATCCACACCTTTCCATTTTATTGCCTCCCGCCCCCAAAAAAAAAATAAATAAATAAACTTTCCATCCAATTCCGTTCGAAACCCACAAAGCCACATATAAAGGAGATGAGAAAAACTGATTCTTTACTCTCTGGCAAACTAGTTGGCTGTTGTGGGGGTGTTTATTGGTGAAGAATTTTTGCTCATTTTGCTCTTTTGGCCATTTCTCATTTCATGGTTAATAGCAACAGTTCAATATTTCAATTCTTAACTGTGGCTCAAAACATACGTAGAAAACATAAATAGCAAGGGAGCTCATAGTACTTTTTCAGATAAAAACAAAAGGGAAGAGTACAGGCTTTTGCAATTAGTGGTAAGCCATGGATGTTAACCCCCAGGTTTTCAAAGTTTTAGGGGGTGAGGCATAAGGAAGCAGTATGAAATGAGTACGAAATTTCATTGCATCATAGGAGCTAAATAACATGTTGGAAAATTTTTCTTCCTCCATTGCGGCTTTCCACTGCAAAGGAATCACAAACTGGAAGAGAAAGGCAGTTTGAGTATCATTGGACCATGATAACATGTGGAATATGTAATTCACAAAGTTCACTTCATCTTCCATCACTAAGTGAATGTAGTATCAAGGTCACAGAACTTAAATCTTGGTTACTTGTCATGCATAGGGAGAGCTCTCCAGGCAAGTAAATACATAACAGAAAGAAATTAATAGGGAGAGAGCTAATGCCTGCATCTCAAACTTCAGAACAGCTTGGGGCTGTAAAGTATTTGCATTGGCTTCATTAGCATGGTAAATGTGGTCATTGATGTGATTGGTAGCCAGACTTTCATTGTCCCAAAAAGCATGATTCCAGAGACACTTCATGTTATAGTGCCCAATCTTTTTCCATCTAACCTTCAGTTCTTGAAGAGCTCCAAGAACCTGAGTCATTAAAACCCTCGGCTGTGCAGACGTCTGTACAGAAATCAGAAAAACTAACAAATTGTACAAGCAAATATCCAGACAGCCATAGATGAAAGTGATAACATCATTATTATTTAAATGGTTAGCATTAGACAAGCAGAAATCAGAAGTTTGCTGGGAAAAAAAAATGATGAAGAAAAACAACGAATAAGTAATCTGTACAGAATATTCATTAATTTGGTATGACTTCTGACTTACGCAAGAGCACCAAAGCCTTTACCTGAAGCCCAACAAGCCAATTTTTCTCTCTACCCATATGGGGAAAGCCATGCCCAATGGACAATTGCATATCAAGCTCGGGAAAAATTCCTGGGGAACAAGCCTCCTGGAGATTTATACAAGAAGAAATCAAGGATGGGTCTTTAAGAGCCAGCTTTAAATATAAAAAGCAAAAGATGAAAATTCAAACATAAAGAAGACAGACCAGATCAACAGCATTGATAAAATATCAGGAAATATCATTCTCACTTTTTCCATTGACAAAAGAAACAAATATATACTTCTAAGGTGAAGAGCATAAATAAATATTATATGTATTTCCTAAAAAATAATGTTACTAACCCCTCTGCAAAGTAATGCACATCTTTACATCTCTATAGAGGCTAGGAAGGCAGATCATATATCCTTTCCCCTCGTAAATTATTGACAATAGCTTGTCAAAAAGGAAGGAAAATCCTAAATATCTCCCAAATCAATTTTCAGGAGACAAGCTATATGTTCCTGAGGAAGGTTCAAAACCCATCATAGACAGTTACCTACAGTTGAGATCTAATTCAACTTATTGTAAATGTATTAATAGAAATAAAAGGGTTGATATGACTTGACAAGATTAGCATACCATTGACTCCTGAAATTCAGCTCCCAGATAGCCACTTGAAACAAGAGACCGGTTATCAAAAAGTAGGTAGTAAGCAACAGTGGCCTAAAAGAAACCAAATGCAAGTTACACACGCAAACATTCAAATCAAATCATAGCAGGTGAATGTAAAATTAGGTTTACATCATTTTGTATTCTGTTCTGAAGAGATTCAAGCAGCTGGGTCCTGTCAAATCCCATCCTCAGAACTTGCTGGATGGTATCCTCATCAAGCTGTAAATGGTTAAAACATAAGACAAAACAAAGAAAAAAGAGAGCAAGTAACAAATGTAACCATCTAGTTGAAGATAAGTTAATAGGAACTTGGAAAATCAAATCCAGTTTTGAGTTTTGACAGAGATGGGAGAACAAAAGAATAGTGGAACTGGAATTGATCTAACATCAAAATCTAGGTTCATGCAGAAACACAGGGCTAAATTAGCAAAAATATCTGATGTTCGACACAAAAAGGCTCATTAAAAGAAGGTAAAAGAAAATAATAACAATATTAATTTGGTAATTCAAAATGAAGAAGAACTTGAAAGCCAAAGACAGAAATTACAGATTCTAAACCCATAGGTTTGTAAACTGAGATAGTATTCTTCTCCTCCAAAAAACCAAACCACATAGGATAGCAAATAAAGCAAGGAGCACACGCAGCTAAGAAAAGGAAACAAGAATTCTAAAATAACTCACAACTTGCATTGCTAGACAATGAACAATAACTCATTAATAGTACCCTATAATGTCATGATGCACCAAGTCCTCTCTTAGTTGCAGGAGCACTGTTCTTCAGCCTAACAAGCTTTCCAATGCACACCTTTTTTTTTTGGCTATTTCCAATAGAAAACACACAGAACTAATGCTTCAGAATAATCTCCAAAACTATGAATATCTCTTAGCTTGCCAAACAAAATAAACGTCTGTTTCTTCATAATATATGGCAGGAACCTGTTCATCCTTAAGTTTCTTCCTCCCAGAAAATTGCAAGACTATCAAGTTTGCTATTTCTAGGTACACTAATCTCTGAGGATTGTCAAGCATCAAAAGTAGGCTTGCATCAAGCATTACGAAAGTTTTATTAAGAGGTCAACAAAAAGTATTAGCCTTTGGCATTCATATTTTAATAACTATGGTACTCTTTCGCATGATAACTTGAAAGCACTGCTTTTCCTATGAACTTTTAAAGATGCCCCATCAACAAAACATCTGCACCTGGATAAACATTAACAAAAGAGACTCCTAAACAAGTATGGTGTTTTCCCATCAATCAACCTAGAATTGTATCACACATTCTAGTATAGTATTGCTCTTTTGGTTGATTCCTTGTATCTCTAACAATCAAATTGCTGATTCATAATTCACCAATTTCACAAGCTACTGACTTTGGTAGTAGATCAATCTCTATTCAGTTCCACTGCATGTAAAGCCACCATGTTCTTCAGCCCTATTACCAATTCGTGTCAGCAGAAGTGCAAAACGGTCTAGCCAAAACCTAAATCACTATTGAAATATAGGTTTTGAGAGCACATATTGTATAAGAAGATATCAAAGCAGTGACATCCATTAATCATTTAACAAGAACAATAATAGAAAGCTCAAGCTATGAGTTTAGACAGTCCAAACACTAATATAAATATAGTTAAAGTAGAAAGTCATTTTATCCCAAAAACTAAATCCAAAAGGAAAGTAAATGATACTAGGATCTTACAGCTAACTAATAAAAGAAAATAAGTAAAAGCTATATCCAAATCAAACTTGCGTGCTGCTACGATACACCAAGAACTGTAACTTCAGAAGAGTAGCCTATGAACATTCACTCCTCCGTATTTTTGCATGGGAAAGTAATATAGACATGTGATCACTAATAGTACATAGTACATATCATCTTATCTTGTCAAAAATAACACCATAGCTGCACCAATATAACTCCAGCCAATGCAAAATTAAGGCAGATATACCTATGCCTTGGTAATATCTACTACTTATTCACAGGGTAAAGCTTGAACATATGCAATTGCATGCAATGTGTTAAAAACTATTAAAACTAGGTAAAGTTTTATGTAGCCCATCAATATTGTTGCTTTACCAATTAAAAGTCCATCTTCAACTTTTTAAAAAAACCAATAGAGATGGTGGCATTCATTCAAAGAAATCTTAGGACTGGTTACTCCAAATAGCTTTATGCCATAAATAAAGGTAAGATTTTGTCATTCCACAAATATGGCAAAGTTACTTCATATCATCTCTAGTAGTCGGTCAAAATAACAAATAGAACAGCATGCATGCCTTTTTTAAATGCTGCCTTGCATCAGGTGAAGGAACAGCTAAATAACGAGGAAGATGAACTTTGAACCAATGGTGTTGACGAATCTCAGGAATTGTTATTCGCTTCATAGGGTCAACCACCAGCATCCTCGGGATCAAATCCCTAGCTCCAGGTGATAGATGACTGGGAAGAGTATATATCCCACCCTAAAAGACAGCATTGTCAACCCAACCATCAATCATCCACTTAGATTATCAAATATAATATGAGAGATCATAACTAATTAGATGTATTTACCTTGATTTTCTTGAAAAGATTTGGAATATTTTCATCATCAAAAAGGAAGTGTACCACAAAGAAGAGCATACAGGATTACACCACAACTCCAAACATCTACCTCGGGACCAGCATAAAGTTTGCCAGAGACAACCTATAGTTAAGTATATAAACAGACAGCATTGAGTTTCTAACCTCTGACACAGACAGGAAACTAACATTATAATTAAAAAAAAAATCTTAGCTCAGGAACGGTGATCATTGTAAACCTCTGGAGCAGCATAGTTTGGGCTACCGCAACTTGTCTTGAGAAAATGGCCATCTCGCATTATATTGCTCAATCCAAAATCAGCTATTTTCACATTTCCTCTAGAATCCAACAGTAGATTTTCAGGCTTAAGGTCCCGGTGGACCACCATGTTTTTATGGCAATACTCCACACCAGAAATAATCTGTTTTGGAGGAAATAACCAGAGTGAAAGTGATGTTAACCAGCAGGCAAATAATCAGCAAAACCAAAATGCTACATGCAATGGTAAAAAGCAATCTACCTGCTGAAAGAAATGACGAGCTTCATCCTCCTGTAATCTGCCCTTCTCTACAATATAGTCGAAAAGCTCTCCGGACTTCACATACTCCATCACCACGTATATATCTGCTGGTGTCTCTATCACCTCATAAAGTCGTATGATATGTGGATGCACAAATAGTCTGCAAATTTTAATTTCCCTTCTCACTGCAGCATATTAGATGCATTTAAAACACGGAAAACACATTTCCAACAACCACAAGAGCACAGCAGAAACTGAAGATATCCCAGAAAGAAACAAATGTGCGAATTAAAGTCCAAAATCAAAACCAACAAAATGCAACGCTAAGATTAATCCAAACATGTATTGGTACCCTTTTCCTCCATGTCGGGAGTCTTCATTTTGCGACGGTTAAGAATTTTCACAGCCACTTTATACCCAGTGAGCACATGTTCAGCAATTTTGACCTTCCCAAATGAACCATGGCCAAGGGTTTTCCCAAGCCTATAGTTCCTTAGTAGCGCATCAGCCATATTACCACCTCTTCCATCCATCTGTCTGCACAGAAATTAAAAAAAAAAAATTCAACCTTGACCTTTTCCAAACCAAGATAACCAATCAAAGTGCAAAAAACATGGATGTTTTACACAAAAACCCATATACCGAATTTATTTGGAAACCAGCTTAGCAGTACAACAACAAATTGTATTTAATTTTAAAATGAAATAACAATGCGAAAGAATCAGAGAATTAATTTTTAGCTGAAGATCTCCTCACACAAGCTTGCTATATTTGTAAACCATAAATTGGTACTTACAAGAATTGTAGAATTACTTCAACAAACAAACAAACAAACAAACAAACAAAACTAAAATCGAAAATAGCCATTTCTACAATGCATGAAAGTGATATACGGGAAAGCAATTGAATCACATATTCAGATAAACTGAATAAATCAGCTAAATTAATCACATGATCCCCTTGATTTTCCCAAAAAAGAATTAACTTTCCACTAGGCTAAGTAACAGTTAACGAAGAAATCCACTAAATTTGACACACACTAATTACTATACCCTAACTCTTCATAAAGTGAGCATTAATTACCGTAGAGCAGATTAATCAAGAGAATTCATCATTTCAGAAAATAATCACCATTTCCCGACAAATAATAAGCACAGAATCAAATAATTAAACCAACAACTGATGAAATAATTAAAACTTCAGTAACATCAAAATTCAGGTTACCAGAGAAAGTCGAGTGCAATTCACAAGGTCTCCAATTCTGCAAGCGAAATCAGAGAGAGAGAGAGAGGGGTATAACAGATTGACAAAGACGGAATTAAGAAACCGAGAAAATTAAAAAAGAAATAAGACTAGAACAAAAAAACTGAAATAAAATAAGAAAAAAGAAGGGATTTGGGGAAATTGGGGATTTCTGGGAAGGGTAGAGTCAGATTTCAGTGAGTCTGACTCAGCATTACGTTTTCGGATATGAGCACGTTTTTTTTTTTTTTTTGGTTTTACCCGTTCATAACAATGGGGTGCAAATATGTGGTCCAGTCCAGTTGGCCCAGTTCCTATAGATGGGCCAGCTTGTAGCTCACTAACCAAACAGTTCGTCTTTGGATGACATATTTTGTTACCCAAGGCCACTCTAAATTTTGATTAAAGAAAGGATTAATCTTTCCCATATTGACAAGACAACTAATTCGAACTTGAATTTGAAATTCAAATTTAACATATGTATCATTCATCCGATCTGAAAGTGTATACACTGACAGTGTATATAAGATTTAGACCCCTTTTGATAACACAATTCAGCACTTAAACTTAATGGATTGATCTTACTGCGTTGGTCGTTTGATAGAAAATAGAATATCGAATGAATTAAGTGGCATTTGAATTTTCTAGGCAAAACTTGATCCCAAAATAAGTGATAAGCTATTCACTTATCACTGAACATAATATACATTCAAATGTATTAGATTTATTTGAACAATTCAATCACTTAATGTATTCGGACTTGATTTGATTTGATTTTTTGACTTAGTTTTATCAAGCACCCTTACTCTTAAAGAAATGGGATTAAATTTTGAGTTAATCTTATATACTTGAAGGTATATATATTATCGCAGTTAGATGTATGACACATATGCAAAATTTGGATTTTAAATTCAAATTCAAGTTATGTGTTACACATCCAACAGTGATAGTGTATACATTGTCAGTTTATATAAGATTAACTCTTAAATTTTAGGATTAACATTTTATACAATGATAAACTTAAACTGTAGTGATTTTTTTGCACTAACAGGTTTGGATGTCCACTATATGTGCATGATTTGAATTTTAATTTTTAATTCATATTAGGTGGTATGATCTAAATCTACTAATGTAAAAAAGTTATGCACTAACAGTGTATAAAAAAATTATCCTAATTTTATACACTAAGTGTAGAGATCTTTTAGACAAATAGATTTAAATGAATGCAACATTATTACTATTCAAATTTTCAATTTACTTTTTATCTTTGCGCCATACATGTACACCCAATAGTGTAAAAAAATATTTACACCAATAGTGTATACAACATTATTTAAAGGAATATGTAATTATATTTCCACATTCTCCTCTTTGACTAATTAAAATTTCAATTAAAATATTTAATCACACTTTTCTATTATCTTCCTTTATAGCCCTGAAAATTAATAGAATATAAGTACACCTTAAACATTCTGAATAGACAATATACTATATTTTCTTAGAACAACTAACCTATGTATAAACTACAGATAATTTGATTTATTCTTTTTTTGGTCCTGAATATGATGGAAAAACTTTTCCCTGTCATAGCATTAAAAAGTTTCCACTTTGTTATTAACCTTTAGATGTGAATGCCGTATTGAAAAAAGACATTTTCAATGGTTTTCCTACAGAGAATCACCCCAAAAAAGAAAAGGGATTATGATACTAGTTATCAGTATCAAAATTTCTAGTGACAATACAGTTTTATTAAATCTCTCTATCAACAGGGGAGGGAAAAAGATCAAAGCTGAATTTTATGAGTTTTAGAGCATCCATAGCATTGCCTTCTTTTTACATGGCTAATTAGCATAAAATAATAAAATTTTTTGGTTTGCACAATAGTAGTTGGGCTACTAGATGTTGGGAAAGTCTGGACATGAACCTCCCATATATCATTGCTGTTTTTCATCACCGCGTTGTTTGCATTGGTGTAGCTAATTTTCTACATGACCTTTATTAGTGATACTTATTTCTTTCTTTTTTCTTTTTTCTTTGTTTTTGAATTTTTGTTTAGATTGCTTTATTTGTCAAAGCCTTAATCAACTCAAGCTCCGCAAGATACAAGTTGACAGAAGCAATTGGTGCTAGGAAATTGACTTAATTTCTTTTAGACAAGTTTCTTACTTTGTGTGTGAAATAATTAGTTTCCTAGTTGGTTTAGTTACTTGGAGTAGTAGTCAATGAATTTCCTATTTGTATGAGTTTAGGAATTAGAAGTTATTTCCTATTCTGTACAGAATTAGAAACTAGCAGTTATTTCTTGTTATTACTTGGGTATTGGCCAAATAATATGGTCTATAAATAGGTAGGGTTTGGTATACTACAAAAGGACACACAAGGAACACACAGGGGTCGACATGTAACCTTATACATGGGGTGAGAGGGGGTTCTTGAGAGCTGAGAGAAATTATACAAGAGATTGGGTTTCGATTTCAATTGTATTCTTGTATGGGGTTTTTCTCTCATAATAAAAAACGGATTTTCTCTTTGTGAATGTAGATTCAATGGTGGAGTCAAACCACATTAAATCTTGTGTCGCATGTATTTCATACTTGTGGCTTATTTGTCATTAAATTATTGTGTTCTTGATTTCTCAATAGCTATTAATTCCGTGTCCGGATCCCAACAATTGGAGATCTTAAAGCTTGGTAAATTAAGATCGAATCAATTAGTAAAAGCTGCTTTAAAAATGCCAGAAAGTTTTAAAGAAGCAATATGAAGGGAAAAAGAGTAGAGAGGCAAAATGAGGGGAAGATGAATATTGTGATAGAGAAGAACTTGTAAATGATAGCTCGATAGTTATTAAATGACCTTTTGTAGTTTTTGAATTTGGCACATTTGTTGTAAAGATGGTAAAGGGTATGGCCTTCTAAGTATGTTTCTTGACTTAATTTTCAGGAGTTTTTTGTTTTCCTTTTGTTTAATTCATATCCTACAAGCATATAAGAATCACTTTTGCTTCTATTGTTCATCCCTTTTTATGTCCATAGCTTTTTCGTCTCTAGGGTATTGCTGTCCTTTAAATTTGTCTCATGTTTCCTTCAAGCGTGGTGTCCTGCTACTATGTGTTGTGTTGTTCTATGGAATTACGCTTTTGCCCTTTTGTATCTCACTCCACACGCTTCCGTTTTCTACTTGGGCCAGAATGTGCACGTTAGTTGTGTGTGCCTTCTTTTTTATTTTGCCTTTGCATGTACTCTAGCCTCTTTTTTATCTACTGTGCATTGGAAATGGAACTGAAGCCACTGTCGATGGTGAAAATGTCAAGATACCAAATAATCTTCTCATAAAATGTACAGATGAAGAAGATTCAATTGCAGCACTGATAGCCTCTGTATTTCCCAACCTCCAAGCCTTTGCTGATACTGATTTCTCGCTGGTGAATAGAGTTATACTCACAACAAAAATGAATTTTTTGATGATCTAAACTAACAACTCATAACCAAATTCCCTGGAGAGCCTCACAAATACATCAGTAGAGACAAAACAGTTAGCACTGCAGAACAAGCTATCTTTGAAGATTTCGTGAATTCTCTTACTCCCAATGGCTTTCCTTCACACAAACTGATCATCAAAGAAAACTCCCCTATTATACTTCTGAGAAACGTTGACCCAATAGAAGGCCTATGCAATGGGACAAGACTCATATGCAGATTATTAAGCTCAAACATCATTGATGCAGTTATAAGTTGTGGAGAATTTTCAGGAAAGCAAGTTTTTCTTCACAGAATATCTTTTCATATAGAGAACGATCCAGATTGTCCAATATCCTTTGAAAGAATCCAATTCCCTGTTCAGTTATGCTTTGCTATGACAATAAACAAGGCTCAAGGATAAACTTTAGACTATGTTGGAATATATATATATTCGTGAGCTTGTGTTTTCTCATGGACAATTATATGTAGCAATTTCTTGAGTAAAAAATAGTAACTGCATCAAAATTCTTATAAAACTACCATTTCTTCAAATTCAATTACATGAACATACTACGAATATAGGGTTAGGGTTTAGGGTTTTTAGGGTTTAGGGTTTAGGGTTTAGGGTTTGAGTCCCGGGGTTAACGCGTTCGGGAGGAATGGGCCTCTCCTCTCGGGCCCCACGAGGATTAGTCGGGCCAAAGGCCCGGACACCCCCTGGGTCAGAAAAAAAAAAAAAAGTATACTGAGGTTTTAGAATTAGCTAATACATAGTGTGTAAACTACACTTCTGAATATCGACAATTGCATATGCATTTCGCATATGCTCTCATTTAATTCTAGATGTGATTTCTAGCATTTTCCTAAATGTACTCTTTTACTTAAAGTCTCAGCTTCTTTATTACATTTGCATATGCATTTCACATACGTTCTCACTTAATTCTACATGTGATTTCTAGGATTCTCCTATCGTACTCTTTTACTTAAAATCTCAGTTTCTGTATTACTAATTTTACTTTCCATCTTTATATAATTTCATTGCTTACTCTGAACTGTTTCTCCAATTTCTAAGATGTAGCTCAAACATGGAACAAAACATCATCATGCTTCAAGACATGGTCATTGGAATGAAAAATTGGACAATGAAGATCCAAGTGATCGAGAAATAGAAAACTCTTCTGTCAAAAGTTGGTAACAAATACCAAAAGCTCATTTTGCTTGATGAACAAGTACACATCATACCTTTTAAAAAATCCACCCTTGACATATGATATCTTTACAAGAAAAAAATATTAACACACTAAATTCTTTTAACTGTTTGCATAAACAGGGGGATCGAGTTGAAGCATTGATATGTAACAGTGATATCCACTACTTTAAACATCACTTCCAGCTATATAAGCTATATCCAATGCAAAAATACAGCCTAATTCATCTAGCACTACTTTACTGAAGAGTCACACTTGGATAATAGACAACTCTACTGTTGTTTAGCCAATCGATGAAACACAGCCCCCACTCATTCCATAGATATTCGGTTTCAAACCATTCACTAAATTTCACCAGCGCATTGATGATAACTCTGATATTGGTATAAATGCATATGTTATTACAGTACAGATATAACTATCACATGCACTTGATTGAATTTGGTTTGTAAACACTTTACAGATGTCCTGGGCTTGGTGATTGAAGTATGCAGAGAGAGCAGAAAGGACCGACTGCCACTCGAAACATTATCATTGTTGATCAAAGGTAAATTTAATCTTTTATTTCATATATGTTCTATAGTACACAGTATCAACTGCACAGACTGATAAAATGAAATACAGTTCAATGCCTATCATCCTTACATTGTGAGGAGATCATGAGAAGGATGAAGGGCATATAATAGCAGAAATGATTCATACTCATCCAGTCTCTTTCTTACCACAGTGAGTTATATAATCACCAAACTAAACCTATAATTATTTTCTTGTATTATCTACACTAGACTTCTAAGCTTTTTGCTGCAGTTTTGAACCTATCAACAAAATATGCTTCCTGCATTTTGGCGAATCCTCCCATTAAAGAAGCTCTAGAGATCAAATCTTGGTAAAATGGCATAGTTTGCTTTTCGCTCTATATCAAAAAGTATCTGACATAAAAATTAGACTTTAACACTTCATAACCATACCAGGGCTGATGCTAACTAGCAGCAGATAAGAGAACTCCTTGTCGAAAGAGCCTATGACAATTGTGCAAAACTCCTTCCGATTCCAAAGGTGGATGAGATCACCACAATAACAGATCTTCTGCACTTTCCTCTGGTAACCTACCATACGCTCCAAATTCCAACCATAACCATACAATTCAATGACAAAAATATAGATTTCTTTGATAAATTTCGCTTAACTATTTCCGCAAAAAGCTTGCTGGATATAGGGCAGAGCACAACTCTTAGACAAGAGATAGAAATTCTGGTACCGCGCTTGCACTAACTATAATAAATCTCTACGTTCTAATCCATACTCACAGGTTATCTGCTCTTCCTGCCATAAAAAGGTCACTGTCACCTTCAGTATGCTGTTTTCAGGAAAAAAAAAGGAAAAAACTCTTTCTTTACTCTAATCCCTTTACATGGAGAAACTTGACATTGATCATCAAATCAGATCTCGAATGACAATTCAGCTACAAGATAGCTGTGGTGTTCTCATGCTTGATCTGTTTGGAGAAAATGCAGAAAAACTATTTCCAGCACCTGCATCAGAACTCCAACTACAAGTATCACAGGTACCATTAAAACTATTTTGCCAATCTACTAATCATTCCCAATAACAAAATGTACTTATCTATCCTGACAAAAAATGTACTTTAAACATCCCAAAATTGCTTGAACTACAGCCTCGTAGAGCAATGCATCAATGATAGCACAGTCATCTGCTTTGTCAAGAAGGCATCGTTAAACTACATGGCCTCCACCACTCACCGGTACATTGCCATCACAGTTCACAAATTTGCTTTTCCACAACTGTTGAATGAAACAATTTCAAGCAAGTCTGCCACCACACACAGCAACAAAGGCCAAACTTCTGCCAGTGTAAAGACAAATCTCCCAGAAAAAGTAAATGTACCAAAAGAAACAGACCTCCCAGAAGAAGCTAAACTTATTAAGTTTGAAGAGCGGACGCTCTCAGCTCACAGCTGAATCCTAGATAAAACCAGTTCCATTGGCTACTCTAAAAATTACAGAGAGTCCAACCACAAAGTAGAAGACTTCAGAAGCACAAGATGACCTCTAGACTCACATACCTCTACCTCTTTAGATTTCACTCCTTTTGTACTGCTCGATGTATTATGTCCTACATCTATCCACTGTGACTTAAGGAGATAGTAACTCAAGCAGTTTGTGAATTACTCTGATCTTTTGTATGAAACCTGTCACTTTGAATAGTTTTGGCTACACCTTACATGTGTAGCAATTTTTGTTGTTTCAAAAAACTCCAGGATGTAATATATCAAGTTAGGTTTTAAAGTATTTACCTCTACTGCATTAACTTAATGAAGCAAGCTAAAAGATAGTGTTGCTTCTATCCGTAACAGCATCACAGTAACCACAAGCAACCATCAGCAGATTATTTATCACATAATCACATTACATTAACAACCTGTTGTGGACAATGGAATTTTTAATTAAATTTCTAAAATTTTCATTGGTCTACAAATTATTTTCATGGCATATTTTTATCCAATCAAATATTGCCATATGCCATTTATACATGGAAATTTGTTATTTAACAACCAATTATATTTCTCCAAGTGTCAAGTTCAGGTGCTTTGGTCAATAAAAAATGTTGGAGTATCTCTACCAATCAAATTGCGCCACGTCACATATTATTATGACTAAGTGAATTTGGATAAATATCTAAATATTTATTTCTTGTTAAAGAGATAATATTTAAAGTTATTATTTATTTCAAAAATCCGTGAAAACTTTGCAATTTCGAGGTCTTCAAGTCTTCTTCATATCAAGACTTGAATCTTCAAGAGTTTTCAAATCTTCATCATGTCAAGATTTGAAATGTTCTTCATGTTCATCAAATTCTTCGAGTCTTCTATTATAGATTGAAAAATGGATGGAATGAATAATCAGTTACGGTAATTATACTAAATGTGCTCCAAAAGTGCATGTGATGAAATTTTAATATCTACTTAACTCCTAATCGCTTGCATAAATACCCACTTTATCCCCTATGGTTTTTGCATTTATCCACGTAATTTCCTTATAGTTTTAAACAATGTGGTTAAACGTTATTTGATTTAGCATTTAAACAACGGCATTATTGGTATTTCAACTAATGACGTTACGTAGGTTATTTTACATTAAGTTTCCACGTTATATGCAAACATAAAGCGTGAAGTGGACATTTTGACATTTGGGAGGAGGCTTATGTGGGAATAGATGAAACCACAGGTGGGTTATTTTTAATTTATATTTATATTTATTACTATTTGTGATGATTTCTGATGCTGAATTCTGAATTACACTAATTTCAGGAAATGGACATAGGAGATCTTACTGGCTATCACCATCAACATCCTAGAGTGGTGGAATTCATCAATTTTGCTTGTTATCGGACCTGTCTTGATTTTGCATTGGCATTATTTGGAATTGCCAAGTCACTCGAGAAGATGATTTTCAAGAAGTTTCACCCTTTACCTGGTCTTCTGTTCCTTCCTATGTCATGAAATGACTCGAGAACATGCAAAGCAGGCCGAAGCAAAATTACCGCATGAAGCAGATCTGGTGATTCAAAAAATGTGGATATTAGGTATTAGGAGTCCTTCATTGCAACTCTTTCATTTTTAGATTGGCAAACTTGTGACATCGCTTTACAGTAAGTAGTTGTAGTTTGTTGTGGAGAAATAAGTAATTATAGTTTATACTTTTAAAGTAAATTTGTAACATTGCTTTGTGATAATTGGTTGTGGTTTATTCTGGAAAAGTAGGTGATTTTTTTTTTTAAACAACTGGGCATTGCATTCTCAAGATATTGCTTACCGGAAAAGAGCAAAAGTTTCTAGAACTCATTTGAACTGCCATTTTTAAGAGTGTTTGTTAAAAAAAAAAAAAAGGTACCTTAGCGATTGATATATGGGATAATATCAGAAACCTCCCCTGAGGTTTCATGAAATATCACTTAGCTCCCCTGACGTTTTCAAAATCTCTCTTACCACTCCTGAAGTGATTGTGGGTCCATATATCACTATAAGATGGGATAAATTGCCAATAATACCCTCATTTCTCCCCACAATTATTTGGCTATTAAAGACCAAGAAAAAAAAAGTTTGACAAACCTTAGAAGCATGTAATAGTAAAATATCCGGGAAACAATTGGCACCACTCTTCTTCTTCTATACCAACAAAGACGTGAAATTATTTGAGAAGATCTCCAAAGGCGCGCAATTGCTTGTGAAAAGAAATACTCATAACAATATGACTTTTATTTGTATGTTGTAGTCATACTTTTTTTCTCTCCTTTATTTCTTTCTTCTGTGAACAATATTAGAACTTGGAGTAGAGGAGGAGAAAATTACAACTTCACTAACATGATTCCCTAAGTTTTGGAGTGAAGGTGTGATCCTCAAAACAAAACTATATAACAGGTAAAAATTATGAGTTCGTATTTTAAATGATCAATAAGTAATAGGAGATGATGTAGGTTTCATGATCAAAATCGTTACATAAAAGTAAGAGAATAACATAATTTTTATTACTTGATTGTGAGATATTCTTCTTGATCAGGTCATATAAATGGATAATTGATGCCAGGTACTTATGTGCATTCTCCTCATATGTGAACGACTTTTAGGTGATGTTTTTGTTTACTTGGCAATTGCAAATTAGGCAATGTCACTTAATCTATTACTGTTATTGACATTATTAGAAACTCCATGACTTGTAAATATTATTTTTCCACTTTGTTATTTTTTTTGGATAATCTAAGGGTATTAAGGGAACTAAAATTTCCTCTCTCCTCCAACATGTATTTTTTAATATTACTTTTGTTGAGACGGGGTGACATTCTTGACAAAATGTCAATTCTAAGGGTGGTAGGAGAGATTTTAAAAACGTCAGAGGAGTTAAATGATATTTCATAAAACCTCAGGGAAGGTTTCTAAAATTATCCCTTGATATATTTAACCACCAAAATTGTTTTAACTTATTTATTGCAACTTGATTGCTAAAAATTTGATAGAACTTCTCTAATACTATGTTTGGATGGGTGGATTTGATTTCAAATCCACAATTCAAATCTTTTTCACTGTTTGAGAATTTTATTTTAAGGATGAAATTTCAAATCTACCTATAAAATAGAGTAGGTTAGTTTAGGAAATTTTAACTCTATTTAATACGAGAATCATTTGAAATCTATCTCTCTCAAATCCTTTTCAAATCCAAATCCAAATCCAAATCCATCAATCCAAACACAATCTAAAGGATTTTAAAAGCAAAGTGGCAAAATCTATATTCTTTCAACTCAATATTATTCTTTTTTTCTTTTGAAAAATTATCAACTTGTTTCAATACCAAATTCTACTACTTTGTCACTTAAAGATTTTCTAGTTTTGCCTATGATTTACTGTTTACTATACTAATTAATTGACATATGGAGGAAAGTTTTATAGATAATTAATTTGCAGAAACCTTTTGGTAATTTAATATCCTTAAATCGAATTTGAAACTGGTAAATACCTTGTTTTTGAAAAGTGGATGACCAAAAACTTTAGATTAAGAATATAAAGTAATTTTTAGCATAGTTTCATTTTGATTTATGTGTAAACTTGTTCCTTAGCGAACACTTTGTTTAGTTGTCCAACTCGACATGATTTGTGGCCATTAAGACTTGCAATTTGTTATTTGGATTATCTGTGCATATTTGTCTCATGCGCACTCTTAGCATAATGATTGGATTTGTGCTTTTCATCAGTTATTTCGGATTGTTTGTAATTGTCGTAAATCCAATGTTAATTTTTGGAGAGGCTGTGAACCCAAGTTGATTTTTGGGCAGACTGTGAACCAAAGACGTTGAGCCTACATCAAGTGCTAATTTAGGTCCTCCGAAAAGTATTGGACTGATGAAGAATTTACGTCCTTGATGTACGTATCCTTGCTGCAGCGCAAAGTTAGGAGATTAGTTTTGTTCATATTGGATATTTTGAAAATCCAAATAATTTTGTTATGTTTTGGCCTTAAGGCAATTGGTATATTGAGAATTTGAGATTGAACAAGTCGTGGGTGCAAATTTGTCGGGGGAGATAAAAACCGTATTTTGCCAACAACGATAACAGCTTGTTTACCTTTGTTATATGGTTAAACTTGAATATTATCAAGCTTTGTTATTCATCTAAGTTAGATAAATTTTTTGGAACTTGTTATAATATTTGTAAAGATTTTGTTTAATAGAAAAGATTAATTTTTGAATTAAAAAAATATCATTTGTAGTATATCTGCACACACAATTCTCACTGGGCTTATTAGTTCACGTGTTTTGTTTTTGTTTCCAAAAAAAAAAAAAATTCAAATACAAGGGGTGACAGAGTTCAATAGAGATAATTTGGTCTCAGGCCTTCAAAAGTATTGTTAGAATTTGTAGTTATCAACCTGAAATTTTGAGTTATATTTGCTAGCAGTGGTATATATATTCTGAAAATATGCTCCTAAGTTCGATTTTAGTAGAAAATTTAAAATTTTCAAGGTTTAAGCGTAAAGATTTCAGTTTTAGATCTACGGTGAAAACTAGGCAAGGAGCCAGTTCGCTCCGTATTCACAAGGATCTGGGTGGGTCGTTACCGCCTTAGTCATAGAAGGCCTCTCACATTCGCAGACAATCTCTTAGCAAGGTTGTCAAATTCCATCTAAGAATCTGCATAGGCTTAGTGATGCATTATCAACATATTTTATACTGATTCCAATAGCACATTGATCAGCTGCCTACAGTACTTCCATGCAGTGTTTGCATCTTCTGAGTCCCACGGTAGAAGCTGGGGACAAGAATGACAGATACAGAGGGTATAGAAATTTAATCAGGCTGATCTAGGAAATCAATCTGACCACTAGAACCCTCAGATGATACTGTAGAAGATTCTCGGGAGGCTGAACCAGCTGATTCTTCTTCCTCCATGCTGTCCTCTGGTTGAAGGGGTTCTCTCTCCATTTCAGTACTTAGCAGTTAGCACTTAGCAGGCCCCTGTCAAGGGGGTCTGGCTTAATGGAGTTTGATTCAACCATATCCTGGACATCTTCCGCTTGGAATCGAGGCTATTGTCCTTATTTTTGCATGCAGGCCACTACCTAAGTCTTATCGTTCCTCTAAGTTTCATTGTTGTTTTCTCCTTATAGGTTAAAAGGCTTATAAAAAGATTGAATCTTTCAATAATATGATTTGTTGTATGTAAAAAGGAAATATTTGCTGTTTGACTTTGAGTATTTTAAAAAGCAAAGAAACTTGTTTTCTACTGGACAATTGATTTTGTAGCTGAGTTGCTTATTTTAGAACGAGAATTATTGCAAAATAGTATGAATTCTAGTTATTTTGCTTTCTTACTAAACAAGGCATAGTTGCACATGATAGGTTACACAATGGAAAGGCAAAGAATTAATTTTGGTTGGGTTTTAACTTTCTTAAGACTTTAAGAAATGACAGCCCACCTCTGTAATAACAATTCACTTTGTTAAAATTTAAAAAAAAAAAAGGAGGTGTGAGGCTCCGTACCATCAATTTAATTTATAAATTTGTAAAATTTCATATTTTCATAAAATTATTTTATTAATTTAGTTTGAATTATTTGATTCTCGTATTTAATTGTATCAGCACGAAAAGTTTTAAAATACATTGTGCACGTTTAAATTATGTACTCGATTTAATTGTTTGAATATTTAAATTTCGTATTCGGGTCTAGGATCGACCACTAGACATAAGTTTTGAATGTTAGAATATATATTTGAGATATATAAATGAGAAAAACTGGGATCATAGTGTCGTGTCGTGTGAATCAACTCGACACGACAAAAAGAGGCTTTATGTCCAATCTGTAGTTTTCATTTATTTCTTCCATTTTCCATAAAAGCCCCAAAAGTCAAAAACACTATTCATTTTCTTCCTTTTTCCTCCAAGCTTGGCCGACCACTTCCTCTTCTTTTCCTTTCATTTTGCTTTCAAAAATTCCATCTTCCAACTCCATTAAAGCAACCAAGGAAGCTTGAGAAAACTCCACCATTCCACTTGGAGCTTGAAGGCCATCTTGCCTTGAGGGAGAGCCGAGCTTAGGATGGGAGAAAGGAGGATTCTTGGAGCATATTAGATTCCATTCCACTTAGGGTTTTCACTTAAAAAGGAAGAGCTAGTTACTTCTTCACAATCTTGTTCATTTGATTTCATTTATGTAGTTTTAAGCTTTGATAAGTTCCTCATTGTCATTGTGTTGAATTTGGATGGAAAAGTGGGCTCTATGAAATCCCACCATATATGAACTTGGGGCTGTTGATGATCTATTGTGTGTGTGTGAGGTGGTTTGTATTGAGTTTTGTTGCTAAAAAGGGAAGAGGGAAGAAGAAGAGAGAAACCGTGAGAGAGGAGGCTTGAGGCCGGTTTTGTTGCAGCTTATTTCCTCCAATTTTAGCACAATGATTCCATGTTTTTCTTGTTGATTCTTGATGCTTATATGATGGCCTAAGTTTGGGAGAAATTTCATGTAAAAATAGTTTTGTTTGATGTTGCAAAATGGTTGAGAAAGAGAGTTTGAAAATCTGGAATTTCGTGTGTAACCAGGTTGGTGAAACAGCTTTCTTGAAACTGTGGTAACCTGGTGTAGGAAGGTCCAAATTGAGTTCTATTTGTTGTGTTTGAAACTAGAATCTGAGTTCTTTTAACAGTATAAATTTCAAGGGCTAGTTCGATTTCTGTGAATTTTGGCGAATTTTCAAAGTTGACTGAAAATCAAGACTGTTATATTCTGTTTTCACTGTAACAGTAGTTTTAAACTGAAATTTGATTGGTTTTCGATTTGAATCTTGTATAAGTGTCTTACAAGATTTTTAGTTCATTGAGTCTATTTTCCAACGGTATAATATTTGTAATTTTTGGACTTATAGAACTTAAGTTATGATTTTTCAAAGAATACTGCACAAAACTTAAACTTCTTCTAAGAAAGCTTGAAATCTGGAAATTTGAATGCTCAAAACTGCCGGTTGTTGTTGAGGTCATTTTGCCCCTTTTTAACCCCATTATTTCGTGGTTTTCTCATGGTTATTCACTGCTAAGATGATGGTCTAGATGAGGGTTAGACCCCTTGCTAAAATGAGCATTTTTGGTACATCAAAAGTTTGGCAAAAACTCATGAGTGATAGTTTAAAAGATGGAAATATTTCTTCTTGCACTTAGTTGGATGGTTGCCCTACTTTTGGAAACATTTTGATTCAAATTTTGCTACCATATTTCTTCCATTTGATAAGGGAATGCTGCTAGAGCTTTTGTGTCAATGCTTGAGTGATTTGGGGCTGTTTTAGTTGAGCAAAATGTTTGAAAATCAAAAGGAGGAAAATCTGGCAGCTGTGTTTAGATTTTTCGCAAATTTTGGCCATCTTAAAAGTTACCTTCCCATGCGATTTTTTGGCTCAAACTTGGTACACACATAGTTCATCTAGTGAGGTTTGAGTGTACAAAATTTGGTGATTTTTCAATGGTATTTCGATGCCCAAATGTTGTTTCAAATACATCATTTCAAATCTTGAAAAAATTGGTCATCAGTCTTGGCAACCCCCTGTACTTCTGTTGGCTATAACTCTTTGCTCGGGAGTCAAAATTGAGCGCCGTCAGTGGCGATTAAAACTAGACTTCACAAGCTTTCTAAAGGTATAAGGCTTGTATGCTAGTTCTTTTCCTATCAATACCAGCGAAGTCACAAAGATGGCTGATTCTCCAGCCTGATTTTTCTGTTTTGCTGTTGTTGCTGGATTTTCTAGTTCGTTTTAGCTCATCCTACTTCATGAATCTTCAAGCGAAGTCTTCTAGTGATTTTTAGCATGTTGAACCTAGTTTCCGTAGCTTTAAGTCTTGTCCAATTCCGACATATATTGAGTGAGTTATGGCCTAAGAAAGAAGCTTTAGTTGAGTGATTTTGATGAACTTGGAGAGTTAGGTTAAATCTTGAGTTTTAACCATTTGGATTGAGTATGATAGTTCTATTTTGGCTCAGGTGACCAAGAGATTGTGGATATTGGCCCGGCTATCGAAGTTTAACCTTCTTACTCGTTCGCTTGTTTTACCGAACTTCGGTGAGTGTCCAAGTGCATGTTATTAATGCTTTAATTAATATAAATAATTTGAAAAGCATGTTCGTATGCCTAGGTGAGCGTGTACTTTACCATGCTCACCTTATTTGATTTGCCTCTAAATGAGTTCGATTGCTTAAATTGTCAGTTGTTTGACCACTTGAACGATTGCTACTTGACTTACAATTGCTTGAATGATTGTTATTGTTATTGAAAATTGTGGGGATGCCAAACCCCATTGGGAAACCTTTCACTTTGACCGGCAATAGAGGCTTGGTCAAGGGATTGGTGAACCATGGGTCTTAAAAGTGTTTATATTGGTTCGAGTGCGCTTGCCAACCAAGGTACACTCAAGTATTACCAACTTTAACTATTTTGACGAGCAGGCCCGGTACAGGGAGTGTAAGTAGACAGGTGAGGGTTTCAAGTGGTGAATGTAAACACCTCTCTCCCAAGGCCAAGGGTATGGACTGCTCAGCCTCCCCGAACTCACTACAAACCCTCAAGCACATTATAGATTTCAAATAATCATAATTCAAGATCTCTAAAATAATAATACATGCATTCGCTCTCAAAACCTGAATTGAGATCCAACAATAAATGATAGTTAACTTACAAAGGTAAATCCTCAATAAAATCTAATAAAACTCTTATAACATCAATTTCAGGTACAATAAATCTTTAACGTCGAAGTTTAATGTTCAGCTTATACAAAATTACGAAAATCCTACCAAAGTAACTAAAATCTCGATCTATGATTTTCACTTGAAACCTGTTAAGGAAAACAAGCTGGTGAGCTAACGCCGGTGAGGCTGGAGAAACATGCACGTAATCAAGTAAGTAGGAAAGCCAAATTCAGATATAAAAAGCGGGGTAAATCAATCATGCACTTGTACAATTGCAATTTTCACCGGAGATTGTATTCTCAAGGAATCACTACTGAGGGCTCACGTTAGACAAAGTCGGGCTGGGTTGGAGACCCTCTTCGAACCTCTCTATCTTGAATTTGCGCAAATGCGTTGACCAATTCATGAAAAATACAAAGAATGCGGGTAGGATACGGGCTCGGAGCCAATTTCCTGATTAGCGGTTGAGTCCATTCCATCCCCAACGTTGACCCTCGTCAACTTAACACGATAAAGTAGAAACTCCACTTATTACGACCTCCCAGCAGTTCACCCTCTCGAAACAGTAAATTTAAAAGGTAAAGCTTTGCCGAGCAATACCGGCGGGACCTCTCCAATAGGTCAAGCTCAAAGAAGCACCTAAGGTTCGCAAGCTTCCGACCAAGCCCTTGCCGCTCGGGTCCCAAGGATCCCAATAGGTTTTGTCCCATATTTTACTTTTTAAGTCGATGGATTATCCCAATCGACATTCAAGCAAGTCAATTACATGTACATGCAAGACAAGAAAAGAGGACGGCGATAAAGTACACTCTCGCCTCAACAGGTTTCATTCACATAAACATAACAGGTAATTCAACAAATCATGCACTTGACACTCACCGAAGTCAAGAGTCTAAAGCAAAAGCACGCAAGATCAATTGAGTTCTCTGGGATCTTCTCGATCACCTGAGACAATCAAGTCATGGGGAAATGATCAAGTACTTTAATTCAAATCACTAGGTTGGCACGAAAATCAAGAAAAAGGGGTCGACCATTTCCATATCAAAGTTTCCAAGTTTATGCCCTATAATAATTAAAAGAGAATAAAAATGAGTTTTCCTAATCGATGGTGAAGTTTAAAACGAAAAGTCGAAAGTTCGACAATTTTCCTAGTTGAGCTGAAAACTTTGAAAAATCATAACTCTAGTTTTACAAGTCAGAATTATGCTCATTTGGTACCTTTGGAAACCTCTTTAAAAGATATAAAACTTTTCAGAAGACATAAAATTAAAATTATGGACGAAATTAGCCCAGATTTCCGTTGAACATTCAGCTACAGTAAGTCGACAGTGTCCGTCAGTCTGGTTATCCAGCATATTTTGAAAATCCGCCAAAAATTACAGAAAATTAATTAACCTCTGAAATTTATACACAATATAGTCCTACATGTGAAGTTTCAACATCCACTGACGGAACTCAATTCCGACATCCGAGCATGAAATTACAACAGTGCAAACAGAGGCCACTCAAAATTCTGCAGTTCTGGGATTTCGAAAGTACAGGGCAGCTTTCAAGAGGTTATTTGAGTGACGAATTCAAGTCCAAAAATTGTCAAATTTGGCACACTAACACTTCCATATACCAACTAGATTCTCACCAAATTTCAACTTAAAATACCACCGGGAAGGCAGTTTTCTATGCGCCTCAATTTCGTCCAATTCATGCATTCAAAACTGGAAAATTTTCTCCCTCACTTGTATCATCTAGTTCATGCCTCAAATCACTACCAATTTGCCTAATTTTCGAAACTAAGCTAGTATTGAACTTCCTAAGCCTATTGATGATCAAAAATGGTCACATCTTTTGGCAAGAATATCACAAAATAAAGCCTCAAAATTCGGACAGCACTACCCCTGTAATTTCCAGCTTCCACAATGCAACTTAATCCACCACATAACATCAGCTCTTGAAGTACTCTTTGTGGAACAAAATAGCAGCTTAACATTCATCACTTAAACATCAAATTCAGCCTCTAAACTAGCCAAAAATGCAGCCACAAAAATCGAGGAAAAATCAGAAATTCAAACCCCCAAAATTTCCTCCCTTAACCGTTTTTCCCCATTTGGTTTTTCATCAAACTTTAACCATCAACAACATACATAATACACTTAAACATCATCATTTAACCATCCAACAATCAATTTTACAACTTTGGTGGGAATTCAAGAGCCCACCGTTTCATGCTCATAATCATCAACTTCCACAAATCAACTTCATAATCAAAACTTTAAACACAAGAGTCAAGGTTTCTAAAACCCTTCAACAACCCAACCTAACAACATGCTTATCAATTGAAATGAATGGAGGAAAACTTCAAGTTTTCTAGTGTTACCTCTTGCAAGAAGTGAGTGGAAGTTCTTCAAGAAAATGCCAAACAAAAGCTTCCAAAAGCTCCTAGTCCAAGTCTTTCACCAAGCTCAAGCTTAATCCAAGAGGGTTGTTGTTTTTGTTGGTGATTTTGGCAAGAAATGGAGAAGAAAAAAAATGATGAAAAATAAAGAGAAGAAGAGAAGAGAAAGTCGGATGAAATGGAAGAGAAAGGAACCGGTTTTGAGCTTTATTTTTGTTTTTAAAATAGGGAAGAAAGGAAGACAAGACACAAGTCTTGTCTTGCCTTAATGAGGTTTGACTTTTATTAAGCCATTCTTATCTATTTGGAGGGAAAATTAAGGGCTTAATTGTGCTTGAAATTAAGGCTAATTTTCGGCTAGGAGGGGGAAGGAAGAATAGGAAAATTTTCGTAGGAGCTAGTAAAAATCGGTTGGAAGAAATAATTAGTTGAAATTCTAAGCTTAGTGAGGTTAACCCAAACCCTAATTAAAAATTTCAAAACCCTAATTAATCACCTCAACGTCCCAAATCCAGTCATTTAATCACACTTCCAACTTATCCGTGATCATCCCTACTTATCTCCACTAATATACTCTCAGTCCGAATTTACCTCGAAAAACGTGCCATTGACATTTTCCACTAATTAATGCTACGAAACGTAATTTACAGGCAAATAGAGTTAAAATCAAATGAGGCATTATAAACGAGGATAAAATCAAATATCACAAGATAATTAAAGATTTAATTATATGAATAAATAAATTTTTGAATTTTTGAAATTAAAATTAATTAAAATATATTTTTTTTTTCAAAATTTCGAGGCCGTTACAAGTGGTGTCTACAGGATGTGAGAGTGTGGTTGATGGAGTGTCAACATTTTTGATTTGAAAGTCGGAGCTCATGAACTGGACTGGACATGATTGTGAAAAATGCAGAAATTTGGATTGGGGGTACGTGCTACGTCCCTGAGGACGGTAGACACCTCTACCACCCGTGTCCACCTGTATCCTTTATATGGTGTTATCAAATTGCTTTGTGTGAAATATTGCTTGTTTTACTTTAAATTGTTTTAATTGTTAAAGTATTGCTCTATATTGCTTGCGTGCATGCTTTCTTGGCCTCACTGAGCATTAGCTCACCCCAATATATTTGTTTTCCTTAATAGGTCTTGAAGTAGAGATCATAGATTGAGGATTTAGTTTCTTCTGTAGGGTTTCCGCACTTTTGTATAGAATTGATAATTACTGTGAAGGTGATGGTCTATTGTATTTGAAGTTAATATTGTTGTAATCTTGATAAAAATTATTGAGGATTTACTCTTGTAAGCTAACTAGTAGTTTTACTGGACTTCAATTAGGGTTTTAAGAATGAATGCTTGTATTATTATTTTGGATTTTGTAGTGAGTTCTGATGAGAGTTGGGCAGACGTCCCGCTGAAACCCTTGGATTCGCCCTTGGGAGAGGTGGGGGCGTCACAGGAGGAACATTGCATGTCTTCAACATCTGAAGGTTTTCTCTTCATATACTGTATCCACTAGCTCATAAATGGAGCATTCTATTAAAATTTTCCATTCAATATTATACCAGTTATTACAAATAACGTATTGGCCAAATACGGGCTAGATTCAGCAATTAATTCAATTGGATTTCTCAATAAATCCTTGTATCAAACCACAATATTAACTCAAATACCCATTCCTTACATAAAATCATGAGCGATCACATTTAGTTTCTCTTTTGTAGGAAAGATGATGCTTCTTTTCTTTTCCTAAATATATAACAGAAAAAGCAGTGCCTTTGTGAAGGGGACAGGCGCTGGACAAAATTGTAGTATTTGATGATACAAGTGTCATGTTACTCAAGAATTGATTCATGCAACTAAGGTTTTTGATTTAGAGCAAAATACGTGAATGAATAAAGAAATGGAGAGTTTGAGGTGCCATTTTCTTGAATCTTATTGTTTACTTGGATGTTGAGAAGTAACTTAACGAAGTAAAGTTAAAAGGTTTTATGTTTTCATACTACTTTCCGGTTTAATAATTTGTTACTTCTGTAGTCTTAATACATAGTACATTTATCATCAACTAAAAGAAAAAATACATTCTGTCTATTGTTGAAATATGTCCTATTCTTCTGGTCTATAATGATCAAATCATTGAGTTGCACATTGGAAGCAGTTTTTCTCTTTAAAATTACAAAAGTTCAAAACGAATAGACTTGAATAAGTTTGGATGTGCCAAGATGTTTAAAATGCGCCAAAAGAATTGTCTTGATGACAAAATATTTTGAGGAGATTATTGTATCTATTTGTCCTCCATCATTAATAGGTTGTGGTTTAGTGTTAATGTGCAAAGGACAAAATTACTAAGGTTGGAAAAATTGTGTCTATTGTCCAATACACGTGCATTTGGCGGGAAAAAAAATTAAAAGAACGACATTTTATGTGTTATAATGTGTCTGTATGATGTAAAGCTTTCCACAAAGATTTGGAGATATGAGAAATCCCATAGCAATGCTCAAGTCCTTTTCTAATCAAAGCTTAAGTAATAGCAAATCACCGGAGCAAAACTGGCAGAACTTTGTGGATATTATCCTTTGAGTTAGAGATTCTTTCTTTTTTTTTTCCTTTAATCGTATAAATTAATTTTAATCCTACATTGAACTCATTTCAGCCCAGTGTTGCTTGTTATTAATGTGTGTGACGTATTAGATTCCCAAATATATTTGGAATGTTTACGAATTACAAATTTAATATAATTAAGAGGTATATAAATTAAGTAACTTAAAATCTAAAATTTATCAATTCAGTTAATTAAATAATTCATGTTATTTATTGACATACAATGCATCATGATCACCTAAGTTTTGAGAACAATGAAGTCGTTTGATTTCATTTTTCCATGCTAGGCATTCGTTATTACCCTTTTACCAAATTTGTCCCAATTAATGTAGGAGAATTGAATATGTACCAACCCCTACTAAACTAATAATGAATTTCTTATTGCCAAACTATAACTGTATTGAAATGGGACTTAGGAATCGTTTGCTAAGTCTTCTATCCTAGAAGTACTAATAAAATGCTAGTCCTATTTCACTATGTTCCTTGTGTCTAGGAGAATGCAAAAAAGCATAAGTTGCGAATTGGAATATTGAAGTTTGGGGAATACTCTTTGACAATATTGACAATACTATTGCCTTAACTATCAGTTCAATCTATAAACGGCAGACTAAAGTGAAACATGCTAAAAACATAACGGCGTTCATTGTAATTATTGTAAGGCTCAAAGACAACCTAAGAGGTGGGGTGAATTAGGTTGACTAAGAACTAGTCAAATATTGCCCATTTTTCTAATTTTAATCACAAGCTCTTCAACAAATGATTTATCAAGCAAATAGACAATTCAAGACTGATAAGTGTAGATGAGATTTTAAACAATAAATTCGATAAGTAAGCTGAAAATGGAATGATAGAAAGCAAACCAAACTTCTTCAAAACTCCACTTGAGCTTGAAGAAAATTCCTCAATAAAAGCTTCTTCAATTTGATGAAATTCGATCACTCTTGTGTACAATAGAAGGATCACTTCCTCCTTACCCCAAACTCCACTTAGTCAAGTTAGGAAGTTTTACACTCTTTACAGAAAACCCTCACAAAGCTACACAAATGATGAACTCACTCACAATTGAAAAGTTTCTCAATGAACTCACACTTCAAGACTAACAATTCTTACTCAAAATGAGTATTTTCTAACTAAAATCACTCTTAAGAACTTGTTATCCAAGTGTACTGTCGCGCCCCATTTTTTTTTGGAAAGGAGGGAGGGAATGAAACCCTCGTCGTTTCGGGTTTTTTAGTTGGAAAAGATTTTTTAGTTAAAAATTGATTTTTGAAAAAGAAATGGGTCATGGGACTACAAAAATGCGACGATTTAGACCCTAAAACAAGAGTCTAGAAAAGGGTTTTTAGAAAAGTTTGGAGTCGCCACTTGGTATGGAGTTTAGGTGTACCAAGTCACCCAAAAATTTTAATTAATGAAAATAAACTAAGAAAACCCTTTTTTAGACGACTCCAGGTCTTTGAAAAACTAGAGAAAAAGGTTCGGGGTTCACAGTTGAAAGAAGGGAAGGCAAAGATTCGATGTTACTCGTCTCTAAGGCACCCTTCTAACCTAGCCAAAGCTAGTTGCAAGATTTAGTTAAAAATTTCCTAACTCTAACTTTAAAATTTATCACATTTGGATGTTATCTATATGGATGCAAAACTTAAACCTAATATTGGATCGAGAGGGGTAACATGTCTCCTTGAGGTTTGATTGGAATTGATCACATTAGTTGTGTCATCCAAATTTGATTCCTCGAGGAGGTCACGAAAAATGCAAATGACGAGATTCGAACAAACAGGAAAATATGGTTTTCAAAAGAAATGCCATTTTTATAAAATCTCAAAGGAAAAGAAATTGGATTTTTGAAAAGATCAATTTTAAGTGCAAAGAGGAACTTGAATTTTCAAAAGATGCAATTTTAAGAAAAAATGGATTTTTGACTTTGAATTGCTAAAACATGAAGAAGAAACTTGATTTTTAAAGAATGATTTTGATAGAATTTAAAATAATGCATATGTATGTCCTAAAGAGGGATAATGCAACATAATGGATGCGGGGACTAAATTCGTGACTTCAAATCTTCCTTTTCATAGAAGGAAATAAAAGCGTGCTAAGGCTAAGAAGCCATACTCGCTCTTTTCCCTAATTCAAAGGGTAATGCCCTAAAAAAAGCTAATCTATTTTTTAACAAAAAAGAAAACTAAATGACATGTTTCGCCTACGGGATGGGAGAATAGTAACATGCAAGAATAGAAAAAAAACTCTAAAAGTGAAAAGTGTGTGAAATTTATATCTAATGCATGAACGGCATTAAGGGTCTAGCATTGGACTAGCCCTCATCTAAAAGTTCTCACTAACATTGGATTAGTGAGAAATCGAAAGGAAAGGCCACAACTAGCGTTGGACTAGTGTGGTGACGTCGATACATTTACATAATAAACATGTAGACATGATAATAAAGCAAGTAAACACATAAAACACATAAACATATAACATATAGGCATAATATCTAGATGCAAGACCCTAAGAAAGCAAGTAAACACATAAACATGCAAGCATGCAAAATAAGCATATAAAACCTAATTATTACATTGGGGGAACCTAAATACATTCTAAGGGGAAAAAATTTGGAATAATAATCTAACTATTACATTTTCTAGAATAAATACACTTTTTGCAAAATTAAATCTGTCTATTACAACTTGGCATCCAAGGCCTCCAAATGATTTACCCAAAAATTAAATAATATAAATAAAGACTAGGCATGAATAAAAGCAAAGGAAAACTTGATTTAAAACATGCAAGATCATGCAAAAACACATAAGAGCACATAATAGGGGAAAGAAGTTATCATCCCTTGATGTGATGCCTTAATTGAATCCTTAAATGATGGGAATGATTATCTAAGACTCAATGTCAACAAAAGGGATCAAGGTACCAATTTAAAGGAAAAATCAATCAAAAATTCAAAGAAAAGGTATCAAAACAGATTCTGCAAGCAACATGGACAAGACTAGGAAATACGAATAGTAGAGTAAGATTCTGGAACAAAAGAGTAGGAAATAGCCACAAACCGAGGAACAGAGGTTATGGAGTAGAAATGCGGACGCAACTACGTCAAGCATATGCAAAATGTAAAGTTTGGGAACGCGGACTGAAAGCGGACTCCAGAACGGTCAGCGTCTCTTCCCATCTTCAAAATATCAGGAAGATTGCTTCCAGTTTTTCAGACAATAACACAAACAAAATCTTCAGAGGTAAGGGGATCTATTTAAAGTATTAAATATCATCATTCAGATCATGTCAGAACAAGCTAAAACCGAAAAAGGCCAAATCTTAAGCATCAACATCATCAAATAGACAAAAAAAGGGAAAGGGAAGAAGCAGTTAGAAGCGGAAGTTACGCTGAGGGCTCGTATAACCCCGCGCTTTCACATCTTCAAATATTCAAGCGAACGCTGATCGTTTGAACTAAACCAGCAAGATCTCCGCGTTTCTTCACATCTTCAAACATTCAAGAGGAACGCTGACGCAGAGTAAGCGCAAGTAGTCGCGTTTCTTCACATCTTCAAAACGTGAAGAACATTTTTCCAGAAATTTTTCAGAAATCACAACAAATCAACACAGAAGCATCAAACGTCTGATTTTAAACGTCAGAACAAGACTATGAGCCTTACCAAGGCTTTATAAACACAACATGCTCATATAACAACCAATAATCATCATCAAATGTCATAAAACTTAAAAAAAACACATTTAAGACCTTGGTTCCATCAAAAGATCTGATTTTTAGCAATTTTCACCGTAAAATAATAGATAGAGTAAAGGAAGACTACTGATTCGAGGCTTGAAAAAGAACAAAAGGATCACCAAAATTCCAGAAATCTTCACTCAAAAAAGAAGCCCTAGTTTTTATCTTTTCTCTCTTTTTCTTTTTCTCTTTGATTCTCAATCGTTTTTCTTTTTCTTCCTAATTTCTTTCTTCTCTTTCTGCTCACTCTCAGCCTCCCTCCTCTCTTTTTCTCCTTTTCTTCTTCAGAAAACCCTAACATGAGTGATTTATAAGCATTAAAACCTACAACCAAAGGCTTAGATGCATTTAGGGTTTGTTGGTTGATTTTTGATCATTAGATGGGGTGTTAGGGATTAAGAGTGAGTTAGGGATTAACTAAATAGGTTTCTTGATGCTCAAGTCAGAGAAAATACAAGCTGGAAATGAGGAGAAAATGGCTGAAAAATGACGCCAGATATTTTTTTTTTAGCCTCGATCAAGTTACTGTGGCTGGATCACACCATGTCCTGCTTCAGTCTAAGCCTTTTTTTTAAACCTACAAAAATAAGAAAAATATGTTAGAATATTCAAAAATAAATAACTAAATATTAATAGATAAAAACATAAGAAAACAATTGAAATAGTCAAAATTTGGTGTCTACATGTACTATTGCATCTTTGATTTTCAGACAAGACTTGTATTTATAGGAGACCAAAAAGTGCCTTGGAATTGAGGTCAACGGATAGAAGAAGTTCGAAAGGTCAATTTGTTGAGCTATCGGACGCCCGACACTCGCGTCTGATGCTAGCGTCGATAAGCTGTTGCGTTCTTTATCGGACGGCCGATGGATGATCTCGCTGCCTATTAGGGCTTTATGGCGGTGACCCGAAGCTCGTAAAATCTTCATGAAAATGATCGGACGACCGATACTTGTTTTTGCGTCCGATGGCTTGCGTCCGAAAGCGGCCAGAGAGTTTGACAAATTTCTTGGATATTTTCGGACATCCAATGTGGTTGTTGTGCGTCCGAAAGAAGTGTCCGATAGATCCCCTGTCTAACGGACATCCGATACGTCGGGTTGAGCGTCCGATAGGAAAGTTTGAGTTTTATCGAACGTCCGACAAGGTATCGTCCATTCCGATAGTCAAGCAATTCTTCAACAAGATTCCTGCCTTGATGACCAGCGTCAATGATCTCAATAGAAAATGTTAGATCAATTTCTTCAATTGTTTTGTAATTGTCAAAATTCGGAATCACGATTAACATTCTCCCCCTTTTTGATGATGACAAAACAATTGAATGTGATTTGAAAAATATTGAATTTGAAAGCTCAAAAACTCCCCCTTACTCGAATGCCTATGTAAATTTGGTTGATTAACAAGCTCCCCCTTACTTGGTCACTACTGCTTAACAATATATCAAAATACAAGTTCAAATCACCGTTTTCTCCCCCTTTTTGTCATCACATATGAAATTTTTCAACACAAAATGTGCTAAGCAAGCAGTGAAATTTTCAATACCAAATGTGCTTGCAGCAATATGCCAAATCCAAAAATGTTACCAACATCAGCAATCCAAATCCAATATTTAACAACAACATTCAACACCATTCAATAATATCACAGCATCACATTCCACAGCCATTCAATGGCCTTTACCATCACAAGCCAAGTCTAATTTATCACAGTCACACAAAATATAGTAAGAGCACAAACTCAACACACATATATATGAAAGAAAGTCAAATTCATCATCATTAACTGCAAACAAAGTCGATAAAAGTACTGAAGTGCTGATTCCCAAAGGGAATTACAAAAGACTGAAAGAAAGCAGTAAAATAGTTTGATACACTTTCAACATTAGCATAAAGGAACAAAAAGAAATTTGTGCATTCTAATGTGAAGTGTAGATGCATCTTAGAGTGCCTAAAGTGTAAATATGGATATTGTTCCAGGTCATCTTCTGATAAGCTGGTAGGCTGAATCATCCACTTCTTCAGTCTTTCAACCATCTTCCTCTTCCTCTTCCCCTTCCACACCAACTAGTTCTTTTCCTTTTACAGATGATGAGGGATCACGCTGTGGGGTTGGTGATTCAGTCACCTCTTGGGCCTCCAATGTAGGATTAGTTCGTGGCTCTTTGACTTGAGAAGGATTTTCATCCAAGGGAGGAGGAAATAACAGATTTCTTTTGTCAAAAAAATCAGATTTTTGGTCGGATGTCATGGTTAACATAAGACCATGTTCGAGGAGAAGAACATGACTTTTGAGCTCATTTAGCAGTTCCATGACCTCAAATTGAGGAGAAATTCTAAAGTCTAACTTCCTAGGATAAATGGAAGGACTTGGAGTAAACCTAAGAGTTCTGGTGATACTGGGAGATACAGGAGTATCATGTGTTTTTTTTAACGTGACTCAGATGCAGCATCCTTGGTGCACCAAGCACCATAAAAAAATTTCAAATTGTTTCTTTCAAAATATTATTTTGAAAACACAGAAGTGATTGAGTCCTTAGGACACACATCACTAATAGGGACTTTGAAATGTTCGAAAATAGGGGTTAAAAATTTGCCATAGGATAGCTTCCTTCTTGTATTAGTGCATAGTTTCATCAGGAATTTGCACATGACAAAGCCGAAATCTATTCTAATTTTCTCAACAAAGCAATAAAACAAATATAACTCCATTTTATTAGCATCCGTTCGGTGACCATCAGTTGGACCAAGCAAATTTGAAATGATTGAAAAAGTGATCAGATTTTTCGGACTCAAATCTTCCAACTTAGCATTCAAGGGGGTTTGAAAAGGGGATTGAAAGTAAGCTATTAACTTTTCAGCATTGAAATGGTTTAAGCTTGTTGGATTTTCCTCATAAGAAAAGAAGTTTGCAATCTTGCTTTTGCAACCAAACTTAATGGTAGTTTTCAAAATTCCATTCACAACATCAGAGTCAAATACTAAATCAACACCATTGACACGAGATTTAAGCTCATCACGAGAATTACCCTTCCTAAGGTTAGCAAAGAACTGGTACATCATATCAGGGTAATAGACATTAGGCATAACAATGATGTGAGACCATTTCTGGAATTCAAACAGTCTAAGAACTGACTCTAGATCGATTTTCCTAAATTCAAAGGGGTCAATGGACCTCTGAATGATGAAACCTTTTTGAGAAAACAGAGCAAACCTAGACTCAGCATCACTATCAATGAACTTAGGCAATGAAGTGGGTTCTGTGATAACCTGAGGATTGGTTTGAGTAGACTGGGTTGTTTGAGCAGAACTAGAGCCACGTCTGGTCCTTAATGAAGTCCGTTTGGCTTTAGGAGAAGGAGTATCCTCATCTCTTGGCATCCTCTTGCGTCCGGTAGATGATAGAGCTCCACGAGTGTGCACCATCTTGCTTGAGTGTGTGATTTAAGTGATGAAAGACTGTCTATGTGATATGCAGAGTGATGAACTAGCAACTGGGTGATAATGTATCGGTTTTTCAGGTCAGAAATAGGTGAAAAGAAGATTTAGGGTTTCGGATGAAATTTGAGAATGAAAAGAGGAGTGTTTTATAGGAAAGAAGATTGATGAAAGTTCGACTACAATAGGTAAGTGAAGAAGTCTGAACCTTCAATTTTGAAAAATGGTGAACATTTGGCTTGGAATTTGGAGTTTTGAATTGAGGTGGTTGGGGAAGGTGCGTCCGAATTAAATGTGTTTGATTGATGGAAATGAAATGAAGTGACCTGATGCAGTGTGACTATTCGAGTGTCAGACGTCCGAACGTCGTGAAGCGTCTGAACCATGCGTCCGATAACATTTTCTGAAAAATGACCAAGAACACTGTCGGACGTCGGTTCATCACGGTCAGACGTCCAATAAGTTTCGACCAGAAAGCTTAAGGTTCCTTTTCTAAGATGCCCGATTTCGAACGAAGATATACAAATTGTTCTAAGGGCAGTGCTTTTGTGAAAATGTCAGCAATTTGGTCATTTGAACAAACATAATTTACACAGATTTCACCTTTTTGAACAAGATCACGAATGAAATGATGCTTAATGTCTATGTGTTTTGTCCTAAAATGTTGAATTAGATTTTTTGTCAGATTTATTGCACTAGTATTATCACAAAATATAGGCATATTATCATATGCCAAACCATAATCATTCAAGGTATGTTTCATCCATAGTAATTGAGCACAACATGTACTAGCGGCAACATATTCCGCTTCGGTTGTTGACAAGGAAATGGCATTTTGTTTCTTACTAAACCAAGAGACTAAGCAATTTCTAAGAAAATGACAAGAACCACTAGTACTTTTTCTATCAATCCTACAAACACCAAAATCAGCATCCGTATATCCACATAACCCAAATTCATGACATTTAGAGTACCAAAGACCAAAATTCATAGTTCCTTTTAGATAACGAAAAATTCTTTTAACAGCATTCAAATGAGATTCTTTTGGGCAAAATTAAAAACGAGCACATAAGCATACAGTAAACATGATATCTGGTCTACTTGCGGTTAAATAAAAAAGGCTTCCGATCATACCTATAAACTTTTTCTCATCTACATTAATACCTTCTTCATCCTTCTCAAGCTTGGTGGACGTACATATTGGTGTTCCCACTTGCTTTGAATCTTCCATGCCGAACCTTTTGAGAAGTTCTTTGGTGTATTTAATTTGGTTGATGAAGGTTCCTTCACTTGTTTGAAGGACTTGGAGTTCGAGGAAGAAGTTCAATTCTCCCATTAAGCTCATCTCAAACTCATTTTGCATAATAGTGGAAAAATCCTTGCACAAATGCTCATTAGCAACACCAAATATAATATCATCAACATAAATTTGCACAATAAGAAGATCATTTGATTTTTGTTTTGTAAAAAGAGTAGTGTCTACAATGCCTCTTTCAAAACCATTTTCAATTAAAAAACCACTTAAACGTTCATACCAAACCCTAGGGGCTTGTTTTAGACCATATAATGCTTTTGAAAGCTTAAATACATGGTTAGAAAATTTTTCATTTTCAAAACCGGGTGGTTGATCCACATAAACCTCTTGATCAATAAAACCATTTAGGAAAGCACTTTTAACATCCATTTGATACAACTTAAAACCTTTAAAACAAGCAAATGCAAGAAACATTCTTATAGATTCTAATCTAGCAACGGGAGCAAACGTTTCATCATAATCAATACCTTCTTCTTGAGCATATCTTTTAACTACTAATCTAGCCTTATTTCTTACAATTTCACCTTTGTCATTTAATTTATTTCTAAACACCCATTTAGTGCCAATAATAGGATAATTTTGAGGTCTTTCAACTAAAGTCCAAACATTATTTCTTTCAAATTGATTTAATTCCTCTTGCATGGCTACTATCCAATAATCATCTTTCAAGGCATCATTAATGTTTTTAGGCTCAATATGAGAAACAAATGCAAAGTTGTATAAAGGTCTTGATGAGGAACGAGTTCTTACCCTTTCGGATGGATCACCAATGATTAACTCCTTAGGATGATTTTGAATGAACTTCCAAGCTTTAGGAAGATCTTTTGGTGCATCATCATCCTTGTCTTCTTCATTTAGCATTCGATTTTCTTGAACATCACCATCCTTTGAATTTTCTTCTATTTCACTATTGTTTCCTTCTTCAAGTGTAAGCTTTTCAAAATCCTTTTGAATACCTACATCATCATCTACACAAGTACAACATCACCTACACCAATTGTTTTGGCTTTCATGTCATCACCAAAGGTTACTTTTCCACTTGACTTTGATTTGAGTTTGATAAATTATGATGGATCACCGGTCATGTGCCTTGAGCATCCACTATCAATGAACCATTTTGATTCCTTCATAGCTTTTTCAATTTTTACCTACACAAGAAATAGAAAGTTTGGTACCCTTTCTAATTTTTGGGTCCTTGATGGTTAGAATCATGTTTGACTAACCACATGCATTTCATTCCTTTTCTCATATTCCTTCTTACATAACAATCATGCTTCAATGTCCTATTTGACAACAAAAATCACACATAGTAGTGGGGTCATTAGCATAAATTGGTTTAATGAACCTTACTCCACTTTTTCTATAAATTGTAAATTCATTTGCACTAAAGGTGAGTTTCCTTTCATAGGGATTAAAATGAGACTTAAACGAATTTTTTGTAGAGACATTTTGTTTCTTGTTTTGAAGGATCATATCTAGATTATCCATTCTCCTTTTCAAGTCATTTTGTCTTTCTTTAAGCAATTCACAAAGACTTGTTTTTCTTTCAAACTCATGTTGCAATTCTATTTCAGCTCTTATTAGGCAATCATTATCATAATTTAACTTTTTGTTATCTTGAAACAAGTTTGCATTGTCTTGCAAAAGAAAGGTAATTTTCTGTTTTAGTTCCTTATTTCTAGCATAAGATTCTTTTAAACTTTCATGCAATTTTGCAACAAATGACTCTAGATCATCATCATCATCATTACTATCACATTGAGGATGAGAGGTTACCTCATTGTCACCAATTGCCATAAAGGCAATTTGAGCCGATTCTTCTTCTTCTCCAATTTCTACTTCTGAGTTGCAATCGTTCCAAGTGATTTGGAAGTTGTTGAACTTTGGTTTTCTTTCATTCTTCATTTCTTTCTTCTTCTTTGTTGGACAATCCACCGCATAATGACCAGGCTGCCCATACTCGAAGCATTTGTCTCCTTACTTCTTGTTTGCATCATATCTTGCTTTGTACTTTGTGTTGAATTGATTGTTGTTTTGATTGCTTGGTCCTCCTTTTCTGAATCTTCTCTTGTTAAGTATCCTTTTGAAGCTTTTTGTGATGAGTGCAAGGTCACTATCATCACAATCACCATCTTCTTCATCTTGTGAAGCCAAGTCATCTTCATCTTGTGCAGCTTTTAGAGCAATGCTTCTTTTTACTCTTGCTTCCTCTTCATCTTGTACCTTGCTTTTAAGTTTCAATTCATAAGATGTTAGAGAATTAATGAGAAACTCAACATACATAGAATTCAAGTCTTTAGCTTCCTCAATGGCAGTCATTTTGTTCTCCCACTCTTTAGGTAGTGCATTCAAAAATTTTCTATTCTTTTCACCAAGAGTGTATTCCTTTTCCAACACCTCTAAATCTTTAATAAGATCATTGAACCTACGATACATCTTATCAATATTTTCATGAGGTTCCATTTTGAATGATTCATATCTAGTGACTAGAATGAATTTCTTTTGTTCTCTCACATCCTCACTACCTTCATGAATCTCTCTTAATTTATCCCAAAAATTCTGGGGTAAAACAGGGGAGAAATCTCCAAGAAAAATCAGGCAGCAATAGCCCATCTTCACTAGATTCTCTTCTCAACTTGTAAACACCAAAACTAAGCTAAAATCCATCACCATAACACAACAACAACGTCAACCACAGCCACAACCAACTCTAGTGGGAGTCCAAGAGCCCACTTAAATCAACCAAAATAACAATAATGAAATTAATGAGTCAATGATGCTTCAAACCGCAAGATGGATAACCAAATAAACAAGATTTAGAGGAAGTTACCCCTTCTTTCAAGAGCAAAACCCTAAGATTAAGGTTGTCTAGGACTTCAAAAATCACCAATTTTCCCCCTCCTAAACTTAGCTTTCACAAGAGTTGATGGTCTCCAAATGGAAAGGGAAGAAATGGAAGATCAAGCAAGTTTCTTGGCCAAGATTTGCTAGAAGTAGTTGTTTTTCTTGAGAGCAAAAGGACGAAGAAGAGCCGGCACTATGAGCTTGAAGAGGAGAGAGAATGTGTCTTGAAAATGGTCTTGACTTGATGAAATGACAAGAACTTGACATAAAGCAAAAAATGACTTTATGTCACGTCGGGAAGTCAACTAGGAATAGTATCACGATGCGACAACGACGACTCCGATTTCTCTCACTTATATAACCCAAACACAAAACTTAACGCTCTCAACCTATGTCTAATGGTTGACCCTAGATTTAAATGTGAAATATAAACACTCATGCAGTACAAGAAATGAAAGAATTTAAACACGCGCGACAAATTTTGAAATTTTTTTCTTGTCGATGCAAATGACATGAATTTATTAAACAAAATAAAATAAAATGAAATAAAATGACATAGAAATTAGGAAGATAAATTGAAATGGTGTTACGGGTCAACACAAAAAAAATATAAAAGCATGTAGCATTAGCATATGAGAAATTATTGAAGTTAAGACCAATTTAGTAAATCATGAAAATAGTTGATGAATTAATGTGTGTATGTGTGTGTGCATGTGAGAGAGTGAGAGAGAAGAATATGAGTACGTGAGTAGGAAAAAACTTTAATTGCAGAGAGAAGAAGAGGAGTAATTGGTGATTAATGGATCTAAAAAAATCTAGAAGAATATATAAAGTTGACTGATTGAGGGTAATCTTGACATTTGAGGAAAATTTATTCTGGCAGGAACATTATTGCTCTGTAAATATTGCCAGCTTAGAATAATAGAACTAATAGAAAATATTTTAATTGTGTTTGAGAGCTTTTAACCTATGCTAAACTAGAAAACACCACAGAATAGATAGAGTATAATAGGTTTATTTATAGGTTAGACTAGAAACTATTAATAATAAATATTAAATATCTTATGTTAATTCTTTCTATCAAGAAAAGCTTACCTTAAATCACAACTGATAATATCACTAACTTAATTACTAATTGATTGAGATACAATTTAAAAAACAAAGATACTAATCAATCATTATTTACAAAATATCAGTCAATTAATTAATTAGAATATCAATATGTTAGAATCAATCATATGGGTGACAATCGCTTCTAAAAATGACAAGTCTTATAGTATAAAGTTTGATGGGGGTAGCATTCAGCAAACAAACTACTTCAGCAGTCCTCTTCCCCACAAATCATTTCTAATGAAAATCACAAATAAAATTATCTACTCTACTTTTTTGGCACATCACAAAAATCAAAGTAAAACATATGAGAAATATCTGCAAGAACACCAGGCATTACGTATCAAACCCCAAGAAGTATGAAGTCTATTGCTAGTATAATCACAAGTTTTAACTGAAGTAATTTAGTCCAACACCATCTAAAATTACACACCTTTTATTCTTTTGTAATTAATTGTAGAATCTCACTCACATCTAAATGGATAGCCAAACAAACGTTAGTCTAGATTAATTATCAAGGTAAAAAGAATAGTTATCAAAGCAAAAATACAATCAACAACTAAATATATTAAGACAAAATATTTCTCCAATTAATTCAACCAATTACTTTTTTGTAGCCATTCTAGCACCACTTTTCTACAACAAATATTACATAATAGTTGTTCAAGGTAAGTTTAACTTTGTGCTTGTTTAACAAATGAATACTAATATGCCTGAACTTAAAATCATTTGGCTTTAATTTAAACTCACTCCATATTTGAGATAAAAGGAATTGTTAATTAAAAAATATTTAATAAAAATAAAATGCTAGTATTTCTTGTCTCGCTATAGCTAAAAATGAATACCCATTTTAAAAATGTCAAAGATGAGAAATTTCTTTTCCTTTATATAATAAATTAAGTAGAATTAAGAAAGTGCACAACTTGTGAGGAACATGGTCACTCTCTAAGGCATTTTCTGAAACATAGAATTACAAATCTCGACTAATTAAAGTAGGTACGATTCCATTAAATATTTCAACATCAATGTTTAATATATATAAGCCAAATTTTTAGTTTTTCATATCTAGATAAACAAGACTTATTCCAATCATTAGCAAATCAATCGTAAGAAACCCATAAAATGTACTTCATATGAAATTGAACATCGAACGATTTGTATAAGTAATGGTGTAGAAATTTCACTAATTTCTGCATTCTCAAATATCAATGTTTTAAGAATTAGCCTCGTCAAGAATTATCTCTCTATCCTCAAACTAAATGTTGTAGGAATTTCACTAATATAAAATGGTGTCAACTGAGATTATTTGTTTTCTCCCTCAAAAATTTGTGAACTTAGCTACCCAACACAGAATTGAAGACTCGTGGAACATTTCGTAGAAACATCTTTGTCATAGAATATAAATTGTCAGTATCATGTAAATAAAATGCAATATACATCTCAAAGTTTTAAGACATATAAATTGCAAATAATACCATCCAAATGTATGTTTGTAGAAATAATACTCAAAAAAATAAGTATGAATATATAAAATGAACAATTTGGACTTTTTGGATTGCATGACCTAATTCTGTTAATTTTTGATACATCTCTACAATTATAAAGCCTCCGCGCATAGTTGTTTGCTATAAACTTTTTCTATTGCTTTATGTATTTCCAAATTTACCATATTATCCAAATCCACTATTCTTCATTAGATATTGTAGATAATGGAATTTTAAGTAATTTTAAAAATTTTTATTAGCCTGTAAATTATTTTCATGGTTTCTTCCTTGGACTACAGATTCATCAAACACAAGAAGAAACTTTCATCAATCAAACCAAGTACACCAGGAGCTATTGAAAAGATTTGAGATGGAAGAATTTAGGCAAGTTGGTGGTCCAATGTGCACTTCAACCAAGTTTGATAAAGACGAAGTAGATACAAAAATGGATGAAAAGTCTTATAGAGTAATTGGTAGTTTACTTTATTTAACCGCAAATAGACTGAATATTATATTTGCCATTTGCTTGTGTGCTAGATTTCAATTATACCCTAAAGAATCTCATTTGTTAGCCGTTAAGCATATCTGTAGATATTTGAAAGGAATTTTGAATTATGGATTATGGTATCCTAAGTCTAATAATTTTGCCTTAGTTGGTTTTTTGGATGCCGATTTTGCCGAATGTAGAATAGATAGAAAGAGTACTAGTGATACTTGCCACTTCCTAGGGGATTGCTTACTTTTATGGTTTAGTAAGAAGTAAGATGCCATTTCTTTATTTACGGCGGAAGTCATGTATATAGCTGTCGGTGTTTATTGTGCTCAACTTTCGTAGATGAAACATACTTTGCTTGACTTTTGTCCAAAATTTGATTGTGTTCCTGTATTTTGTGACAATACTAGTGCCATAAATTTGACTAGAAATCCCATACAATATTCTAGGACAAAGTATATAGATGTCAAGCATTAGTTCATTCGTGATTTGATTCAAAGAGATGAAATTTGCATAAAGTTTGTTTGCTCAAAAGACCAAGTGGCTGACATTTTACAAAAGCACTGCCTCAATTTTTATATTTGAGAACAAAATTGGGATTTTAGAAAAGAATTTTTGAAAAAAATTTTGTGTCGACGCGTATCAAATGTCTGATACTGAAGAATGGATGTTTAACATAGTTCTTGAGCTTATTCCTAGTTTTTTGGGCATCGGACACATGAGAAATATCGTTCAGCCATCTGATATGCCAAAAAAGCGTTCATTTAAGGGTTTGACATTTCATTTTCATCAGTTCACATGAACTTCTTCAGACGGAATTTCAAAACTTTCTTAACTCTCTTCTTCAATTCGATCTTGTCAAGTGTTTTTCATCAAAAATTGAGTCGATAAAGTGACTTCTTATCCCCCAAAATGTCTATTATCATCAAAATCAGTCTAAAACAATCACAGTTTCAAGAAATTTGTACTTGCCCTAAAATCCCCAAATTTTAAAAATCACCTCTAGGCTTTGATTTGTGAGCAATCTTCAACATTCATTTACTGCATTCATCATTTCCTGCACAATAATATTCCACATTTAGTATGCCTCGAGTTTGTGGTGGTTCATCCTTTGCCGGATGCACTCCTAGGGAAGGAAGCTCAACTACAAGAGGTTCTGTCGAACGCCGATCTACCTAGACTCGATAGCAGAATGGTCCTTCTCCTCCACTCGTCCAGAATGACAACTGAAGCCTCAACCCCTACAACACATCCCAAAATGTTTTTATCAAGAGATCGAAACTCGATATCAGTTGATAACTCAAAAAGACGTAATTGCTCAACGATCCATACTTGCTTCTAATTTCCTTCAATATAACTTGTCATGGATTCTTGAAATGGACATATCTTCTTACCTTTTCTAATACCCTATTATCCTAACATGGTGTCTCAGTTCTTTGCCAACCCTAGGAAAGGTAGCTCACCATCCGAAGTTGTGTCTCATGTGAGTTATGTGGATATTTGTTTTGATCATAACTTAGGAAATGGGATTTTGAAAACTGAAATTGAAAGATATTGTCAAAGCAAAATCGTAAATTTTTTCAGTTATGAGGAACTTCCGACCTCACATATAATCATTTCTCTATTGTAAAATTGAGAAATTATTTCAAGTTTGATTTTACTATTCCTTCTGAGGCTAAATTGGATCATCTTACACTCTTGCAACTCATATAATCATTTCTCTATTGCAAAATTGAAAAATTACTTCAAGTCTAATTTTACTATTCCTTCTGAGGCTAAATTGGATAATCTTACACTTTTGCAACTCATTTAGTTCACTATGGTTTCCAATTTGCTAGTTCCTATTGATGGGTGCAGGACACAGCCCAACAAAATAGAATTACACATGTTTTATTACTTCATGAAAGATATCCACATTGACTTTGGGTTTATCATATGTCATTTTTTGCTCAAACTAAGCACTAATACTCATACGTCTTTATTCTACACAAAATTTCTCACTCCAATATTAAACATTTTAAGATTCCAATCACTAGAATTTCCCCTAAGGAGACTATGCCTTTCTTTTTCACAAAATCTTATTTTGAAAGAAAAAAAAAAAAAATTTTGATAGTAAGTGGATCTGGAAAGTGTCTGCCGTTGAAACCCGTATTAAGCATGTTCATGATCCTTTTTCTACCCCTTTATCTATTCCTGCACCACCCAAAAGAGCAAGGCCTTTCCTGCCATCTCAACCCACTTCCAATGCTCCTAACCCTTTGCTCTTAGAAATCAAGCAACATGTGTTGCTTTTGGATTATGGACTCCATATGATGATGAACCTTGAATAGCAAAAAAACTTCATGAAGATGAGAAATCTCCTCATTAATGCTCCATAGCAACCTGAGGGTCCATCCATGACTGCTTCGACACAAGCAACACAGCAAGGTGAAGAGCAAGTCGGAACTTCACAAATACTTCAACCCATTCCCATCTCTAAAGGAGGAACCACAAGTGCAGGATTCTGATGACGAGACTGAGGATGATGACTTTAAATTGCACAGAAGACATGCGTAAAGTCCATTTAGCGTCATTTAGGATAGATGCATCTTAGCATGTAGGATCATGTAGGATCACATCTTGGCACCACTTGTTGCTTTTGCAATCATCAACTCTTTCGTATTTTGCTCCTCTAGTTAATGAATATCTTGATGACTCTATCAACTCTAGTGTTATATGTCCATGGATGTCTTAACCTCTTATGTTGAATGCTAACTCTAGCTCTATTTTCCTCAATGGATGTATATTTGGCTTCCTGTGGTCTTCTTGTACTTTCTTTTTGATTGATGACAAAAAGGAAGGAGTATATATATGATATCTTATGTTATAATTAATATATTTGGTTATGATTGATATACTATGGATTGATTGGTTTTCAATGAACAACTAATTAATTGCTCCATGGATATATGCTTATCTTGAGGGGGAGTATTATGTTGATTATCAGTGGCTTTTGGATATAATGATTATTGCAAACGTTAAGGGGAGTATATGAGCTCGTATTTGAAGTGGATGTGTATTTATATTTGAAAAATCATCTTTGTTTTATCATCACCAAAATAAGGAGATTGTTGAAATTGATTCTTAATTTTGATGATAACTAAAATAAATTGATGATTTATACTAATGTTCTTATGTGAGTAATAACCTAGAACATGTTGCAAGCTTAAAAGATTAAGGAAGCCTATTGAATCAAACAAGGCAAAAGTGTTAATTGTTGTCAGGCGCATGCTCCACGTACATCAAACGTTCCAGTGAACACTTTTGAAGCACAAACTATTGAATGTAAAAGTGAACACTTTTGAAGCACAAACAATCAGATATAAACTCAACCTAAAGGTGTCCGATAAAGCCGTGGAAATTGGCTTAAGCTCTCTGATCGTATCATATCGGACACACAACTCATCCTCATTGGCCATTCGATTAATTCATGAAAAATAGCTCAAACTCTTTGATCGTGTCAAATGCACAAATCATCCTCATCGGCCATCCGACACACTTTGTGAAGGAAGATTATTTCAAACTATTGGACGCAATCTTCAGCATCAGATGTGCATTTAATACTTGACCGTTGGAGACTTTATGAAGGCATTTATGGAGACCTACAAATATATAAAATCTGAAATTGAAAAATATAACTATACACATTGAATACAAGCCTTCAAGAGTAATTTTTTAGCACAAAATACTCTCATAACTTTAATTGTACTCTTTATGTGAGTGATCAAAATTTGTATGGCTTTTCAATTGTGAGTAAATAATTCAAAGTATAGCCTTGTGAAGGTTTCCTTGAAGAGTTGTAAAACCTTTTGGTTTGACTAAGAAGTGCTTGGAGTGAGCAAAAGATGCACTTTTTTTTTTTGTACATATTTGGTATTGTTTCACCTAATCGAAGAAGTTTGCTCGTGGAAATTTGGACTTCAAGTTGAGGTGAACTTGATAGTTCTATTTGGTTTGCAATATCTCCCTCTCCTACTCATTTATTCACTTACTTTATTTAGTGCTTCATTTTCTTTATCTTACTAATTTCAGCAAGTTTATTGTCAAAGAATTTGTTTAATCTTCTAGACAACTCAGTAAATTTAAAATTGTGCATAATTGCATTATTCTTGTCTAGGATTATAATCAGCCTAATTTAACCCCTTCCCCCATAGATTGCTTTGGACCTTACAAATTGGATGAGAAAAACCTAATTTTTTATTATGAAAGACCCACCACCCCAATGAGAGAAATAGGAGACTCAATTTTTCTAGTTTTTGGATGAATTTTGAATATTTTTCTCAGAAGATTTTTCTCAAAAATCTTATAAAATAATTCATATGTCTAACCATTTTGCTAGCAAAAATTGAGTGAGTATTCATAGACAAATAAGTTATCCATATCCTTATGGAAAACTGAAATAAATTTCTAATGCAATTCTAATATATCTTGTATTTGAAAGATTTAAAGTTATTTGCACTATAAGTCTCTCAAGTTTAATTTGTCCCATAAATTAAATTATAAATTATAAAAAATTATCTTTCAAATCTCCATGTGAAATTCTTTTAATCTAACTAAAGAAATTCTTAATGTGTGTAACTCATTATGTTCTCAATAAATTAAAACTTCTTTCAATTTATCGCTAATTCCACTAGTCAATCAACTCATTCATATAGATCAAGATTTGTATCTAACAATATATCATGACCACCCAAATAATTAGAAAAGTCAAGTGAGTGATTTCACTTTACCATGTAATTAATATTGTTTTACCACAATTATCTCATGTTAACTTTTACCATTTTTGTACCAAAATATAATTCTAACAAAGAAGTATTCGGAAACACTTTCTAAAACTCTTCCACTTAGTACAAAGAATTCTGAATTATACTTCTATAAGTAGTCAGATATGAGATAAATCCTCTTGGTAAATCCTTATAAGTTATTCATTATCTTTCCATATTTCAAATATATATCCATATACTAATGATGTGAGCATTCCCAGTTAGGGGAGCAATTAGCAAACAAAGTATAACTATCATATTTAAAATACCATGATAACCTTAAATATAAGAATCACTTACACAAACGTCACTTAGAAATTAATCCTTTGGTTACTTAAAAGATATCTTTATGTGGATCAATCTAAGTGAATTTTAAACACCACAGTAGTGAACTTAGTACCTATGCATTAGTTTAGATCTCTCACACCATAGTAGACGAGATCTACTATTTTTCATATAGAAACTATATAGTATATGCTAGTTTAACTGTATTAACAATACCCTACCTTGTTAATTTTGATTAGAGATATTTAACAATGAACTTTGTTATAATGAATCTTGCCATCATAAGTCTTATGATTTCATTAATTAGGTTTATTCTAAGAGTTTTATCATACAAATATAAATATATAAACAAATCAATATGATAAAAATGTCATTTATTATAATATAAATTGTTCAAGTACATATTAAAACCTAAGAGTTTATTCACTTTAAAGCATACACACTTTCATGTTGCATCTATATTTTATTTTCAGGTAAAAGAGTAATTGAACAAATATTGAATATATAATTTCTGAAGATTCACAAGCTGCTGAATAGAAACCATCTCCTTTGACACGTGAGGTCCCAATTAATAATACTATCTTAACTTTGCAGCTATTTCTTTGTTCTATTGAAATACACACACACACATACTCGCTTTGTAGACCTTATAAATGTCAAGCATTAATACACACACACACACACATACTCGCTTTGTAGACTTTATAAATGTCTAAGTATTAATACTAGAGTTTGAAATATGAATATTTTTTAGAAAACCATTCAAAATTTCCTTCACATTTTGTTAAATAAAATTTTTCATCCTTCATCTTTAAAATAATAACTTTATCTCATGTAAAATCAAATTAGCAGAACTCAATCTCAATTAGGTTTTCAACTATTTTGCTTTGAAGATACACAAACTATATTTATTTTTCATTAAAAATGTAAAACCTAATCCGATCCATACTATTCTTATAATTGAAAAAGTGAGATATTACCTTTTTGTATATTAAAAATGAGTACATATAAGTCACTTAGTAAATACAGGCTAAAATGTGATGGAAAACTTAGGTTGAAATTAAATTTTATTAACTTAGATTTGTAAAGGACATAAAATTAATGCTTTAAAAGTGAAAATATAAGAAATGATTATTCAACAGGATTTCTTGTCCTTCTTTCTGAGTCGTACGCTTCGTGGATCAAGGACCGCATGACTTGACCCTTTAAATATGAGAATATACTCTACATTAGATACACTACGCACTCAATGTGTATATAGAAATATATTTGGGATTGCTCAATCGACAGTTAAATGTAAAATCTATGCTTCCCTCGATTCCTATCCCAAGTGAACACAATCATTCTGTAATCAGTTCCCACCACTACCCTTTTCAACATTTAAAACCAGGAAAAACCATGTTACCGAGCATCACCAATGATCCACTGGTACATCTTCTCCAGACGTGTTCAATTATTGTTTGTGTGACATTGGCACTCGAATAAAGACTCAAGCAGGGAGGCCTCAGGCATTGCTTGAGGGCATGGAACTAGATGTTAAAATTGCGCATTCAGACCAGCGGAACCTGGCTGGCAGTCGGATTTGTTCAAGTAAATTAACTTTCACATCATAGCTATTGTCAACAGTTCGACCATGAGTAACACTAAAATAAGCTAATATATGACTGAGCTGATTTGGACAATATACAAGGACTTTCACACTCCATGCGACATAAAGTTTGAAACAAGCGCCAAATTGGGCTTTCCACCTAGGGTTCCAAACATCAAGTCCGACATCAGATGTAAGCAAACGAAAGACATTACTACCAATTTCATATCCCAAATACAACATACTACACAAATAAAACACGTCTTAAAAGTAATTACATCCCAAGTCTTGCTTCCACTTGAGCTTCCATTATTGACATCACAGCCAAACTGACAAATCAAAACTACAATGATAAAATTTCACACCCAAATGCAACGTACTGCACAAATAAAGCCGAAGTCTTTAGAGTACAATTACATCCCAAAAGCATGTAAAAAAAAATATATTTAGGCCATATAGTCAATTAGTCCAACCTAATGACTGCAAATTTTCAACATACACCAAATATCACTTGGACTCGGAGTTTTCTGCATCTTTTAGAACATTATATGACAACATTTTCCATATTTTTTCTTCCAAATCATGAATAATGACATGATACACCCCAGATCATGAATAATGACATTGTACAGGATAATCAGCAAAGGGTAATTATACAGTAACGGTAATAATATGCAGTTAACATCAATAAGGGCGACAATTTCCAAAATATCTGATACTCAAAATTTGACATATACCATTCAAAATTTGGAGTTTCCATATACAAATAAATTTCAGTATTTCAAGTTTATTTTTTAATTCAAGTTTCTATATAAATAAAAACTTTCCAATATTTCGAGCTTATTTTTTAATTCATAGAAACCAATTAAGTATGTGTGATAGTTGTTTCATATAGTGACGATTAATGAAGAATATAATTCAAAATAGAGATTATATCTCAAACCATTTATCAAAGAATACTTGGAATAAAACAAGTACAATAAAATTTTAAGATTTTCAACATTTAATACACGATGATGTTTTACGTTAATAAAACAGAAATATAACACAAAATATTTTTTTCAACTTCATTAAGAAAATAAATAATCAAATAACTTAAAAAGTTTCAATAGATATATTAGTTTCTCAAACAATTTCTAGTTCTAATTTTAGTACTTCCACAGAGTTCAAAAACGAATTCCTAATACCACGTGTATCAATCACTATAGAATTTTAACAATGATATGCATACCCAGAGCAATTAATGAAAACAACTTTAGAGTGGAACTCACAACTTTTTTGCCAATAAAAATATTCAGCTAGTCCTTCTGGTACAACCCGGGATGAAAGGTGCTAACTTTCTGAGCAAAAACTAAAATCAAAATGAAGGTTTTCCATTCTCTTTAACTAATTTACAAGTCCCAACAGTCTCTATGGGATTTATACTTTTGAAAAACTTTTCAAGGCCACAATACTCAACTTATAAACTATAGGAGTCAACCACAATTTTTTTTCCATTCTCTTATTCTTCACCAACATTTATTTATATCTTCCCTCTCTTTCTATATTCTTCTTTCTCTGTTTAAAAGCCACACTGACCAACAATGGCTGCTCTATTTTCCTTAACCACTATCATACACTAACATAAAAACACACACTATACCACTTGAACTCTTCATATAACTCTGTCAGCTCCAAGAGAACACTGAAAAACACAAACCCACTTCACCACCGGTCTCTCAACTACCAGTCTTGTTCATCACTGCTGCCCATGGCTGCCAAGACCTTCCCCAGCCACTCTCTAGCCTCACCCCAAATCTTTTATGCTCCTAAAGACATTGAAAGAAACCAAACAGACCCAGTTCAAATCCTACATCCAAACTCATATAATTACAGAACACCTACATTTACCATTGCCAACAAGAGGCAAAATGCATACCTAAAAAGCTAAAGAACAGCTTAATCTTACTAGTTCAAACAACAAGAAGTCACTATCCTTCAGCTCTGCTTCTCTGGGGTCGTAATATCCTAAGCTATATTACCAAGACTTGGTTTAAGAGTTGGATATGGGTATGCATACAAGTGTGTAGTTCACCAATCGTCTAAACTATGATATGGGGACACTTTGAAAGAGTCGGATACTGGTACATGGGTACAGCAAACATTCTAGAAGCCAACTACATGGACTGCTGCTTATATAATAATGAACAGATATTTTATCCTTTTTAAGACCTCATATAACTAAATGAAATTCAGAATTTCAAATAGGCCACAGTTGAATAGGGTAGAAGTTACATAACAATTATAGAAAATATTATATTTAGTGACACAGTTAGAATTTAGTCAAAATACAGGTCTTTATTGCAAATAAGTAAATTGTGCCTATCTTTTAAGCTATATCCAACCCCTGCCCTGCCTATCATCTCTTATGTTCCTTCTCATTGACTTTTTCTCATATGAACATTCTTTTTTCTCTGCCGATCACTTCTCTATTTCTTGTTTTCTTTTTCACCCTATATTTTTCTTTCTTTCTAATTCGAAAGTCTTAAAACTTTTTCCATTTTTCTTCGTATCTCTCCTCCCCTTCACCATCAACATCCACTTGATGAAAAAGTAAAGTACTCAAAAATTTTCAAAGTGTCTAAAATGGATCCAATACTCCTGTCGTGTGGACAAAGGTACTTTGAAGTAAACCAAAGAGTCTGGAGCAACATTAGTTCCTAGGACCCCTCCTGGACTTTATATATAAATGGGAGATATGGCCAAATTCACTATTACTCAACAGTCGATTGTTAAGGAAGATGACAAATTCCAACAACTGGTGCTACACAAAATGCAGAAACCATGTTAGACCACCAGGGCTTGAGCTGGCAAACAAGATTTCCGACAACACACAAGCTATCCATGATCGAAAGTTGTATTTAGTTTCCAAGAGTAATGCAGTCAACAAAGAAGCTTTAGATAATCCAAATTAAAGATTTTCATGATTTTCCTCAAGTTTCAACTAGGAACCACAATAATCTCTTATTTAAATTCATCATATCTTTAATTTTTAATTTTTAGAGTTTCTATTGTTTAGGTCTCAAGTAATTTGGTCTTTTTAATTGTTGTTAGAAATTTCCAGAATTTGTCTTCATTGAATCTTTATTCTATTAGCTAAGTAATTGCAGTTATCGTCAGAGGGTAAATTCCTAAAAGTTACTAGAGTTCTACAGCACACCAATATCCTGTTCAAGATGGAAATAGGAGTTGTCCTAGGCAGTTTTTGGTTCATGCATGCTTATGTTTCTATGTTACTCCTTGCAGAGAATTTGACGAATTCGCTTTTGTTTATAATTGTTTTCCTCCTATTCCCGGTAGTTTATCTCCTTCCTATATCTTCATCCCACATTACTGTTCAGGGGCACTGATCACAGCCCCAAAACTAGTTACGATCCTCTCATTCTTCCTATAGCAAGTAGGCAAGATTTCACCCATCGAACATCAAAAAGTTCATTTGTCTTGAGCCCATTATTGGACTTCAATTCACGTCAGTGTCTGTTTAAACTTAAAACACTCTTTATATGATACTCTGGACATAGAACGATTTTATTTATTGAACCTTTATCTGTCATACACTGTAAATCTAATAAAACACAACTAATCAATATGAAGCTAAGGTACAATCAAGCCCAAATTCATCACATATATAATAGCCCCTCTAAATCTCAAGCTAAATGTCCATTGCAATTTATAGTTAAGAAGCACTTTCTGGATGAAATCCTCCTAAATACATACAGGTCATATATACCAGACAACCCAAACATTAGAAAGCAAGAAATATATATTAGACTATGAAAGCATCAAATTGCTGCCAACCCTCAAAATCATCAAATCCTTGAAGCATATAAATACAAGCATATGCTATGTAACACCCATTCGAAATCCCAATCTAAATGGTTGTTTGTAATTTTCAAGTACGAAACACTCTTTGGAGTGAAATCCTGGAGAATGCATACCCGGAAGATGTTAAGCTAATCTTTCATGGTCAACCAAGAGTAAAACCAACCCAAGCGTGCCAAAGCAAGAGATACATAACGGCCAATTAAATCACCAAATTGCAGCCATCCCTGCATACGAAACAATGGCGGATACATGTGCGAGAACAGCTTGAAGTTGGTAATCACAAAGAAAAAAGGTATGCCCTGAAATCAACCCAAAAGTGATGATTAGGTTTAGTTGATTAAACCGCAGAAGCTAATTATACATTAAGCACACATAATCTGCAGCCAACCAATCACATATGATCTGCAGCCAGGACTACTAATTAATGTTGTCTATGTTGGTCAACCAAAATCATGATCGCATATGCACCTAGTTCTGATGCATTTGTTAATTTGATACATGAATAACCAATACCCAATTATTTTGAACGAGTCCTTATTCTATTCCAAAAATAAATTCTTTAAAGAATAAAATCCATATACTCCTATCTGTGCACCTACCACCATTTAAGAGCAACTTACAAGAGCGAAAGGCAACTTAAAATACTCACAATAAAAATCAAGCACTCTAAGGTAGGATATGCCAGAAGTAGAGTCGTTTGCATCACCACCTAAAAAAAAGAGAAAAGAACAGAAGAATGTCATGCATCAACTAATTGGTTTAATTTAACATTTTGATTCAACCTAATTTTTTTCCAGGAAGAAATGTTGCATCCACAAGGTATATACCATGACAGCAAGCATAAAACCGCCTATGATTCTCCCAAACCCGGGAGGTGCAGGTTTTAGAGCTTCCTTTAGTAATTTGATATCTTGTTCAGTCTGCTGAATTTTACAGGATATCTGGTCCAAAACTTTCTTCTTTTTACTGATGGTGGTCCTTCCCACCATATTATGCTGCCACAACAAACACTAGGTAGGTTAGAAGGAAACCTTTTTATATCAAAACCGGGTACACTATATCATTTTTGAGAAAATAGAATTGAAAAGTAAGTAGGATTTGTAATATCCAATTGAAAATGCCTAAAATGCAGGGTCTGTTTAGGAGGCAAGTTTTTTGAACTGCTTTCAATAGAAACATTTTTTTACAACTTCGTCTACAATAACCCTCTACTACACACAAAATGTTTGACACACACACCCCAAAACCCAAAACACAGTTTTTTCTTTCTTTCCTTTCTTCTTCCTCCCCACCTCAGCCCACCACTGCCGGACACCACCCTCTCCCCCCTCTCCTCTCCCCTCTCCTCCTTCCCCCCCACCACCCCCTCTCCTCTCTTCTCCCCACTCCTCCTTCCACCACCACCCCTCTCCCATTCTCTCCCCTCCCCCCCCCAACAATCTGCTGGCATAACCAGAGATCAGGGCAGGGTGAGGGGGTTAAGGGAGAGGGGGGAAAAGGGGGGGGTGAGAGGGCAGCAGGAGAAGGGGGTAGAGGAGATGCTCTGGTAGCACGACCAGAAATCATGCAGGGAAGGGGGAGGGGGCGGGATGCAGGAGAGGAGGGGAGAAGGTGGAGAAAGGGGGTGGCAGGGGAAGGAGTGGGGGAGAGGAGAGAAGGAAGGGAGGAGGAGGGGAAAGAGGGAGGAGGAGTGAGTGGGAGAGAGGGGGGAAGGGCGGTGATAGCGGCGGGGAGGTAGAAGGAAGAGCAGCCATTGTGTGAGGAGGAAGAAGAACAGAAGAAAAAAGGAAAATGAAAAGAAAAGAAAGAAAAAGAAAAGAAAAGGAAAATTTTCTAACACTATATGCCATAAAAGTTCAAGTTCTAGTTCAAGTTCACGTTCAAGTCACCCTAGCATTCGACTGCCAGTAGTCCTATGCATCTTTTTAGAAAGGAAAACTTCAACTGTTAGTTGCAATAGTTTACAACTGATTGTATTGTATTTGACACCTTATAGATTTAAGCCAAATATAACAATGACAGGACATGTAGTTTCTTCATCTTAGGTTGTCCAATTGATCAATGAACGGATTATTAGTGAATGCAGGGAATGGAACATGAAAGTCTAATCAATCCCAGGAGCCTTGAAGAATTAAAACATTTGATATTGAGGGAATGGGTAGATGTATTGAAGTTGATCCACCAAGTATGCAAAGTATATACTTTAATCATCAGCATTAAGCCATTAAAACATTTGTGCTCTTTTAGTTGTAAACATTAGCTTCAATGGAAGGAATATGTGGGATATCTATAGGATTGCCTAACTAGTGTGTGGTTGAATGCTTATGTATGACTTGCAACTTTGACATGTTGTTTCAATGGGTTATTATGTGGTCCCGAGTTGCTAGCCATTTGCACATATACATTGATCCTTGGAATGCGTCTGCAGATTCCAATAGATAGAAATTGGTCGTATCTCAAAAGCTTATTCTCGGTTGAATATAGATTCTGATTTTGGAAATGATTATAGATTTTTTAATGACCAAGCAAGCTAAAATTTATAATCATCCAAAGAGTAGATTAATCTAACTCTGATTATTCTCCATAATCAGATTTTGTGAAATCTAAAGCAATCGAGAGCAGGGTCTAAATCTAGGCCATTATTGTCTTCGCAGCCATGCTGTAAAAAAATTTGGAATGCGTGCAAACAAGCTAAATGTATTATTAATTGAACTAACTTTGATCATTCTGAGCAAAAAGGTATAGTAAGTCTTTTTTAAATAAATCCTTTGTGTTCGACCAGATACCCTGCAGTTTCGGTCACAAGAGTTTTGAAAACACCATCCTAGGTATTGTCATGCCCAATAATTACATACGTTTTGAATATTTTCATCTGCAGGTCCTTGTCTAATGTGTGTTTTCTTTCCAGTTGCTTCTTTGTTGATGAAAGCTAAGGAGTTAATATCTATGTTTTCAAAAAGATAAAGAAACCAGTTTGGATAGAAAAGCTGACTTTGTGGATCAGGTCATTTTTTATTTTAGCTAATAGTTAAGGAATTATGAAAGATGACTACTGAAAAATATTATTTTAAACATAACTTAAATACAAGTATTTAGTTCAGTCCTGGATGGTGATTATGATGTTCAAGCAATGTATCTCTCATGCTTCTCTTCATGGGTAAACTAAAGTGAGGCTTTTTAAGCATTCCATAGGAAAGCATGCAGTACACTATCTGTTTAACTTGAGGATGAACTGAAGCAAACTATTTACTCTCAGATATAATAGATGCAATAAAAGGTAGAAGCTAAAAAGACAAATGCGAATTTTACCAGAGCACTTGCTCTACTTGGTCAATAAATTTTGAAGACTTTTTTCACAATTTATACTGCATATGAGCTCAAAGTAATCAAAATTATAAAGCTGTTCTTTAAATTTGCATGCTTTTTCAAAAGGAAAGAGGTATTGATCCAAAATTAACTGCATCATCTGGTGGAATTTAGAGAACTAAATGCAATCAACATGATACCTCAATTAATTCCTGCTATTTGATAGTAGATGCAGATACGTGAAATGCACAGAAGTGCAGACCGTTCAACCATCTTCAGATCGGAAGACAAGAAACATCTGAGCCACTAAAGTCAGCTCCTATGCATGTCTACTTGTCAAAAAGCCCCAAATATAAATGCACATGTACAAAATAAGAGACAGAGCAAAAGTCAAACAAAGCTTCCTGTTCTTTCTCAAGACATCAGAGGAATCATTCCCTGGATGCACCTCAATCTTAAAATCATCCTCAATGCCTAAGGCTTAACGGGGAAAGTGACTATTAAGTGCAAAGGAAGCAGTAGTAGGCACTTTGGGAATATGTTTCTTATCTATGTCAATTTAGTGAGCAAATAAGGCCAGTAACAAAGGGAAAGTGAGCAGTGAATGACCTTAATCTTGCATCACTTGGATTAGCGAGACAAATAGACATTTAAATACCAAACAGCAACCGCCTGGTACTCATTAATTCAAGTAGAAATACTAAAGCGCCCAACACATCACCATGTCATCCAAAGTTGTAAAACACCCAGTGATTGCAACTAATCCAAATGCATAAGTTCCAAATGCATTACAAGCACCTCATTCCCCAGGCGCAATGCGCAGGGTATTTCCTAGTTATGCCAAAAAATGTGTATTAAATTATCTTCTTACGTGTGGATAAATTGGTCCCCGTGCTTAAATAGTTGTCAGACAAGTTAAGAATCATGGAGACAAAACTAACCGGTACAGCGCAAGGAGGAGAAGGAGGGCGATTTGAGGAGGAGCTAGGATGGGCGTCCGCCGCCATCAGTGGCTGTAGCCTCCAATGATCAGAAATCCGCACCTTCGGCGAGATCGTACTCCTACTCAGACGGTACATCTCTAGGAACATGCCGGATTGTTGGAAACGAGCAACTGACACAAAAGCAGCAGAAATTAATAGGAAGAAGAAGAATAACAAGCAAACACACAAGCAGCATCAATTCAATAAAATCTAACAAACAAAAAGGAGGAGAAGACCTCCGCGCGCGCGCGCGTGTATGCAGAGGAGAATTCTACCAAAACACTCGCGCGCGCGCTCACGCACACACACACAGGGACTCGTCACGGAACGATTGGAGAGATCTATCAGGGGATTAGGAGATAATCGAAGAGGCATAGACATACAGAAAACTCGGTCGATGCATCTCTCCTTCCTCCAATCGCACACCGGACGACGAGGAAGCGGTGAAAAAGCCACAACATCCGACGCTGATGTCGACATAAATAAAGGTTGTGATGAGTAGAAAGAACAAGATAGGATTTCTGTTCTTTGCGTCAACACAAAAGAACGAAGCTAGGAGTCCTTTGATCTGCAGTCGGTGTGAGGGCCTAAAACGGAAGAAGGGCAGCTCTTTATTTATTTTTTTTTCCTTTTTGTGTAAATTACATTTTACTCCCCATGGTTTCATGTTTGACCACATAACGTTTCGTCATTTTAATATGATCACGTAACCCCTCTGTAGTTAGAGAATATGGAAAATGGACGGAAACATCTCTCCGTCATATCTAAATATGAATTCTCAAAAATGTCCCTATATATATATAACAAAGAATACGATCGAGCAGCCGGCCTTCAACATTTAGAATTTTTCTATTATTCTTTTGAGAGAGAGAGACTCGAAAGTCTATATCTATATAAATTTGAGAAGAGGCTTTGAAATTCCACCTCTTAAAGAGCTTCCAACCTCCTATCTTTTTTTCTTAGAATTTTGATTTATTTTAATTAGATAAAACTATATTAAATACTTCCATTACATACTTACCATGTATATCTATCAATTAGCATCATTTTTTAAAACCAAAACATTTTAAAAAAAATCTAACATGCTAGCACAATTTTTAAAACCAATCAAATTTATACATGATTACAATTGAAAAGGATATAAATGCTTATATTCAAAAAGGAAACAACATTTTAAATCCTTCAGTTTTGGCAAGAACACAATTAGAACAATAGATTACCAAAATAATAAGGAATATATATAACACAATAGATTATCAATTTCGAGAAGAAAACACCATTAATATTCCGATTAGGCGTGACCTTTCGGTACAAAATCGGTAATTCGGTTAATTGAATTCGGTAATTCGGTTATTTTTCCTTTAAAAGTCTAAACCATTTCCAATTCCGAATTGAATTTGGTAAATCGAAATAGGTTACCAAATTGAATTCAAAAACGGTACAAAATCATATTATTACCGAATTGGAACTTTTGTTAGTTTGTTTAATTGTTTATAGTTTGTATGTTGTAATTTGTTTTTATAAATTATCACAATTTAGTAATTAAATCATATTATAATTTACAATTTACATTCTTTAATAGTGTCATTTGCAATTTAGAACTCTAAATTTTTGTACATTCATTGTGTTTCTTATTAGTAAAATTTTTATTCTTGATTTGAACCCCAAAATTATTCACAATTTAACATATTAGTCGTGTTCTACCTATTTGAAAAATTAATTCAAAGTCATTTGATCCCCTCTATATACATAGTTATATCTTAACTCCTTGGTTAGTGATAAGTGATATTAGTTACAATTTATAATCTACAAAACTTATAATTTACAATGAATCAATGATTAATGTTATGCCACTTAATCACCTGTGGTTTAAAAATTATATGTAATGTATTGTAATGCACAATACATTACACTTATTATCCTTGTTTCTTAGTTTTTGCACAAATTAAATGCTTTATTTGCAAATGATTTGATTGCTTTCAAAAGTGAAAACTAATATACTATTATGTTGTCCACTTGTCCTTATTTTCTAATTCTAGTTATGTATAAAATGGTAAGTATTATAGTTATGTATTATTGTATATTTGTATTATATAGTCATATTACAAATTCTGAAATAGTATATTGTAAATAATGATTAGTGATATGTCACTTAATCACTTATAATTCACAAATTAAGTAATTTTACTGCATAGTGCATTATACTTATATTTATTCTTATTTCTTATATAATTTAAATGCTTAAGTTGCAAATGATTTGATTGCTTTTAATAGTGAAAACTAGTGTACTAATATGTTGTACTTATCATATAATTCTAGTTATATATAAAGTGATAAGTGTTATAATTATTTACTATTATATATTTGTATTAATATAGTCATATTACAAATAATAAGATAGTATAGTGTAAATAATGATTAGTATTTAGTTATGTGTCACTTAATCACTAAGAGTTCACAAGTTATGTAATGCGCAATGCATTAATTACTATCTATTATTAATAGCCAATTAGACTTTATCTATATAATATATTCACAGTATATATTATATACCTATATAATATATAATTTTGATAATTTTGTAAACTAATTTGGTAATTCGAATTCGGTAAATCGGTACCCTATTTCGTTGCCGAATTTCGAATTCGAAATCGGTTATTACCCAATTGAAAATCTCATTACCTATTTCATATCATATTCGAATTCGGTGAATTTAGTATATACCGATTATGTACCAAATTACCAAATACCCAATTCCAAATTACCAAATTCAATTCGAAATCGGTAATATAAAACCGGCTCTGATACCAGAACCGATCCCAGGTAAAATAAGGTAATATAAAACAAATTATATAAAACAAGAAATTTATGCAGAACTAGGAGTTTGTAGTTCGTTTATGATTCTTTCTTTCATTTCATTTTCTTGTCTTAATAAATTTTCAAAATTTACTTTAATATTATCTGGAAGAGTCCCTTGAGTAAGAATATATGTAATTCTCTCAATTAAACGTTTAGTCATTTTTAATGCAAGAACTAGATTATGTCTTCTAAGCATGATAATATGATATTGAATATAAATTCTGGAAATATTAATATATTGAAAACTTACAGGATATGTGTAGACGAAAGTCTTCACTTGGTAGTACAAAATTATAAACTTGAAACTTGAGCACACCCTTTAAAGTACAAGAGATAAAATATAAAACTGGAGAACAATTTAGAACTTAAAACTAGAGAGGATTTTGAGAGCGATCAACTTCCGATGCCTTCTATCTTGATTCTTCCCTTTTTATAGTTGAAATTCCTCCCACAATCTTCTTTGGATACTCTGGGTAGGTGGCTAATACTTGAGTACACTTTTGACTTAGTTAAATAATGTTTCATGCTTTCCTTGCTTTTGTTTGTTTGTATTATATAATGCTTTCATGCTTTCTTTGCCTTTTGTCTAATCACTTTGAGTCACGAGAGTCTTGTCTGCTTTTGTCTAGTCATGAGTCACGAGAGTCTTGTCTGCTTTTGCTAGTAATTATTGTATTGGACTGTAGATACCATAGCAATTATCTTCATTTTCTTGTGTTGAATCTGGATTTTCTTCGTCATCAATTTGTGATAAGACTTCTAGTAGATTTTGCTTGAAATCTGCTTTGCTTGAACTTTCTGCCATCAGACATTGGAGTCGATTTTTTGCTGTCAAGAATTCATGAATTTTCTCTGCTTCTTTTGGAGTCGAATTCTTTTCCATTGGAAATTTTATTTCTTTGACAGAATCCCACCACTTGACCTTGAATTGTCTGGTAAATGTATAAATTCCTTGGGAATAATTCTTGTTAAAATTCCAACAAAAAATCCATGGAATTCTATTTTTTATATAATAATGGAGTAAAACTTGCTCTTCGGTATAATCCTTAAAAATTTCTTCCTTTGAGAACGCCTTGAAATCTTCTTGAAAATTGACTGGCATTATTTCAAAGTTTCCTCCAAAATTATGCCACCAGTTGTAGAACCACATCGGAATCTCATGGGTAATTGATGGTAATAATTGGATAAGAATTATATAGTTTTCTCAACAATATAATTTTAGATGGTACAAATATTATTAAATGATTAATTTATTTCTTTTGGATTAATTATATAGTTATTAAAGCAAATACTGAAGAAAAATTAATAACTACAAAAGAAATAAATAAAATTCTTCAACCGAACAATTATACAAATCAAACATTAAATACAATAGCTAATCAATTGGATGAGTTATCTAATATGAAGCCAATACTATCTATGACTACTCCACCAAAAGTAGAGTCTTCTAAACCAATATTTCAGCCATTTGATTTACCCAAAAATATTCAATTAACTAAAAATACCGATTCTAGTCTTATAAAACAAATTTCAGATAAGCTAGCTAAACTAAGTCTTGAGAATAAACATATTCAAGTAATTTCTCAAACAGATCAATCAGAGAATGAAGATTTATTACAACAATTTCAAGAACCTGACGAAAATACAATAAACAAAATTAGGTCTTCTCGACCCAATTCTTTTTTGCCCCGGGTATATCATGGTAGAAACTTTTATCCCAGACCTTCTTTTCCAGACATGCAGTTTGAAGAAACTCATTTACATCAAAGTTATTATTATTCAGGAGAATCAATATATGAATGGAATATAGATGGTATAACTGAATATCAAATTTTACAAATAATTCAAAATATGAGTATGGCTGTTAGTTCTTTTAAAGGAAAAGGTCATAATGATAGAGAATGTGCTCAACTTCTTATATCAGGATTTTCGGGAATGTTAAAAAATTGGTGGGATAATTACTTGAGTCAAGAAGAAAGAAATTATATTTTGACAGCAACCAAACAAATGATTTCAGATAATGCAAGTAGTAGTATAACCCAAATGGACCAAGAAATGACTATTACCACAAGAGAATCTGATTCAGTTCCAACCTTAATATTTGCAATTTGTAAACATTTTATAGGAGATCCAAATAAGTTACAAGAAAGGAGTTCTGAAATTTTAATTAATTTAACCTGTCCAAAATTACATGATTTTAAATGGTACAAAGATATGTTTCTTACTAAAGTATTTTTAAGAACTGATTGCAATCATTCTTATTGGAAAGAAAGATTTTTAGCAGGACTTCCAAAATTATTTGCAGAAAAGGTAAGACAAAAAATTAGAAGCATTCATAATGGTGAAATTCCTTATTCAAACCTCACTTATGGAGATTTAATAAATTATATTAATGCTGAGGAACTAAGTTTGTGTACTGACCTTAAATTAAAATCAAAGATTAAAAAAGAAGGACTTGAAGCAAGAAAAGAGTGAGGATCGTTTTGTCAACAATACGGATATGAAAAGACAGAAGCCGCATCTACTAAAAGAAGAAAAAGATCAAGATCCACTAAATCTAGGACAATGTCTAAAAGTCGATCAAATTCCTATTACTCAAGACCAAATAAAAGTAATAAAAGTTTTAGTACTATAAATAAAAGGGTTAGTTTTTCAAGAAATACCTCTTCTAAGAAAACTAGTACAAAATGAAAATCGATACCTCAAGCTTCATCTCAAAACTCTACATCAGTATGCTTTAAATGTGGAAAATCAGGACATATAGTAAGATATTGTAAGGTTAGAGAAAGAATAAATGCAATAGAATTAGAAGATCAAATTAAGAATCAAATACTAAAAATATTAGATAATAATTCTGAAAGAATCAGAAGAAGACGAAATATATGAAATACAAGAAGAATCAAATAATGAATCCCCAGCCAATAGTTGTGAATGTATAGGTATATGTGATTGTGGTTATTCAAGTATCAATGTTATTTCAAAAGATGACAAGCAATTCTTTTTAGAATTAATAGATAAAATAAATGATAATGATGTAAAAAGGGAATATTTGTTAAAATTAAAAGATATCGTTATTAAAGAAGAAAACTTTAAAAATATTGAACCGTTTAACTTAAAAGAAGTATATAATAGATTCAAGCAACCACAAATAAATATTTCTACTCAAGATCTTCAGAAAGAAATAAAACAATTAAAAGAAGAATTGAGACCCATTAAAACTGAAAATTATGATATAAAATATCAACTTTTAGCTTTACAAACAGAAGTACAATTATTCAAAGAAACCAAAGAAAAGGGAAAAGAAAAATTAGAAGAAAAAATAGAAATTAATAATAACGAATATTTAATTGCTATGATTCATGAAGTAAGATTTCAAAGATGGCATATTCCTGTTAAAATAGTTATAAATAAAGAAGTGTTTTTAGATATCGTAGTTTTATTGGATTCAGGAGCAGACTTCAATTGTATAAGAGAAGGGTTAGTCCCAACTAAATATTTTGAGAAAACAACTGAAAAATTAAAAGGAGCTAATGGACAAAGATTGAATGTTAATTACAAAATATCAAATGTACATGTTTGTAGAAATAAAATTTGTTTTCAAAATACTTTTATACTAGTTAAAGATTTACATCAAAAAGTTATATTAGGAACTCCATTTATTACCCAATTGTTTCCATTAATTATAACTGAAGAAGGAATCACTACAAAAGTACTCCATCAAGAAGTTTTTTTTCCATTTGTAGAACCACCCTTGATAAAAGAAGTCAATACTTGTCAAACTGCTTCGATAATAAAAGAAAAAATTATATGTAACATTTCCAAACAAATAGAATTTTTAAAGGAAGAAGTAAAAATAAACAAAATTGAAGAAAAACTACAAGATAAAAATATTCAAAGCAGAATAACTGAAATTCAAAATAGATTCAAAAAAGAAATTTGTTCGAACCTACCTAATGCTTTTTGGGATAGAAAAAAGCACATGGTAAAATTACCATATATTCCAGAGTTTAATGAAAATAATATTCCTACTAAAGCTAGACCTATTCAAATGAATCCTGATTTATTAGAATATTGCAAAAAAGAAATACAAACTTTACTAGAGAAGGATTTAATAGAACCATCTAAGTCTCCTTGGAGTTGTTCGGCCTTTTATGTAAATAATAGCGCTGAAATAGAGAGAGGAGCACCTAGATTAGTTATAAATTATAAACCCTTGAATAAAGTTTTATTATGGATTAGATATCCTATTCCAAATAAAAGAGATTTGTTAAAAAGAATTTATGGATCAATTATTTATTCAAAATTTGATATGAAATCTGGATTTTGGCAAATACAAATTGCTATTGAAGATAGGTATAAGATACCTTTTAATGTTTCGTTTGGACAATATCAATGGAAAGTTATGCCTTTTGGCTTAAAGAATGCTCCATCGGAATTTCAAAAAATTATGAATAATATTTTTAATCCATATTCAACATTTATTATAGTTTATATAGATGACGTTCTAATATTTTCGGATTCAATTGATAAGCACTTTGAGCATTTAGAAATTTTTTATAAAATAGTTAAGTAAAATGGATTAGTATTATCTGAATCAAAAATGAGTCTATTTCAAACAAAAATTAGATTCCTTGGACATGACATTAACGAAGGACAATTTAAACCAATCGGTAGATCTTTAGAATTTGCCAGTAAATTTCCAGATGAAATAAAAGATAAAACTCAATTACAGAGATTCTTAGAATGTCTAAATTATGTTTCCGATTTTATAAAAGACTTAAGGATAATATGTGAGCCATTATATTCAAGATTAAGAAAAAATCCTAAACATACAAAGGTTGTCCAAAAGATAAAACAAATAATAAAAAATTTACCATTTTTAGGTATTCCTCATCCTAATGCATTTATGATTGTAGAAACTGATGCATCTGAATTAGGATATGGAGGTATTCTTAAACAAAATAAGCATATAACATCGTATCAGCATATGCATGACTCCAAGAATTATTCAAGATATAAAGAGCAGCTAGTCCGATATCATTCTGGTATTTGGATTGGAGCTCAAAAGAATTATTCAACAATAAAAAAGGAAATATTATCTATAGTTTTATGTATTTCAAAATTTCAAGATGATTTAATAAATAAAGGGTTTTTATTAAGAATAGATTGCAAGGCAGCAAAAGATGTTTTACAAAATGATGTGAAAAATATAGTTTCAAAACAAATTTTTGCCAGATGGCAAGCTATATTATCTAATTTTGATTTTAATATAGAATATACCAAAGGAGAGCAAAATTCACTTCCAAATTTCTTAACTAGAGAATTCTTGCAGGGCAATGTCGAAAAGACCAGAGTATAGGCCAGAGTTTAAGCCTACTCGACCTTAGTTAACTTATTCAAGCATGCCTAGTCCTCCTCCCTCTCCTCAAACTTTAATATCAACCCAAACTCTTATTCCAAGAAATTCTTCTCCAACTACTTATATTGGTGCTATTAAAACACCGTCTCCTCTTATTCCAAAAATTAATCCTAAACCAGAAATTTCCAATAGAACTACTCCAAGACCTACTGTTTTTTCTTCTCCATCATCAAGTAGTCAGTCTATACAAGCAAATAAATCAGCCTATTGTCAAAACTATTACTCCAAGACAGATGAAAGCATTCTCTCAGAAACAGAGCCCTCTTTTTATAATAAATCTTATCCCGAACTTATTCAAATCTTCTTTCATCCTAATCTATTCCATTTCTCTGAAACTCCTTTTAAGACAAGAAAATTTTATGAAAAAATTCTCATTGAGACAGATTTAATAGAGCCTCCTAAATGGTCTCCTGATAATGTTCCTGAGGAACAAGCCAATTATCATAAGATCAAGTTCAAACGTATTCTCAAGCCTACAGAATGGCCAGTCTCTGGATATCAAACTCAAGTTCAATTCAAAACTCCTTTTAAGCCTTCTGTTTATACTTATTATGATTATATCAAAGCTGTTGGTGCAATCCTTTACTTTAAACCATTTTCTCATTCTTGGTTTATCCAATTATTACCATCAATTACCCATGAGATTCCAATGTGGTTCTACAACTGGTGGCATAATTTTGGAGAAAACTTTGAAATAATGCCAGTCAATTTTCAAGAAAATTTCAAGGCGTTCTTGTAACAGCCCCACCTCTCCCAAGGGCGGGCGAACCCAAGGGTATCAGTGGACTGTCTGCCCAACTCTCGCCAGGACTCACTACAAACCCTCAAGCACATTATAGATTTCAAATAATCATAATTCAAGATCTCTAAAATAATAATACATGCATTCGCTCTTAAAGCCTTAATTGAGGTCCAACAATAAATGACAATTAACTTACAAAAGTAAATCCTCAATAATATCTATTAAAATTCTTACAACATCAATTTCAGGTACAATAAATCTTTAACTTCGAAATTTAATATTCAACTTATACAGAATTATGATAATCCTACCAAAGTAACTAAATCCTCGATCTACGTTTTCCACTTCGAGACCTGTTAAGGAAAACAAACTGGGGTGAGCTAACGCTCAGTGAGGCCAAGGAGAAACATGCAAGCACGTAATCAAGTAAGTAGGAAAGCCAGAAAATTCAGATATAAAAGCATGTAAATCAATCATTCACTTGTACAATTGCAATTTTCACCGGAGATTGTATTCTCAAGGAATCACTACTGAGGGCTCACATTAGACAAAGTCTTGGAGCTGGGTTCGGAGAACCCTCTGAGCTCTCTATCTACAAGTGAATTTGCAAGTACGGTGACCAGTTCATACGGGAAAAAAAAAAATTACACAAGACGGTAGGATACAGGCTCTCGGAGCCAATTTCCACGATTAGCGGTTGATTCCATTCCATCCCAAAGCGTTGACCCTCCCTCAACTTAACACGGTAAGTCCTAGAAACTCCACTTATTACAACCTCAGCCCAGCAGTTCACCCTCTGGGCCCAAACCAAACGGTAGATTTAAAGGTAAAGCTACATCGAGCAATACCGAGCAAGACCTCTCCAATAGGTCAAGCTCAAAGAACGCCTAAGGTTCACCAAGCTTCCCGACCAAGCCCTTGCCGGCTCGGGTCCCAAGGATCCCCAATAGGTTTTGGGCGTCCCCATTTAACACTTTTTTAAGTCGATGGATTATTCCAATCGACATTGATTCTGATCAAGTCAAGTACAGTTCAGCCAATTCGAATAACAATCATGTACATGCAAGACAAGTAAAAGAGGACGAACGCGATAAAGTACACTCTCGCCTCAACAAGTTTCATTCAAATAAATATAACAGGTAATTCAACAAGTCATGCACTTGACACTCACCGAAGTCAAGAGTCTAAGGCAAAGGCACGTAAGATTAATTGGAGTTTTCCGAGATCTTCTCGATCACCTGAGACAAATAGGAGTGTTTTCATTCAAAACACTTGAATAATATTCGATAAATGTCTTTAAAAATGTCTCAATGAGACTCAAGTCAAGTTCAAGATTCCCTAATTTGAAAATCAAGTGAGACACTAAGTTGGCACGAAAATCAAGAAAAAGGGTCGACCATTTCCATATCAAAGTTTCCAAGTTTATGCCCTATAATAATTAAAAGAGAGTGGAAATAGGTTTCCCTAGTTCACCGACCAGATTTACCTCATAAGAAAGCAAGTTCGATAATTTCCTAATTTGAGCTGAAATCTTTCAAAAATTGTAACTCAAGTTATACAAGTCAGAATTTTGTTCATTTGGTACCGTTGGAAACCTCTTTGAAAACTCTAAAACTTTTCAGAAGACATCAAATTAAAATTATGGACGAAATTAACCCAGATTTTCGTTAAACATTCTGCTACAGTAAAGAGGCAGTGTTTATCAGGCTGGACATCCAGAGCAATTTGAAAATTCGCCAAATATTACAGAAAATTAGTTAGCCCCTGAAATTCATACACAAAGTAGTCCTACATAAGAAGTTTCAACAGCCACTGACGGAACTCAATTTCGATACTCGAGCAGAAAATTATAACAGCTCAAACATAGGGGTTCAAAATTCCTGAAATTTTCTGTTTCCAGTTTGACAGGGCAGTGTTTAAGGGCTCCTTTGAGTGTCGAATTGTTGGTAAAAATCCACCAAATTTGGTACACTAACACCTCTATATATAGGGTAGATTCACACCAAAATTCACCCAAAAATTCAAATGGGAAGTCAGTTTTCTACTTGCTCAAAGTGAGCTCAGTAACCTAATCCAAAACTGTGAAATTTTGATCCTTCACTTTTAACATCTAGTTCATGCCTCAAATCAACTTCATTTGTCCTAATTTTCGAAACCAAGCTAGTATTAGACTCCCTTAACCTAATGGTGATCAAAAATGGTCACAAATTTTATCAAAAATTATCACAAAATCCAACCCTTAAAACCGGCAGCATGCTGCCTCATTTTTCCAGTTTTTTCCTTGCTTCCATCCATCACCAACTTTGCCCAACTCTTAAGGAATTTGTGTGGGGCAAATTTAACAGCTTAACTACCAACATTTAATCATCAAACTCAGCCCTTAAGCTAGCCAAAAATCCAGCCACGAAATTAAGCCAAAAATCAGAAAATTTTCCCCCCAAAATTTTCTCCTTCAAGCCGGTTCTTCCTTGAGGTTTTGTCCAACATTCCAACAACCAATTCCAACTCAAATTCGCACAATGCAACAATAATCATGCTAATTAACACCATTACAAGCTAGTGGGAATCCAAGAGCCCACATTTACCCTAATCATCAAATTCCACAAATCAAATCCATAAGGCTTAACACATACAAAGTTATAAACACATAAGTCAAGGTTTTCTAAAACCTTTCAACATCCCAACCTATCATCATGCTTGTAAATAAAATTGAAGAGATTAAAGTTCAAGTTCTAGGCTTATACCTCTTCCAAGAAACAAGCAAAGTTCACTCAAAAATTGCTAAATTGAGGCTTCCAAGTGCTCCTACTCCAAGCTTCTTATCCAAGTGCAAGCTCAAGCCAAGGTTGATGGAAGATTGTTGGTGATTTTTGTGAGAAAATGAAGAGGAAAGTTGATGGAAAATGAAGAGGAAAATGAAGAAGGGAGTTCGGGTGAGGGAAGAAGAAAATGAACAAATTTTAAGCAATTTTTTTTTTATAAAGTAAGAAAGAAAGGAAGACAAGACACAAGTCTTGTCTTGCCTTAATAGTCAAACTTCATTAATGCCATTCTTATCTATTTGGAGGGAAAATAAATGGCTTAATTTTGCTTGAAATCAAGGGGCTAATTTTCGGCTAGGAGGGGGAAGAAGAATAGGAAAATTTTCGTAAAAGCTAGAAGGAATTAGTTGAAAGAAATTATTGGTTGAAATTCTAAGTTTAATGAAGTTAATCCAAATCTTAATCAAGGTCTCAAAATTCTAGCTAATCACTCATTTTGATTCACTTCTAGTCACCAAATTACATTTCTAACCTACGAGTGATCATCCTTACGATTCTGAGCCACATCACTCACTGCCCGAATTTCTACCTCGAAAAACGTGTTTTCCTCATTTTCTGTATAATTGCTACAAAAAGGGCAAATTTTAAAATAAGATGAATGGAATATTGAAAATCTACCTGAAATATTAATATAGGACTTGAAATAAGTTTTTCTTAAAACAAAATAAATTAGACAAATAGATAAATAAATAAATTGAATTTTCGTTTAAATTTTCTAAAAATTCTTTTAAATGTAATTTTAAAATAATTGAACAAATTAATAACAATAATATCATTATTTAAAATAATAGATATTAACAATATTTAAAATAAATTTTGGGGCCCTTACATTCTTCCCCCCTTAAAAGAATTTCGTTCTCGAAATTCATACTTGAATTATAGACTAATGCTTGGTATTTCCTCCAAATTTCTTCCCCTAACCCTCAAGTTACTTTCTCGATACCATGGTTCATCCACAATATTTTCAATAAAGGAATTTACTTGTACCTCAAAATTTTCACCTTGCTAACAAATACCTCTGGATACTCTTCCTGCATTTCTTCTTTTACTTCCCAAATCGCCTCCTCAACGTCATAATTTTCCAAAGAATCTTAACCAAAGAGATTACCTTAGTTCTCAAGTCCTCGACTTTTCTGCTTTGGAATTTTCCTTAGAATTTACTTTAAGCACCTAAAGTAATTACACTCAACGACCACCAAAGGTGAACCAACTCCAATTAATTCCCTTAAACCATCACAGAGCTCAATTGAATAGGGAGATCCACACTCTAAACAACTACTGTAACGCCTAAAGAGGAGATTAAAGTTTTGAAAACCATCATTTAAAAGAGGACTTAAAACTCTAAGAAACCTCGTTTTTCATTCACGAATTCAAACTCGGATCAAATCAACATTTTCAAAGTAAAGTTTTAAGTTTTAAAAGAACACTTTTCTTTAAACCAGAAAATTCTAACTTTTATATCCATAAATCGAAAAATTACCATTTGTATACCACCGGAAAATAGAATCAAAATACTACAACTGTTCAAAAGGCATTTTCTCAAAACTCAATTTGTAAATAGACAAACTTGACCTCAAGGAATAGCTTCTGCAAATAGAAAAATAGACCAGGTTTGACATTTTAGTGAATTTTAAAAAAAACTATTGGTGCTTATGGAGTTTGAACAAAAATCTAAAATTTGCAAGGTTGAAACAAAAAGTTCTGGTCTAGTTTCAAATCTAACATACAAAACCCAAATTTAAAATTTTATTTTACACTGCGATGCCAAAATTTTTCTAAAATTGTGCATTGCTCCCAGAGGAGATGTCTAGCAAAACAAAGTTCAAGAAATTAACCCTTTTTAACTTCTAAACTCACATTTAAAAGTCAACATTGAACAAAGATTATTGAGCAATATTTTACCAAATATTTGTAAGAAAATAGGGCTAATAGTAGTTGAAAGGATTTGGCCAGTAGGGGGGTATTTTTAGAGATTCTACCAAGATTCTCGCACCAATCTCATAACTATAGTCCTTCAATCTCATGAAATAACCATAATACATAATAATCAACATATATCAGGCTATTACCCATCAAAATTCAACAACAAGTTTACACCCCAAGCATGGGAAAATCTTCAAATCATCTAACCTAGTATTCGGTTTTCAAGAAATCCCTTCAATAACCTAGGCTCATCTAGCCATAAATCATTAGATTTAAACTATAAAACTTATAGGTCTAAAAGTTCAAGCTCTTCCCACTAACGTAGTATTTACCCTAGTCAAGGTAAGTCGTAGACCTCCAAGGTTCATCATAAGATTTACCTTTCTCTCGAACTTAATCAGTGGCAAGTGAGGTTGGATGGGGTAATGGTCTGAGAGAAAAATTTATGAAAGAACAGATGAAATCTTTCTTCTCTATTTGGAGCTTGAATAACCGGCTAAAGAAAGAGTAAAAGGTGAAGAAAATTGTTGAAAAATCTCGCCTTTCTCATATCTATAGAACCGACTACAAGAAAGGAAGAGAATGAAGATTCGTGTTGGTGATTTTCTTGAAAGATAAAGGCAAGATTAAAGATAAAATATGAGGCAAGACTCTCTTTTTTTTCTCTCTAGTTGTTTTCCTGTGAAGTCAAAATAAAATGGTAGAATGAAGAGTAATTGAAGTTTTGTAACGGATGAAGGGCGGAGGTGATGCCAATTGTCACCCTCCCACTGCTCGAGACTCTAATGAAATCTATCCTATTCACTAGTTTGCCTTTTTCACACTTAACTCCCTTTAATTCCAATAAAAGGCAACATACACTCCACGAATTATCTTTTTACCCTCATTGACTAACCCTAGATTTCAGCTCTTGATTCTCTCCCTTGCTTTGGGTGTCTTGACCCACACCCTCGTTCTCAACCTCCATCTCAGTTGCAGCCTCGTCTACTGTCCACAATTTTTATAGAAGATGGACATAAAATAAATGTGAAAATAAATTAAATTAAAATACACTAAAGCAAGGTAAAATAGAATAAAAGGGAATGTAATAAATTAACACAAAATAGAATAAGCAAGTTAGCAAATTAAATCTTTGGAATGAACAAGGGAATTTTCTAGAACCGCCCAACTTTCATACATATATATATATCGAGAGAATCAAGTACGTGACGGTGGCATATTTAATACAAAAGAACATACCAAAATGTCGCTTGCCCGACCATTTTACCACACAAAAGCATAATAGTGAAAGTAGTAAATAAATATGCACCTACCAAGAAAAGAATCGCCTTGGTGGTTTTTTTTTTTTTTTTTTTACAAAAAGGTCACAAAACATACTACACGTAGATGCCACAAAATACAAATAGTCATATAGTCACAAGCATAAGCCTCACAAGCCTCACCCCATCTAATCCACTTACAAAACATAGTCTAGTTCATAACTAGATTTTCACCCTACATCTAGGGGGATTTAAAACTAAACAATATCAACATTTGGTTGTACTAATCATTATATCAAGTGCCAAGTTCAAAACTCCTAGAATAGATATAACTCTAGGTTTTACGACAGTTCCTTATTTGGTGTTTGAGGCTTCCACACCTTAAACATGCTCCCATCTTTCTCCAACACTCATCTGTAGGATGAGATTTTTGACAGAAATCACACTTAGCAGCTCTGAGTCGCCATGCACGAGGTCCACTAGATTTTGATTTCCTTCCTTTACCTTCAACAGCATGTTCATCTTGGTTAATCTCTTTACGCTTCCCTTTAACATTCAGAGGGCTTCCCAACTGATTTCTAACTTGAGTGTTAGGAGTATCTCGAAATTCAATTTGGGTAGTTGAGTGCACCAGATCAAATTTATGTTGCATCTCCTCTAGTATGGCTTCATATTTCTTCTTCATTTCCACGTACTTGCTTATTAACTCAGTCTTTTCCTTATATTCTTGTTCCCATCGTCCTTCCCAATATTTAGCAAGTTCCGTCTGAAACCCTAAGTCCTTTCGAAGAGTCTCTATATCTTCGTGTGAATCCGCCAAGTTCGCCATGTCACTAATTCCTTTAACTCCCGAATTTAACCTGCTAAGAAAACCAAAATCGCCAGGTTAATATTTAATCACAATGGAGCTCTAACCATTTAAAGCTCAATTCTTGAAAATCCAATATAAGGACTTTTATGAACTCGGGAGTTCGAATCCTACTAACCTCAGAATCACAAATACTTACTACTTCACTATTCACTTAACACTCAAACTAACTCCCACAGTCCGATATCCTAAGATTTAAGCCTAAGATACACTACAAGGATCTGAAACCTAAGCTCTGATACCACTTGTAACAGCCCCACCTCTCCCAAGGGCGAACCCAAGGGTATCAGTGGACTGTCTGCCCAACTCTCGCCAGGACTCACTACAAACCCTCAAGCACATTATAGATCTCAAATAATCATAATTCAAGATCTCTAAAATAATAATACATACATTCGCTCTTAAAGCCTTAATTGAGGTCCAACAATAAATGATAATTAACTTACAAAAGTAAATCCTCAATAATATCTATTAAAATTCTTACAACATCAATTTCAGGTACAATAAATCTTTAACTTCAAAATTTAATATTCAGCTTATACAGAATTATGATAATCCTACCAAAGTAACTAAATCCTCGATTTACGTTTTCCACTTCGAGACCTGTTAAGGAAAACAAACTGGGGTGAGCTAACGGTGAGCAGGAGAAACATGCAAGCACGTAATCAAGTAAGTAGGAAAGCCAGTAAATTCAGATATAAAAGCTTGTAAATCAATCATTCACTTGTACAATTGCAATTTTCACCAGGAGATTGTATTCTCAAGGAATCACTACTCGAGGGCTCACATTAGACAAAAGTCTTGGAGCTGGGTTCAGAGAACCCTCTTCGAGCCTCTCTATCTACAGTGAATTTGCGCAAGTACAGTGACCAGTTCATACAGGAAAAAAAAAAAATTACACAGTACGGGTAAGGATACAGGGCTCTCAGGAGCCAATTTCCACGATTAAGCAGTTGATTCCATTCCATCCCAAACGTTGACCCTCCCTCAACTTAACACAGGTAAAGTCCGTAGAAACTCCACTTATAACAACCTCCGGTCCAACAGTTCACCCTCTCGGCCCAAACCAAAAGGTAGATTTAAAAGGTAAAGCTACATCGAGCAATACCGAGCAAGACCTCTCCAATAGGTCAAGCTCAAAGAACAGTACCTAAGGTTCACCAAGCTTCCCGACCAAGCCCTTGCCGGCTCGGGTCCCAAGGATCCCCAATAGGTTTTGGGCGTCCCCATTTAACACTTTTTAAGTCGATGGATTATTCCAATCGACATTCAGTTATAGTCAAGTCAAGTACAGTTCTAGTCAAGTCGAATAACAATCATGTACATGCAAGACAAGTAAAAGAGGACGAGCGCGATAAAGTACACTCTCGCCTCAACAAGTTTCATTCAAATAAATATAACAGGTAATTCAACAAGTCATGCACTTGACACTCACCGAAGTCAAGAGTCTAAGGCAAAGGCACGTAAGATTAATTGGAGTTTTCCGGGATCTTCTCGATCACCTGAGACAAATAGGAGTGTTTTCATTCAAAACACTTGAATAATATTCGATAAATGTCTTTAAAAATGTCTCAATGAGACTCAAGTCAAGTTCAAGATTCCCTAATTTGAAAATCAAGTGAGACACTAAGTTGGCACGAAAATCAAGAAAAAGGGTCGACCATTTCCATATCAAAGTTTCCAAGTTTATGCCCTATAATAATTAAAAGAGAGTGGAAATAGGTTTCCCTAGTTCACCGACCAGATTTACCTCATAAGAAAGCAAGTTCGACAATTTCCTAATTTGAGCTGAAATCTTTCAAAAATTGTAACTCAAGTTATACAAGTCAGAATTTTGTTCATTTGGTACCGTTGGAAACCTCTTTGAAAACTCTAAAACTTTACAGAAGACATCAAATTAAAATTATGGACGAAATTAACCCAGATTTTCGTTAAACATTCTGCTACAGTAAAGAGGCAGTGCTTATCAGGCTGGACATCCAGAGCACTTTGAAAATTCGCCAAAAATTACAGAAAATTAGTTAGTCCCTGAAATTCATACACAATGTATTCCTATATAAGAAGTTTCAACAGCCACTGACAGAACTCAATTTTGATACTCGAGCAGAAAATTATAACAGCTCAAACATAGGGGTTCAAAATTCCTGAAATTTTCTGTTTCCAGTTTGACAGGGCAGTGTTTAAGGGCTCCTTTGAGTGTCGAATTGTTGGTCAAAATCCACCAAATTTGGTACACTAACACCTATATATATAGGGTAGATTCACACCAAAATTCACCCAAAAATTCAAATGGGAAGTCAGTTTTCTACTTGCTCAAAGTGAGCTCAGTAACCTAATCCAAAACTGTGAAATTTTGATCCTTCACTTTTAACATCTAGTTCATGCCTCAAATCAACTTCATTTGTCCTAATTTTTGAAACCAAGCTAGTATTAGACTCTCTTAACCTAATGGTGATAAAAAATGGTCACAACTTTTATCAAAAATTATCACAAAATCCAACCCTTAAAACCGGCAGCATGCTGCCTCATTTTTCCAGTTTTTTCCTTGCTTCCATCCATCACCAACTTTGCCCAACTCTTAAGGAATTTGTGTGGGGCAAATTTAACAGCTTAACTACCAACATTTAATCATCAAACTCAGCCCTTAAGCTAGCCAAAAATCCAGCCACGAAATTAAGCCAAAAATCAGAAAATTTTCCCCCCAAAATTTTCTCCTTCAAGCCGGTTCTTCCTTGAGGTTTTGTCCAACATTCCAACAACCAATTCCAACTCAAATTCGCACAATGCAACAATAATCATGCTAATTAACACCATTACAAGCTAGTGGGAATCCAAGAGCCCACATTTACCCTAATCATCAAATTCCACAAATCAAATCCATAAGGCTTAACACATACAAAGTTATAAACACATAAGTCAAGGTTTTCTAAAACCTTTCAACATCCCAACCTATCATCATGCTTGTAAATAAAATTGAAGAGATTAAAGTTCAAGTTCTAGGCTTATACCTCTTCCAAGAAACAAGCAAAGTTCACTCAAAAATTGCTAAATTGAGGCTTCCAAGTGCTCCTACTCCAAGCTTCTTATCCAAGTGCAAGCTCAAGCCATGGTTGATGGAAGATTGTTGGTGATTTTTGTGAGAAAATGAAGAGGAAAGTTGATGGAAAATGAAGAGGAAAATGAAGAAGGGAGTTCGGGTGAGGGAAGAAGAAAATGAACAAATTTTAAGCAATTTTTTTTTATAAAGTAAGAAAGAAAGGAAGACAAGACACAAGTCTTGTCTTGCCTTAATAGTCAAACTTCATTAATGCCATTCTTATCTATTTGGAGGGAAAATAAATGGCTTAATTTTGCTTGAAATCAAGGGGCTAATTTTCGGCTAGGAGGGGGAAGAAGAATAGGAAAATTTTCGTAAAAGCTAGAAGGAATTAGTTGAAAGAAATTATTGGTTGAAATGCTAAGTTTAATGAAGTTAATCCAAATCTTAATCAAGGTCTCAAAATTCTAACTAATCACTCATTTTGATTCACTTCTAGTCACCAAATTACATTTCTAACCTACGAGTGATCATCCTTACGATTCTGAGCCACATCACTCACTGCCCGAATTTCTACCTCAAAAAACGTGTTTTCCTCATTTTCTGTATAATTGCTACAAAAAGGGCAAATTTTAAAATAAGATGAATGGAATATTGAAAATCTACCTGAAATATTAATATAGGACTTGAAATAAGTTTTTCTTAAAACAAAATAAATTAGACAAATAGATAAATAAATAAATTGAATTTTCGTTTAAATTTTCTAAAAATTCTTTTAAATGTAATTTTAAAATAATTGAACAAATTAATAACAATAATATCATTATTTAAAATAATAGATATTAACAATATTTAAAATAAATTTTGGGGCCCTTACAGTTCTCAAAGGAAGAAATTTTTAAGGATTATACCGAAGAGCAAGTTTTACTTCATTATTATATAAAAAATAAAATTGCATGGATTTTTTGTTGGAATTTTAACAAGAATTATTCCCAAGAAATTTATACATTTACCAGACAATTCAAGGTCAAGTGGTGGGATTCTGTCAAAGAAATAAAATTTCCAATGGAAAAGAATTGACTAAAAAAGCGAGAGAAAATTCATGAATTCTTGACGAAAAAATCGATTCCAATGTCTGATGGCAGAAAGTTTAAGCAAAGCAGATTTCAAGAAAAATCTACTAGAAGTCTTATCACAAATTGATGACGAAGAAAATCCAGATTCAACACAAGAAAATGAAGATGATTGCTATGGTATCTACAGTCCAATACAATAATTACTAGCAAAAGCAGACAAGACTCTCGTGACTCATGACTAGACAAAAGCAGACAAGACTCTCGTGACTCATGACTAGACAAAACCATTTAAAAAAATCAATATGAGCTTCTATTCTATTAAGTTCTTTGAAATATTTTTCTTTAAATTCTGTAACTTGTTCTTTTGAAAAGGATTTGAAATACCATTCTCTTTTTTCTTTATTTTCTTCAAGAAAATAACTTTTGAAGATAATTTTTATTTATTAAAAATTCTCTAGTTATAACATTTAATTGATTATCTATTCTTACATTCATTTGTGATTGAGTAGGTGAATATTCTGATTCTTCGTCTTCGAGTTTTGAAATGATGTGTGTCTAGCATCACGTAAATAAAGTAATATAGGAGAATCTAATCCGAGTCTATGCAATGGTTTAACAGCAATTTGAACCATGCCTATATGTAAATATCTATATTTATTTGCATGTTTAGCAATGGACTCTTTGTTGAATAATTTGATTATTTCGTGATTTTTTCTTAAAGAAATTGTTTGCTTAGTTAATTTAATTGAATAATCTTGAAAGAATTCTAGTGTTCCCTTTTGATAAACTTTATGTATCTTTAAATCTGGAATAGTCCAATTACTTAATTGTTGTTCTATTTTTTCAATATTAATTTCAATATTATTTACTGAATCGTCTTGTTTATCAATATCTTCCAGAGATTGATTTCTATTATCATTACCAGTTTGTCTTATTGATCCTATCTTAGATAAGAAACTAGCCATAATAAAGGTTCTGATTTTCTTTAATGTTACAGGGACTACCCACGGGACCACGGTCTTACAAATCTTACTGCCGCTGACCAACGTTAACAAAGGCTGACCAACTATAACACTTAAAGATAATCAAATCTTTATATGAATAATTCTTATCTTTGAATAAAATCAACAAGCTAAACCGGTTCTGATACCAGAACCGATCCCAGGTAAAATAAGGTAATATAAAACAAATTATATAAAACAAGAAATTTATGCAGAACTAAGAGTTTGTAGTTCGTTTATGATTCTTTCTTTCATTTCATTTTCTTGTCTTAATAAATTTTCAAAATTTACTTTAATATTATCTGGAAGAGTCCCTTGAGTAAGAATATATGTAATTCTCTCAATTAAACGTTTAGTCATTTTTAATGCAAGAACTAGATTATGTCTTCTAAGCATGATAATATGATATTGAATATAAATTCTGGAAATATTAATATATTGAAAACTTACAGGATATGTGTAGACGAAAGTCTTCACTTGGTAGTACAAAATTATAAACTTGAAACTTGAGCACACCCTTTAAAGTACAAGATAATCGATTCCAATGTCTGATGGCAGAAAGTTCAAGCAAAGCAGATTTCAAGCAAAATCTACTAGAAGTCTTATCACAAATTGATGACGAAGAAAATCCAGATTCAACACAAGAAAATGAAGATGATTGCTATGGTATCTACAGTCCAATACAATAATTACTAGCAAAAGCATACAAGACTCTCGTGACTTATGACTAGACAAAAGCAGACAAGACTCTCGTGACTCAAAGTGATTAGACAAAAGGCAAAGAAAGCATGAAAGCATTATATAATACAGACAAACAAAAGCAAGGAAAGCATGAAACATTATTTAACTAAGTCAAAAGTGTACTCAAGTATTAGCCACCTACCCAGAGTATCCAAGGAAGATTGTCGGAGGAATTTCAACTATAAAAAGGGAAGAATCAAGATAGAAGGCATCGGAAGTTGATCCGCTCTCAAAATCCTCTCTAGTTTTAAGTTCTAAATTGTTCTCCAGTTTTATATTTTATCTCTTGTACTTTAAAGGGTGTGCTCAAGTTTCAAGCTGTGTTTTCAAACTCGGACCGGACCGGCCGGTTCGACCGGTTGAACCGGAACCGCCGGCATCCGTCCGAAGTCAACCATCAAAACCGGAAAGTTAAAAAACGGTCAAAGCGGTCAAAACCGGTTTGACCGGTCTGATGACCGGTTAACCCGGTTGGACCGGTTTGACTTTGACCTTTTTTTTTTTTTAACTTTAACCCATTTATATCCTTTCAAACTCACTTTTAAGTTTTAGTAAATATGCTTTAACCTCCTCATCATTTTAATAAAGTGTAAAATTAATCCAATACATTTTTTAAGTTACATTTCTACCCTCTATATATATATTATATTCTTTAAGTCAATTTATTTATTAAATATAAAATTCTTTAATTTATATATAAAGTCATAAATTACCAATTTAAGAAAAATTTTTATATATATAAAGTTGAAAACTACCAATTTGAGGGAATTTTATATATTATTTTAAGAAAATTTTTTTATATACTATTTTGATTATATTATTTATATATATATATTTATGACGCGTCATCCGATTCGACCCCCGGTTGAACCCGGTCGGACCCATCGTCCCCTGACCCCTGAGCTCGGCCGGTTCGATGCCCGGTCCGAGTCTGAAAACATAGGTTTCAAGTTTATAATTTTGTACTACCAAGTGAAGACTTTCGTCTACACATATCTTGTAAGTTTTCAATATATTAATATTTCCAGAATTTATATTCAATATCATATTACCATGCTTAGAAGACATAATCTAGTTCTTGCATTAAAAATGACTAAACGTTTAATTGAGAGAATTACATATATTCTTACTCAAGGGACTCTTCCAGATAATATTAAAGTAAATTTTGAAAATTTATTAAGACAAGAAAATGAAATGAAAGAAAGAATCATAATATCCAATCGGATATCGCCATATGTCATACATACATGGAAGTTTGGTATGATATCTCTTTATATGTCAAGTTAAGATGTTCTGACCAATTGAAAGTTGGAGTGTCTCCTCCAATCAAATTATGTCATGTCATATATCTTTATGACTGGATAAATTAAGAATAAATATCTAAGTATTTACTTTTTACTAAAGAGATAATATTTAGAGTTATTTAATCCTTGTATATGTCTTGTATACTGCAACGGTTTGTCCAATTGAACAGTGCCATGTCATATGTCTCTATAAGTTGGTCAATCAAGAAAATACATATAAGTATTATCTCTTTATAAAATAAGGAGATAGTATTTAAAGTGACACAGTCCTTATATGACTGTGTGTCTTGTAAGGCAAGTGGTATATAAATTTTCAACCTCTACCCCATTCTACAACTATAAATGGGGGGTTTTTCTACCAAAACTCACATATCAGATATCGCATTCTCAAGTTTTCTTGAAACTCCAAGGCCGTGAATGTTTTGCAATTTCAAGTTCTTCCAGTCTTCTTCATATCAAAACTTGAATTTTCAAGTGTTTTCAAATTTTCATCATATCAAGGTTTGAAGCATTTATTGTGTTCATCAAGTTTTTCAAATCTTCCATATCAAGATTTGAGGAAGTCAACGATTGATCCAAGAACAAGCTACGAGATCCTTAGATTAGCATTTGAAGAGAAGAATCAAAGAAATCTCTTTACAGTTTGAGAAAATCCTGGAGATTGAACTCCTATTTCTCTTAAGTTTATAGTTTATATTTATCGTGTATTTTTCTTGTCCTTTTGCAGAATTGAAATTTCATCATATACAAATATATTCAACTCCTACTCAAATACCACTCAGGCAAAACTATCTCAATTTAATATTTACCTTCTAGTTTACCTATCCTATTAAACTATTATTTCTCCCTCTTACTATTTCATCACTGCAACATGATATATTCTCATGATTGTTTTAACTCCCCAGACTATTTATTAATAATTTTCTCTACCAAATTCTTCTACACTTGGTTAAACTTTTTCCCAACTTAAAATTTTATTAATAACGTGTAGATTGTCTACAACATGCATGTTCAACGGTGATTGTTGGTTTTTCTTCTATACTAAACCAAGGTAATTCAACAATAGCATATCCATTGTATTTTCTACCACAATTTTTTCTCACTTTTAAAGGGATTTAAGACATTCCAGGCATTACAAAGTCAAGATATTTCAACACTGCATGTCGATTGCATTTTTTACCTCAATATTTTCTCACTTCCAAAGGGCTTCAGGGCATTGTAGCGTCACTACGCTAAGGTATTTTAATATCGGCATATCTATTGAATTTTTTATTTCAAGAAAAATTGCAACAAAAATCGTACTTTTCACCCAATACAATATGATATCAATGGTGGTGCATTGTCTAAATAGTTGATCTCACTTTTCTAAGCAAATATACTCTAAATACAATCAATGCTATTCTCCAACTGAACAATATTTATGCCAGGAATCAATTTGTTCCTTAGTTTGAGTTGCCTGTATCTTATTCTTCAATGATTGGAATTGCACGATAGGCATCCTAGGTGGTTCTTGCACTTGGAATTAATCAATTAATTTGGTGCTGTAGCCATTCATTAAAAAGAGAATCTAGAATTATGTTTTCTCTTGATCCCTTTTTTCTATGACATAATGGTTTCGTATTTACCTTATTTTCTTTACTTATTATTCACTTAAACCACAGATTCTCTCTCATTTTGATATCTTTTCAATTGTTGGTACCAATAAGCTCTTACAATTATTTTATACTACTATTTTAATCGAGCAATAAGGGCCCCTGACAATTCCTTTTGAAGTGATCAATGGTAACCCAGTGTTTCGTCGAGTTTACATAAGGAAAGCAACTAATTTCTGCTAGCTATTTGTTCTTCATTTACACGTAAGAGTTTAATGAAGAGCATAAGTATCAAGTGTGCCTAGATAATTCTATTCATTTGTATTATTTATCTAATTCAAATAATTAATAATATAATTGGATCAGAAGCAAGTGCATCAAATGTGCCTCGATAAGTAGTTTATAAGCACTTTTCTTATATGTTGCATTATGACGAACCCACTTCTCCTTAGAGTGAACCCCAGGGTATCGGCGGGCCGCTTGCCCAACTCTCGCCAGGACTCACTCACTAAAATTGAATAAAAATCCTTTAAAATAAAATAACAATGCCACGCCAACAACACTTAAGTATAACTATTTCAACTTACATCCCAACTCAATAAAAATTACAAGTTATAACACTTGAATTGCAATCAAGATTTCACCTTACAATTCCCAATGTACAAAGTTAAGGATTCTATCACAAAGATAAAAGTCACGTCCAAATACCTCTCCAGTACTTACTTATGAAAGTCAATTATCTTAAAACGGATACGCTATGGGATACACAAAAGATCTTCAAAACTAGATCCACCAAGAACCCTTACTTCAAGTCCCTGTTAAGGAATAACAAATATAATGAGGTGAGCTAACACTCAGTGAGGTCAAGAAAGCATGCACGCAAGCAAGTGAAAGCGATATTTTAACAATTAAAACAATTAAGAAAGTAAAACCAACAATATTTCACGTAGAGCAAGTAGACAACACAATATAAAAGGATACAAGTGGACACGGAAGGTAGAGGTGACTACCATTCTCAGGAACATAGCACGTACCCCCGATCCAAATTTCTGCATTTGCCACAATTATAACTGGTCCGCTTCACAAGCTCCGACCTCCAATCAAAAATATTGACACTCCGTCAACCACACTCTCACAACCTGTAGACACCACATGAAACCCTCACCCGTCTGCTTACACCTCCTGTACTGGGCCCGCTCATCAAACAATCGATAGTCGGTAATACTTGAGTATACTTTAGTCGGTGAGCACACTCCAACCGGCATAAACAATATCAAGACCCATGGTTCACCAATCTCTCGACAGAGCCCCTATTGCTGGATCGAAGTGAAAGATTCCCCAATGGGGTTTAGGCGTCCCCACAATTTCAATCGCAATAATAATCATTCAAATAATCATAATTCAAGTAACAATCGTTCAAGTGCATTAGAGCAACAATTCCAATTCAATGAGGCGGCGTGATAAAGTGCAACATTTTGCCAAATCAATCATAACATGTTTCACATATCACTTGCATCAAATTAGACATAATTAACAAACACTTGAACACTTTCGCGTGATTTACTTAAAGAGCAAGCAAGCGAGAAGATTACTCTTGGAGGTCGGTTCATCTCTCGGTAAAGTTTTGGTCACCTGAGCCAAAGTTCAACTATCAAATACTAGCCAAACATCTAAAACTCAAACAACTTAAATTCACCAACGGCCTCACTGCTACAGTTTCTTGTTCGGGCCATATCTATGATTACACTCATTGAAATTAGGCAAGGCTTATGACTATGGAAACTAAACTCAGAGTACTACAATTCACTAGAAGGGTTCACTCTGAGATTCATTTTGTAAGGTAGGCTAAACTAAGCCTCAAGTCGCCACAAGGAGCAAAAAAAAAGGAGAACAGTTTCAAAAAATAGCCATTTTCGAGATTTGCTGGGATGATAGAAAATGAGTTAGCATGCAAGCCATATACCATTGGAAAGCCTTTGAAGTCTAGTTTTAAATGCCACAAACGACGCTCAATTTCGACTCCCCAGCAAGAAAATATAGCCATTTGAACAGCAGTCATAAAGCTGTCCTGACACTGAGATTTTCCAGGTTTGAAGAGCAAATTTGAGACATCATTTGAGCAATGAAATGGTACTGGAAAAACACCAAATTTTGCACACGTAAACCTCAGTATGCGAGCTACGTTTTCACCAAAAGTTGACTGAAATTTTTGAAATCAATTCTGCCTAACAGCAATCCTTTTTCTTTTGTAACATTTAACTTATTCAAAACAGCCCCATTCCGTTCCATTTTCAAAACCAAGACCCTAGCAACATTTCTTGAGCAAATGCTAATAAAATGATAGTAAAATTTTGGACCAAACAACACCCAAAATAGAACAAAAGTTTCAGGTAGAATAGAAGCAGAATTTCCAGATTTTTTTTGTCATCTTTTCATGAACTTTTGAAGCACCAAATGAGAGAGTTTATTTACTAGGAAAATGTCCACTTAAAACTCAACATTTCAGCTCTCAAAATAGCCAAGACACTCATGAAAACTTGCAGCTAAAATAGGGCAAAGAAATTAGAAAAGAAACCGGCAACATGCATTTCTTCCTCCCTCGATTTTTCCTTTCTCCTTTCTTCCTAACTTCCTAACTTCCAAGAACTCAACACAATCACTCCATCACATGTATATGCATCACAACAGTCCAACAATCAATAATTGTGGGAGTTCATAGAACCCACAAAACCATCCAATTCAACAAAATAACAATAATGATTCATCAAAGCTTAGAGCTACACAAATGGAGTCAAGAGAGCAAGGTTGTGATGGAGTAATATACCTCTTCCTTCTCAAGTCTAAACCCTAGGTTGAATGTGATCTAGAAATGCCCAAGACCCTTCTTTTTCTCCTCCAAAGCTCGGCTCTCACACAAGTCAAGATGGTCTTCAAGCTCCAAGTGAAATGATGGAAGATTTCTCAAGTTTTCTTGGTGGATTTGATGAAGCTTTGAAGTTGTTTTTGGAAGATGAAATGAAGGGGGAAGGGGAAGGGAAGCAGCCAAGAGAAGAAGAAGAAGAAGAATGAGTGGTTGTTTGACTTTTGGGGTTTTGTTAGAAAAAGGCAAGAAATGAAAGATGTCACTTTCGGTTTGACATAAAGCTACCTTTTGTCCGTCGGATTCGATGACAGCACTATCGGTTTCTCTCACTTATATACCTCAAATGCATATCTAACAGTCAAAACTTATGTCTAATAGTCATTGACCCAGTATACGAAATTTAAACATCCAAGTAATGCAATTAACAATATCATTTAAACGTGCGCAATGCATTTTGAAAATTTTTGTACCGATGAAATTGACTTAATAAAGTTAAATAATTCTAAATAAAATAAATAAAAATTGATATGGGAATTTGCAATATATAAATTAAAATGATGATATAGGTCCTCACATGCATACTCTAATATTTTTCTCATTGATTCATGAAATGAAGGAGGAATGCTACATGGTACTATCGATATGTCCCCCTTAAAAAGTAGGCCAAATTTTTGTATTTTCTATGCAGTCAGATGTCATTTAATTTATTGAATTAAAAGATTCCAAAAGCTTTAAGATTCAACAGTTTAAAAGATGTTGCTAATGCATTCTCCTCCACACACGATTGTCCTTAATATGTTTGTGCACCTATGAAATGTTTTGAATTATGAGCATAACAATGACAAAACCAATAAAACTAAAATCCCACTAATTATTCAAATGCCTTTAACTTTCCATTTGATTAAAGCTGCCATATATAGATGATAGAAACTATTCAAGTGTAGTCATGAGACCTATGCAAATATAATTTTCTTAACTTAGTACTACATGACAAATTTTATTAATCCTTTATAACATGAAATACAGTAAACTTAGATTCTTAGGAAAAAGAATGTGGAAGACCCTTTATTAGAAATACAGTTAATTTGGATTTTAAGTATATTATGCTCTATGCTTTTACAAATTCACTCTTTTACTTTTTTTTTTTTGGTGTTGAAGTTTACGTAATTAAGTTTGGAATACAACAAGTCCCTGCAAGTGATGATTTAGAGGTAAAGGATATTTTCATCTTGGCTAACACAAAAATTGAAAAACAAAAAAAGGTTTGAGATGGCACTTAAATTAGGAATCTCAACTAGTAGTTCCAATTTGATTCAAGTTAATGATTTCCAGCTTAAGTGCTCATTAGCAGTCTACTTGCACTTGATATACCAAGAATTTTAGTAGATCAATCTCATTTTAACTAGCCACAATCTCTTTTCTATTTGTCCCAAAAAGTTACTATCTATTCAGAATGAAATGTTGCTATTCTGCCAATGATTGGAATTAATCCATGAGTGCAATTTCCATGAAAAGCTTTCAATGCGAGATGTTTAATTGGTAGCGACTTCAATTGAAAATCTTTTACAGAAATATTAAGAATAAGATTAAGAATAAAACGTTTCTCTAATATAAACGACAATTTAATAGAAATAAAAACCTTATCTAAAAAAATATAGGAAAAATAAAGCAGAGTACATCCCATAAATCTGACAAAAGTAGTGTACTACATAGTTCCTACTATAAAATATTTACTAACTCCACTTTACACCCTAAACTTATATCTCATTATCATTTTGCATTTTAAATACTAATTTTGAATACTTTATACCTAAACACCTCATATTTATCTCAATTAAGTCTATAGATAACATCGTTAGCAAAATTAATGAATTAGAGGACTATGCGAATCAATGAAATTAGATCAGTTTGTTTCAACTACAATCCGCCTTACTATTTTTGTATGCAATATATCAATCTCACAGGAAATCAATATAATTTAAGAAAGCTATAAGTATGAAAGAAAATGCTAGAATAGAGGTCTAATTTGATTTTTCCTTTTTTTTTTGTGGTTCTCAAGATTTATCAACTATTCACTTTTTTCTCCAACCTTTCTCTATATCTTTTCTTCTCCAACTTCTCTCTATTTCTTCTCCTCTTTCCAAAGCCTTCCCTTAGGGAGGGAGATCACACCATGGTCTCCATCTCATGAATTTTATATTATTTTTTTGGTAAAATATCTCCTAAATTTTTTTAGTGAGAGTTTTCTATTTCTCCTAGGGATTTTTAGTGAGAATTTTCTATTTTCATAGGAATTCGTAAGGATTTTTTTATTTTATTATTAGATCTAAAATTATTTTTGATCTGGTTGTCAAATTTGAAATTATTTTGGATCTTAGATCTATTTTGACAGATCTCATCATCATTATTGGAGTTTAAATCTGTTGTTTAATAAATCTGATGATTACAACATGCTTAGGAGGAACAGGGATTTATCTGTTAGAAGACTATGAAATTTTTGCATTCTTTAGATCTGTTCACAATTTTTTGGATCTATTGGTACCTATAAATTTGTAAATATATAATTTTTAGTGCATGTTTAACTTTCCATTAGGGCAGTGACATAGATCAAGTCATGTTGGACGATTTCCAGTAACTTGTTAATGAAACTCTCTTTTTATCAAAATAAAATTTGATTTTTACTCTTTGGTTTGGTTGTATTTATTTGATCTTAACTCTTAAAATCTTAGTACATGGTATCTAGTAGTCAACTTAAATTTGACTGATTTTATCCTTATTCTAGAAGTCCATTTCTTAGCATAACTAGTACTTTAAGTATCATAAAAAAGTGTAGATAAAGACCATTATTCTCTTTCACACCAGCCATTTTCAAATATGCTCAACGTGAAATTAACCTGGGAACTAAAGTGAAACATGCTAAAGAGATAAAGGCATTCATCGTAATTACCCATTAGAAAATTTTTTCTTTCTGAGAAAAATAATGGCATAATTATATATGACCATTAGTTAAAGTGAGAAAAATAATATTAATTAAGCAGTACATTTTTTCTTCAGGAGACCATCAATTTCCCTATGTGACTTTCAACTTTTTCTCTTTTCACTTTGTAAAGTTAAGAGTCTTCCATGAACAAAAATTTAAAAAAAAAAAAGGAAAAATATTTTTTTACCAATAAAATATGTTTCATCACTTTTTGGATTATCTTTTACATAATTATATATTATATCAGTATTTGGTTTAAAATATCTCAAAGCATTCATATCATTAGACACACATAACACACGGGAAAAGTAGCGAGTATAACTATGTCACCAACTTAATTTGGATTTTAATATCACTAAAAACTAAACATCTTTGGTTCAAATAACTAACTTAGACTTTTAAATCTTCGAACTAACCACTAAAATATTTTCTTAATGTTATAGAGATTTAATGTTAAGGATTTCTTTAATAAAAGTTTATATGCATTAGACAATAACCTTTCTAATTGACCAAGTTTTAGATGGAAATGTCATGCCCATTTAAAGGTTTAGTTGAGAGGTAGATAATGCAAAAAATAAAATTTTCAAAATATGTTACGCTAGTTAATGCTCTCATTTGTTTCATGGCTTTCATGATACGCCAGTGCATAGAAAATTAAGAATTTTTTTAAGTAGTTTGAATGGTCTTGCAATTATTAATATACTAGCTTCTTTTCTATGCATTTGTATGGGTTATTTTTTATGTTTGATTAAAAATAAATAATCAATTATAATAGTAGAGATAGAGTGAACATAATTGAAAAATTGAGAAAAGAAAAATTACGTGTTGATTGATAAAAAATAAGAAACAATCAATATACATGTATGTAATGTAGGGAATTAATATATTAAAATCTACTACAAATAAGGAAATGTAGAATGATAAAAAAATTAAAAGTTTGTCCATATTTTATTAATGGTAATCAATAATCAATATAATTGTATATAAAATAGGGACTTAATAAATTGAAATTTACTATGAATAAAGAAGTATAGAATAATAGGAAAAAATTTTCCAAATTTTAGTAATGGTAATAAATTATCAATCCAATAATAGGAATAGAAAATGAGATTATAGAGAATTAAAATAGGAAAACTATTGGAAAAAAAGTTAAGGCATAAATTATAAAAAATGTACATAAAATAGATAATTAATAGATTTTTGAAATTCACTATAAATAATGGAGTAAAAAAAGACTGTGATTTACTGTTGTTGAAAATAGATAAAGATTAAAATTCACCAAGAAATATAAGCAAACACAATTCATTTTTTTCACATGGCCAAAAGATAAAATTTTCATTTGACAAAGTACAGCTAACTCACCAACTTATTAGAGCGAAAAATAAACCATCAATATGAATCTTCTAAAGATGAAGGTGTAAGGAAAAATTATCTACATAAGTATTAACATGCCATACTTTGTCCAAATTTTGTTAATAGTAATAATAATCAAATCATTATTAGGAATAAAGAATGTGATTGAACATTATTAGAAAAGAAAAGATATGAGTTGATTAACCAAAAAAATAAGAAAATATAATTAATACAAACTTATATAAGGTAAGTCATTATTAGATTTGTTGAAATTGACCATAGATAAGAAACTATGCTATAACTTAGTAAAAAAGGAAGGGCATTAATGATTACAAAAAAGAGAAAATAAAAAATAAAAGACACAAATATTAAAGATATCCATGTGGCGAGAAGATAAATAGTCTGAAATGAGAAAATTAATCCCAATTGGCAAAATGTTCAATGCACAAGACAAGCATTGAATTGCGTTTGCATTGACTAGATCAAAGTACGTAAACGAATTTACAGATTGAGAGTTTGAGGTGCCATCTTCTTCTTGTTTACCATATATTTCGAGACGTAACTTAGAGAAAAGGTTGAATGTTTTATATCTTACTACCACTTTCCTGTTTGATAGAATGTTACAAACTCTTATTATATTGTTTATTGGTCATAAATTACACGAAAAATACATTATATTAATACATCCTATTTTTGAGATCTATAATTGTTCAAATCATTGAGATGCACAATTAACACTTTTTCCTTCTTTAAAACAAGAAAAAGAAATTCAAAGAAAATACACTTCAACAGTTTTTTGGGTTTGCAAGATGTTTCAATTTCAAATATGCAAAAAGAATTTTCTCGATAACAAAATGGTTTGATGAGATCATCATATACATTGGCCTTACATCAGTGGTAGGACGTGGTTTAGTTTGCTAGCTACTATATGAGAACTATAGCTTACGGACTTCAAATATTCTTTTTTTTTTTAGCAGGGGGGAGAGGGTGTAGAAATTAGAGATGAAAGTCTTGATATTTTCAAGGGCAGACAACATGATATTTGAAATCTTGAGTGGTTATGGTGCAATAGCTCTCCAATCTAAACAAGGATATTTGCATTTAATGTTTTTTAGTCAAGAGGAGGAAAACTGGGTTAGTCTATCCTATGACTACATGTCATCATTTCCATTAAGATAATATAATGTAAATAACGATAATAGTATCATGGCAAACAAAAATACAGTAGTAGCATACAATTTACAAAGTTCAATCCATTCAATACTATGTCCATAGAGCTCCCAGTTCTTCCAGTTCTATGCTTCCACCGTGAGAATCTCAGAAATGATAATTCTGTTTATTACAATTGTTGAATGTGAATCTCATGTTCCTTACTGAAATTCTAAAGTCATATCACATATGAATGGCTTCTTTTGACATAAACAATTCGAATATCTAGATAAAAAGTGACGAACGCATTAAAGAAGAAACGAACAGGCAAGCGAAAACACCAACATTGATTTCAATGTTAAACTAATTATTAACTACAAATTTTAGACGAGAAGGTATGATACCAGTTACTCCACAAGCCTAATGAATTTCACCTCCTTTGAGTTCTTGATCATAATTTGTATTAATTTTTCAATAATTTACCTCCAATTCATGTAGACAGCGTTAATTATATTGAATCATCTAGGCAAACCTCATTTGTAGTACTTAACTAATGAAATATGTAGTCATAAAACCGTCTCTTGATGTAATAAGATTAGTGTGATTGTATATTGTCTTAGTTACATGTTCTGAGTTTCTTATCATATTAGATTATCTTCCATTTGTCAAATATGATGTCCCAGTGGACTTTCTAACAGTACACATGTAAGAACTTCGTATGCATTCTAGTGTCTGACTTGGATCTGTATCTGTTAGGGGATTGAATGAGGAAACTAATCAACTATCTAAGAATTTTGATTGAAAGACTGCAGATCAACCTGATAATGATGAATGATGTCTCATTTTCATCATGTTATTAATGGACCATGACCTAATACTGTATGAATTGTATAAAATCTCCATTAATTCCATTGGCTAACCAATAAGGCATGATCAATTATTTTAGATGACTTACTATACATCTAGTTTAATTAGAGGGTAGGAGGGTTGCTCTCTAGTATGTCCAATTGAAGCTCCAGAACTGGCTAGTGGTATTTCTTAACTGCATCTAAGTTATTCCTTTTGTCCAAATTTGAAATTGTTGATTGCCTAAAATAATTTATTGCAAGATAGAAGTTTTCACTCGCTATTACATAAATTGGAATGGATAGGTTGAATAGTTCAAAGTAATTTACTATAAGTGAAAAGTTATTATCATGTCTAGTGATTAAAATTGAAACTCTAACAATTGGAGATCATGGATTCAAATCTCCTTTACTCCTCTTGACTTCTCGAGTCCTCTCTTCCCTGCTCTCCCCCTCCCCCCCCCCCCTCTTCTCTACACACACACATATTTGGAATTGAATACCTTTATCTGATTAGTAGAATTAGAGGTGTCAATCACAACCCATTTATATTGGCTCACCCAAACCCAACCCATTAATAATTTATTCAAATCAACCCATTAATTTTAAATGGGTATAAATGGGTACTCATTTATACCCATTTAGTTGATGGGTAATGGGTTGACTTGGCTCACCCATTTAACCCATTTAAAAATAAATACACATTTTATTCAAAATTTTAGTGAGTGATAAGGAGATAAATTTGATTTTTTTACCAATGTAATAACAATAAAATGCCATTATTTATTGTCAAACACCATGCGAAAAATCTTTAAAAAATAAATAATATTTCAAACAAGTCATAAATGGGTAGTTGGGTTACTTGGGTACACCCATACCCATTTATTAAATGGGTATAAATGGGTATCCATTTATACCCATTTATTTTAAATGAGTAAAAATGGGTTGATTCAATTATACCCATTACCCAATTATGACTTACCCAAATATACCCAAATCATCCATTTTGACACCTCTAGAATATCTGAATGAATTTATTTTTGTTATAGTTTGATAGGAGGCTAAGAGTTCATACTGTTGTTTCTCATGATACGTGCCGGGAATCTGTTATTGCGTGTGAGTCATCCTTAGGTTAAAATATTAGCTATCAAAATATTCTGAAATAATACTCAATCCAATTTCTTTATATTTGTGCAATATTTTAAATGCTTTGGCATCTAGAAAATGACTAAAATAATGACAATTTCTGGAAGAATCCCCAAGAAGCCACCTAATCAGAAACTGGAATAGTGGGTTTCTCTTTGCTTTTGGTTGATAAACAAAATCTTATCCTTAATTATGCAGGATTAGTCACATTAAGCAAAACTATACAGTATCGGATAAGTTGCCAAGAAACCCAGACGTCAATAACCCAATGGACTAAGTTAATGGATTAAGTTATTACTTATTATAGAAACAACGAATTTGGTGGTCCACATTATATATGTGATTTAGTTAGTGGTAATGGTTTAGAAACCAAAAGGAGTTCTAGTTTCTTTTCACACGTATATAGGTGTTCAACACCAAAAGCAATATTAAAACAACTTTCGTGCATACAAGAAGTGTAAAACTTTTCCACAAATATAACCAATTTCAGAAACCCCAATACAAATGCTCAAATCCCTTTTCTAATCAAAGCTTAGTGGATGGCAAATTACCTGAGCATAACTGGGAAATCTTAGTGGATGGTGTCCTTAGAGTTTGGCTTTCTTTATGATGCAGGTAGGCAGTTGTCAATTGTCATGGTAAGCAAAGCTATACAAGCACTTCCAAAGTTTCCAACAGTTTTAATTGCATTTTGGGCCCATATTTTGTCGGACGATTGACTAATTTTAACAGTCAAATCCTACAAAAATTGCTTTAATTAGGTGGCTGTTTAACTAATACAATTTCCAAAATTCAAGAAAACACTTATCAAGTTGTCCAATTACCAGCGGGAAAAAAAATACATGAACTGAACTTTTCAGAAAACTTAAGAGCACGAACCATATGTTGCTCTATGACCACTAAATTGTTTTGGCTATAAATAAATTTCAGCAAGGGAGATTGGACAAAAATTAGGGTGTGAGCTAAAAAGTTAAAAGATAGGCAGTTTATTTGTCTTCAATGGTGAGACATTGAGAGTCATAAAATTTCAAAACTTAAGGGCCTGACTATTTTTTCTAGGAACAGTTAAGGGCTTAGCTTGTTCAGCTGCAAACATTTGGGACTAAAAAGTGTAATTATGCCTTGTAGCATTTGTTTCAGTTTCATGCTTTTGTTTACTTAAAGATGTAATTGAACATTTATTATTTGTCACTAGTACCAACTTAATTAAAAGAGTGTGAGTTGGGATATGGACCATATGGTGAGAATTGGGCATGAGGTTCCTGTTTTGAAGAGGTGTAGAACAAGAAAAGAAATGTGAACTGTTAATACAAGTACATGATACACCTTTGCTTGCTGTGGATCCTAGCGATATATTTTACCTACATCGAAAGTGCTTGGTATCATAAAACTCTGGTAATATGGAGTATAAAACAAGTCACCAAAATTGGCCTATTTCTATTTGCAATCAAGACTTGAAAAGGCCAAGGCAATGAAGTAGGGTCATAAATGTTACAGTTTTCATATTGTCAATCATGGAAAAAAAATAATTGCATGAATCTTGTTTTATTCCGGTTGGATTAATTCTAATTCTTTTATATGTTGTTTCTGACTTGTTAGTCTTTAGATCAAATAATGATGATGATGATAATACTAGTAATCATAAATAATAAAGTCACCAAACGTTGTAAACATAAGGCAATATTAAGCTTGCTAATTTATTAAAGAGTATATTTTTCATCAATTTCCAGTTTATTTGAAATGTTAGAAAGATAGTGTTGTCATTTTTTGCCACATAAATTAGTCAAGTACTAGGTGCATAAAACTATGGAAATGGCCAAATATACCATACTCTTAAACATACAGAAGGAAAACAGATATATAATCAAATCTTAGGGGTTAAGGTGAAAATTATCATACTTAGAGTTGAGTTAAGGGAACCATTTAAAACCAAAATTGATAAATGAGAGACTTAACAAATACTCCCTCCGTCCCACTTTGTTAGGCCTGTTTTCCTTTTTGGTTTGTCCCAAATTGTAGTCCACTTTCCAATTGTAGAATCTAGTTAACCTATAATTTCTCTAAAATGCCCTTAATTAATAGAAGTTGTTGTTTAGTACTACCTACTTTATCATTTAATGCAAGCATTAGTCTTTCTTTATCATTTAATGCAAGCATTAGTTATACTATATTTAATTAAGGGTATTTTAGGAAGATATAAATATTTCAACAATGTTACCTAACTTTTCTTAATCTGTGTGAAAAACAAACTAAGCCTAACAAAATGGGACGGAGGGAGTATATACTTTTGAAAGTCTAAAGCCCAAACAGAATGATTGGTAAAAGTTGAGGGACTATTGAAATCATTTACCCTTTATTAGAAATTATTGGCATTGAAGATTTGCATTCTTGCTATGTTTTTTTCTTTGCCGCTTTATATTGCGCAATCAGAAGATGACTGCAACAGTTGTTATACAATACATTTCCTTTTCTAGGTCTTTTCAAAAAAAAAACAAAAAAAGAGAAAAAAATAAAGAAAAGAGTTGAATTAGTGTGACACCAATTTTCTAATTCAACTACAAGAATGTGTAAAATAGAGCAGGTAAGTGTTCAAAGGGTTGTAGCATGATTAACTCCAAACTTAGTAAAGTGAAACTTTGACGAGTTACTTGAAACATCTGATAATCATCATATCAATCTCGGCAAGCTTCCAAGTTAACAAATGAATTTCTCAAAGCCGATAAACATATTTCCTTCATATATTCTTCCGAATATGGAAATTCAGAAAAGCTTTCATACAGATTAGTGTGCACCAAAAGTTAGAATATGAAGAAATAAAAAGAATACAAGTATATGCCAAAAAAGAGAAGATAAAATAACTCATAAAACTTAATTGTTACGTATACTATAACAATGATATGTGGTTCTTTTATGTTTACAAACGTCAAGAAATTGGTTTTTTTCCCCTTTACTTTTTCAGTAATTCAGTTTATTAGTGTAAGGATCAAAATTAGCATAATAAATAACCCAGTCCTATGTTTAACCACTTGTCTAAAACTAAAAGTTGCGTATCCATTGTTTCACATATATTGCCAAGTTACCTTCCAGTTTCGTAAAGCAGCTAGCAACTACATTGCTTTTGCTTGCACTAACCAAATGCTCATCAAAGCAGTAACGGGCAACGAATCTTCTGTCCTACTCCTTTTTCAACTCTTTGTTACATTTTTTATTAAATTACTATTTATCCTTCACAAACATCACATTTTAATTCTTTTTTATTTCCTTAAATTCCAATAACTATTAATTGAGCAATACATAAAATTTAACAAACTCATATAATTAAAATACACAAAAAATGAGATTTTTTAATGAAATTTTCATTATATTTTGTGATTTTTTATTATATATTACTTTTTTTGAGACTATTGTATTTATTTTTTTTTATTGTATTAGTGGCTATTTGTTAGTAAGAAAACAAAAATGAATCAAAATATAATACTTATGAAGGAGAAATAGTCATATAATAAAGAGTGGGCAAAGAGTGGAAAAAAGAGTGCGACAGAAGATCCATGTGCTACAAAATAAGTAAAAGGAAATAAATCTTTCTTAATCAGTGAGGTTTCTTCCTCTATTACTTCTAAAGTTGTTCTTCTATTCACATATATAAAACACACCTAGGGGCCGTTTGGTTCGAAATTTCACAATCACTATCACTAGTAGTATCATAGAGTAGTCAATAATAATGAGTTTTGGTGAAAACCCATCATGCGTTTGCTAATATAGATTGGATTTTACAATTTATTATTTTCTTTTTCATTATTTCTTTTTTTTTCTTTTTTCCCATTTGTTGAAATGGTAACATTTTATTTTCTTATTTTTACATTTAATGAGAATAAAAGGGTAATTAAGGTGATTTAAGGAGAGTAAGACTAGTAACAGGTGATTAATTAAAAACCCCACAAAAGAGACCTTTCATATTAATTTATTTCCATTGAATCAAACAAACACTATATACGGATATAATTGAATTTGAAACTCATAGTGGGAGTTGAAACCCATTTACCAAACACTCCCTTCGTTCATGATGGTATTATTTTTCACAGTATACTATACTTTTTCAGTACATCTTTTATGCACTCTCAGTGCATACACTTGTAGATCTAGATGCATTGTCAGTAAAAACACTTACAATTGCCTAGTTGTGCAGTTTCACCCATCAAATATACTTCTTGAATCGCCACCTTCTGATCACGATCACCAACCTCGCAATAAAAAAGTCATCAATTTTGAATATTTAAATTCATTCAACACCTCAAATTTTATAACTGGAGATTCCAAATCTACTTGAGGTTCCACGTGAGGAGCATGAAATAAATTCAGCTTCATCATCATCGGTTACACAATTTTATTCCTCCTCTTCAACCTTGCCCTCAGGATTCTTTTCTACAAGTTCAAATTTTATTACATCAATTGATGATGTAATTTCATAGATCTGATATGTTTTCTTATAGACGTAATATCTCCTCTCATGGATCTATTAATATAACAGCGTGGTGGGGCTGCATAACCAATAGGCTGATCAAAAGCGAAAGTCTCAACTGCGTACATACCACTTACACGTCTCTTGTAGCATTTTGGAGATTTAAGCCCTCAAGAAGACGAAACTATGTGATCGAAACAAGCATCACAGCGATCAAGGTGAATGTCAATGCAAATAGGAATTGCCTGCACCATAAAACAACGGACTCCATCAATGCAATGAGAAACTCCTCTAGCTTTATCAACCATCTCGAGAGAAACCTGCTTTAGTGCTAATTGATACAAAGCATATCCAAGGAAGGGACACTTAATCTTTTTCTGTTTTTCCCTTAAGAAATGAAAGCATTACACAAACAACTTCAATAACAAGGGTCAAAAGAACCTTGAAACCTTGAAAGTACTCAAGAAATGTTGAATAAATCGACCAACATAAATTGTGTGGGCTAAAAACTACTTTAAAAAAACTAAAGAAATAAACAAGGAAACTGCCAAAAAGAAATGCAGAAACTCAAATGAAAACTAATTAGAAAAGATGAAATCGCTAAAAAATGAATTTCAAACATAAGAAAAATAAATTAAAATACTAAAGAAAGCTATGAAGACTACCCAAATGGGTACCCTAAGAGAATTTTGGGCTGCTTTATGGATGGATTCCTCTCCTCGAGGCTCGATGTTCTACATCATTAACGTTTATTATAAATCTGTCTTTTTGACAAAAAGTTATATATGGCATGGTTGCATATGACCATTAGTTAAAGAGGTAATGTACGAGAAAAATAACATCACGCAGTATAGTGCAAAATAACCTTTAGGGTATGAAGTAAATTATCCTTCTTATAATTTTTTTGTTTTTTGTATAATGTCTTCCATTCAATGTTATGCAATAGTACCCCTTTTTTTCCCCTTGAAATGACCGTCAAATTCCTAATTTGACTCTCGCCTTTTGCCCTTTAGCTTTAAAAATTAGGAGTCTCCCTTAAAAAAAAAGAAAAAAGACATTTTGTCTTTTTTTTAGCAGTAAAATATATTCCATGCCTTTTATGATTATCCTTCACAAAATACAATTGGTTTAAAATATGTCAAAACGAGCCAGTAAAACTATGTTACCCACTTGCTTTGGGTTTTAATATCGCTAAAGGTAACACTTTATTGGTTCAAGTAACTAAATTGGACTTTTAAATATTTAAATAAAAACTAAAACATTCTCCCATGTTATAGGCATTTAACATTAAGGATAGCCGATAAACTCTCTTGGTCAAGTTTTATTTAAATAGGAATTTGTTGCCGTACATTTAATGGTTTATTTAATATGCAGATAACACAACTGAAAAAAGAAAATGACTAACTCATGTAATAAAATAGGCTTTCAGAGTATAATATGTAGGTTAATGCTATTTGACTAACTGTTCCACGACTTTCATGATACACAAGTGCATAGATAAATAAGAGTTTTTTCCCCCCTTTTATAGCTCGGATGGTCTTACTCTTCTTTACAAATAAGAGTTCCCAAATGGAAAACTCAAACCCAACTGGCAAAACAATAAACGAACAAGAACAAACATAAAATTGTTTTTCTGTCGATTAGATGTAAACAAAGTCTCAAATTGAGTGTTGGAGGTTCCATCTTCTTGTTGTTTACTATGGAATATGGATTTCAAGAAGTAACCTATAGAACAAAGTTTCATACTACTTTCTTGTTTAATAATTTTTACAGACTCCTAAAATATAGTACATTTGTCATCAATTAAACGAAAGATACCATCTATCCATTATTCCAGTATGTCCTCTATTTTTGGTCTATAATTGATCACATCATTGAGACGGACATCCAACATACTTTTCAACTTTACCAAAAAAATAAAAAGTAAAAAATGCAAAAATACAGAACAAGTAAACTTCGAATTAGGTTGTTTTAAGTTTGCCAAGAAGTTTCATTTATATGCAAAAGGAATTTTACTGATGAGAAATTTTTTTCAGGAGATTATCATATGCATTTGACTTACATCATTGGTAGGTTGTTGTTCAGGATTAATATGTAAAGGACAAAACCAATAAGATAGCAAACTTTGTGTCTATCAACCCAATACACAATTTTTTTTGGTGAAAAAAGGGATAATTTTAGAAACCTCCCCTGAGGTTTGTAGTAATATTACCTGGCACCCTTAAACATTGAGAAATCTCACCTACCTCCCTTATTTTCAACTTTTTGTAACTTTGTCAACCCATTTCAAAAGATATCATTTAGAAACTCATTTTGGGAGAGATAAACTATTTCTATTCCAAAATTACCCCTTTCTTATGAACCTATAGTTTTTATAACAAACCAAGTTATATCCTTAAATATTACAACATATTATTTAAGTTGAAAGGCCTTTTACAAATTTTAAAGTCTTCGGTCTAGACAAGAAATGCAAAAAAAAAAAAAAAATTCTTATGATTAGAAGAAATAACATTTTACACTTTGAAAATACCTCAAATAAGTTTCTAATGTATTGTTAATAATTTGCATTTCTCTCATTTTTAAGTCATCATTTTGGATAGATTAGGATATTAAAAAAATTCTAAATTCATCCCAAATTATTTTATAATAAAGAAAGTTATTTTTACATTCTTGAAAACACCTCAAATGAGTTTATAACATAATTTTATACATTGTATTAGTTTCTAATATTCAAGTCACCAGTTTACACAAAAAATTTAGAAAACTAAAATTCTTAAATTTTTAAAACTCCTCAAATTAATAAAAGCACCGTATACTAAATGAAATTTTTTTTCAATTTCTTTTTTTTACAAATTTACTATGTCATTTGTTATATATACTAACAATTTCCTAGAAATTTTTTTCCAACTTGCAGTATCTTAAACATACCTTTAAATAATAATCTTTTATACCTTAAAAAACCTAGTAATATAGTTTATTCTATTAAAACTATGCATTCACTCTATTTGTCATTATTTTCTAGCTTTTAGTAATAAATCATCTCTTTTGAAAAAATAGTAGGATAACACAAGGGCATTTTGGCATGAAAACATTTGGTCTCTTCAAGTATGGGTTTCTTAATAATATTTTTTGCAATGGGTTGATAATCTTACAAAAAATTGAAAATAAGGGAGGTATGTGAGATTTTTCAAAATTGAGGGGTACAATGTGATAATACTATAAACCTTAGGGGAGGTTTCTGAAACTACCCCTAAAATAATTGCAAGGCACCTAATGGAAAAGGAACAAAAAATAGAAAGAATAGATGTTGATATTGCTATAAGTTTACATTGAAAATTTCAAGTGTTGTACTTAGTGATGCAGCCTATAAGAAACTTGTATAGTGGTTTGATAGCTATCAGGGGCAGAGGCAAGAAGTATTGACTTGAGGACTTAAAACTTTAGCAGGCCAAGTTCTTTAGAAATTAGAAGTGAAACTCTGAAAAATTTCAAGGGCAAACAAAATGGTATTTTAATATCTTGGGTGCAACGCATGCTATCTATCAATTTTTAGATTGTGGTATTGCTATTGATTTTATTTTCTTTGTTGGTTTTATCTAGAGGAGGAAAGCAAGGACAAACTGTCCTAAACTATGCCATCATGCATTGTCACTAGATTATAATGTAAACAAAGACAATTGTGAGTATGACATAAGTTACAAAGTGCAAACATTTAATATTATATTATTATGTCCATAAAGCACCAAATTGTATGTTTCCACCGTGGAGAATCTCACAAATGATCATTCTGTTAATTACAATTGTTGAATGTGAGTGCCATGCTCCTTACTAAAATTCTTAGGCATTTGCTTGGCTTCATTTGGCATAGACAATTAATATATGTACAATTTTGAAAAACTCAAAAATGAAGAAAGAAAAACACTAACATCATCCCGTTGTTAAACTAATTCTTAACTACAATTATTGTACAAGAAGGTACAAGACGATTGTTGGTTACTTTGCAAACAACATGAGTTTCATTTCACCTACTTTGAGTTGTTGATTAGAATCTGTACTAATGTTGCATTAATTATATTCTAAAGATCATCTAAGGAAAATGTCAACTGTTTTTCCTTTGTTCTTTTTTTTTTTTTTGGATAAAAAGCTCAAATGTAGTTGTTGATTAAAGAAATATACAGTCACCCAACACCAACATGAGAAAGGTATCATTTCAAGCAAAAGTTTCCGAGCTGAACTATCAGCTGGATGGTAATAAGATTATTGTGATTGTATTGTCTTAACTACATGTTCTAAGTTTCTTGTCATATTAAATTAGTTCTTAAATTTCAATTTTACATACTTTACCCCTTAAAGTATGAAATCCATCCTGAAAAATTATAAAAGCTAATGTAATGGTAGCAAGTGATGTTCAAAATTTAAGAAATAAAGTGTAATAGATTTCATACTTGCAAAGATGTGTACAGATCATACACCCACACAACCCTCATATCGACAGCGGGATTTAAAAACACACAATTTTTTGTGAGAAAGTTGCTTGTTCTTACCAACTAAACCAACTTGTGTTGGCATGGATTTCATCTGCTTTGTTGACTGGGATCTTTAGCTGTTAAGGGAGATGAGGAGGTATATTGACCTTTTACCTGTTTTTTGTTGTTAGAATTTTCAATGTGGCCGTATACACATTCAACATAAACAACCGTAGAGAGGGAGATAATTTGCTATGGATTCATAACTAATCAACTAAGAGAGAGAAACAAAGGCAGGATTTTCTTTTCTTTTTTTTTTTCCGTGGGAGCCTTTTTCTGAATGTGGACACTTAACTAATCAATAATTATCTAAATATTTTGATTGAAAAAACACTAAGACCAACCTGATCATGATAAATGATGGCTCATTTTCATCATCTTCTTAATGGACCATGGCCTAATACTGTATAAATTAAATAAATTCTCCATTATTTCCATCTCCAAACCACCAAGCATGATTAATTTTTTTTAAATGATTTACATACATGATTTGAATAATATAATTAGAGGGTAGGAGGGTTGCTATCTTCTACATCTGATTGTAACTCCTGAACTAGCTATAGGTATCTCCAAACTGCATCTCTGTTATCCCCTTTTGTCCAATAATTTGGAGTTGTTGATTGTCCAAAATATTTTCTTGCAAGCAAAGAATCTTCACTCGAGATGAAAAATACTTTGAAATGAATTTTTTTATCTGATAATTAGAACAATGGAATTGGTTTTTATACTTTGAAACGAGGCTAGGATTAAATATCGTTGTTGGCAAGTACGTGCACGGAATATGTATTATTGTATGTGACTGATCATCCTTTAGGTTAAAATATTGGATGTCAAAATCTTCTGAAGTGGTAAATAATCCAATTTCTTTATATTTGTGCAGTATCTTAAGTAGGAAGACAATCAGTAATTAACTAAAATAATGACAATTAGTAGAAGAATCCCCAACAGTCGCCCAATCATACACCAGTAAAGTGGGTTTCTCTTCGTTTTTGGTACTAAAACATCATCATATCTCTAATTATGAACGATTAGTCAATTAAGGCAAAAATACGGAAAATCAGATAAGTTTTAGCAAAAACCATAAGGCAATAGATTAATTTATTATAGAAACATTAAATTAAGTGGTCCATAGTGTAGATGTGATTTCGTTAGTGGTTGTTCAAAATTAAAAAAGAGGTATAGTCTTCTTTTTTAATATGTAAAAGTTTTCTACCCCAAAAGCAGTAACAAATAGACTTTTGGATGCATCCATAAGATGCAAAACTTTTACACAAATATAAGGATTTTGAGAAACCCATACAATTGTTGAAGGCCCTTTTCTAAACAAACCTTAGTGGAAGGCAAAATCACGTGAGCAAAATTGGGAAATCTAAAGTGGATGGTATACTTTTTAAAGTTTGGTTTTGTTCACGATGCAGGTCGGCAATTGCCATTGTAATTAAAGCTATGCAGCACATGGAAATTTTCCAACAGGGCTAATTGCATTTTTGAGTCCTCAAGGTTCAAATGATTGACCAATTTCACTATCAAATTCTGCAAGAATTGCTTTTGGTGTTTCTTTAATGATACGAATATTGACAATTCAAGACAAAACTTATGGACGTTGATTAATTACTACTAGCAAAAAACTACATGAACCATGTCACTTTATGACTACTATACTTTTTTTTGTCATTTGTTGATTTGTAATAATTTCAGCGAGTCAAATTGGACAGAAATTAGGGTACTCGGCTGCTAGCTAGTTAAAAGAGTCAACCATAGGCGGTTTGTTTGTCTTCAACAGTGAGACTTGTGAAAATCAAAAATTTAAGGGACTAATTCATTTTTATATGAAGACTGAAGGGCTAATCTTGCTCAGGTGTGCAAACATTTGGGACTAAAAGTGTAATTATCCCTTTTCACATTTGTTTCAGTTTCATCCTTATTGTTTACTAAAAGATGTAATTGAACATTTATTTTTTGTCATTAATACCCACTTAAAAGAGGAGGGAGAGTTGGGATATGGTGACTTGGATTGAAGGGTTGCTTTCTTGAAGAGGTGCAGAACAAGAAAAGAAATGAGAATTGTTTATACAAGTACTTGATTCACCTTTGCTTCTTGTGGATCCTAGCCAAATTTTTTACCTACATCAAAAGTGCATGGCATCATAAAAATCTGGTAATATGGAGTATAAAATAAGTCAACAAAATTGGCCAAATTTTCATCAGCAAGCAAGACATGAAAAAGCCAAGGCTGTGAAATAGGGTCATACATATCATAATGCTAGTATTTTTTAATCATGAAAAGGTGGTCTTTCCAACCTCCTAAGTTAGCCAACTAATCAATATGAGTTTTGGAGATCACAAAGACTATAGATTTTAACAATGAGTTCCAACAAATTCATAGGTAAAACCAAAGCTAAAACAATTTCACTTCCGTGGGATTTGTTAGATTTTAGTTGTTGGCCTATCCATTCTTTATCAAGATACCTACTTCCAAACTCTTCCAAACTACCAATATAGACAGAGCAACCAATTCCATTGGGGAATGATGAACTGATATAGAGGAAGTCTGCAACCTCAGTTCCTTCCACGACAGTCCCTCCTTTTGATATCTCAGCCTATTTCTGAAACACCAATTTGATTTCCATCCCAAAATACTAATGGAACAGTGTTCACGATACCCAATGGCAAACACAGTGAGGATTATGAGAAGATCCATCTATACTTTCCTTCAGAAGTATCAATTTTTCACCACAACTGCAGCACTTCTTGCCTTTCCATTTGCAGCGCTTGTTCTCCTCTCAGAAGCTTCAATTCCCTCCTCTTCTCTTCTTCAGGTAATCCATAAACGCCTGCAATCCCTCTTCGATGCTGCAGGGTTCCCGCGATCCTCAGAATTCTTTTTCATCCTTAACCTTAAGCTTTCTCAGACTATTGCCACATCTTTTGTTGTTGCTCCTTTCACCGTGACCTTTCTTCTCCTTGCCAAGGCATTCATAATTCAATTTTTCTGCAACCATAAACCGACTGCAGAACTCAAGTTTGCCTCTTTTCTGTCGCTATATAGTCCTCTTTTTCTTACACAACTCTGCAACATGCTAGTTATCATCTCTGCAAATGCAACCTGCTTCTGTCTCCTATTCTTCGCATTTAATTGTCTTGATGGATTAGGCCTTTTGAACCCGAAAACGCTACTCCTCTTTTCAGCTACAGGCGCTGTTCTTTACTCCATAATTCTTGCCAATACCCTCATTATCTGCAATCTGGGACTGATATTGTCAGGAATGGAAAACACCGGTGGATATATAGCAATTCTCAAGGCATGTGTGCTGATCAGGAAGAACAGCCACGGCATTATCGTTGGCTCTGCCCGTCAATATGGCCCTGGCTGCAATTGAAGCTTTATTTCAGTATCGAGTAATTAGAGCTTATCATCATGCTGAATCTCCCATTCCTTCTATTGTTTTCGAGGGAATGTTCATCGCCTACCTGTATTCAGTTCTCCTTGTCCTGGATACAGTTGTTGGTTGTGTGTTGTACAGAAGCTGTAAAGCCTCAACTCAAATAGAACAAGAGAATGGACATTCTCATAGTTACCTGATTGAATTTGAAGATGAGGATGTCAATTATTTTGCAAAATCGAAGGCGTTAGATGATCTTGCTTAGTACTTCTCTTCCTGTCAGGAAACAGGACTCTTTGCTGCTATTCATTTACACACATGAATTCAGGTAACAAAGAAAAGTATGTGCAGAATTATTTACTGTTCATAGAGCAAAATTCAAGTTAATTAGCACCATCCGGGACACAGATTTACATTTCTGAATCCGAAGGCGAAATATTGAAGATACATTGGAGCAACAAAGCCAAGCCATTCTCTGTTTATTCATTCTCCTCTTCTTCTTCTTCTTTTCTTTTTTTTTTTTTTTGTTTTATTTCTACACCTCTGGAAATACTTGAGAGAAGAATGCTGTTAGTTCAGAGTCCCCCTCTCCTTCCCTCCTGATCAGCTGCTAATTTAAGGTTGATCTTGTAATGAATTCTCGAAAAGTGGAAAAATCAAAATACTTCAATCAATTTATAGTTTGATCAAGCTTACTTCAAATTAGCCTGTAGCCAGAACATAAATTTCGTTGTCCACACACAGTGCACTTAACAATGTAAAATTGGAATTTGCGAGATGCATTGTTGTTTCAGTAATTGAAAACATTAGTCCCAGTATCTGTGCTTTAATTTTCCCACCTTATTTGATTTGTTCAATTTGTAATCCTCTTGCTTCTGAGGTGTGGGGAGGGGTGTGTGAAAAAAGAGAAATACAAGTCATTTAGAGTTTTGGCACCATCTATGAATCCGTTTGAATTGCATTTTTTAGAGAATATTTAGAGAAAAATTACTGTAGCGCTTAAAGTAAAAAGATAATTAAAAATTGTGTAGAAAGAATATTTACAAAAATGAAAAATATTTTCTTTGGTTTTCCTTTTTCACTTTTTGGGACAAACAACTACAAAAAAGCATTTGAGACTGTGACACCATCTGAGTTTTCTTTGGTTTTTCTTTTTTTCCTCTTTGGGGACAATTGCAGCACTGAGAAAGTTTCAAGAAACCGAAGAAAACAGCAGTTTATAAATGTCAGTCAAACACATTAGTGGGAACATCACTAGCGAACAATATATTGGCCCCAATGGGATGCCAGCAAAAGCTGCCAGATACGCTACAGTTGAAGAGATGGGAGTTTATTTTAATTTTTTTTTAAAAACAAATTGCCCACAGGAATTCAATGACTGTCATACCAGTGGGAGTTGAGCTAACACGAAGCAGCTGGGAACCGCGAAATACTATTGGAACAACGATACAAAATATTTATTTCTTAGTGACCTAAGAAGTGTAATGCAAATTGGACTTGGCCTTCAATAAGCAATCTACCATAGGTCATCCGTACCAGGCTTGACCACTATGGTTATCTGCTTCTTATGCAGCCTAAGATGTATGGGTCTTTCTACTTCTACGTTTGTCACAACATTATCAAATTGCCAACACAAGTTGGTTTAGTTGATAAGTAAGGGTCATTCCCTCTCAAAAGGTTATATGTTCGAATTTCACTGTCAAATTGAAAATAGTGTTGGTGAGCGATTTGTTGCAAACGACGTTTATAGATCAGAAAGTATGCCCTGACCAATGATAGTGATCGAAATTGAATTCATCTAAACTTGTTTCGTACCAAAATAGAAAAACAATATCAAATTGCGAATCAAAGTCCAGTGTACGTGTACCAAATGATGAGGGAGAGCTTTTTTTTTTTTTTAATTTTGTTGGGTTGGGTTGGGTTGTAATTTATCATTTAGAATGGTGGGGATGAAGAACTAAATAATTGATTATTCAGAAAAATCTATCTTGATGATTCACTAAGTACATTTTTTTAATTATCCCTTTTTGAATTACATCATGAAAATCTTACAATAAAAATACAAAAAAAATTCCAAATAACTCAGATTAAATGGACTAGCAAATTCTCATTACAACACGAAGTAAAAGTGACTCTCAGCCCGTGGCTAGAACAATTTTCAAGAATGAAGTTTATGATATTTAGAACAATTGAATTTTTGAGAACTCAAAACTCAAAAGCAAAGCAAATGCAAAAGGCAATGGGTGTTGAGACAAACTTGGCGTATAGATAGGGGGATCCATGATGAGAAAAAGAAGAGTGATGTTTCATTCATCCACGTAAAATAAGTAAAAGTTCAAAGAACCTGCCATTTTCCTATCTTCAAGCTAGAGAGTTGCATGTCTCCGTACGTTATTAGCCATCATATGTGTTGCTTTCTGTAACAATACATGTATTAACAAAACCTCAGACTGCTAATCACAAGTAGATTCTGGGCATGCAAAAATTCCGTTTGGATCAACTGTTTTTTGGAGTGTTTTTTAAAAATACTACTGTAACATTTGAGATACGAAATACAACTCCACTTGGATTAGTTGTTTTTTAGGGTGTTTTTCAAAAACTTTACTGTAGCATTTGGGATGTAAAATACAATTAATGTAGATATATATTTGGGGTGTTTTTTAGTGTTATACATTAGGATATTTTTAAAATTTAAAATTTATTTGAGATATCTTTACGAAAAATTAAATCAATCAGATCTAGTCGCCAATCGTGATCAGGAAGTGAGGGATGGGGGTATGAAGATGGAAAGAGAGGAGGAGAGGGGAAAGAGGAAGGAAGAGAAGAGAGATGAGAAGAGAGAGAGGAGATAGAGAGAGAGAGAGAAGGGATAGGGTGGTGGTGGTGGTAAGGGGTAGCTGAAAAGAAAGATGGGTATTTTTTTTTTTTTGTATATTTGCAAGTTATTTTTGAAATCTTTGTTTGAATTTGGTGTTTTTGAAGTTGTTTTTGATTGATGTATTACTGTAGCATTTTGTATTTGAAAAATAGTTTTTCGAAAAACAAGCTAAAAACATGATATCCAAACGGATAAGTTGTAACAATTTTCACGCTATAAGCATTGCACTCCTAAGTGCAATTAATTTTCAAGCAAAAATGATGTTAATTTTCGTGACTACATCTTCTGATCTTCTTTTTACCTTACCTATATTAATTCCTATAGTATATTTTTTTAATTTACAGGAAAACAAGAAAATAGCAATCTCAACGAGCTTGCGGAGAAGTTTTGGGCATCCATCAAAGGGAATCCTTCAGTTGCAGTAGCTCCTTACACATGAATAGTCAAAATGAGCACTAAAGAAAAACAGAAGTCACTATTAGTTCGATTATTTCAATGCCCAACTCAACCTAGTGGTACAAGGAAAGTACCAGTGATTCAGTGAAACAAAGTACCAAGTTTAATTTGAATATTTCTAATTATGCTCGATGGAATGTGATAAAAAAGAAGTGGGAAAATGGGCAAATTTCTATTGTTTTAGCATCTCTTATATCGGGAAAAGGTGAAACTTCGACCGGTAGCATGTCTGCCGTCCGTTTCCTCTATTCTCCTCAAAAAGATCCCTCCGCTGGAGAAAGAAGCCCTAACCCAATAAACTAGTGGCATTTTTTGTCAACGGAGGGCTTTCTTTTCGGGAAAATTTCTGTTGTGTTTGAGAACAAAGGTTTGATCGGAAAGCTCAAATATTTGCTAACTATAATTGATGCTATGTGATGGAAAGGTCGACTAAGTGGAATTGTCGAACTAAGAAAGTTGGATATCGATCAATATTCTAAAACTTTACTCTTCTATCGAGTTATCTTAGGACAGAAGTTTTATCCTTATCCTTTCTACCACAACTTTTGTTTGGGGGGTGGGGAGGAGGGGAAGAGCCAGGTGGTATAACAAGCAGTTTTCGCTAGCAAGAACTCTACAAGGTTGCCCAAGTGTTTAGGGAAAAGCTATTAAAGTCCTCTTGCAGTCAGATTCAGAATTCAAATTCTATATTTTTCTATATTTGATAGTTGGAGGTTGAGAGAACGTGGGGAGGAATACAATAGATCCTTCACCTTTAGGTAAATACTTGAAGTGCTAATTGCATTTACACCACCAAGAATATCCTTGTGATCGGAAAACCCTTGACAAAGAATACTAGAATACAATCATCACCAAGACAAAATCCAAAAGTTCACTCCACCAATCGGTCATTCATGTAGAGTTAATCAAACTGTGTATTTACTAAGAAAGGTCACTTGGATAAAAATGCAAGTTCCTACTCCCTAAATACTCAAAAGTCCACACAATCTGTTACTTTTAAATTCAGAAAAATGGTCACTTGACATGCCATAGATGATGCCTATATTATAATTTATAAGCATCTTTTCCAACATTCAAACTGTGGAGAGCAAGCTAACCATGAGGCAATTAACATGAATGAATATCTCGGAGTCATCAAATGTACAATCTGATACAACAGGTACTCAAAAATTTTAGGAATTTTCCATCTCACATCCTCCTTTTGGGAAACCAAAGTCTTCCTTTGGTAAATGAATATGTGAGTGACTCCCAAAAATGAATCAAATCTAAAGGAATAAACTATTTCCTAAGCCTGCAGCCTATATCTCATTACCTTCCTATCCCCTAAAAAGAGCCTGACATCTATTTCCTCAGCTAATTCTGAACACCTGTACAACAAATTGCTATAGGTTCCCACCAAAACCTGACTACTAAACAGGGAACCTATTTCTATGTTACAAATTAAAAGAATCAACTAAAATCTACATACATGGCTAGTTTCGAGCTTTATACAAGTTTCATGGCACATCCTAGTCCTCAACTTTTAAAATGCCTGCGTCAGCATCGTGATTTGCTCAAAATGCCAAAATAATGGTCAATGCTGAAATTGAGCCGACTCCCCTTCAACAGACTCAAATGCATCATCATGTTGCCCCATTATCAGACAGACATTGCAAAATTCTTTCCTCCACTTGGTCCATGTACTGCTTTGTAAGATCAACAAATGCCAATAACTGCCAAAAGCTTGCAAAACAAAGTAGGAGTCATCCTATCATCTGCCCGATCCGAGCAGTGGGATGGCACCCCATGTCGCTCATATTTGGCTGAGCCATTGACACAACAGCCAGATCTTCAACCACACCAACTAGCACATTCTCCTTGATACTTGAGTTCTGTAAAGCCAATGCATTTTTGTGCTGAAGGATTCTGGTCTCACCCTGAAACAATGTCCTTGTCCAACAATCTCAACCATGCTGAGGCAGACCACATAGAAGAACCATCAATTCTTGTAGCCTGATCAAACAAGCAATTCCAACTATTTCACTTCCTTCTTTGTCAGATTGATCCCCTTTGCCTTCTCCATTTCAATCTCCTTCTCAGCTTTCTTCTTTTCTAGTTCAGCTTGTTTGCAGTTCTCCTCATGTGCTTTTCTGAACAACCTCACAAAGTTCAAAAGTGTTGCTGTAACTGCAAATACAAACATGCATTAAGAATGAGGTAGAAATACAAATACATCATTAGAATTTCACAAGCAATAAATACAGAAAAGTACAGTTGAACACATAGATGATCAAAACTTCAAAAGTATTGCGTTTGAGTAATCAATACACCGTTTTGTCTTGGCCTATAAACAAGAGGAAGAAATTAAACACGGGAAGCACCATATGTAACTTGAGAAAGGGTTGGTTCTTCAAAGATTAAATGTATCCATTTTGACAAGTTTCGTTTACAGACATATCATAAATTTCCACAATCAGAAGATGTTTGTTTCTAAAATAAGAAATAAAGAAATAAGAAATATTACACCATATGCGAATGAACAACTGTAAACTTGTAAAAATAAGAGGCATTTGGAATTCTCAATATCCATACGTATCAGAAGACCTACCAAATTGAGGGAAACAAGAAAACCAAATACCTGTGGTGGCAACAAATCATGATTTAAATAATTTGCACAAAATAAAAGCAACATCAATTTTGCTGACAAAATATTTCCTTTTCTAAGTTATTATTCTTTCATTCCAACAATGACACGACTATTAGTGTGACAAATCCAAGTTATGTTTCAGATGCTACGCTATATTCTAATGCCTTGTTCTTCTTACAAGCAAGACCATCTGCAATATCAAACTTTTCAAAAACGACCATGCGTCTACTTCTGCGTCAGAATGAACCCACCGCCTTAACTGACCAGGAGACCTCACATAAGTTCTACGACATTATTCAACTCCACACCAAAACCAGGTGACCCCCCCCCCCTTTTCTTCTTTCACCCCCAAAAAAATGCAGGTACGGCAAACAAAATTATTCAACAGCATAATGCAGCAAATTAATTTGACAGACAATGCCAACAATGCTTGAAAATTCTAAAACTAGTAATCAATATGCCTACACAACAAGCAAATTAACATTCTAGTGCATGTGTAAAGTATTTAGCCATTCATCAAGGCATTGGTGATATAGATAGGGATTCTACTCAAGCAACTAGTGGTGAAGTTGAAAAACCAGTAGGCTTCATTAGATTTATTACTATAAAGCTACATGGTGCAACATTACAGGATTAATTTAATGTATAAAAGGTTAGTTGCTAAACAACCTGAGGTATAAAAACATTTAGGTTGTGAAAGATTTGTATCTAGGGGTTATACTTGACACATTAACTCACTAGAAAACAACTTGCTGATACATTTAGTAAAGGTCTACCTACAAAAAGGTGTTAAGAATGATTGACATCTTTGTCTGCCCAAGCAACAATTACGGTGAATGAGATGCCATGGGGCAATTTTATATAACATGCTCTAAAATATGATATTAATAGTCTGCAAACCTCTGTTACAAATTGTTACAAATAATTCACAGAGAAAATAATTAAAGAAATTACTGCCATTTACGCTCTCGCTCCCTCATATACTCCTGGATACAGCTGCTATTGCTGTAATTTAACATCATTAAAAGTGACTACTGACTAAAGTAAAAAGAGATTCATTCAGAAGTTTTTTTTTTAGCTAAACCTGTCCATATATGAGGAGAATTTACAGATCATTATGTTTTCCAACTGCCGGCACACATCAAAAATTTGGAAAAGCAATAAAACCAGGTGAAATCAGTCATCCCGCTTACCACTTCATGATTCCAAACATTTAGCATCCTAATAATATTCTTTGACACAGACTAATGCAAGGTGGTTTTGCTTAATATCAACAGACAAGTAGAATGTGATTATTCAGTTCCTAATAGTTCAAGGTCAGAGTTCCATATTTAAAAGGACTAAACTTGCAAATATGTAGGAAGTCATTTTCATGAAACTCTCCACTATATATATGAGTCCAGGATAGCAGATGTAAATGGACATATTATTTAGTGCACTAATTGATGATACGGAGCTAATGAAATGAATATGATGAATCATAGTTATATAACCTTGCTCAAAGGGGCAGCGGCAGGATCCTCCCCAAAATAAAGTGCCAATGCATCCGCATTTCTTCCCTGGTTGCCAAGAGATGAGATAAATCACTAGAGAAAAACAACTGACAACATAACACAGAGTGAGGAAATGCATAAGAACAGAGATATTTACATAACTGAATATAAAGTTGACACAGAGCCCACTTCTGCCTCAGCAACACCAACAAATTCCTTCAATGTCTTTGTAGAGGAAGATGTGGAGGAAAATTGTCAGGCAGAAATGGTATAATCAGTTAGTCGTATATAACAGAAAAAGTGATCCTCCACAAGAACAAGCAGATGAATATAACTGGATTAGATGAGGGCTAGATTGGGGGAAAGAAATTCATTGGTTGGGGAGCTAGGTGAGACACAATTTCTACCCCACATGAAGGTTCAGTATTACTCCACAGTATCATTCAATTTTAATAATGGAAATAAATTTTTAATAGGTCCAGCCACTGTTAAATAAGCAACTCTCAAAGTAATATAATATCTGCAGAAACTTTTAACATTATGTCAAGGATACCTTATGGAAAACTTCAGATACAGGGCCATCATTCTCGGATGCACTCAATTCCTGCTTCACCTTTTCTAATCCCTTAATAATGGCTTGCATTTCTTCTGCTAAAGATTTCAATTGAATCTGCAGGAAGCCCAATCACATTAGTTTTCCAACTAGAACACACTACTTTTGAAAAGAATGTCTCGCTAAACTTTTACAAACATAACTTGGTATTATATAGAGTGGACTTATAGTTTTTCTTTTAATTTTCCAATGCAAACTACTCAGCAAGAAGCTTCAAGTCAAATGCTACTGCAGGAAAATTTAGAAACCTGGATTGAATTACATTTAATATTAGATCAGATACAACCAGAAAACAGGCAAAGAAGCCATTGCATTAACCTTTGATGCAACTTCCAAGCTAACAAGATCTTCATGGAAATCTAAAAGAGAGTGACTTAGACGCAAGAACCTGGGAGAAAAAGAGATAGACATTACTCAAACAGCACAACACAAACTTGCAAATTGGATCAAGAGAAGATAAGTGGTAAACAGTCACATGATATTAGAGCCTTTATGCATAGCATGAGAGAAAACACAAGACAAATAAGTCATGAAAACATGAATACAAAGTTGAATAAGACACGATATTAATTAATAAACCTTAAGAAAATAAAGTTAGTCACAAAATGCATACAAATTCCTGAATGTGCTATCAAAATTAAACCGTTCAAGACCAGTTCTTCTGGAAGCCAGATTGACTTTTCCAGCAACATATGATAAGTAACAGAAAACCCTTTTCCTAACATGAGTCCTCATCCTCATAAAGAGAATCATAAACATTCTTAAGCAGGAATCTTTTATTCTATATCTAAATACATAAGATAAACAAGCAACCAAAAGCTGCAAAATTAAATGGATGGCCAGATAGTGAAAGTGACAAATTGAAGATCTGGCATTTTAAAAACTACAATAACAAGAACTTGCAGAGCTCAAACCAAAAGAGATAGAATGTTCAAAGAACTACAATTTTTGAAGAGTTATCTCCAGCACAGGCACAGATTGCAATGAAATGAAATGCAATCTACTTGAGCATAGAGCAATTTCCCTATCAATTTTATTCTGTAAACCAGTCTTCCTTCTGAATGATATTGGACCAGTTTTGCATCCATCACAAGCAAAAGAAACGTGTCTCCCAATCCTAACCAATAATGCTCTCAATTATTCTCCAAGCTTAGACAAACACACACCTCATATTCCTAAATAATTCTTCTAAAATAGTCAAGTCAGCAGGAAATGACACCAACAATCATTAGATTTGTGAAAAAGATATTGTAAATAATAGGTGATAGGACCACAACTAAGACCATGTTCAGAAATCAGCACAATGTAATTAGGCTCACTTAAACATTTTCTTAACAACTAAGAATATTTTGTTTTTAGAAGCTTGAACCTTTGTGCTACCTTAAACATCTTTTAGGTACTGGGATTAAACATTTTACATGCTCGTGGCCATTGTAGCAGTATCACCAGAACGAAGAAGTAGAATGTACCTTGCAAAGATAGTGCATGAGCGTCATCTTACTATTGGAAGCACGAGTGTCTGTGAGTTTCAAAAGACTATCCAACTTGAATCCAACAGCTGAGCCTATTAAACACAAAAATTATTTGACACAGACATGAATTCAAGTCCTAAGGTGATATCATTTCCTTTTTATATTTGTGCTGCAAAACTTGGTTTGGTTAAGCATTACAGGTTAGTATACTTGTCCTTACCCCTGGCAGTTCCCTGATTTAATGTGTTTCCAAGATATAAAATCTTCTTCATAATTTCCTTCAATTTGAAGGAATTCCGAACCTAATAAAACAGCAGCAAGATAAGGTCATTTGAAAATATAATTCAAACAATTCTTTTTTTGGAGGGGGGGGGGGTTTTGGTGAGGGGGAGAGAGAAGAGGGTGGAAGAACATGCCACAGGATATCTAAGATACCTCTTCACATGCGGAGTTTACTGTGGTTAAACTTTTTCTGAAATCCGTAACCTGAGATAAAAGGTTAACTTCAGAAAACTTAGTCAACAAAGTGAACTTGACTTGATGGATGCAAAACATACCTGAGAGTTAAACTGAATTTTGAATAGAAACACCCTTAACTTAGACTCCACGCGTGGAACTTTCATAAGCTCAAGAAAGAACTGAAACAAAAGCAAGGTAAGTAAAGACAAGATAGCATTAGGAAAGAGGTTAAAAGAAAAAAAGCACCAGAAAATGAAAATAAAATTCATAATAACAGCAAAAAAGACTTGGTCATGATTCTATTAGGGCTCTGACAATCAGATGAAATATTTATAATCCAATTAACAGCCAAGATTGAGTGCTTAACAACTGACACAAATTCAAAAGTACCTTTGACACATGTTATACCAGCATATTGACATTACAGGGAAGGTTTCATCAATGAAATAAACCATCACAAGCAAAACTCTGCTTAATTCTTTCTGGGGGTTGACCAATGATTCAATGGTGAGAACTGTAACAAATTATGATGATAGCATAATACAATTCCCCAAAATTTGATAATAGATTATTGCATAACATTTTACCAAACATGAAAGGAGGTACTTAGATATTAGCTAACAATTAGATATGCTGGCTTTGGACATACTTGACACCAGATAGACAATCATCATTCACTGGTAAAACCCTCTAACTGAAAAATCAGGTATGGACATAGAAGAGCAACAATACAACCATTATTCCACAGGCACAAAGCAGCCAATCAGGTAAAGACAGTTCCAAATATCAGTCATTGCAAAACATAATTATATTATCTTGTTAATTTGTACGAAACCCTAATTCAGCACTAGAAACATCCATGTAGGTACAACTATAGCCAGCTTTACAGCAAGGATTTCCTATTTATGCCATTCATTTTACCATGCAGCTGATAGTGAATAATAGCTAAGCATTCAAGCGAGCCAAGGACACTGATACACCAGCAACATCCAAGAGACTCGTAATGAATTCAGATAATGCAGCAAAGTAACAATAGACATAAATACGAGCAAAGTCATATCCCACAATAGCCAGTGAAGAAAAGAGGAAAATTAACGAATGAGATCAGATTTTGTATACCTGCTCACATTTCCCCAGGTTTTCCTTATCACCATTGTAATTCTACGCGCAAGAAAATGGCAAAAATCAATAAACAGATAAAATTATATATCAAGTACAGAAGACAGGAAAAGACAACAAAAATCAAGAGTTCATAATCATCAAAAAGGATAATCTTTTAAGAAACTCAATGTGAAGGGAAGAAAAACAAAGGCTTTGTGAGATACAGAATCTCTAAGCGGAAAAAATAATCCAAATTCACAGAATCTTTTAAGAAGTTCCATCTCCACCTTAAGAAGTTCCATCTCCTCTTTTGTTGGACAAAATTTGATAAGGTTTTCTACTTGGTCGGCATCTAAAATTGTCTCATCCATTGCTAGTGCTGCAGCCTGAAAAAGTTAAGCACTAACAAGGTAAGAATTATAAGGACAAAGATAACGTTCCAGCACTGAATTATATAAGCTAAACTTTCCTCAAGTCAAAAGTTGATCAGCATCAACATTCGCCATGAGATTATGCCAAATTCAACAGTCAAGTCCTTTTAAAAGCAAATTAAGTATAAGCATGTGCCAAATGAGATAATTCCCCAATAATTAAGAGCAAAACTTCCTCCCTCTAAACTAAACCCCATGTTTAAACTTCATTCAATTGGATAAGCATGAGGTTCATCATTCATCACTAAATGTAAAAATATTTTATTACGGCAAGATCTTTTTTTTTTTTTTTCCTTGACTTTTCTCAGACAAAATCCTCCAGAATCAAGCACATAGATATGCAGGCAAGATATTCACTTATAGAACAAGAATAATGCATAAAATTAGGCATCAACAAACTTTGGAGAGACCCTGGAGCCTCATGCACAGTTTGTCCTAAACTCTTTATCTCCACTATGTAAGGTAAGATATACAATGATATGATTCAAGAAACACATTCCAGTATTAACCAATAACTAATCTGAGCATCCAGTAGCACCTACTTATAGTTCAAGGTCCCAAGAAATATATATTTCAAGAAAGTTCATGTGATCAAAGAAGGAAACTAGAAAATTTTGAGAATAAAAACATTAAAAAAGAACAGAAAAATATTCATATATTTAATTGAATTCTTCCAAAATTAAATGCCACCAGCGTATAGAAAATCTAAGCATATCATCTACTACACGACTGAGAACAACTTTATAAGTGTCTCCAAACAAAGAAACAGAAGATGATCTTGAATATGCTAGAAATCCAAGATAATGGAAAAAGCATTTCAAGCACTGCTCAATGACTAGGTCATAAAAATTTTCACTTTTTCCATAATTTTTTTCCCTATAATTATAAGTGCATGAAAAGTTAACAGTGCAATAATTAAGATCAGCTGGGAAATTGTGGCAGCTTAAATGAAGATCTGTATCTGCCACAACAGTCAGTCAACACAGATGTTCAAAGCTATGAATCTTGTTAACATGGATGAGTCCAATAGAGGGAAGTTAGTTCAGTTGACTAATTAAGGATAAAAATCTTATAATATGACTTCTGACGGGGAACATCAAGGAAACGAGCTTTCAGCATGATTGTACAAACAGGATGCTTTAATAGTTTCCTCTGTATTGCTTTCCAAGAAAAAGACTATAATAGTTTATTCTATCAGTATCTCAGATACTGATGACTTCTAGTAATTATTTCTTTCATGATCAACGTACAAAGAATCAATTGTGAATCCAACAAAATTAGAGCTCCTACCTCAATGTACAAAAGAAGAAAGCAAGGAATTTTCTTTTCATGGCTGCTATGAGAAGATTCTACCAAAAAATGTATTTTAGGTGGTAGACAGTAAACAAAGTCTTGAAGAGGAGACATGTTAGTATCTTGTAGAAGCAACAACCAAGATTGACATTGCATTTGCAGCAATGCATAATGCAGCTCTACAATATATGTAGCACCATGTGGCTGTGGCCCATTCTTCATTCTTTGCGGGCTTCAAGACATGACAATTACAAAAACATCCAGGTTGGGAAAGAAATGTTTCATACCCAACCTCAAGTTGCCCTAAAAACTATGTAAGGGTTTATTTAAGTGATAAGGAGAAAGAAAAATGTAAGCCAAACTTGGAAAACAATGCCTCATGTCTTCTAAAGTTAGGTTCTTGACTGAGAGACAGGTCATCTTGGGAAGAAGCAGAGCCAAAGGGGTCTATCAATTGTTGTTTTGAATATATTTCAGTTAATCATTTTATCAGAATTCAATTTGAAAAACATTTTAAGAACAAGGCCATCAACTTTCTGCCACACATAACATGGTTGAGGACACCCTCATCAGCAAATATCCTAGGAATACTAGAATCCCAAGAAATAAAACCAGGTACAACCCACTGGAGACAGAAAAGGTCATTGTGACCCAGATGACCAGCTACCAACAGGAAACCTATGTTCAACATAAAATGTCTACAAAAGTATAAACATTTCTTTTCTCCTTTCTTTGTTGGTGGGGGTAGGGAGGTTGGGGTGGAGGGCGGGAAGAGGGGGGGTTACTGGTGGTCGAGTGTTGTCCAACTCACCATCATGTCAGGAAGTGGCATTTTCACCTTTGTGAGCATTATTTCAGTGTTGTTGGCCCTTCTCAAGTCAACCTGCAAAAGACTAAAGGTCATCAGCAAACTTGACATATCTACCTTACAAATGTTTTAAAAGCATGCAGCTTACAGGGAAAAGGCAAACTTTGACTCGACCAGATATGAGAAACACACTGAGTGATTTGATTCTGAACAAAAATACTGCTGCAGCTGAAGAAAGAAGAAACTAAATGAACACCCTCCCCCCCCCCTGGGGGCGCAGAATTAATCCATTATAGTATCCACCAGATACGTCACCCCTTTCACCCAAGATGGGAATGATACTAAAAGAGAGAAGCATTCTCTACAGGCTCTCTGCCTTCACTTCTGAATGCCCAAATATACCAACTTGAACTCCCTGAATTATATTCATATCCTAACTCTTTCAGTGCTCCTTTTTTCTTTTTTTCTTTTTTTTTTTTTCTCGAAAGCTTAAGCTATGCTAAGCTTTTGAGTGACACATACAGTTGGAAATCATGATTGGAAAAGTTAACATCCTCGTAACACTAGCCTGCCAATTTAGAGAAATGTCCAGAAGATAACTTCTATAGCTCTTGTGGCATATAGAGCTTTGGTATCTAATTCAGAGCAAAATCCTTAACAACGGATGTATGTCTCACTTTGACTCAGGGACAACAAAATTGTTTGATTGTTACTACAAGCAAATTCAATTTCATTACCAAATGAACCCTGTCAGGTTTAGATCCAACAGATTTTCGTCGGTCTCCAGATTTGCCCCCCTTGCTATCTGACTTTGGAACTGTGGCAGAAAAGAGAGTCTCTATCTCTGAGACATCAAATTCTGGTGCACTAAAAGGTAAAAGGGGAAAAAAAATCAATCACCCATGAAAATAAGGAAAGCATATTCAGAAGTACACAAACATAAAAGTACCATCAGTATGCAAGCAAAATTATATCCATCTATAGGCATGTCAATGCTCTGATGCTAAAGTGGCAAGACAACAAATGACCAAAGACTTCAAATATTCTCATTCTCAGCAGACATCTAGTAAAATTTGGGGGGTTGGCCGGGAAGGAGTTTGTTACTTGATAAATATAAAGAGGAAGCATTTGATTAACTAAACTAACTCTGAGGAAAGTACAATACATTTGAGGCTCCCCGTGTCTTTGTAATTCTTCCCATAAGCTTCCTTGTAATGCCCTGGTTACCTTGCTCCAATGCAGTGGTTTTAAGGTAGATCTTCTGGGTGCAGCTGACATGCCAGAAGGCCGTGGAAGTCCACGCCCCCTTCCCAAAGGTGGGGGAGGTGCAGCACTTGGAGGTCCAGGTCCTCTAGCACCTAATGGAGGGGGTGGGGGGGGTGCACCACCTGGAGGTCTTGGAGGCCCTGGGGGTGGAGGAGGTCCAGGTGCACGACCTCCCGGTGGAGGTGGTGGAGAAGGCGCTCCAGGAGGTGGACGTGGGCCAGCAGAAAGAGGAGGCGGTGGAGGAACTGGGGCAGCATGCACTGGGGGCAGCAGAGGAGGAGGGGCTCCTGGCAATGGAGGTGGTGGTGGAGGGGTTCCACGCATTGGCGGTGGTGGAGGAGATGGAGCACCACCTGGATGAGGTGGTGGAGGTGGTGGTGCTGGAAACCACCGATAGAGAGGAGGAGGACATGATGTGAAGGAGGGAGGTGGAGGGTGGTGGTGCCATGTGAAGGAGGGGAGGAGGGAGTGGAGGTGGAACCCCTGAAAATATAGTAGGAGTCCAATAACTGGAGGTGGTGGTGGAGGAGGTAGGAGGCAAAGGTGGAGGAGGAGGAGGAAACAGAAGCCCATGTTATGGTAGTAAGACCTGACCTGGAAGTGGAAACCTGAACCATCCCAGCAACCACAGAACCAACAATGAAGTGGAGAGCCTAGCATACCAGAAGAAGAAGAGAGGGGAGAAGGCGGAGGTGGAGAAGCAGTGTCCCAAACTCCACTGGTGGAGCAGTGGAGGAGGGGAGGTGGAGGGGAGAACAGCAAACCTAGAATATATGGTGAAAGGGAAAGAAAGTGATTGACCAGCCAAACGCCGCAATCTGAGTGACAGTAGAGGCTGAGCTGGAGCTGACGGTGGGGGTGGTGGCAGTAGAGGTGCAGGGATATTGGAAGTACAAGCTGCAGATAGTGAGGGTGGCGGTGGTGGTGGAGGTGGAGGTGGAGGAGCTGGAGAAATCAGAAAGCAACTAACTAAAATGAGGATGATGGTGGGGGGTGGGTGTGGAAATTGAAATTTAGGTGCATCAGAAGCAAAAAATGTATTTTGAGTGGATGGTACAGGTGGAGGTGGAGGTGGAGGTGGACGTGGAGGTGGCAGAGGTGGTGGTGATGGAGATGGAGTATTTTCACTATGAACTGAATTTACAAGAGAAGACAAGTTAGTGCCAAGGTCCTGTAGATTTGATGCGACAGAAGAAAATGGCTTAGAAGATGAATTATACAAGAAGGAATCAGAAGAGGAGGGTTGTGGTGGTGGTGGTGGTGGTGGTGGTGGAGGAGGAGGAGGAGGAGGGGCGAATGGTGTAGGTTGATGTTGATTCAACTCAGGAGCTTGACTTTCAGTATTTGATGGAGAAGAGATGGGAGGAGTAGGTGGCCGTCTGGCTGATGAGCTTTCTATCAATGATGGACAAGAAGAGTGTTTCTCTGGCAAAAAACCTGCTTCAAAACTGCTACTACTTGAGGATTTAGCGCTTGAGGGAGCTTTAGCTTTTCCTGCCGCTTGAGACTCCTTTGCTGGGGCTAATGCAGCTGGAGCACTGTTCTGTCTTGATGGAGGATATGATACATGCATTGAATCAAAATATGACCCTTTGTTAGGAGGAATCCATCTAGACACTGCATTTGGTTTTGCCTGTCTTAATTGAGGGCCTGAGCTCTGCTGCTTCAATTTTGATTTGGTACCAATAGTCTCATTTGCCGGTTTTGTGCCAGATATTGGCTGTTTCTTTGACGTGGAAGTGAGTGCCTTTTCAGATTTTTGTTTACCATTGTCAATGGACAACTTAGATTGTGAACCTTGTCTATCTGCCTTCTTCTGTACTACAGTACCTTCTCGGTCAGGCTTGTTCTCGCCTTCTTCTAACTTCCCACCAGAACCACCACCTAATAATTGGGGCTTAACATTCTGGAGTTCAAACTCACCAGAGGAAGCTACTGAATCCTCCCTGTTCTCCGAAACATTGTCACTCAAAGAATTCCTATTAGAGTCCCCCCTCCTACCTTGTCTCTGACTCCCTTCATCTGATGTACAGTCCTCAAAAGAGTGATGATCCAATTCCTCCTTCCATACTACCTCCTCATTTTCGCTATCCTGACTAAATTCTTGAACCGAATGGGTATCAATGTCACTCTTTCCATCCTGTCCATCAACTGCATTGCTGAAGATCTCTTCTACCTCAAAAAACTCCTCCGGTGAGGCACTTTCAGTCTCATTTCCATCTTCACTCTCCACTTCAGTGGTGACAATAGATGGAACAGCATCGGCATCCGAAAAGAGTACCTGATGCACATATGAGTATGCTTTCAACTCATAAAGCTTTGGAGAAAGAACAGACGGCACAAGTAAAAGAAAAGCCTACCTCTGCTCTAAAATCCCTAGGGAATTGGTCTTTTGCATCCCACAAAACATCCACTTCATCACGTGACAACATTAAAACATTAGACCATTATAAATGCAGTGTGGAACATAACTCTGAACATCATTTCTTCCCTTACAAGATCATCCTCTAAATGGACACACTCGAGCACAATATCTCCTTGAACACGTCGGTGAATATCTATTTTCACAAGGGCACATTCTTCCTGCAGCAGAAAGTAAGAGCAATTCATATTTAAGTTAATTCACCATCAGACTTAACTTACAAAGAGGAGCCTTACCTGCTGGTAGAAGCGGGAATGTTTTTTTGTCCTTAAAGTAGTAAACAAAAGCTTAGAGCTCCTATTAGATGTGGTTGAAGAAGGGTCCTGACCATAGACACGAACTAATGGGCGACATCCCCTTCCACCATCAAACAGAGGAAGGACTCTAAGTATGATACAATCCAATGCCAAAGGAGAATCTGATGGTGGCCAATCTGAACCAATATTTCTCCTAGAAATATATTGAAGATATCGAAGCTGGGAAGGCTGCGGATTCAGAGGAGACAAAAGATGAAGAAGTTCCCTAGGTGCTTGCTTGTATACCATCTCCAGAGTCTTCTGCTCACCATTATACTGTTTCCTGTACAAAAGAAGGCCAGCAAGCATAAAAGCAAGCACAGGCCATCCTCCCCTTTCACAGTGCATCAAGAGCACATTCTGTTGGCCCTCCAACGACAGCCAGCTCTCGCTGGAACGCAAGAAATGGTGGATCATCTCCAACGGTAGTAGTGGACAACTCTCATACTGCCGAGGATAATCCATGACCGTCATGTCGTACTGGGACAGAATATCAGATATTTGGCTCCTCTTTATACCCTCCCTGAAGTTAAAGACCATGAAAGAAGCATCAGGGTAATGATCCTGTAGCTGAGCTACGATGCCACCAAGGTAGATTTTATACTCATCTTCATTGAGAACATCAGTGGAGAAGCAGCAGTCAAACACTGCAGATGAAGTAAAGAGAATTTCAAAACCCCAATTCTGAAGGTAAACCAATTTCAAGGTTCACATTTAAACTACATGAGTTCCTCTAAACACTGTGAAGTTCAAGTACATAGAAGCACTCCAAGTTACACCTACAGTTTGAGAAGACAAATCAAGGACCACAAAGCAGTTGCAAATACAACCCTGTACAACAAAGCACCAGCTAAAAAGACCGAATGGAAACCCATTTCTTTAACACCACGTAATTTGAAATGTTAAGAGCATTTAAGTTTTGTCCAAATTTGCAACAAAACTACCTCAGAACATATGAACTAATGTGGAAGCATTATCCACAATGCACTTTCAAAGTTCTGCTAAATATGTCGCAAACAATGAATTCCCTGAGGTTCCTTATGATAAACACACAGGCAACAAAGAAAGTAACCAAAATAGAAGACAAGTCCAAATGCAGCTAAATCAAAAAAAAGATGAATAGTACTCCATAATCCAACCATTATATTCGCATAATCCAGCAAACCCAGGAGATAGTTCAACAAAAATAGGATATTCGATTTTTAATTGCACAGTTTGAAGTGCTCAGACGAACAAATTCAGATCTTTAAGGCCAAAAGGATGAGCTAATTCAAATGAGCAAGCCCCAAAAGTACATACTTAAACTCTAAAAATTCCCACTATTAAGCTTAAAAAAAGTCATCAAAATCCATAATTGTCAGTACATTGAGCTATAAAATTGACCAATTTCTTTGAAAATGCAGAAGAAACAGTAAGGGAAGAAAATATACCATAGACCCGCTCAGAGATCTCAAGAAGCCGATCAGGTGGCTTCCGATAGAAGAAACGTCTAAACAGCGCCATTAAATGGCGCTGTTTTCCCCCAAATCGAATCCAAAACCCCCTCTCTTGTTCCTATCCCAATATCCTTGAACATAAATTGCACCAAAATCTTCCACAACTCCTCCAATGATCCAAGCCAAACAGATCCTCCAGCTCCCCCAATCGCAATCTCCCTCAATAACCACTTCAAAAATGCCAAAAATTCACAAAACTTCACCCTCCAATCATTCAAATTCCAGCTGCTCCTACACAGAATTCCATCGGCAGAAGCTTTAGCAACTTAATTCCGGAAGAGAGAAAGAGTAAATGAAGTGAGATCGAGATGAATGGAGGGTTAGGTTTAGGGTTCCAGAGGAGGAGGAAGAAGATGTTGAAGAATGCAGAAGAATAAATAATCAAACAGGGGGCTGGACTAAAATGGGTAATTAGGGAGATTAATCAATGAATTTTGGATTGTGATTAGTGTAAAAATGGTGATTTCGATGAGGCGTGATGGCACGTGGGGAAAGAGAGAAGGAAGAAGAAGAGTAGACTGAGATTAGAGAGAAGGTTGAAGAAGAACAAGAAGAAGAAGAAGAAGAAGAAAAGGAAGAAAGAAGGAAGATGAATGGGAAAACTCAGACGGGTCATGGTGGCTGGACCGGGTTTGGGTCCGGATCCGGAGGCTGCTGTAGGAAAGAACTCACTTTTTGGGGGATTTTTGGATTTTTGCTTTTGATTTGATTTGTTTCGTGTACACGTGGCACATGAGCTGTTCAGACTTGAGAGAGAGAAGACAGAGAAACAGTAGTGGTAAGTGAATTTGTTTGTAGTAAACTAGTAATATTCTGTTGTTTGCAAGTCAAAGAATTCAGAGGTTTAGATGTGTCTGAATATTTGAATACCTATTTTTGAAAAAAGAAAAATTTATGGTTGCACCGTAAAAATAATTGCTTAGGAAAATTCTATACTAGCAACGTATACAATACAGAAATAAACTAATGAATAACCCACCTTCATAATTATTTTAAGGATTATCTTATTTACATTTATCATTTAATAATATTAAAGTTGCTTTTTATGAAAGGACTCAATTCTTTTTACATATTTTTACTTTTTTAATATATTTTTTATCTTATACTGGTTTATAACATATCACTCTGCTACTCTATTATTTTTTTAAAAAATTTCAAATATTCTTTAGTCCAAAATGGGTTGAATTTCATAGTGATTGTGAGCTTGAACTAGAATTTGGACAAATTATGTGTGGTCATTTTGTAAGACGTAACTAGATTTGGGAGTAGTACTAGTATAAAGGATTCAAATTTAACTGAAATCTAAAATTCAAGATTTTGCAGTTCTTTTTTTTTTTTTTGTATGTTGAAAATTCATAAGGTGAATAAATATTCTAGTAGATTCATTTAGTTGAGTGAATTATTACATTGAAAATGAACACATTTGGAAAAGTTTTAGTTTCACGTGCATCTTTTCTCTCCTTGATTTGCAAATAAATGTGATTTTAACAAAAATAAAATTACTTTTATTTGAGGGCTTAACTGTACTATTTTCATTTGATATTATATATTATCTTTATTAGACATTTAAGAGGGTTAGATAAAACTGAAGTCTGAGAACTAAAATCTGAAATCTGTTATTTGAAGTCTGAATTTATTAAGTTACTAGATAGTTAAATACAGTAAAAGCTCCATAAAATAATACTCGATAAATTAATAACCTCTATTAAATAATAATTTTTTCTAGTCCCGAATTGGGCTAACGAGCCAAATTAATAATTTTGATAAAATAATAAGGTAATGCTTTTTTTGAAAACCTTATATTATCCTTTGGTCCCATTCATATCATAAATTAATAATTCACTAAAATTACATATCATATTTTCCTAAAATATGAGTTTATTTTTTTAACTTAAATCTAATTGAATCTCACCCAAAATCAACCATGATGGATCATATATGTAAAACATTATGTGAGTATAGTAGAAAGCATCCCACATGTATGTGGATATCTTTTTTTTCTTTTGATATCTATCATTTAGTGTTTCTAAATTTTTTGACATCTTGCTGATAAAAAAATTGATTTCAATTACTATGTAATTGAAGATATTAATTGAATAAAATACTTACAAATCAAATAGATATGAATTTATTTATGTTCCTTAGATAAAATTGTAAGTACACTAATCTATCAATAAATTATTAATTTATCAATTAATTAATGCCTCTTTATATTAATAGAATTTGTATGGTACCAAGGATATTAATTTATAGAGGTTTCACTATACTAAATTTGTTATATATGAATTTATATCATATTAAGTGATAAGTGAATAACTTATCATGCTACTTATTAATTTAAATGTTCTATTTTTAGTAATGAAATGCATTTGAATATGTTGAAATCTGAATCTATTAAATTTAAATATTAAATTGAATTATCAAACAAGGTCTAAGTTTAATATGCAAGTTTTACATTTTCTAAATGATATTAAAATTTTATATTCAAAGGTACTAGAGGATCAAGATCCTCAAATTTCCATGTCTATAGAGAGGATCTAACCGTCTTAACAAGAAAATGGGAAAAATCAAACTTTTTTCGAAATAGATATCTTGATGATCACGTTTGTCCACCAACAAATTAGGTGTTCCATTTCGGCTAAACGGTTTAAAACAGGAAAAAGGAAATTGACCAAAAATAAAATAAAATAAAATGCCAGCCATCAAAATAGATGTATATTTTAATCATTAGTACATGAATAACCGAATAGATGTTTTTTTTCTTTTCAGAAGAAATAATGACGTAATCGCTTAGCACTCAGATGATTAACAAATTCAGGTCCATTGACTAACATCTAAGGTTTTCTTACTACAAACAAAATAATTAAAAAGTTAAATAATGATTTCTTCCATTAAATTTTTATTAGATTAATTGCAATTATCATGCAATTGTAGCATATAATCAAAAAAATATGTAGATGTATGTACACGTAAATATATAAGCCATGAAAAACTAAATATATTTTGAGAGAAGCAAGTAATTCTTGTAAGAAGAAGATAGAGAAACAATGCTTAATAAAAAAGGAAGATAGAGAAACAGTGTCATAAGGGTATTTGTTTGTAATATTTTACCATTTGCAAGTCAAATAATTGGAGAAAAAAATTAGAGGGATTTTTTTCCCCTTGCAAATAAAAGGATTCTATTGTAAATGTCTGTTCACAGTAACAGTAGTAATCTCAAGCTAGAACATAGACGAACTAAGTTGTGTGCATATTTTGTGAGACCTAACTAAATTTAGAGATAGCTCAACAAGAATGATTCAAACTTAACCAAAATAATTCATAAAATTTTGAGTTTAATTGTCATCATTAAACAATATTTTTATGTATGTATTTTGACATTGAAAAAATTGTGAATATTTTATAAAACATATAATTGGTTTTTATTAGAGGATGGATTTCTATTATTTCCATTTGAGTTTGCATGTCATCTTTTCAACCACAAAAACTTTATCAAAAGGTTTGAATTTTCAAATATTAAATTGTTACTTCCAGAGTAAATAGACTAATGAAGAATTAATTTCTTAACAGATAAATGAGGAAAACCAAATTTATTTCAACATAGATATGTTATCCATCAAGTATCTCCAACAAGAAAGTATGTGTTCCATCTTAGCTAAACATGTCCAAAAAGAAAAAGGTAATGAACCAAGATATAATAGTAGATTTATTTTAGTGCTTTAGTTACCTTAATAACTAAATACATTTTCAAATGGTACATTAAGTTTATAATGCATCTATGGTAATGTAATACTTTAAACATGAGCAGTAAGAAAATGTGCACAATTATAGTAGCATATTAAGCATTATGTACGATTTTTGTTGCATATTAAGCATTTTGGTAGCATATTACCAGACTTCAAACATAAGGCAGTAAAAAAAAAATATGTACAATTTTGGTAGCATATTACGTATTATGTACGAGTTAATTGCTACAATAGAATACATAGGTCAGACATATTTCTTGGGCTCAATAATTATATCTCTACAATGACTCATGAAAAAATTGATATTAATTTGCCATCAAAGGCTGAAAGCAAATAAGAAACAAATTTGGTCGCACTCGCACAAGATGGGAGAGGGGGAGGGAGGGAGAGAGATGGCGGAGGAGAAGGAGTAGACGGGAGAAGAGGAGGGGGGAAGAAGGAGGGGACGAAGGAAAACAAAAAAAAGGAAAGGAATTAGCTAACAACACTAGCAATGTACCGGATGGCGATGGTGGGTTGAGGTGAAGGGTGAAGGAAGAAAAGAATGGAAAGAAAGGAAAAAAAAAAAGCTTTTGTATGTTGGATGTTTTAATATGTGTGTGCGTGTGTGTGTGTATTAAAAACTTTGGGGTAGTTTTAGAGGTTATTGTAGAGAAATTTGTAAACAAAAAAACTTATCTATTACAAACATGGCAAAAAATTTGTCTGCCAAAACAGATCCATATAGATTAGGTATATTTGGGATTATTTTTCAAAAACTAAAACTATAATGTAGTATTGTATATGAAAAACTTTTACTGAAAATACATTTTGAGATGTATTTAAATTTAAAATTTTGTTGGGTATTTTTAAACAATTGAAAAAACTTCACCTTACACCACCATTCACCATCAAGACCACCCCTCCCTTCCTTCCTCCACTGCCATTGCCACTACAGGCCCTCTTCTCTCCTCTCTCTCTTTCCTCATTCCCCTTTTTTCCTCTTCCTCCTTCCTCCATCCTCTCCCTCTTTCCTCCTCCTCCTCCTTCCTCATTTCCCGTTCCTTTCCACTTTGGCCCTCACCCTTCCCTTCCACCTTTTGGCCGTGAGCAAAAAAGGGAAAGAAAGGATAAAAGGTCTGGCGGGGGTGAGGGATAGAATAGGGGTGATTGGCGAAAAGAAGGGAGGGGAGAGGAGGGGAGGAGGGAGAAGGAGGAGCAAGGGGAGAGGAGGAGGAGGAGGAGGGAGAGGGCAATGGTAGTGGTGAAAGAGGGAAAAGAGAAGAAGTGATCATGATGGTGGGTGAAAGAATAAAAGATAGTAGGATTTATTTTTCCTTTTTTGTGTTATTGTAAGTTGATTGTAGTAGTACTTTCGTGTAGCTTAATTAATTGTAGCAGAACTTTTGTGTAGCAAATTCCTACACTTTTGTGTACATTCATGTTCTATTCAATTTTACGTTAAAAAAATTGTATTTGAGATTATGTGTTTTTAAAGTTATTTTTGGAGTTTATTATCATAGACTTTACAAACAAAAATAGTTTGTGAGAAAAATAAGGGATCCAAATAGATTGATTATTGTTTGTCCAAAACAAACTATCCATCTACCGGTCGCCTCCTTACATCTACAACCTCAGTCAACCACCACTCCTATCCACCTTTGTATCTGGAAACTTACATGTTTTTTTTTTTTTAAACTTATAGGCATTCAAAGTGTTATTATAGATAGTGTTTTACCAAAATTTTTTCTTTCTAAAACACCCTTGAACTAGGTGCCAAATAACCCGATTATTCATCCAAAAACTTCCCATTCAATTGCGCAACTCATTGTTTACGATGTTCATTATTGAAAATGATCTTCCACGCCAGTAGCAGCATCAGAAGTAATCAAATCAAATTTGAAAAGTATATACACCAAAGGACATATAATTTTTTTTTTTTGACCAACCTTTGAGCAAGATCAATTACACTAGTTAATTTGGGGAAAAAAAGGGTTTCTTTACCACTACATCTAAATTTCAAATCCGTAACAAAGGATATTTCCACTTCTCTAAATTCCTGATGAATTCTCTACATATTTTTTTTGAATGGTGAAATAAAGAAGATTTGGAATTTCTCTTTAGTTTCAATGTATAGAGAAAAAAATTATTATGAGGAATTTCCAAATTGGTTTAAAAATAAAGTTGAATCTTTGTTCTTGATTTTGCTCAAGTAACGAGAGATGAAATATTTTTTTTTCCAAGTGTGTTGACTTGTACAAACAAAGAAACAAATGAAGAAGCACATTAGACAAAATATATTACACCGGGGGGGTAATGGAGACAATATTTTTGAAGAGTGGGGACAAAGTTTAAATCTATAGATGTAATTTATAGATTTTAGTGGGGTCACTAGGGCAGTGCCCCCGCTCCTCCCACGCCCCTACTATAGCTCTGTCTCTAGATATATGCAAAAATTTTCTATTCCAATGTTTTTTTCTCACTTAAAAATGATAAGTATCTTTTTTTATTATTGGTTCTCAATTCAATTCGAAATCAAAATGAATGTTGTTGGCCTGAATTCGAAATTAAAATAGGTTTAGAATTTTAGGAGGTGAAATAATTGCATATGCTGATTTTTTCGTACTACGGTCATTGAATATGTTGAAACTCACCATTACAAAAAATAGAAGAACCCACAATGTTTTACTTCATTAAGTATACATTAAGAAAAAATTTATGGTAGCATTAATGATCTAATTTTAAGATTATATAGATAAACATAACATCCATCGAGAAAAATTGTTAAAAAATGGAGAGAAAGATAATCATAGAGAGAATTGGCTAGTGGAGAAAGAAGAAACAGAAAATAATCCTTGCTATCAAGGGAAAATATAGACTCCACCTTTAAGCTAGACAAGGTCATATTCTTTAGTGGATTCAATAAATTGGACAAGAATAATTATTCAGGCTTTTTGGTCAAATCGCATTTGGCAAGTGGAGAAAGATGAAAAATAATCCTTGCTACCAAGAAAAGAATGAGACGCATTCTTTAAGCTAGACAAGGTCATATATCTTTAGTGGATTCAATAAATTTACGCGGACAAGGAGGCTTTTCGGTCACAATCTCTTTTTTTCTTTTTCCGACAAATTAATAGCAAGAATAAGTCACAATCTCATTAGCTGGCAACTTTATAGTATTGTTGAAGATGGTAAGCAATGGTAGCACAATTGGAGATAAATTATTGACTTGCATATTTTTTATTCTTGTTAGGTATTATGCTGCCAAACTTTCTCAGCAAGAACTACTATGCATTGCTCCTGAGAAATGAGGCATGTACTGTTTTATGTTACCAATGGTAATCAAAGGTGGGAGAGGATCAATTGCGGTTGGGGTTTGGTACGGTTCGACCCGATTATTATACATTTTATATTATTTAGTGCATAATTACATTATATTATTATATTGAGAGAAAAAGTTGTATATATTAATAAAATATGTGATATGTGATATATATGTATATATATATATATATATATATATATATTTATTCAGTAGAATATTATGATGTATTTGTATACCAAAAATTTAAATATGTACCATAATTAGATGGAACCACATAAAATATAATTATACTATATCCTTGTTATACGTGATTACTTGTAATATGGTGATTGCCCAGGTATCATCTAAGTATAGTTTAAGTAACATCAATATGCTGGGATAAAAAATTCCATTGCAACATTTTTAAATAGTAGCGAGTGGACAAGAAAAAACTTGATCATAGGAAAGAACATCAAATTAGAGGTAAGATTAGAACTTGTCCTTATTGCAATGACCAGTACGTGGGACTTAATTTTAAGGTGTTATATATATCCATCTTCTCACCATTTATGGCCAAATATACTATTTTATTAGGGACAAAAAAAAAAAAAAAAAAAGATATGTGCATACCAATTGACAATATCTAGTTGTTAAATATTTTTTGTAAACAAGTAATTGCTACAAGGCTTTCGAAATATTTATGGGTTGACACTTTTATAAACAATTTTCCTTTCTACACGATTAGCCGTAAATAACTTGCCCAAAATTCCTGTCAATGAGACAGCAATAGAGCATATTCAAATGTGGTAAAATGCAAAGATAGATAACTGCATGAGATATTTGAACAAGATAGTGTTTTGGTTTCGTAGTATAGAATATACCAATGTCAATAACATTTTGCCGTTGACCGTGTTTGGGATTGTAATGTTTTTGCTTAAAAAAAAGAAACACATTGCATATCAAAAGCACTCTTAAAGCACTTGGTGAGTATTATTATTTCTTAAATTTACGAGTAGAATTTCTGACAACTAAAGACTTTTATCACAATCTCCATATTAATGCTTTCATAACATCTTTTATGTTTCACAATAAAATAAACTAACTTTAACTATTTTATTATAAATTTCAAAATAAATAAAGAAATAAATATATTTCAAAAATTCAAAATTACACATTATCAAACCAAAAAACAATTATGCAAGTATGCACTCAAGCTTTTGGCTGTTACTAAATTTCAGTCTCTCACATTCAGAGTAAGACATTTTAATCCTCGACGAATCAGCATTGCTCTTTTCATCGTTGATCATCTTTCCAGCTATATTTTGGCTAGCTGCATACATATCAAATGCTTGAGATTCTAGTGTAAAGCTCTCAATTCACATAAATTCTAACCTAATTTATCATGACTGCTTCATATAAAATTATCAACCATCATTAAGAACAAAAACGAGGACCAAATGTTGGGTGTAAACGAGTCTAATCAAACCGAACACCCTAATGTTCAATCTTATTTGATTATTTTAACGAGTTGAAAACTTTGTTTAGGATTGTTTTATTTACTTATCGAATCAAATTTGAACAAGTTTTTTATCAAACTTGAATGTTATCAAATATGAAATGCTATTCAAACTTGCTTTGACTAGTTAGCGAATCAAGATCGTACGAGCACTTATCAAGTCAAGTTTGATTCGAGTATTAAATAGTTTGATTTATTGCTCAATCCTAGAGAGAGTAAGAAATCACAAACATTTTCATATTATATTATACAGAGATTTTCACCCTAATTTGTTGCTCTTTTTTCCTTAAATTTTGCTCCTTGATAGTCAAGAAATCTATTATGATGAGTTAGGAATGTAATTAAAATCAATTATACCTATCATATAGTTGTTGTTTTAGAAGATAAGCAATATACAGGAAAGAAAAACCGGAGTTAATGAAGGAACTATAGGCATATTTCTATAAAATTCACTTGTTTTATATGTTCAAGAATAAATCAAGTCAGACAACATAAAGATCATAATTAGTTCATTAATATTTTCGAGTTTGAAATCATGTTCGGATTTGAATTGATACCTAAATAAACAAATTTGAATGAGGTTGACTCGAGTCGAGTTTGAACCAAGCACCGAGTTGTTTAGTTCAATTTACAACCCTAACCAAACATAGCAATTTATTCAATAATTCCTCAATTCTTCTCATTCATAAACCCTAATATTTCTGCTTACTCGAGGAGTAGAAGTTTTTGCCTAGAAGTATGACAATGGAAGAAATAGACCTATTTTTAGGGAAAGTCGACGGTGATAATGAAGTTTGGACAGGAGTCATAAACCCAATACCAGATTAACGCAAGTCTTTTCAAGTAAGCTTGCTAGTTTCTTGACTGAATGGATAATTCTTCTTGTAGTTGAAATAAGATTACAACAAGAATGATTAATACATTTTTTTAACATTATAAATTCCATTTCTTTAAAAAAAACCCAAAAAATTTCTTTCAAAGTAGGACTAGTAATAGAATGTCTTTGCTGTGTTGTTCTCACACGTCCATGAAGTCTTCACCATCGCAGGTTTACCGCAATGACATACAACTGGATTAGACATGGTGAATCCAAAATTTTGCTTTTCTTCATTTTTTCTTCCTTAATTGATCTTCTGTGGTGTAGATTAAAGTTTATCAAATTTCACTAATTGGAGGAGAAAGCTAGAACGGTTGATTTGGGAGCGTAAATTTAGTTTAGACTAGAATTAATGTGAGTTGCTAACTATGCCTTTAAATCTCTAGCATATAATGTGTACGGTACTTATTCCGATAAAAATATGACTGCAAAGTTGGGCAGGGACCCCCAAAAAAAAAAATTTTTTTTTTTATCAGAGACTAAAGTGCATGCATCATTTCAAATGTAAGGAATTTATATTCAACATCAACTGAACATGAGGAGAAAATTGGTGCATGTAATTTCTTTTATTCTTATCACTTATTACACTAAAGAGTACTTCGTTTATGATTAAGTTTGACTACCTACAAAACAGGGCCTTAATGTAGTTAACGTTTGTCTTAGTGTTACTTTATTACGCTAACCAATAGCTGTAGTTGTATATCCTACAATAACTCAAGGGAATAACGTTGGTACAACTTTCTTTATTTTACGAAGTTAAGTTTTTTTTTTTAACATTTAATTGGTTTCCACAAGGGGTAAGATTTATGTTTTAAAATTCAAGGTGGTAAAGTGTAATTATCTACAAAGTTCAAGTGAAAAGAATATAATTAACCCAAATTAGAAATTCCATTTCCAATTGTGTTTTTCGATTACCTAATATGTTAACTTAAGAAAATTGAGAAAAAAGTCTAAAGAAGCAGTGTATAAATATTCTTTAGCTCAAATAAACCCCCGAAATTGATTGACAAAAAATACTCCACCGATTTCGGAGTACTACTTCATTGATTGATCAAAAAAGTTTCCGCGTTCCCCAGCTATGATAAGCTAACTAATTTCATTGCTACTTATGCTTGCTCCTCTGATCTCATTTTCACATGAATCTTGTTATTCTCATGCTTTAGCTATCCCCTCTAAGTTCATTGTAAGATATGAGATTAAGAATTCTATGATCAATAATGTCTTAGAGCACTAAAATATAAGATGCATGTTTGGATTGCTGTTTTTATAAGTTATTTAAAAAAATATATTATAACGATTTGATGTATGTGAGATAAAAATGATTGAAAAATATATTAAAATTTTTCTGTAGAAAACTCATTTAGCGTTGTTTAGAGTGTGTGATTCTTTCTTCAGTTAACTTTGTAAATTCAATTAACTTTTGTAAATTCAATTAAGTCGTTTTGGTAGAGCCATAAAGCTCACGTGATGTCACCGCATGCCCAATTTTGATTGTCACTTTGCAGATTCTAGAGATCTACAGTCCAACGTCCTTAACCCATGGTTGACAATTGTGGCTGCTATTGTTTTATCCAATCTGTGCTCCACTACTCCATGCACAAAAAGCTTGGTCTTACTCATCAACATGCCATGTGATTTGCAAACTTTTCACTAATGAAATTGGGTTAAATTACACGTACATGTTGTACAAGCTTATCCCCTTCATTATCTCTAGAATGGCTAATTTATATTTAACTTATCATATTTGAGCGTATCCTCACATTTACTATCCCACTTTATTATTATTTTTTATAGTTACCCTACTTAATTTTGCTTTACAAAAACCTAGCACCTAGAGCTTGAAATCCATCTACCCAAAAGTGGCTTTAGACAAATCCAAAAGTAATAAGAAGGAAGTGCAATCTCTAGCTGAAATTTAGATTGACACGTGAATTAGTATATTTTGGATAAGTTTGATAAAATGTATAGTGAATCACTTAGGACATGGGTAGAGATGACAAATGGGCGGGGCTTAAGCGGGACTTTTTTGGTATTATAAAATATGGGTCATACCCAAACAGTCCCATATTAGCCGTATGACTAATTTGGGCGGGACTAAAATGGGCTACACCCATTTGATCCCGCCCAAATACCCAAATTAATCCCATTTTATTTATTTTTTAAGAAACACTCTTTTTTTTCTCAATCAAATATCTCAATATTGTCTTTTCTTTTTGTATTATTTAGTTTGTTTATTTAACTTTGTAAAAGTTCTACACTCTTCTTTATAAATTATGTGATTATTTTTCAAACTAAATAAATTTTTCTAAATATGAAATTTATAAAAGACCAACTTCATGTAACTGGATGATTCTTTTTGGGAGTTCGTATTGAATAGATAAAAACCAAAGCTTCCACTAGCTTTTTCTTTTTTTTTTTTGGTGGATGCTTGGAAAAATTCCTAGTAGCAGGTGTTCTCGAAAAACAAATCTTGACTCCCAAATGTCATCTTCTAGTTAATAAACAATCATCAAAGTTGCATTTGTAACGCCAAAAGGATAGATAAAGTCTGAATTTAATACAAAACCATCTTCAAAAAATATGCATTTGTAAAAATATACTGTCGGTACGCGTCTCCAACCCCTTCTTCACCTTCTGAGGTTTGGAGAAGGAAATGATAAAAAAAAGTATTTATTATTTTGTTATTATTTTAATAAATACCCATGGGATTCCAAATAAATCTCATACAATCCCATATTTTAAATGAGTATTATTGGGTATATACCCAATAAGGCCCAAACCCATATTTTAGATACCCATCCCGTCCAAATTAAATTTGGGCATGGGATCCCAATGGGTTTTGGGTATGTTTGCCACCTCTAGACATGGGATTTGAAGAATTTACTAATACAACAAAACAGTCAGAGCAAATTTTCCAAGTAGTTATTCAACTATTTTACTAATGCACATTTGTTCCTCCACTTTAAAAATGGAACAGAAGGGTCCTCCTATAAAATTTTTTGAACTAAATTGGTTCTTTTATGGTAGAGTCGTCAAGACATAGATGGACAAAAGTAATGGTGAATTTTGAATTTTCTCGGTTGCTCCATCGCATAGGGACCAATTTAGGTTAAAAAATTTTGTTAGAGGACAATTCTATCCCATTTTCAGATGAAGAACCAAGCATCAATTGGTAAAATAGCCGAAGGACCATTTGAGGTATTTGCTCAAACAGTCATTACCAATTAGTGCACTTTGGATAAACTTAACAAAATTTATGGTGAATCACTTAAGACAGTAGGGATAATACCACAAAACAGTCATCACCAATTATTCTTTAAAGTTGTTTAAACATATGTGTCATATTTCCGTTTTGTAAAATCGTGAAATAAATAAATAAATAACGTTTTGAAAATAGATATTCAAGGGCAAAAAGAAATGTACTAGCATCATGTAATTGAGAGTAATGATGGAACTTGCCCTAAAAATATTATGAGAGTCATAAATGCACCGGTCCCACCTGCTAAGCTAGTCATCAAACTTGGTATTTAGCAAATGGAAAAGACATCACTGGACAAGATCGAACAGATCCATCTGCACATGACAATGAAGTGTTGAATAAACAAATATTATTCCTCTGGTCCCATTATATGATCTGCTTGACAATGGCAGGAAAACAACAAAAAGAAAACGAGTAACTTTATTGCTCAAATAGAATTTTAAGTAATCAAAATTGTTTTATCTGGATGGAATAAATTTAGATACCCATGAAATGAGATTTGAAAATGATTTAACACGTAATTGAATCTGTTTTGGTTATATTGAAATGTATACACTAACTCCTCGTTTGGTACGGTAGAAAGCCCTATAATAAAAAGACCTTTCCAGAATTCTTTTTCTGCCAGAATAGAGAGGAAAAACTTTATCATTCCAGTATTTGGTAACCAAGTTAGAATAAAATGTTAATTTCTTTTCCTATTTCTAGTATAATCATATTAAGAAATCATAATGGAATAAAAAAAAACTATTATATTGACTTAATTGCCCCTATAGATATCATTCTATACACATCTTGATTTAGAGACAAATGAATTATTAATTAATAAATAACTTTTTAATAGCATAAAATTACAATAACTTATTAAGTGAGAACATAACTTTTTAATAGTAAACAATTATAATAGGTGACTACTAACTGTATTATAATTGCAATAGGTGAATACCAGTTGTAACTAAATTAAAATTTTAAATTACACGTATGTTGAATCCCATGTATTTTTCATGTATGTTAAATCCGTCATTCATGCACGCTAAATTCTTTACCCTTGATTTGCTTTTAGATGGTTTTGAGAACTGTTTGTAAATAGAAAAAATGTAATTGTGTCTTAACAGATAGCCTAGTGGGTTCACTCTTTTCTTTTTTTTTTTAAAATTTTTTTTAATTTCATATGAATGTATTTTGGCATGTTGTTGTTTTGTTTAAATTAACAAATGTTATCATATAATCCAATATTGTGAATAAAAATATATTAAAAATGTCAACTGAATATTTTATTTCAAAGTAAAAAGAAAGAAAAGTCATTAAATAGATTTAAAATTATTCCTAAGTGAAAAAGTAGTAGACTTATTAACTAAACTCAAAAAATAGACCTAATATTTGACAAACTAAATGTCAAATTAATATATATGAAAGATAAATAGGCACATAGGAAATAGAGATATAGAATATAGAAAGGTAATCTTGATTCCTATAATTTAGACATTTACTGGATAGAATTGGAATGCCCTTTCTAAATTTTTGTGAGGAATGAGATTCCAGGAAAAAGTTGGAAAGGTTTTTTAGGGGGAAAAGGACTTTCTAGGGGAAAAGAACCATATCAAACACTAGAATGGAATAAAGAAGTTGGAAAGATATTTCCATTTTAAACCTTTTCACCGTACCAAATGAGGGGTAAGGGTTTAAATACTTAGATGCACAACTACTGGAGTTGGTCCAATAGACAAGAGAGAGTTTTCAAAGTTTTCCTCACTTTCAAGTTTTTCGAATTCAAATTCTTGACCTGACATTTAAAGATAGGAAAATTATGAGGAGTGGAAGGGTATAAAACAAAAGGTTAAATGTATGCCAACTAAATTCAATTTGAATTTAAACTCTAAATTTTACACATGTAGCATGAAATAAAGCCTATTAATGCATATATTATTAGTATAGGAAAGATTATTCCTCTAATACATCAAGGATTTGAAGAATCAAGGACAAAAGATCGCGATTGCCCATACGCAATACTTAAATCTTTATAACATAATTATCATATTATTTAGGGTTAATTATAGTTTGGCTCTTGAAATTGACTCCTTTAACATTTTGCAAAATAAACACCAAGACCTTGTTTGATAACTAAATAAGAAAGCATTTAAACTTAATAAGTTCAAACCTTAATATATTCAAATGTGTTTGATAACTAAAGATAAAATATATTAATTAATTAAATATCTCTAAATTAACTAAGCAAAGCTTACTCCAAAAATTAAGGGATTAGTGTTTCACTTATCACTTTATGCACGATATGCTCAAATGTTAAGATTTCAATACTTAATAATTCATTAACTTAATAGATTTAGATTTCAGATTTTAGGTTTTAAATTTCAATTTTTAGTTTTGTGTAATGCACCCTAAGTAACAAAATATAAAAAATTTAAAAATAAAAGATGGCAAGATATCAAAGAGTTGAAAACCTAGTCATAGTGTTAAAATTTTTTTAAAAAATCTCCAAAACTTCTACACTAGTGCGTTTGCTTCTCTTTCTTCCTTTGAATTATAAATGAATATATACTTTTTGCTTACTAGAGACCCAAGTTTGGGGGAGCAAAGCCTTACTAGGGACCAAGTTCAATGGACAAACTAAAATTAACCTTATTATCTAAATTATTAAGTGAAATGAGATTTAAGGAATGGTTTAAAGGAATTAGATACCATGGAGGTTCAACTTTATCCATATATTCGAAAAAAGTGTAATGTTTTCTCGAATCAAAGAAACAAATTGTAATGTTTTTCCCAGAACAGAAAACACCATGAAAGAACCATGTATATCTTCATGTTCAAGGTAAAATTTACATACAAAGCTTATGCAAATAATGGATTTCAAATTACACAAATTCATATCTTTCTTTCAATCCCACTCATTATTTTTTGAACAATTTAACACACAATGATCCTTAAACAATAACACAAGAAAATTAAAATTTTCCATCCTTTATCGAATAAAAATGACATCATGAGTCTAATTATTCATTTCTTGTGCCATTAGTCGGAGAACAAAGCCTGCATTAGTTCTATCACATGATTTCTTACTTTTCTAAAAACACATATGTTGGCCCAAATGCAACCAAAGGGGGGTGAATTTGATAGTTTAACAAGACAAGTAAATATGCAAGAATTCATCCAATAAACCAAGTACAAACAAGTTCTCAAGTGTGCACAAAGATATGTCAAATTAATCACAATAAAGATGTCACAATTGAGCAATAAGGAAAAGAGATAGAAAAAGAAATGCAAACTAAATTTCCAAGTTGCACCGAACTTGGATACACTCCACTAGTAGCTTCTTCAATTGAAGGTGAAGCCAACCAACTTGTACAAGTGAAGGTTCACTCCTTCCTCATCCTAAAGCCCTTTAGTTGAGCCAAGGAGTTTTACAACTATCCTAGTTAACCCTCAACAAGTTACAATTGAAAGTTCACTCAACCAATTAAGAACTACTATTACAAGTGAGGTAATTTTCACCAAGGTTTTACTCCTCCTATTGAGTAACCTCACAAACCTCACTTTTCCCACATCTATACAACAAACAAAGAATATTTCTACCCAAATATTTCACTTGTAAGCTTGTATTTCATGTAGGCAAAGTTTATTATCTTCTTGAACTTGTGGGTATTTATAGAGTGTGAGAAATGGCCTCAAGAAACTCTCCAACGGTCAAAAATATGGCTGTTAAAAAATAGCCATTGGAGCTATCGGACGTTCGACACAATGTTGTGCGTCCGATGCAAGCATCCGATAGGTCTATCGGACGTCCGACACAATATTGTGCGTCCGATGCAAGAGTCCAATAGGTTGTTTCGATCTTTATTGGACGGCCGATGGGTTTTGTGAGTTCTATGAAACTTGCGTCCGATGCTGATCAGAGAGTTTGGATTTCATCTTTAATCCTATCGGACGTCCGATGATGATGATATGCGTCCGATAGGAGTGTCCGATACTTCCCCTGTCTATCGGACGTCCGGTACTAGCATTCAAGCATCCGATAAGTTAAAACCTTCTCAATTCATCTTAAATTGATTTCTTTTCTTTTCCAATGAATCAAGGACCTGTTCTAACATAATTCTCACATGAAAACATTAGTTCAAATCATTTTATTTTGTTATCAAAACTTAAGATCAATTCCAACAATCTCCCCCTTTTTAATGATGACAAACCGAATGATGATTTTGCAAGAAAAAAGAGAGAAATAGAGAAACTCCCCCTCAATAAGAGCTAAAAGGATTTAGAAAAGCATAATCATCTAACATATCTCCCCCTTTTGTCATCAATCAAAAAACATATTAACTCCCCCTGATTTAGTCATCCAAACCATTTAACAATCTAACCACATTTAAACTTCAAACCAACCAATTTCTCCCCCTTTTTGTCATCACAAAAAAAAATCAAAGGAACAATAGTAGTTTGAATACTAATATCCAAAATTTAACAATTCCAACAATTGACATTTAACAAACACCAGTATCCAACATTTAATAATTCCAACATCAATATGAACAAAACACCAAAGTAGCAAAGTACTTAATGAATTATAGGCCAAAGTTTTTTTTTTTTAACTAAGAGAACATTATGAATGAGACTTAGTACAACATGATGTAATAATCCACATAGATTTCATGCCATTTCTTATATTTTTCTTCACATAGCAATCATTTTGCATAGGTCCAAATTGGCAACAAAAATGACACATAATACTAGAATCATTCATAAAAGTAGGTTTAATAAATTTAGTTCCTCTTTTTCTAGAAATAATAAAATCATTTTGGCCATGTAAAATATGGTTTTCTTTTCTTTGTAAGATATTTTGTTTCTCCTTTTGGAGAGAAGCATTCAAATCATTAATTCTTTTCTTTAAAAGATTTTGTTCCTACAACATTTTTTCATAAAACTTTGTTATATTTTCCAACTTCTTTTTCAAATCATTTTTGTAATCAAAATCAATTTTGTGCCTTTTCAAATCATCATTGTCTTTTCTCAAATTCTTATTTTCTTGAAAAAGTCTAGAATTTTCTTCCAATAAAGCATTTATTTTTATTTTTAAATTCTTGTTTTTGGCATAAGATTCTTTCAAATTTTTATGCATTTTGATCATAAGAACTTGCATATCATCATTATCATCATATTCATCACTAAGAGAGTGATTAGAGTTTACCTCATTATCTCCAAAGGCCATAAGTGCCATTTGAGTTGATTCTTCTTCTTCTTCCATTTCTTCATCCAAATTGCATTCATTCCAAGTGATTTTGAAATTCTTAAATTTTTCTCTTCTATCATTACTTGCTCTTTCTCCTCTAAAGCTCCTTTTATTTAAAAGTTTCTTCAATGTCCTTGCCATGTTATTTAACTCCACATCTTTATCATCTTCTTGTGAGGCCTTGAATGCTATGCCTCTCTTGATCCATGCTTCATCATCTTGTAGTTTTTATTTCAACTCATAAGAGGTTAGCGAATTTACAAGAGATTCAATAGACATAGAATTTAAATCTTTTGTCTCTTCTATAACGGTGACTTTATTTTCCCATTCTTTTGGCAAGACATTCAAAATTTTTCTATTTTTCTCACCCAAAGTGTATACCTTGTCAAGCAATTCAAGATCTTTAGTAATATCATTGAATCTAGAAAACATTTTATCAACATTTTCATGAGGATGCATTTTAAAAGATTTATATTGGGCAACAAGTATAGATTTTCTTTGTTTTCTAACATTGTCACTCCCTTCATACATGTCTCTCAACTTATCCTATACTTCCTTGGCCGATTTGCACCCTTTTACTCTAGTAGATTCATTTGCATGTAGGGCATTATACAATATGTTCATGGCCTTGGCATTTAAAGAAAGATTGATTCTATTTTGAACACTTAATTCACTTCTAGTTTTAATTCTATTTCCACCAGTTGTTTCATCTATAATTGTAGCCTCATAAGGTCCTTCACTAACAATAAACCACAACTCTATATCTATAGATTGCAAAAATATTTCCATTCTATCCCTCCAACAAATATAATTTATACCATTGAACATGGGAGGTCTAACGATGGATTGCCCTTCTAAAAATAATATATTATTGGTTGCCATCTTTACTCCTAAGCCGATTGAGCTTAATCTCAATGAGACCAAGCTCTGATACTAATTGTTGGCCCAAATGCAACCAAAGGGGGGTGAATTTGATAGTTTGACAAGACAAGTAAATATGCAAGAATTCACCCAATAAACCAAGTACAAACAAATTCTCAAGTGTGCACAAAGATATGTCAAATTAATCACAATAAAGATGTCACAGTTGAGCAATAAGGAAAAGAGATAGAAAAAGAAATGCAAACCAAATTTCCAAGTTGCACCGAACTTGGATACACTCCACTAGTAGCTTCTTCAATTGAAGGTGAATCCAACCAACTTGTACAAGTGAAGGTTCACTCCTTCCTCACCCTAAAGCCCTTTAGTTGAGCCAAGGAGTTTTACAACTATCCTAGTTAACCCTCAACAAGTTACAATTGAAAGTTCACTCAACCAATTAAGAACTACTAGTACAAGTGAGGTAACCTTCACCAAGGTTTTACTCCTCCTATTGAGTAACCTCACAAACCCCACTTTTCCCACACCTATACAACAAACAAAGAATATTTCTACCCAAATATTTCACTTGTAAGCTTGTATTTCATGTAGGCAAAAGTCTATTATCTTCTTGAACTTGTGGATATTTATAGAGTGTGAGAAATGGCCTCAAGAAACTCTCCAACGGTCAAAAATATGGCTGTTAAAAAATAGCCGTTGGAGTTATCGGACGTCCGATACAATGTTGTGCGTCCGATGCAAGCGTCCGATAGGTTGTTTGGATTTTTATCGGACGGCCGATGGATTTTGTGCGTCCGATGCTGGTCAGTGAGTTTGGATTTCATGTTTAATCCTATCGGACGTCCGATGATGATGATATGCGTCCGATAGGAGTGTCCGATACTTCTCCTGTCTATCGGACATCCGGTACTAGCATTCAAGCGTCCGATAAGTTAAAACCTTCTTAATTCATCTTGAATTGATTTCTTTTCTTTTCCAATGAATCAAGGACTTATTCTAACATAATTCTCACATGAAAACACTAGTCCATATCATTTTGTTTTGTTGTCATCCAAACTTAAGATCAATTCCAACAACATACAATAAATAAATAAAATCTGGATTTCCTCTATCTAGTGTCCATAATGTTTGACAAAAAAAAAAAAAAAAGACTGTCTATTAGATAATCTTTAATCAAGGGCACGAGTTTTTAACTTTCAAAAATGTAAAGTTAGAAGGAAAAGAAAGTTAGTAAACTCATTAACAAATGAAGGTATGAGCCTTTAACTAGTAATTTATACGTTATCGAATGTTTGAGCATTTATTGGAAAAATTAATTAAAATCATTCATGAACCAAATGGAAAGAAGAGCAAATAAGAATGTGGACTTATGTAAGACTGTCTCTCTTAAGGTTTAATTTTTCTCTTCTCCTTTTCTTCAACTTCTCTCTACTCCTTCTTTTGTGTGAAACCTTTCTCATCGGGAGGGAGACCACCATGATCTCCCTGGTCTCCCTTTTATAGATTTTATTTTTTGTTATTTTTTAATAAATTCTCTGCTAAATTTTCTTAGTGAGAGATATCTATTTCTCCTAGAATTTGCTAGTGGGAATTTCTGTTCTCTTAGAAGTTTTTATGGAGATTTTGTGTTATCTTTTCTTGTTCTATTGTTTCAAATCTAAATTTATTTTAGATTTGATTGTCAAATCTTAAATTTTTTTAGATCTTGGGTATATTTCAACAGATCTCATCATCATTATTGGCGCTTATAACTGTTCATTAGCAGATCTGGCGGTCACAACATGAACAAAAGTGGGCTACAGCAATTTATCTTGTGAGAAGATGGCTTTAAAATTTCTTGTATTTGTTAGATCTTCTCTACATTTTTCAGATTTTTTGTATTTGTTTAATTATAGATCTATTATTTTAGTGCACATTTTATCTGCCATTAGGGCAGCAATGTATTTGGTAGTGATGTATATCAATCGTGCTGGACGATTTCTATCAATATGTTAATGAAATATGTTTTATCAAAAAAAAAGAAGAAAGAAAGTGGATTTATGTTGTGAATTTGATTACTACATTATCCTAGTGCCAAATAGACCATGTTGAAGAACTTGAAAGCTTTTTCTCCAATTTGTCGGTTCTTCAGATTTTATTCATCCTTTTTCGCATCTCATAGCCTGGTTTCTCTCCCACTTCTCAGCTCCATTTTATTCTTCTTCTTCTTTTTTTTTTTTTTCAATCTTGGACCAAAATGCACGACAATCTCTAGTTTCCTCACCTAAAACCAATTTCTAGCTTTTAGCTTTCTAAGGGCTTTTTTTTTTTTTTTTGGAGTTTCAAAGAAAAATATATTCTAGCGATTTGATGTATTTGAAATTAAAAGTTAATTGGAAAACATGCTCATGAAAAATGTGAAAATTTTCTTTAAAGACTACAATCCAAAGATGGCCTAGTGTTTGATAAAAATTGATAGAATGCTATCGTTTTCGGACTTTAATATGTAATATACAATTATGGGATCAACACAAGAGATTAGTGTGTTGTTGGTTGGTTATTTTAGTTGGTTATAAATTTTGATTTTGAATAATAGATTTTTTTGATGTTCTTTAAATTATAAATTTTTTAAGAGTAAAAAAAAGTTAAAATCCAGAATTTAACTTATAAAAAAAAGTAATTTTTACTGAATCTGATTATTCTCTATAAACAGGCCCTATAAATAATTCAAATCCAATTAATTCCCATACTTGATAAGAAATATTAGCACAAATTTAGAATAGTCTAGTGAGACTCGACCCATAACCGGTGGATCTTAGGGTTTGAACCTTGATAAGTAGAACAAGGCCTCTCGGGGAGAAGAAAATGCTATCTAATTCTCTAAAGTAGGGTAATGAAATGTGGAATTGACATTTGAGCGGCACATGTTAAATCCAGCCAATTGAGCGACACATCAAACGCTACTTTTCATCACTGCATATTCAACAGGAGACCTCTCCTTTTCGCCTTAACCAGTTTGTGCGAGGAGACAAAAGCCAGAGTAGAAATACAATGGGTCAGTCAAGATTACGTTTTCAAGAAATGTTTAATTTTTTTTCCTTTCTATTCTTTGGTACATTTATATGAAAGATATAACAGTGGCTAAAAAAGTTAATTAAATTAAAAACGTATTTACAAAGTATGAAAAATTTTTGGGATAATGTCAAAAGAATACTTGATGCACAATTCCGAGAGAAAGAGCAGGTGCAATTGAAGAGTCAATCCTCGCCAAAAATCAAAAATAAAAAAAAGTTGAGATTAATTCACTTAGAGTTTCTGTTACTTTTTTGTTTCTTTTTATTCATTAATCAATTTGAACCAAACAAACAAACTCAACAATTTCTTTGTACATACACAATTCAACAAATCACGATAATCATTTTTCAAGTGGGAATGAAATTTAGAACCTTATCTACTTGAATTTTCATGAATTTTGGGATGTCAAAGTTTGCCATTTTAGAGCTTTCAATTTTCATATAAAAAGTTTAGCTGTTTCAGAAAGGATATATTATATAAATTGATAGTGTATATACTAGCAGACATGGATGCACATTACATATGTAAGAATTGAAATTAGATGTTATATAACTATACCTGTTAATGTATATATTGTTAATGTATACAAAATTAATAGCTTGGAAGTAAAGTTTATGCCACTAGTTCCCTCAATAAATTTTATATACTAATTTAGGTACAAATTGCAAAATATATAGAGTCTGCATTAGCTATTCTACTATCTTTTTGTCATTCTTTGTGTTTACAACACAAGTCACAATAAGGAAAATCTTTTCTTCTTTTTTTTTTTCACCCTCGATGGAAGGACATATTCATTTTTCTATTCCTATATCAAAATGGATATCCCAACTTATAATTATCACCTAGTATATTTCAGGTAGATTGTCCCATATAAATAGTTGATTTATATATTATCAGAAGGTCGTGGCAACTGTTTTTACCAACAATGCACAACGAATTCAAACACCCTAGTGCATTAGCACACCTCATAGTACACGGTTGTAAATAGCATGTAGGAAATTTTTATTTAACATCATATATAGCTAGTATCACAATTTATTTTTATACCAATACAACTACAACTCCTTGCCTTCAAACTCTGCACGAATTTGCACTTTTTGACTAAGCCAGATATGAGCTTTTGTTGAAGTAGAATAGTGGTGTTATGTAGGGATAATTTCACAAATCTCCATTGAGGTTATGATAATTATAGTTAGCTCCCTGTGTGTTTTAGAAAGTACACACCTCCCCTAAATAGTAGTTTTGAGTTTCATTTGGATGATGTCAAAGAAAAAACCATATTAATATCCAAAATTGCCCTTAAGAAGTTTTTATTTTAATTTAAGTATTTGATGAATTAAAATTTTTTCTCTAGGTCTTAAACATTCTACCTTGCTTAAGGACTAAATCACCTCGTCCATATTCCTTTCGAACGCATCCTATTGTATAATTGTGTTATAATTTTGTATTAAACTTTTGTTGGAAAAAGGTAACAATATGTATAGCAACTATGTTTATATGTGTGTATATATATTTGTATGTATGTATGTATGTATGGAAAATAGATTAAGAAGTATGGTCAACAATGGAAATTGTGAAACATATAGGTTGAGATTTTAGGAAAGGGTGAAAAGACTTGGATAGGCAGGAGAGATGCCGAGATGGGTTGAAATTGAGGAAAAGGAAGAACATTGGTGGTGATTATTTAGTGACGGGAAGATGCTTTTGTCGTAACCCTTTTAAGTTTAAATAACCATTTGACACTTTTACTACTTTTCTTTTTAATTTTTTCCTGTTTAAGAGATTTTGTGGCCACAATTATTGCATATGATAACTGGATGAGTATTACTCTTTTGGAAAGTTTATTATGGTCATCTTTAGCAGAGAAGAGAGTTCAGTGTAATATTTGAAACTAGAAGGCGGTGAATAAAATTGTTAAAAATTTCAGGGGAGATTTTTAATATTATTTATTTTATATAAAATATCCATTCATTTCCAGTTATTCCTTGAGGTAATAAACCCTCTTTTTTTGGTTCCCAAAATATTTTTTCCTTTCTTCAGTGCAACTGATTGATATGTTGACAGGCAACATGTTAAAGTACAGGTGTGGATGCACAATCTGTGAAAGGTCAAAAAGCCCTTTGAGTGTTGACGACTTATAAATCGCTTTTCTACAACATCAATTTATACTTCCAATTAAATGGTCCGTTTGAATTTGTTTTGGGAAACTCATTGCTCGAGGAATACCTATAACCTCTTGTCAAGGCACAAAGGAACAAGTAAATAAGCGTCCATCACGCGTAAGTGTAGAATTCGACTATTTCTTACCAAAATATCAAGTCAAGTTTCTTATCAACTCAACTCATGAGGTTACACATATCACTAATACTTTTCCAAATTGAGGTTTTAGCTGTCAAAAAGATTAACACTTACAAGTAAGACAAATCCAAGCATTAAGTTATTTTTTTTTAAATTTTCCAGTAGTGAAGGATTGGAAATTAAGAAGTGAAGAGGGGATAGCGGATTAGTATTTAGGATATCTAATTTCTGGGATCTCAACCTGCGTTATATTAATTATTTGACCGTAGCTTTGTTAATTAAACACAATTGAGGTTACATGCATTATCTACTTAAATTTGCTCAAAAGGAAGAAAAAAAAGAGCATCACATGTTGAAAAAAAAAGTAATAGTCATTTTTGTTAATAAGAATATCTGCTTCCAGCTTTAAGCATAAAAACCTTAAGATCCAACAAAGGGAGGCCTACATAAAATCGAACTTGAAATAATCTCATCCCCAGGCAACCAGTTAGTTAGATCTGTTAACCATCCTTAGTGGTCCACAAGATGGATGATCCCACCATGTGCCTGTCATTAGCCGCAATAAGCATTAAAGTGGAAACCATTTAAGTGTTTTGGTGCAAAAGCTTTTTGTTACTGTATTCCTTTGCAAGTGTGAGTCAAAAAAGGTACCTTTGTACTTATTCTCCTAAGCAAAAATGGTTGAAGTCAATTTTGTTATAACTTTTAATATTTTCTTCTTATGGTTCTATACCTTTCTAACTATCATACCCGAAAGTGATGCCAAATAGATGTTATTTGTATTAAAGGAGAGGCAGAAATAACTATTTCCATAGGACAGTAAAGGAATTACTCATTCTATACCTAAGCATAATTTTTTAGGCTAGAAGGTGTACACTGAGTTAAACAATACCAATTTGAAGTTCTTTTTTTTTTTTTTTTAAAGCTTGAAGTTCATCTGCAAGAACAATTTTCATTTTCACTAATTAATGAAAGTAACCCATTTTACTTTGTGTTCTCTTTCTTATGTTGTAAACAATTTTCCAAAGTTTATGTTTACATGACTCTCCAAAAAAAAAATTTTCGGCTCCCTGAACCAATAAATTTTGAATTCAATACTGACTAATTTCACATTATGACATCTCTCAAACGTCATTTCCTCATGGTGCTCATCTGTTTATTTGGAATTTGGCAATTTGGCAATTTTCAATGTCGAATCCAAACAAATGGCAGTTTTCCAAAAGAAAGGCAGATTCTAGTATTAATCTTTGTTTGAGAGCAACATTTTATTATTACCTAACGCTTTCGAATTGTTTTACTTTAATTAGCCAACCCCAAAAAACAAAAAGAAAAACCAAGCACAAAAAGAAGGAAAAAAGAAAAGGAGGAATGATGGGTAGGGTGGTATGAAAAAAGGGAGCGTAAATAGACCTCCGACTTGCAATAAAACCACAAAAAGGAAAATAAAAAAGGAGACTCAGGGTTCCTTTGTCCTGCACGAGGCAGATTGGCCTGTTGGATCCCTATCGCTCCTATGCGCTTTCCAGTTTCCACTAGGCACTAGCCTTATCATATGCAAAAGCCCTGTTAAAGGAGAATTCTACGACATTGTACTATTCTCTCAACCTGTCTCTCTCAATGAAGATAATTGTTTAAATTTTAAATATTTGAAACTGTTACAATTTAAGGGGCAAAACACCTTTTTTCACTATCTAATAATGAATTGAATTTGAGGGTATAATACCCAAGACGGTAGAAACTCCCATCACTATAAAATCCAATTTATTAAAATGCTGCTTACCATAATTTAGCTTTATTAGTTATTATTCTATAAGGATAATTAATGTGGTCCTAAAATTAATGACACAATCTTCCTTTGGAAGATATTAACATGTCTCTTTGGGATAATTTCAGAAACTTGCCCTAACATTTCTCATAGAATCACTGAATGTTCTTGAAAATTTTAAAATCTCACATAGCTACACTGTGAGTTTAACAAGACTACATGTCCCCATTACAATTGACGACATTGTTTTACGCTCTCAATGACTGTCTAACTAAAAAACCCAAAAAGAAAAAGAATTTTTTAACGAAAAATATATAGACAAAGATAACCAAATGACATCTTAGATTGGTCCATATTTTTCAAAAAGCAAGGTGGTAAGGGCAGCAAAAGAGAGGTGGTTAAATAGAATTCAGTCAACATCAACAAGTTGAAGAATTTTGGTTAGTAATGTACCTCGGGAATTTTGCAGGTCGGATTTAAAGAAGCTAGACAATTATGTTAGGAACTATGTTTCAATAAATGATGTTATTTCAATAGCACTGGAAATTAAAATAATTATTTCATACTTTTGGTTTGCATGTAAACATCACTTATAAAGAATTTGTACATAACCTAGCATTAAAATGATTAAACTTGAAATGATCTCTCAACAAAATATCTAGAAATTGCCTATGTTGTTTCCTTCTCTTTTTTTTTTTTTTTTTTGTTTCCGAAATTGCGCCCATTATGTTTAGGTAATGTTTGACGTGTTGCTGCAACTTCAATCTTTACTGCATTTTCTATTTCATCTTTCAGCTTTCACTTTTATTTTCGTCACAGTGTTTTAGCTGACAGAAGTATTCAAACTTACGAGTAATTGAGAAAAGAAGAATTATTTGAATACAGTTTTGCTAATTAAATCACTAAAAAATTGAGATTACAAGTATAAATTACTCGTTAAATTTCTCTAAAAACCAGCATTGGTCGCTAAAACTAATCCCTTAATTCCTTTAAGTATAAATGACAATGATCCAAAAGCTGAAGGCCTTCAAATCAAAAACTTGAAATTGAATCAACATAATTCATACGTTTTGTGGACTTTGAGCCATCTGATTAGTCCATGTGGCAACCAGTTAATTAGATATCTTAATTACTCTTATTAGCGAACGAAGTAAAGGGTCAAATGATAAACAGCTCCAGGGCCATGCTAAACGTGGTCCAGAAGATGGACGATCCCACCACGTGCATGTTCTTACCCGCATTAAGCATCAAAGTGGAAACCATTTAAGTGTTTTGATGCAGAAGGCTTCGTTACTGTATTTGTTTGAAAGTTTGAGTCCAAAAAAGGAACCTTTGTATTTAGTGTACAAAACAAAAATAGTTTAGTCAATTTTATCGGGATAATATCAGAAACCTCCCCTGAGGTTTCTCTTAATATCACCTGCCCTATAATTTTAAAAATATCACTTACCTCCCTTACTTTTATTATTTGTGTAACAAAATTTATAAAAACCCCAAACTACCCTTTTGCTCATTTTGCTAAATAAAAATACTCCTCAACCAATTTGTTTGCTCAAAAAAAAAAAAATCACTACCTAAAAAATAATTTCTAGTTGTACCATCATATCACAAATCAATAATCTATAAAAATATAAATTTGAAAAATAAAAAAAAGATATCTGTAAAGAAATATCCTAGTACCAATTCAACTATACATACTTAAAACTAATTTCTTATGCCCTTTTATTTTCCGTAATATCTTTACAACTCATGATCCAAGTTTTTAAGTTGTACCAATTTATCATAAAAGTCAACTCAAAATAAACGAAAAAATCATATATTCATACTCCACATTATGACAATAAAAAAATAAAATTAATTTAATATAATTTATAAATAAAAAAATTGTATTGCCATCTAAAAAAAGAGTAAAAGAGAACGTTGAATAAAGAGAAAAAAAGAAGAAAATGACTTTTGCTTCCTTTTCTTTAATTTTTGGCATCTATTTATTTGATATATGAATTATGTACCAAGTGAGGGTTAATATAGTCATTTTACAATTATATGGGGACGTGAGTGATATTTTTAAAACGATAGGGGAGCCAGGTGATATTAAGAGAAACCTCAGGGGAGGTTTCTGATATTATCCCAATTTTAGTACAACTTTTTCTTTCTTTTCTTATTGTCATTTTATATCAATTTTTACACTCATAATTGATAGTAAAGCCATATTAGAGATGATTTTTGTTAGAAGAGAGGGACAATTACGACGTACCTAAGGAAGTAAAGGAATTACTCATTCTATAATTAAGAAGAATATAGGCCTTGTTTGGCAGCAGAGTTTTTTGCCAGGTTTGTATGCTGTTAGTTTTTTACCTGCTTTTGCTACAGGAACCTTAAAAAAACTTCCAAAGTTTTAATGCAAATTTTTAGCAAGTTTGTATAAAACTTGTTTGTTTTCTACATTATCTGCAAGAATTCTCAAAAAACTCCCAAAGTTTTTAATATAACACCCCCAAAACACATACAAAACTTCACTTCCAAAAATTTTTTCTACAACTTCTACAGTAAGCTACAGTAGAGTTTTATACCTACTCCTAAAAAACTCAGCTGCCAAACAGCTGCATATATTTTAGACTACAACCCTTGAAGGTGTATACTAAACAATATCAGTTTTTTGATTTTATCAAAGGGAAGAATTTTCGTTTTTTGCTAATTAGTGGGACTAACTCACTTTAATGCGTTTTCTCTTTCTTATTTGTATGCTCAGTTTCCAAAATTTACATCTTAATCACAACCTAAACATATTTGAAAAGTTGCCCAAAACAACAGAAGTCAATTTTACATTGTCTAATTTGAAATTATGACATCATTCTCAAATGACGTTTTCTCATAATGCTTATTTATTTATTGTGAATTTTGCATAATTATATTCTCCTTTTCCTATTGTATCATTTTATTTTCGGTTCAAACCTTCTAAAAAATACCAGTTTGTCAATGGGACTCTGAAAAAGAAACCAGTTTTTTTAAAAAATAGAAATATTTTAGAACATAATATTTGAGAGCAAACTTTTTATGATAACTTAACCTAAAACTTTCAGATTGTTTTACACTAATTAACCAATTCCAAAAACAAAAGAAAAACGTAGAACAGAAAAAGGGAGAATAAGAGTCCAAACAACGCAAGACAAAGTGGCCCATTGGATTCCAGCCCGCCTGTCCACTAGCCTGTCATATGGCCGAAGCATAATGTAAAGCCCAATTTATGAAAATGCCCCTACCATAATTTGACATTGTTATTTTGTCAAGGTAATTTGTGTGGTCCTGAAACTATTCAATTGCTAGCATGTCTATTTTTTACACAGGATTCCTCCTAAAAATTTCAATTTTAGAATTGCAACTGTTAGCGGATAATTTCTCCTTTTGTGTTGATAAATAAGGGTAAAACATAACTTGGCGAAGAACGTCCAACACCAATTGCCATATAAAATCTAGAAGAGAATTCTAAAGGGAATCGATTGAAGTTCATGATCTAATTTCACCTTGAGCAATGCTTGTTTTCAATATTAATTCCAAACTAGTTAGCCTATCCAATTGGCATTTGAAGCATAAAAATTAAATTGATAACTATACTCAAACTCTTTAGGATTAATAATATTTTGCTCCTTTAAACTTGGGGGATAGTCACACTTTATCCCCTTTCAACCTTAAATATATACACTTTACCCCTAGGAAACTAGTCAAAATTAGAAACATAGAAAAAGTGACTACTGCAATGACATTCTTATCCTTTTATTCATGAAATTATTCATAAATTAATATCATTTCCTTTTATTGCTAAAAGATTTGTATCTTCTCTATTGTATCAATTATACAAAAATATCAAATTAAAAAAGTTTAAACAAAGTTAACATTTAGTATATATTCTAAGAAATTTTCTTATTGGATTAATGTTTACTTCTGTATATGTTGTGTTCAATTTATTAGACTTTAAGTCAAACAAAACAAATAAATAACACAATAATAATACAATTTCCAAAAATTATATAAGCATGGTAATTCAAAAATCATTTTCTAAAGTAATTTTATATCAATTTAATTTATTTAAACTTTTAGACTAATATCACATCATTTTTAAATCAAATTATTCCAATGTGAAATTCTTAGTCATATTTGGTACAAATGGTTGATATGCCTCATTTTTAAATTAGAGAAGGAAAATAGAAATTAAATCAAGAAGAAAAGGCAATAATAGTAAATTATAAATACATCAATAGAAAAGGACAATAAAAAAAGTAGTTTTTCTCTTTTTCCAAAAAAATTATTTATTTAGTATTGTATTATTTATTCTTTTTTATTTGACTTAAATTGTAATAAATTTAACAAAGCATATATAAAAATTAATACTAACAATAGAAAATTTTTAACGATATAAACTAAATTTAACTTGATTTAGCTTTTTTCAGTTTGATATTCTTGTATATTTGATATGATAGAAAATATATACATTTATTGAAATGAAAGGAAATAATACTAAATTATAGATAATCTCATGAATAAATGGGTAATAATATCATTGCACTCAATTTTTTTTTATATATATCTTTAACTTTGACTAGTTTTCATTATGGGTAAAGTGTATATATTCAAGTAAACTGTGGCTACCCCTAAGTTTAGGGGGACAAATTGTTATTAATCCAACTCTTTATGACCCAGATTATTGTTAACTTAGGCCCCGTTTAATAACCCAATTCTATACTTAAATATAATGGGTTCAAATATTAAGATGTTCTGGATGTGCTTGATAATAAAAAATAGAACATCTAAATTAATTAAGTGGTACTCAATTTTCTAGGCAAAACTTGCTCTTAAAATTAAGTGATAGGCTACTTAATGTGATATACTTTCAAATATGTTATATTTAGTATTTAACAATTCAATCACTTAATGGATTCAAACTTCAGATTTTAGATTTCAGTTTTAGTTTTCAAACTTCAGTTTTTATCAGACGTGCCTGCAACATCTTTTTCCTAAAGAAAAAAAAAAAAGGTTTTGCTATAGTATTGCCATGTTTGCCTTTATAAAAAAATCCACTAGTTTGAGAAGTCATAGCTTGACTTCATGGAAGAGAGAGGAACAGCCTTGATCTTAAGAGCTAATTATACTTTATCTCTTTGAATTTAATCGACAAAGCAAAGTCAGAAATTCTAACAAAGATTTCTAGGCAATTCACGAGTTTGAGGATACTGTGCTGGATGAGATATCTACTGAGAAGTATGTTATGCTAGATGAGATATCAGCTAATTTACTTACTCATGTGTGACAGATACACACTATTGGCCTCGTTTCTAGAGTGAGTTTGCCAAATTTGTCACATTACAAGATACATCTCAAAGTGAGCGAAATATTGCAGTAGATTGTTGATAATGTATTGGACAAGAATTCTATCCATGTTAACATATGCCCATGCACTAGGGCAACTCTATTGACTTAAAAGAAGCACATTTCCTAAATATTGTCTATTAATAGTCGAACTATCAACAAGACTATAGTTAGATATTAGTTCCTATTCCTAGATTTGAGGAAATGCTGGATTGTCTCTTTAAAACTCGTGTCTAACAAAAATTTTAGATGCATATTATTAAATTCATAGCTAGCTAGGGGATGATTGGAAGATGACATTCAAAATCAAGGATGATTTGTACAAATGATCAGTCATGAAATGATATTCTCCTTTTCAAAATCAAGGAATGCTGCTATTTTTCATGAATGCTGTTTAATCCAGATATGGTGCAAGAATACGTCAAATTTCTTCAAGCACAACAGAAAAAGGAGACAGAAATGGTGGGCTCCACAACAATTGGATCCTCGTCAGAATCCACCACATCTCCTACTCAAAATTCAGACCCTTTCGGTGGACCATGTGCCCAAGATCCGTATGATTATTAAAGCTGTCGGCCACCTTATCTGCCATTCCAAAGAGCTCTCCAATCAGAAGCCACCATTCAGATTTCAAGAAGATAAGAGATAAAATTCAAATGGAATTGTATTTAAATGAAATGAAATTCAAATGACTCAACTAGTATAAATAGTCCAGTTGTATTTTTAAGAAGGCATCGAGTGTTAGACTCTGAGCCTATTCCCCTCTTTCCTTCCACTCTCCTTTGTAAAATCCTCCTACTATTAATCAAAGTTTGCAGATTTCAAATCAAGTCCGGTCTTCCTTATTTTCAAGTAAGAATCATTTCTTTGCCCACTATAATTTAATTTCATTACTCTACATTTATTATCAATTTTAATTTTGTTAAATCTTGGTTCCAGTTCTAATAATAATTTAAATAAAATAAGACGAGGATTTAAAAAACAAAAATTTCATAAAAATTGGAAAGTAGCAAACACCCGAAATTACTATCCTAGGCCAACTCCTCCTGACATTCAATATGAAGAAAGATCAAAGTTCCAAACTTCAAAATATGATGGTAAATCTTTATATGAATGGAACATAGATGGAAAAGCAGAATATGAAATATTACAGAAGTGATATCATTTGAAGGAATTACATTTGAACAATTATATGCATATATTAAAAAGGAAGGATTAGCATTATGTACCGAATTAAGAATGCAAAAGAAGTATGGATCTCAAAAACAAGAAGTAGGATCATTTTGTGAAGCCTTTGGAATACAAGGAATTAAATCACCTTCTGCATTAAAAAGAAAAGGTCTTAAGAAAAAATGAATTTATAGAAAGCCAGTTCACAGAATTAGTAATGAACCATATTACAGAAAAAAATTCAAAAAACAATTAAAAAAGCAACAAAACCCACTAACTTGTTGGAAATGTGGAAGAATAGGGCATAAAGCAAACCAATGTAAAGTAAAAGAAAAAATAAATGAACTATTTCAAAACGATGAATAATTAAAAAATAAAATAGCAGCATTAATGATTCAAGAAAAAGAAACAACTGATTCAGATGACTATAATGATGACTTAGAATATAGTACCGAAGAATGTGAATGTGAAAATAAAAAATATTTAAATGTAATTACAAAAAGAGAAGATAAAGAATTCCTTTTAGACTTAATAGAAAAAATTGAAGATCCAGAAATAAAGAAGAATTATTTACAAAAACTAAAAAGAATAATCATAAAAGAAGAAAAGTTACCTAAGATATCTGAACCCTTTAGTATATCAAAATTATTAGATAAGTACCCCTCACAAGGAATAATTAAAAAAGATAACACTCAATCAATTCAAAAAGAAATAAAAGATTTAAAAGCACAAATAAAATTATTACAAGATGACGTATTAGAATTACAAACAAAAGATTTAAGCATAGAAACTAAATTAATATTATTAAATAGTTAGATGGCTTCCACTTCTAAGATAGATATTGGAGATGAGAAACTAAAAGAAAATTTAGAAATAATACAATTAGGAGAACAAAACGAAAGCTATATCAATGTAATAAACCAAATAACTTATCAAAAATGGTATGGATTAGTAACTATAAAAGTTGATGACTTTCAAGAAACATTAATTACACTATTTGATAGTGGCGTAGATCAAAGTTGTATTAAAAATGGAATAGTACCATTAAAATACTTAGAAAGAACAAATGAAGAATTAATAGCTGCAAATGGTGAACCAATGATGGTAAAATATAAATTAACTCAAGGCATAATATGTAATAATAAATATTGTTTAAAACATACATTTACAATAGTCGATAATATGAGTAATGACATGATATTAGGAACTCCATTTTTTACTCAAATTTATCCTTTTTCAGTAGATGTAGAAGGAATTCATGTTAATATTATGGGGCAAATAATATCATTTAAAATTTTAAGCCCTTTAAAACAAAGAGATTTAAAGATATTACAATCTTCTAGTATATATAAAACTATTAATACTATCACATGTACAAAAAGACATATCCAGGAATTAAAAGAAGTAAAAAGACATGTTAGGATTGAAGAACAATTACAAGAAGCCAAGATTACAAATAAAATTCAACAGATAGAAGACTTGATTAAAAAAGAAGTATGTGCTGACATTCCTAATGCATTTTGGAATAGAAAGAAGCATATTGTAGAATTACCTTATGAAAAAGGATATTCAGATAAAGACATTCCTACTAAAGCTAGACCAATTCAAATGAATAAAGAATATTTAGAGTTTTGTAAACAAGAAATTCAAACTCTCTTAGAAAAGAAATTAATAACCCCTTCAAAGTCACCATGGAGCTGTGCTGCATTTTCTATAATGAATCAAGCTGAAAAAGAAAGAGGTGTTCCAAGATTAGTAATCAATTACAAACCATTAAATAAAATGTTACAATGGATACGATATCCTATTCCTAATAAAAGAGATTTACTTAATAGACTGTTTAATGCAAAAATATTCTCAAAATTTGATTTAAAATCAGGATATTGGCAAATAATTATAGCAGAAAAAGATAGATATAAAACAGCATTCACAACCCCTTTTAGACATTATGAATGGACTGTAATGCCTTTTGGATTAAAAAATGCTCCATCAGAATTTCAAAATATTATGAATGATTTTTTTAATCCATATAGCAATTTCATTATAGTCTATATTGACGATGTTTTAATTTATTCAAATGATATAGATCAACATTTCAAACATCTTAGTATATTTATAGATATAGTCAAGAAAAATGGTTTAGTATTATCAGCTCCTAAAATGAAAGTATTCCAAACAGAAATACGATTTCTAGGCCATATTATTACAAAAGGAACCATTAGACCAATTACTAGAGCATTAGAATTTTCTAGTAAATTCCCAGATGAATTAAAAGATAAAAAGCAATTACAAAGATTTTTAGGATGTCTTAATTATGTAGCAGATTTCTTTCCTAATTTAAGAACAGAATGTGCAATACTATATCAAAGATTAAAAAAGAATCCTCAACCGTGGAAGGAACAACATACTCAAAAGGTTAGATATCTAAAAACTAAAATAAAGGAACTTCCTTGCTTAGGGTTACCTCATCCTGACGCCTTCTTAATAGTACAAACAGACGCCTCAGAAATAGGATATGGAGGTGAACTTAAGCAAAAATTACAGACTAATACCGAACAATTAGTGAGATATCATTCAGGAATATGGAATACTACACAGCAAAAATATTCTACTATTAAAAAAGAAATTTTATCCATTGTTCTTTGTATTTCCAAATTTCAAGATGATTTGATTAATAAAACATTCTTATTATGAATTGATTGTCAAGCAGCCAAAGAAGTTTTACAAAAGGATGTCAAAAATATTGTTTCAAAGCAAATATTTGCAAGATGGCAAGCTATTTTATCAGTCTTTGATTTTGATATTGAATATATTAAAGGTGCAAACAATTTCTTACCTGATTTCTTAACTAGGGAATTTCTGCAAGGCAATGACTCCATACGAGATCACAACCCTCAGAAAATATCACTACTCGTCATCTCAGACAAACAAACAAATCTTACTGGCCAACAGAAAAATCATTCATTATCATGAAACATTTGGCAGAATCCAACCCTACAATGTTTTCAAATATGACTCCATCTGTCTCAAACCAACCCGAGCAATTATCACTACCAAAGAAAAAACTTGGCTCAAAAGATGAGAACTTAACCAATGCCTTATCAATTACCATACCCTTCTTCACATGGGGAGATCAACCCCAGAGGTTCAATATCTCAAGCAATGGATCAAAAAATTACACACAGAAATCAATGAAATTATATGTTGACTTTTCTTTTGTAGGTATGTCACGTACTCCAAAAGACTATGAAATGACAAAAAATATTCAAAGTCCTTCCCGTCCTCTCACTACTTCCAATAGATATGATCTATTTCAACAAGAATTTCCAACCTTATCCTATTCTCAAGTTACTCAAAATAAACCAGCAGATGTTAAACCACCTAGCCCTACAACTAGTTCCAAAGACAAAGCGACCTATTTCACAAAACCTGGTACTCAACACATTATTCTTACCAAATTCAAAGATACACCCCCATACACTTCACTACTCAACCTCACTAATAGAATATTTCCAGAAGGATGCTATTGCTGTCCAAATGATCCATTAAAAACCCAAAAATATTATGAGCTAATTTTAGTTGAAACTGGTTCTGTAGAAATTACTCCAAAGCCCAAAATAGACAAGCCCGAAATTATAGGACATTGCAAATGTGTTATTAAAAAGGTTTGTTCATCCAATGAATGGGTCTCCATATATTCAAAAAAGAAGTTTTCAGTTCGACATATTCCAGATGGTTTCACTTACCAGGATTACAAACAAGCCTGGTATAGAGCATTCTTTTTCAGGCCATTCGATCATTCATGGTTTTTCATGTTTCATGATAATTGTTCCAAAGAATTCCCAATTTGGTTTTATCATTGGTGGACATGGTTTGGACCTCAAAAAGAAATATATCCAATGACGGTTCAAACAGGATTGCAAATCTTTGCTAAAAGAGTTCAAGGAGAAGACTATGTCAAACCAATTCAATTTCATGCCGAATTCAAAGTCCCCTGGATCTTTTGTTGGAGTTTCAAAATTGCTCAAATCATGGAAGCACCATTACCAATGTCTCTTGTTAGAGAATTCAAAATCAAATGGTGGGACGAATTTCGACAAGAAATATGTTCCCCTGATACAGTGATCAGATACATTCAATATGGTGAAAAACTCAAATGGTCCATGGGTAAAATAATCAAAGTGCAAGCTACTTTTCCAAAAACTCCAGAACCAAAGACTGCTCCTCCAAATACTCAAAGGCCGGTAACACCTGTCAAAGACAAAGAAGAAGCAAATCCAGCTCATGAGTTTCTACTTTCAAAAATGATGTCAAATCCAGATATGGTGCAAGAATACGTCAAATTTCTTCAAGCACAACAGAAAAAGGAGACAGAAATGGTAGGCTCCACAACAATTGGATCCTCGTCAGAATCCACCACATCTCCCACTCAAAATTCAGACCCTTTCGGTGGACCATGTGCCCAAGATCCGTATGATTATTAAAGCTGTCGGCCACCTTATCTGCCATTCCAAAGAGCTCTCCAATCAGAAGCCACCATTCAGATTTCAAGAAGATAAGAGATAAAATTCAAATGGAATTGTATTTAAATGAAATGAAATTCAAATGACTCAACTAGTATAAATAGTCCAGTTGTATTTTTAAGAAGGCATCGAGTGTTAGACTCGAGCCTATTCCCTCTTTCCTTCCACTCTCCTTGTAAAATCCTCCTACTATTAATCAAAGTATGCAGATTTCAAATCAAGTCCGGTCTTCCTTATTTTCAAGTAAGAATCATTTCTTTGCCCACTATAATTTAATTTCATTACTCTACATTTATTATCAATTTTAATTTTGTTAAATCCTGGTTCCAGTTCTGGTATCAGAGCCAGTATTTATTACTGTTTTAATCTAAGTTCTCATTATTTTATGCTTTATTATCTTCTATGCTGTGTTGGTAAGCCTTAAAAGACTTGGTAAGACCGTTGGTAAGCCCATAGGTTTAGGGTGTTCCAGGCAGAGTTTTTGGATGTTCCCATAGGACAGAAGATATAAAAGTATAATTAATAATGGCAACAGATTAAGACGGTGGTTATTAGGTCCGATTCTAAGAACTCGACTTTAGTAATGAAATAAAATATACTCTTAATAACTCAAATTGGACTATTCTAGAGAAAAATATAGAAGAAATATATAAAGTAGGACTATTTGATTTCAAAATCGCTATGACAATTAAAACCCATGAAGAAACCAAATCAATTGATAAAGAATTTCAAACTATGACTTTATTAAATCAGGAATCACTAAATAAATATTTAGATCAAGGATTCAGATATATTCATATAGGTCTAGTTCAAGTAGCCGTAAAACCATTAGTACATTTAGGAGTAGATGCTCCTATATTCCTAGCCCTAAGAGACAAGAGATTAAAAAAATATAAAACATCTTTATTATCGAATTGCACAAATATCTGTAATGGCCCTATTTATTTTAACTGTGCTCCTGACTACTCATTAGATGTGATAGATCCTTTAATTATGGATTCATTAATTCTAGATATACATTTAAAGGAGATGAATTTCATAAAACTGTAAAAATTTTATGTAATATATAAAGTATATTTTAAATTATTATCCTCTCAAATAGATCCTAAATGTTTACTAATTCCAAGTAAAAAGGAAGAAACAGTTTTATTACAAATTCAGGCAGAAAAATCAAATGTTTTTACTCCTAAGAGACTCAAATGGCACGACATAACAATTCCTCAAGAATTTCATATTAACATTCCTCAAGTCCCCAGAAATATAGAACAAAATGAAATAGAATCAATTATAGAAGAACCCGATGGCACAATATTAGTAAAATTTCCATCATTCCAAGATAATCAATCTACATCAACTTCTTATTCTTTTGCTAATTCAACAAGAAGATATTCTACAAGTGATATTTCAGAAAATTTTCATAGTTTTAGAGGTTCTGAATCTATTCCAACTTATAAGTTTAAAAGTCCTATTCCAGAAACGGTTAGTAACTCAGGCGAATACTCACCTACACACTCACAAATGAGAGCAGAAATTAATATGATAACAAGAAAAGATATAACAATTAATTATGACAAATTAGAAAAAGAAATATGGGATGAAGAAAATAGTCAACAAAGAAGATGGTTCCTAAAATTAGAAGAAAATTGCCAAAAGAAACTAAAAGAGTTATGGTATGAAGAATTAGAAAAAAGAAAATTTGATTTTCCTTTTTTCAAATGGGTAGAATATTATCTAATAAAACAAAAAATTTCCAATGATCCTTATTCTATTCCAACACTACATGTTCAAACTAATCTATATAAAAAATGGACTCTTGCTAATAACCAAACAGTCACTTCCATACATCCACCTTTACAAGAGATTAAAATAAATGATGATACAGTAGCCTCTCCATTTAAAAAAGGAAGAAAAGCCTCTGAAAGTGCTTCTGTAGCTTTGGAAGATATTATAAAAATATATCAGCAAAATAACTATTCAAATCAAATACTCTATACAATTTCCCAGAATATAGAAAATATAGAAACAAAAATTCAAACTTTAGGAAATAAAGTAGAAAAGAAAATAGAAACTATTCCAGGAGTAATTAAATTTCCATATGATATATCTGTACCACACTTTAAACCAAGAAATCTGCAAGAAAAACAAGAAACAGAGTTAGCCCAATCAGGAATATTAGGACGAATATCGAAAAATTTAACAATCTTAGATAAACCAAGTTCATCAGGAATTAATACACTAGAACAAGGAAAGATATTAACTAATTCAGAAGAAACAGAAACAACTTCAGAAGATGAAACTACAGAAGAAGAAGATTCAGAACAAGAAAATATCATTCATGTAATAGAAGATCAATTCCAAACAGATAATAATTTAAATAAAATAAGACGAGGATTTAAAAAACAAAAATTTCATAAAAATTGGAAAGTAGCAAACACCCGAAATTACTATCCTAGGCCAACTCCTCCTGACATTCAATATGAAGAAAGATCAAAGTTCCAAACTTCAAAATATGATGGTAAATCTTTATATGAATGGAACATGGAAAAGCAGAATATGAAATATTAAATACTTTACAAGAAATGGGAATGGCAAGATTAGCTTATAAAATTAGAAATGCAGATGAAAAAACTATTGCAACATTATTAGTATCAGGATTCACGGGACAATTAAAAAATTGGTGGGATAATGCATTAACATTGGACAGCAAAACTTCTATATTAGAACATACCATAGATATTGAAGACGAACAAGGAGATATTATAACTAAGTCAGATGCTGCAGAACTTTTAATCGTAACTATTGCAATGTATTTTGTAGGCAATCCTAAAGAAGAGTTGAATTCTACAAAGGTATTCTTAACAAATTTACGATGCCCAACTTTGACTGATTTTAGATGGTACAAAGATATGTTTATCACAAATGTTTTAAGAAGACCTGATTGTAATGCTTCATTTTGGAAAGAAAAATTTATAACTGGATTACCATCACTATTGTACTTCCTTGCAGTTAATGAATAAGATTTTGAAGACAATCGTTAGCAAATATTTTTGTGGTTTATTTTCATAATATTTTAATATATAATGCTAATGAATAAGAGCATCTTAAACATTTGCACCACTACTAATATTTCTGTAGGCGAACAAATTATATATCAGTTTGAAGAAGTGTAATTTCTTGATAAGTAACTTGAATTTCTTAGATTTTATTGTTACTGTGGGTGGCACCTGTGTAGATGATAAAAAGGTGAAGGCTACTCATGAATGGCATATTCCGTGCATTGTTGCAAATGTTCGGAGTTTTCAAGGTTTAGCAACCTTTTATAAATGCTTTATTCATAAATTCATCTCTATATTGATTTCGTTGAAGCTTTTTATTCACGATGAAGGGAAAATTTCAACGGGATCCGGAGCATGAAAGATTGATCAAATAAAGGTTGACCACTACACCTTGTTTGATACTTCTAATTTTGATAAGTTATTTATAGTGATGTGTGATACGTGTGGAATTGGCATTCAAGTGGTCTTATCTCAAGAAGGCATGCTAGGCGGATTTTTTCAAAAAACAAGTGCGTAAGATGCATATTAGTTGGAGTGCATATTTTCCGCAATTTTCCTTCATTTTAAGTACAAGTCTAGGCAACTAAATAAAGCGGCTAATACTTTAAGTCGCCATGTGACATTATTTATGATTTTAAACCATAAAGTCAATGGGTTTAAACCCTGTGTGAAGTTTACATGAATGATGTTGACTTCAAATAATTGTGGATGGCTTATCTCTTCAAAGATAATCATCTACGCGTTCCTATTTTGTTATATAAACATTAATTCATAATTTGTATAGTGGTAGTCTTAATGGTCATTTAGGGATTAATAAATCTACTCTAATTTAAAGGAGAGGTAGTTCTGTTCTCAATTGAAAAGGAATGTGCATAGTTTTGTACCTAAATGCTATACTTATTAGACTCCAATGGAGCAATCACAGAATAGGGTTTTATACACTCTTTTGCCAATTCCTAATGCTATTTGGGAGGATTTATTGATGAATTCTACTCTTGATTTACTTAAGATCCTAAGAGGTGTAGATTTTGTATTTGTTATTGTTGATAGATTTTTCAAAATGGTGCACTTCATTTCTTGTAAAAAGACTTCAGATGCATCTCATATTGCTCAATTGCTTTTTTGGGAGATAGTTCCTTTGTATGGAGCATCTAAGTCCATTACTTTTGATCATGACAGCAAGTTCTTGAGCCACTTTTTAACTTTTTTTCGGTTAAAATTTTGGGGGATATTTGATGTTTGGTTGAACTTTAGTTACATAGATCATTCTAAAATGGATGGTCAAATTGGGATTGCCAACCATTTTCTTGGTAACTTGATGCTTTGTATTTATGGAGAATGTTCTAGGTAATGGGACCATCCATTTCCTGAGGTTGAGTTTGCCTTTAAGAATACTATCCATAACACTAGGAGGTTAGCATTTTCTATTGTGTACATGAAACCTCCAAGACATGCAATTGACTCAGTAAAGCTTCCTAATGTTCGGGCATAAGGATCCGCAAGTTGAAGACCACATGGTCTAGATGAACTCTTATTTTGATGAATAACAAATAATGATGTAAAGTACTAATTATTCAATTAAGTGCTTTGTTAAATGACATAGATTCAAACTTGAAATTCATGAAGTAGAATGCTCTAAATGAATCAAAGAAGAGGATGCCAAAGTATAAACATGATTGGAGAATAAGTGAGCATGTTATGAAGTTGAAATGTGTAAGACCCAAATACAACCTAAGAGGGGGGGTGAATTAGGTTGATTAAAAATTAATCAAATTATGATGCCCCTTTTTTTCAATAAGAAATGTAACCTCTTACACAATAGAAATATCAATGAAGGAACAATAGAATTCAAGTAAGATAGAAGATATAAGCAATAGAGGAATTGCAATGTAAGTTGTAAAAAGCGATGAGAGTATGCAAACCAATTGTCTACTAAGCTCCTCTTGAACTTGAAGAACAATTCTCAACACAAGCAACTTCAATTTAATGAAATTCAACCAATCTTGTGTACAATGGAAGGCTCATTTCCTCCTTACCCCAAGCAACACTCGGTCAAGTTAGGAAGTTTTACAATCACTTCTGATAACCCTCACAAAGCTACACTATTGAAGAATTCAATTACAATTAAAAAGTTTGCACACTAGTTCACACTTCAAGAACTACAAATTTTATTTGAAGGGTATTTTCTTGCCAAAATCACTTTTAAGAACTTGTATTCGAAGTGTACAAATGTTACTTTGAAGTTTAGATAAGGCTCTATTTAAAGGAGACCAAAAAGTGCCTTGATAAAGGTTGTCAACGAATAGAAGACAGCTAAAGAGTCAACTAGCCGTTGGAGCTGTCGGACATCTGATACAATATTATACGTTCGGTACCATCATTTGAAAGGTTATTTCAATCTTTATCAGACGGCCGATGCATTTTCTACGTCCGATGTAGCCTCCGTTCGACACTGGTCAGAGAATTCAGAAATTTTCTTGAATTCGATCGGACGTCCGGTGATGTTGTACGCATTCGATATGAGTGTCCGATACTCCCCCTATCTATCAGACGTCTGGCGCTTCAAGTTGAGTGTCCGAAGGAGGTTTCTCAATCTTTATTGGATGTTTGATACATGCTATCGAACCTCCGACAGAGTTGAATATCCTTTGCTCATTTTTGATTATGTTCTTCAATTGCACCATTTGCACCAATGATCTAAGCTGCCATATTTCTCAATGGAAGATATTAGATTGAATTATCCAGTTGTTTTGTAATTGTCAAAATTTGGGATTAAGATTTACATTCTTCCCCTTTTTGATGATGACAAAACAATTGAAATCATTTGGTAAAATGAAAACTTTTGACAAAGAAAACGTGTATAACTCCCTCTCACTTGGTGAATCGCACACAACTTATAATTTGAGTAAAATTTATATAAATTTAGCATTCAAACCATTCAGCCATATCCAAGCCAATTTACCATAACTTTCCCTTACTAAATCAACCATATTTTTTAATCAAATTCATCTGAACCATTTAGCCAACATAAATATCAATAGCAGGGAAAGATCAGTACCATTAGTATTATAACATAAATATCAATAGCAAGGAAAGATTAGAACCATTAGTACCATAACCTTTAGTACCATAATCTCTCCCCCTTTTTGTCATCTCAAAAAAGAATCAAAGGAGCATCAATATTAGAAACCAACATTCCAACCAGAAATCTTCAATACCAAATGTTTCACAATTCCAGTATCAGAAATCTTTAATACCAAATGTCAAAAGCAATTATCCCAATACCAATAGCACAAGTCTAAGACCAATACTGATAGCATTATACAGCATTATCAAGCATTAGCATCATAATCATCATTATCAACCATATCAGTACCACAATCATCAATACTATTAAGAAAAGAACAAATAAGCCTAATACTGAACTCAGAGGAATGAGTTTAACATCCAACATTGAATCAAAATATTTAACAGTAAATAAGAGTAACAGTGAAGATAGTAAGGTACTTAAGAGATTACACACTTCATCCATTGTCAAAAGCGAACAAAAACAGAAAAGATGCATCCTAATGGTGAAGTGCAAATGATCTTAAAGTGCTTAAAAGGTGAATGTAGTCTTAGATCCGGGCCTTCTTCTGCTAATACGAAATGCAGAATGGTTTTCCTCTTCAATATCTTTATCATCTTCTTCTTCAGGTTCAGCAGTAGCTGGTTCTTTGCACTTCTCAGAAGTGGAGGGATCACGGTGAGGAGTCTGAGAATCCGTGACTTCTTGAGTGCCAAGAGTGGGGTCAGGACGTGGTTCGTTTGCATGCAGAGCTTCCTCAATAGGAACTGAGGGAATCAGAAGATTCTTCTTATCTAGAAACTCAGATTGTTATTCAAGGTTTATGGTGAGTATGAGACCATGTTCAAGAAGAAGAACATGATCCTTGAGCTCTTTTAGCAACTCAACTACTTTAAAATGAGAGGAAGTAGTTTTAGAAGAGGATTTTCTAGGATGAATTGAAGGACCAGGAGTGAAACGCAGTAATGGTGTGGTGTTAGGAGTGATAGGTGTATCATGAGCCCTTTTGGAACAAGACTCAGAAGCTGCTTCTTTAGTGCACCAGTGACCATCAAAAAAGCATAAAATTTTCCTTTCAAAATAGAATTTAGTAAAAACAGAGGTAGAAGTGTCCTTAGGACATACTCCAGTAATAGGAATTTTGAAATGTTCAAAGGTTGGAGTTAAAAACTTTCCATAGGATAGCTTTCTTCAAGTATCAGTACTTAACTTTAACAAGAATTTGCACATGATAAAACCAAAATTTATGTGGATTTTTTCAACAAAACAGTAGAACAGATACAATTCCATCTTGTTGGCATCAGTTCGATGACCATCAGTAGGAACTAACAGATTGGAAATAATAGAGAAAATGATCAAATTTTTTGGTGAAAGATCTTCCAATTTTGCATCAGCAAGAACTTGGAATGGAGATTGAAAATATGTCATCAGTTTTTCAGCATTAAAATGATGAATGGTTGTCGGATTTTCTTCATAAGAGAAAAAATTAGCAATTTTATTTCGATAACCAGGTTCAATGGCAGTTTTCAAAATCTTATTCACAATGTCAGGATCAAAGACAATGTCTATGCCATTTACACATGATCTTATTTCATGACATTTAGTACCTTTCCTAAGAATAGCAAAGAACTGATAAAGCATTTCAGGATAGAAAATATTAGGCATTGTGATGATGTGTGACCATTTCTGGAACTTAAAAAGACGTAGAACAGACTTAAGATCAATCTTACGAAATTCAGAAGGGTTGATTGATGTTTGAATGATGAAGCCCTTTTGCGAAATAAATGCAAACTTTTCTTTGGTTTCATCATCAATAAACTGAGGTAATGGAGGAGGTTGTGAGGAAACCTGAGATTCTGTCTGAATAGTTTGAGGTTCTTGAGTACTAGCAGACCCTCTTTTCTTTCGATTTGAAATCCGTTTAGCAACAGGAGGTTGCACTTCTTCATCCCTGAGAATGCGCTTGCGTCCGGTCGTAGAAGACCCTCTCTGAATTCTTACCATTGTGATATGAAGGTGTTGTAAGTGATGAGAAAGAAGAGAAGTGAAGTGCTAAGGACTAATGCTACTATTTAGATGAAAATGCCATGATTAATCTGCTCAGAAAGGGAGATGAGATCAGTTTTAGGGTTTTTACAGAAATTTGGGATCAGAGGGGATTATTGTTGTTAATGTAAAATGTTGACGCAGCACAGTTTGCAAAGGACTTGTAAAATGGTTTGTGCTGTTAATTTTGGAAGTTGTTTCTTGAAAAGGTGCGAATTTGAATTTTGATGAAGCAGAAAAATAGGGAATGTATGTCCGAAATAAAGAGGGTTGACTAATAGAAATGAGAAGAAATAGCCTTTATAAGCTGCGACTGTTGGTGTGTCGGACGTCCGAACGAAATGAAGCGTCTAACACATCCGTCCGATAGAATTTTCTGAAAAACAGTTTAGAACACTGTCGGACGTCCGTTCATCTGCTATTTGACGTCCGATAAAGTTTGATTGAAAAAAAAAACTTAAGAGTTCTTTTCTAAAATACCCAATTTCGATTTCAGATATATAAATTGATCTAGAGGCAAAGCTTTTGTGAAAATGTCAGCAATTTGATCTTTTGAACAAACATAATTTACACAAATCTCACTCTTTTGAATAAGATCACGAATGAAATGATACTTTATGTTTATGTGCTTTGTTGTAGAATGTTGAACAGAATTTTTTGTCAAATTGATGGCACTTATATTATCACAGTAAATAGGCATATTATCATACAACAAACCAAAATCATTCAAGGTATGCTTCATCCATAATAATTGAGCACAACATGCACTGACGGCAATATATTTCGTTTCGGTTGTAGACAAAGAAATAGCATTTTGTTTTTACTAAACCAAGATACCAAACAACTGCCAAGAAAATGACATGAGCCACTAGTATTTTTTCTATCTATTTTACATACACCAAAATCAGCATCCGTATATCCACATAAAGCAAATTCATGACATTTAGGATACCAAAGACCAAAATTTAAGGTTCCTTTCAAATATCGAAACATTCTTTTAATGACATTCAAATGAGATTCCTTAGGACAAGATTGAAAATGAGCACACAAGCAAACGGCAAATATGATATCGGGTCTACTTGCGGTTAAATAAAATAAGTTTCTAATCATACCTTTATATTTCTTTTTATCAACACTTGTACCTTCTTCATCTTTGTCAAGTTTGGTAGATGTACACATTGGTGTGCCAACTTGCTTTGAATCATCTTTTGAGGAGTTCATTTGTGTACTTTATTTGATTTATGAAGGTTCCTTCTTGAGTTTGAAGGACTTGAAGTTCGAGGAAGAAATTTAATTCTCCCATCAAACTCATCTCAAATTCATTTTGCATAATAATGGAGAAATCCTTGCACAAACGTTCATTAGTAGCACCAAAAATAATATCATCAACATATATTTGTACAATAAGAAAATCATTCAATTTTTGTTTTGTGAAAAGAGTGGTGTCTACAATACCTCTTTTAAAACCATTTTCAATAAAAAAACCATTCAAATGCTCATACCAAGCTCTAGGAGCTTGTTTTCAACTCATACAAAACTTTTGAAAGTTTAAATACATGATTTGAAAATTTTTCACTTTCAAAACCGGGAGGTTGATTCACATAAATCTCTTGATCAGTAAAACCATTTAAGAAATCACTTTTGACATCCATTTGATATAATTTAAAACCTGTGAAGCAAGCAAATGTAAGAAACATTCTAATAGATTCTAATCTAGTTACAGGAGTAAATATTTCATCAAAATTTATACATTCTTCTTGAGCATATCTCTTAGCCACTAATCTAGCCTTATTTATCACAATTTTACCTTTATCATTTAACTTATTTCTAAAAACCCATTTTGTACCTATAATAGGATGATTTTGAGGTTTTTCAACTAGAATCCAAACATTATTTCTTTCAAACTGATTTTGTTCCTCTTGCATGGTTAGAATCCAATTATCATCTTTCAAGACATCATTAACGTTTTTAGGTTCAACATGTGAGACTAACGCAAAATTATGAACTAATGGTTTAGATGAGGAACGAGTTCTAATCTTTTCGGATGGATCACCAATAATTAGTTCTTTGGGATGATTTTGAATGAATTTCCAAACTTTAGGAAAATCCTTGGGTAGATTATCATTCTTGTCTTCTTTTTCTCGTGTTCGATTTTCTTGAGAGCCATTTTCCTTTGAATTTTTCTCCACTCTCACGTCCTTCTTGAACACCTACATCATCATCTTTACAAGTGCTCTTGGAAGAATCATCGTTAGATTCATCAAATGTAATATGTATAGCTTCTTCAATAATAATATTTCTTCTATTATAGACTCTATATCCTCTTTTGTTTTCACAATAGCCCAAGAAAATATTTTCATCGGTTTTTTTTATCAAATTTTTCAAGGTGTTCCTTGATATTTAAAATAAAGCATTTGCAACCAAAAACTTTGAAGTAGCCTACAATTGGCTTTTTATCAAACATTAATTCATAAGAGATTTTATTCAAAATTGGTCTAAAGAGAACTCTATATATAACATAGCATGCCGTATTCATGGCTTCGTCTCAAAAGTACTTTGGCAACTCATTTTCACTTAACATAGTCCTTGCAGCTTCAACAAGAGTCCTATTTTTTCTTTCAACAACACCGTTTTGTTGGGGTGGTTTTTACTATTGAAAACTCATGAGTTATTCTATTGTGATCACAAAATTTTGAAAAACCACAATACTTAAATTTCGAACCATTATCACTTCTAATTTTAACAATATGTAAACCAAGTAGATTTTGAACTTTTGCAAACAAGGAAACAAAATTTTTGAAGGCATCATCTTTATGAGCAAAAAAAACTGTCCAAGTATATCTAGAATAATCATCAACAATCACAAGACAATATCTCTTACCACCTAAGCTAGCAATTGGTGTAGGACCAAACAAGTCAAGATGTAAAAGCTCCAATGGTCTAGATGTAGAAACACACTTTTTAAATTTAAAGAAAACTTTGGTTTGTTTACCAAATTGACAAGCATCACAAACTTTATCTTTTTCAAATTTAATTTTACGCAAGCCTCTAACAAGTTCTTTCTTAGAAATTTCATTTAGTACGTCCATATTAAAATGACAAAGTCTTCTATGCCACAACCAAATATCTTCATTTGAAATTTTAAGACATTTAAAGTTAGAAGAATTGATTTTCTCAAGAATAATAACATAAATGTCATTGAATTTTTTCCCTTGAAAATGATATTAAACTTTGAATCAAGAACTAAGCATTCATGTTTTTTGAATAAAACAAACAAATTTTCATCACATAGTTGACTAACACTAGCAAATTATAGCCTAGATTATCAACTAAAAGCACATTATGAACAAATATTTCATCATTCTTACCAAAATCTCCTACTCCAATTGTTTTGGCTTTCATATCATCTCTAAATATCACTTTTTCACTCAATGTTGACTTGAGTTTCAGAAATTGAGATGGATCACCGGTCATGTATTTTGAACATCCACTATCTATGAACCATTTTGATTCCTTCACGATTTTCTCCATGTTCACCTACACAAAAGATAAACAGATTTGGTACCCTTTAATTTTTGGGTCCTTGATAGTTAGTATCATGTTTAACTAACCACATACATTTCATGTCTCTTTTCATATTTTTCTTCACATAACAATCATGTGACGACCCGAAAATTTTATTTTTTTTATTTGACCTATTTATTTAATTAATTATTTAATTTCTCTGAATACTTGTTTTAAATCATTTTAATTGCATTTACATCATACATTACCTCATTTTATTTTAAAAAAACTATTTTTAAACATCAATTTGATTTTTCTGTCACTTAATTGTGAAAAATGAAAAAAGGCACGTTTTTCAAGACAAACATTCGGACTGAGAGTGACGTAAGTTCAGAGCTTAAGAATGATCATTAGTAGATTAAGAAAACCTAATTAAGGGATTAGAAGTGAGTGATTAGGATTAAACTTCAATTGGAGCATTTTGAGCCACAAATTAAAGTTGACTTTTGGGGCACCATAAAACAAGGTTTTATGTCAACTCTTCCTTTCACATTTTCACTTTACCAAAACACAAAAATCTCTCTCTTCCTCACCTTGTTTCAGCCGACTCTTCCCCTCCCTCTTCCCCTTTGATTTCATCTTCAAAAACTACCAAAATTTCACCCAAATCCACCAAGAAACCTTGAGTAATCCTCCACCATTTCACTTGGAGCTTGAAGACCCTCTTGTCTTGAGTGAGAGCCGAGCTCTGGAGGGGAGAAAGAAGGGGTCTTGGTGCATTTTTAAATCATCTCCAACTTAGGGTTTCTAGTTCTTCCACTAGAGGTAAAATCATCCAACCAATTCTTGTCTTGTAGGTTAATTACTTTTATGCTTAAAGCTTTATTAGTTCTTTATTTGCTATTATTGTTATTTGGGTTGTTGAAGTGGGCTCTTGGATCCCCACAAGACTTGAATGTGTGGCTATTTTGATGTTGATGAAATGGTATGGTGGTGATTTTAATTGATTTTTGATGTTAGAAAGATAGGAAGAAATGAATGAGGAAAATCAAGTGGATTGAGGGAAGTGCTGCCGGTTTATTTTGCTGAATTTATGCCCTGTTTTAGCTACTGATTTTCGTGAGTTTCTTGGCCATTTTGAGAGCTGAAATTTTGGTCTATATGTGTGTAAATTTTGTTGCAAAAATCATTCCATTTGGTGTAGTAAAATCGCATGAAAGAAGAAGCCAAATCCGGAAAAATTTTCACTGTTGTCTGCTGCCCTGTTTTGGTCTCATTGAACACTGCCTTCCCATGCGATTTTTTGGTTAAATTTTGGTAAAAATGTAGTTCACATACTGAGGTTTATGCCTGCAAAATTTGGTGTTTTTCCAGTACCATTTCGTTGCTCAAATGATGTTTCAAATCTGCCTCTTTAATCTGGAAAATCTTCCCCAGCTTTGAGCACTGTTTGAGTTCATTTCGGTTTGACATTCATTTGCTTAAATTTATGGCTGAAATTTTGTGTGAACCTAGCCTATATATGTTAGTTTTGGTGTACCAAATTTGGTAATTTTTGGACAAGAAACCGTCACTCAAACAAGGCCTAGAATTCTGCCCTGCGAGCCTGGAAAACAGAAATCTCAGAATTTCGAACCAGCCTAGTTTGAACTGCTATAATTTCTTGCTCAAGTGTCAAAATTGAGTGCCGTTGGTGGAGTTTGAAACTATTTATGTAGGAATATATAATGTATGAATTTCAGAGGTCAATTAATTTTCTACAATTTTTGGTGAATTTTCAAAGTTGACTGGTCAGTCAACCTGTTCTGTTCTGCTTTGGCACTGTAGCCGAATCTAACTTGAAAATCTGGGCAGTTTTTGTCCGGAATCTTATCTTGGTGCCTTCTACAAAGTTTTAGGCCTTTTAATGAGGTTTCCAACGGTACCAAGTTTGCAAAATTTGGACTTATGTAGCTCAAGTTACGATTTTTCAAAAATTTCTGCTCAAGTAGTAACTTATAGAACTTGATTCCCTTGAACGAGTTTTGGTTGATAAACTAAGAACTCATTTTCATTGCTTTTTAAATATTTTAGGAGGTGGTGCTGAATTACAAAGTGATCCAAACTAGAACTCCGAGACCTACTTTGTCGGTGAGTGTTCAAGTGTATGTTTAATTGCTTTAAATGATGTAAATAAATTGAAAGCATGCTTGTGTTCCTCGATGAGTGTGTACTTTATCGCGCTCACCTTCTTGAATTGTCTCAAAATGAGCTTAACTGTTTAAATGGTTACTTGTCTGACTGCTTGACTTGATTGAACTGTTTATATTGTTTATAACTGTGGGAACTCCCAAACCCCATCGGTGATCCCTTCACCTTGTCCGGCAACAGGGGCTAGGGCAAGGGTTGGGTGAACCATGGTTTTTACTGTTTAAAGTACGTCGGTTGGAATAAGTCCACCGACTTGGCATACTCATAGTGGGTTGCCAAACACTTTTCAAATTTAGGAGTTCGGGCCTGGTCAAGGGGGTGTAAGTAGACGGGAGAGGGAGAAAAGTGATGAATATGGACTGTGAGAGTGAGTGGTTGACGGAGTGTCAACATGTGGCTTGAATTGATACTTGTGAAGCGGAGAAAGTAACTACAGAGATTGTGGAAATGTGGAGCCGACAACTGTATCCTTCAAATTATATTGTTTAAAAGCTTTATTGCTAAATTCACTGTTTGGCTCTTTTACTGTTTTATTTATTTATTTATCTGCTTTGACTTGCCTGTGCATGTTTCTCTTGGCCTCACTGAGCGTTAGCTCACCCCAATTTGTTTTCCTTAACAGGTTTCGAGGTGAGGCACGTGAATCGAGGAAGTTAGTACTTTTATAGGGTTTCCTCTTTTTGTATAAGATTGAAATTAATGGATGAATTTGATGGTTTATGGTATTTTGGAGTTATATCAATGTAATTTTTAATGAATTTTGGGGTTTGTATTTTGTGAGAGTTTATTAGTAATTTTAATATCTTGTAATGATGACTTTACGAATGAATGTTTGGATTAATATTTGAGAATTCGTAGTGAGTCCCGGCGAGAGTTGGGCAGGCTGTCCGCCGAACCCTTTGGTTCGCCCTAGGGGGAGGTGGGGCTGTCACAAATCATGCTTCATGTGACTTTCTTGACAACAAAAACTGTACATAATAGTGGGGTTGTTCACATGAATTGGTTTAATGCATCCTACTCCTCTTTTTCTATGAATTGTGAATTCATTTGCACTAAATGTTAGTTTTCCTTCATAAGCATTAAAATGAGGTGTCAATTCATTTCTTGGAAAGCAGTTTTGTTTCTTAAGTTGAAGAAGCATGTCTAGACTATCCATTCTTTTTTTCAAGTCACTTTGTTTTTCCTTAAACATTTCACAAAGACTTGTTTTTCTATCAAATTCATGTTGTAACTCAATTTCAGCTCTCATCAAGCAATCGTTGTCATATTTCAGTTTTTTGTTTTCCTGAAATAGATTTGCATTATCTTGTAGGAGAAAAGTGATTTTCTGTTTTAACTCCTTGTTCCTAGCATAAGATTCTTTCAAGTTATCACGCAATTTTTTAACAAATGATTTAAGATCATCATCATCATCATCACTTTCAGATTGAGGATTACAAGATGTTACCTCATTATCTCCAATTGCCATGAAAGCTATTTGTGCAGATTCTTCTTCTTCTTCTATTTCTCCTTTCGAATTGCACTCGTTCTAAGTGATTTGGAAGTTGTTGAATCTTGGCTTCCTTTCATTCCTTCCTTTTTTCTTCTTCTTTGTTTGATATTCATTTGCATAATGTCCAAGTTGTCCGCATTCAAAGCATTTATCCATTTACTTTTTGTTTGCATCTTGTCTTGTATCTTGTATTGAATTGGTTGAGACTTTGATTGTTAGGTCCTCTTTTTCTGAATCTCCTTTTGTTGAGGATTCTCTTGAAACTTTTAGTGATGAGACTAAGATCACTATCACCACCATACACATCTTCATCATCCAATAAGGTCGAATCATCCTCATCTTGGGATGCCTTTAGAGTAATACTTCTTTTTGCCCTTACATCTTCTTCATCCTACACTTTGCTTTTAAGTTTCAACTCATATGATGTTAGAAAGTTTATAAGCGATTCAATGGACATTGAATTCAAGTCTTTTGCCTCTTCAATGGCAATCACTTTACTTTCCCATTCTTTACGTAAAGCATTCAAAATTTTTCTATTTTTCTCACCTAGTGTGTATTTCTTGTCCAACACTTCTAAATCCTTGATGAGATCATTAAATCTACAATACATTTTATCAACATTTTCATGAGGTTTCATTTTAAATGATTCATATTTGATGACTAAGATAGATTTCTTTTGCTTTCTTACATCTTCACTATCTTCATGAATTTCTCTTAACTTATCCCAAATTTCCTTAGCTGATTTACATCATTTAACTCTAATATATTCATTTGTGTCTAAAGCACTATATAAGACATTCATGGCTTTAGCATTGAAAGTGAGATTAGCCCTATCCTCACGAGTCAATTCATTTTTGGTTTTTAGTTTAGGAATATGAGTAATAGGATCTTCAATAATGGTAGTATATGGACCTTCATTAACTATAAACCATAAATCAATATCAATAGATTGTAAGAAAATAATCATGCATTCCTCCCAACTAACATAGTTTGATCCATTAAACATTGGTGGTCTAGTTACCAATTGTCCTTCTACAAACATGGCATTGTTAGTTGTCATCTTTATTCTAAGCGGTTAATCTTGATCCTAGAGGCCAAGTTCTGATACCAATTATAAGGCCGAAAGACAACCTAAGGGGGGGGTGAATTAGGTTGATTAAAAATTAATCAAATTATGACGCCCCTTTTTTTCAATAAGAAATGTAATCTCTTACACAATAAAAATTTCAATGAAGGAACAATAGAATTCAAGCAAGATAGAAGATATAAGCAATAGAGGAATTGCAATTTAAGCTGTAAAAAGGGATGAGAGTATGCAAACCAATTGTCTACCAAGCTTCTCTTGAGCTTGAAGAACAATTCTCAACACAAGCAACTTCAATTTGATGAAATTCAACCAATCTTGTGTACAATGGAAGGTTAATTTCCTCCTTACCCCAAGCAACACTCAGTCAAGTTAGGAAGTTTTACAATCACTCCTGATAACCCTCACAAATCTACACTATTGAAGAATTCAATTACAATTGAAAAGTTTGCACACTAGTTCATATTTCAAGAACTACAAATCTTACTAGAAGAGTATTTTCTTGCCAAAATCATTCTTAAGGACTTGTATTCTAAGTGTATAAAAGTTACTTTGATGTTCAGATAAGGCTCTATTTAAAGGAAACCAAAAAGTGCCTTGATAAAGGTTGTCAACGGATAGAAGGCAGTTGAAGAGTCAACTAGCCGTTGGAGGTGTCGGGCGTCCGATACAATGTTATGCATTCGGTGCCATGTCGAAAAGGTTGTTTCGATCTTTATCGGATGGCCGATACATTTTCTGCGTCCGATGTAGCCTGCGTCCGACACTGGTCAGAGAGTTCAGAAATTTTCTTGAATTCGATCGGAAGTCCGGTGATGCTGATACGCATCTGATATGAGTGTCCAATACTCCCCCTATCTATCGGACGTCCGGTGCTTCAAGTTGAGTGTCTGAAGGAGGTTTTTCAATCTTTATCGGATGTCCGATACATGCTATTGAGCGTCCGACAGAGTTGAATAGCCTTTGCTTCTTTTTGATTATGCTCTTCAATTGCACCATTTGCACCAATGATCTGAACTGCCATATTTCTTAATGGAAGACATTAGATTGAATTATCCAATTATTTTGTAATTGTCAAAATTCGGGATTAAGATTTACAAAATGAAACTTTAAACACATGTTTCGCCATCCCAAGAGTCATAGTAAAGCAATGTACAAAAGGTGGCATCAAATGAGCAAGAAAAGACGTTTGTATCAAGTAAGATCAAGAAAATCTTTATAAGATCAAGAAAATCTTTATTCAAGTGTTTCATCAAAGAATGTAACTTAAAGAGAAGTGAAGAAAGTCACAAAGTAGCAAGGATATCAAGTGAAGATATAGTGCTGCAAAAATAAAGGAAATGAGGTTCAAAAGTGTGACGCCCCATCTTTCCCTAGGAAGAACCCAAGAGTATCGGCGGGACGCCTGCCCAACTCTCGTCAGGACTCACTACGAAAATCAAATATAAATATAAGCCTTCATTCTTAAAATTATAATCGAAATCTATCAAACTCACTAGTTCAACTTTCAAGAGTACAGGCCCAGTAATTTTATAAAAATTACAATAATATTAACTCCAAGTACAAATAATCCATCAAGTTCGTAAATAATTTTAATCTTATACAAAAGTACGAAAATTCTACAAAAGAAACTAAATTTCTCGATTTACGAACTCCACTTCTAGATCTGTTAAGAAAAATGAAGCTTACGGGATGAGCAAAGTCCAGTGAGATCAAGAGAAAAATGCACAGGCAAGACAAAGCGAAAAAATAAGTAAGTAAAGTAGTAAAGGGAGCATAATAGTCAATTTAGCAGTAAATATTTAAACAGTATAAATTGAAAGATACAGTTGGCCAACTCCACATTTCAGTAATTTCAGTAATTACCTTTTTCACTTCATAAGGATCAATTTCAGGTCACACGTTGACATTCCGTCAACTACTCACTCTTATAGTCCATATTCACCACTTCATCCCTCTCTCGTCTACTTACACCCTCTTGACTGGGCCTGAACTCTAAAATTTTAAATAGTGATTGGCAATACCTACTATGAGTACACCATAGTCGGTGGACTCATTCTAACCGACGTAATTAAATAGGAATAACTCATGGTTCACCCAATCCTCACCCTAACCCCTATTGCCGGACGAGATGAAGGGATTCCCAATGAGGTTTGGGCATCCCCACAGTTATAAGCAGAAACAGGCAGTTCAAACAGTCAAACAATTAACAATTCAAGTAATTGAACTCATTTAGAGGTATATCAAATAAGGTGAGCGTGGTAAAGTACAAACTCACCGAGGTATACTAGCATGCTTTTCGAATCAATTATAGACATTAAAGTAGAAATAGACAAGCACTTGAACACTCACCTATGCAATTAGTCAAGCATGTAAGCGAGATGATTAACTTTCGGTAGTTGGGTCAACTTCAGTAACTTCTTGGTCACCTGAGTCAAAACGGAACTATCACACTCAATCCAAGCGGCTAAAATTCAAAATTTCACCTAACTATCCAAATTCACCAAAGTCGCTCAACTATAGTCTCTTTCTCAGGCCATAACTCTTCAATATATGTTAGAATTGGACAAAGCTTAAAGTTACAAAAACTAGATTCAATATTCAAAAAATCACTGGAAGACTTAACTCAGAGATTCATTGAGTAAGATGGACTAAGATAAGTTAGAAAATCCAACAGAGAACAAAAAATAGGAAATTAGGCTATGAAATCAGCCATTTTTACAAATTTTTTGGTATTGATAGGGAAAGAACTAGCATGCGAATCTTATACCGTTAGAAAGCTTGTGAAGTCTAATTTCAAACGCCACTGACAGCCCTCAATTTTGACTCCCGAGCAAGGAATTACAGCCAATAGAAATACAGGGGTTCACATAGACTGACGGCAAGATTTCCAGATTTGAAGGGCTATTTTTGGAACAACATTTGGGCATCAAAATGCCACTAAAAAATTACCAATTTTTGTACACTCAAACCTCACTAGGTTAACTAATTTTGTACCCAAATTGGGCCAAAAATTCGCATGGGAAGATAACTTTTTAGATGGCCAAAGTTTGCACAAAATTTTGGAACGAAGCTGCCAGGTTTTATTTCTTTGATTTGCAAACATTTTGTTCAACCAAATCAGCCCTAAATCACTCAAATTTTGATGCAAAAACTCTATCAATATTCCTTTAACAAATGGGAGAGAAATGGTAGAAAAAATTTGAATAAAAATGCTTCAAAAATAGGGCAACAATTCGGTAAAGTGCGTAGAGGTAAAATTTCCAGATTTTTAACCCAACATTCAAGAGCTTTTGACACACCAAATGAACCCACAATTGCAAAGCATTTTACCCACACATAGTGCAACATTTAGGCTTTCAAAACAACCAAAGATTCCACGAAAATAGAAGTCCAAAACTGAGTTAGAAAAATAGCAAAGTGGACCGGCAGCATCAAAGAAAAATTTCCAGGTTTGGTTTTTCACTTTTCACAAACTTTTGCCAAACTTTTGATGCCCCAAAATACTCATTTTTGCAAGGGGGTCTAGCCCTCATCTAGGCTATCATTGTAGCAATAAATAACCACAAAAAAACCAAGAAAATGGTGAAGCTAAAACAGGGCAAAACAACCCAAAAGAAAACCGGCAGTCTAGGCATACAAATTTCCAGATTTTTGAGCTTTCTTTCTCATCCATCTTACAACATCAAACAAAGCTATTTTTACATGAAGTTTCTCCCATACTTAGGCCATCAAGTAAGCATCAAGAATCAGTAAGAGAGACACAAGTTCATGGAGCTTAAAACAGAGAAAATGGACAGCAAGGATCGGTAATGACAAGCTCAAATTTCCAGATTTCTAACCATCTTTTCTTGAACTTTTGAAGCACCAAATGAGAGGGTTTCTTTTTTAGAAAAATGTCCACGTAAAGCTCAACATTTAAACTCTCAAAACAGCTAAGGAACTCTCGAAAATTTGCAACTAAAACAGGACATAAAATCAGAAAAGAAATCGGCAGCAACTCTCCTCTCCATCTCGATTTTTGCCTCTTTCTTTTCTAGTCTTCTAACTTCAAAACTCATCACAATCACTCCATCACATACATATATATCATAGTAGCCAACCATCAAGAATTGTAGGAATTCATAGAGCCCACAAAAGCATCTAAATTCAACACAATGACAAACAAGAAGCTACAAGCTCCGAAACCATAAAATGGAAGCAAGGAAACTAGGGTTTGATGAGGCTATGTTACCTCTAGTTGTTCAAGAGAAGATTCTAACTTGTGGTGTCTAAACTCCCTCTCTTTCAAACTCCTAGCTGGCCCTCCCTCTTTCCTTGTTGATCCTCAAGCTCGAAGTGAAAAGGAGATTTCTCAAGCTTTCTTGATGGATTGATGAAGCTTTGAAGTAGATTTTGAAGGTGCAATGAAGGGGAAGAAGGGAAGGGGAATTCAGCCAAGGGAAGAAGAAGAAGAGAGTGTGAGTGATTGTTTTGACTTTTGAGGGTTTTGTTGGGAAAATGGAAGAAATGAAAAAAAGTGTACCGATTTGACACAAAGCCACTTTTTGTCGCGTCGGGGTCAATTCACGCGACGCGACACTACGATCCCGGTTTGTATCATTTATATGCCCCAAATACATATTCTAACATTCATAATTTATGTCTAGTGGTCGATCTTAAACCTGAGTGTGAAATTTAAACATTCAAATAATTAAATTAAGGACATAATTTAAACGTGCACAATGCATTTTAAAACTTTTCATGCTGATGCAACTGACATACGAAAATCAAATAATTCAAATTAAAATAATTTTATGAAAATATGGGATTTTGTAATTTATAATTTAAATTGATGGTACGGGGTCTCACAACCTCCCCTTCTTAAAAGAATTTCATCCTTGAAATTCATACCTGAACTAGGGAATAATTCTGGGTATTTCCTCCGGACTTCATCTTCTAACTCCCAAGTTGTGTCCTCGACACCATGGTTCATCCATAAGATCTTCACTAAAGGGATTTGCTTGTTTTTCAATTCTTTCACTTTTCGATCTAGGAGTTTCACAGGCTTCTCCTCATAGGTCAGGGACTCATCAATTTCTATGTTCTCAAGTTGAAGTATGTGTGATGGATCTGGGTGGTATTTCTTAAGGAATGATACATGAAATACGTTGTGGACACGAGACAGGCTCTGCGGCAATTCCAACTTATAGGCTACACTCCCAACTCGTTGAAGGATAGTATACAGTCTCACAAATCTCGGCTGCAATTTATTTCCACTTCTCGCCATCAAACTTGCTTTAAGAGGTATAATCCTAAGGAACACTTGATCTCCAACCTCAAACTCCAAGTTTTTCCTTCTATTGTCTGCATAACTTTTCTGGCGACTTTGAGCGGTTAAGATCCTTTGCCTAATCAGTTTGACCTTTTCTTGAGCCTCTTCCATCTAAGGAATTACTGTCGGATCTAATACCTTTCTCTCTCCTACTTCATCCCAATAAATTGGTGATCGACACTTACGGTCATAAAGAGTTTCGTACGGAGCCATTTGTATCGAAGAATGAAAACTGTTATTGTATGCAAACTCTACAAGATTTAAGTATTGGCTCCAGTTGATTCCAAAATCTAGAATACAAGACCTCAACATATCCTCAAGAGTCTGAACCGTCCTTTCTGATTGTCCATCGGTTTGAGGATGATAAATAGTACTAAGATTCAATTTAGTGCCTAATATCTCTTGCATCCTTTGCCAAAACCTTGACACAAATTGCGGATCTCGATCCGACACTATGTTCATAGGAATTCCATGCAATCTTATGATCTCATTCATATATAATTTGGCTAATTTCTCCATTGAGTACTTCATACTTATGGGCAAGAAATGTGCGGACTTAGTCAGTCGGTCCAGCACTTCTGGATGCTTCTTTTGTATTTCTTTAATCTTATCAAGTAGAGAAGACATCAATACAATATTTTCCAAAATAACTTTCTTGGGTTGCAGACGTAGATTCCAAACACTAATCTCCTGTAATATGTGCCATTCTTTCACCATTAATCCTGCTATTTGGATCCTACAGCTCAAGGCATCAGCTACTATCTGTGGTTTTAAACTTGGACCGGATCGGTCGGTTCGACCGATTGAATCGGAAACCGGCCAGGTATTGAACCGGAAACCGGCCAGGTATCCGATCCGAATCAATCCTCAAAACCAGAAAATTCAAAAATCGGTCAAAACCGATCAAAACCTGGGTTTGACCGGGTGAATCGGTTGACCCGGTTTGATTATTTGACCAGTTTTTTTTTTCTTTTTTTTACCTTTAACCCATTATATCATTTCAAACTCACTTTTTAAGTTTTAGTAAATATGCTTTAACCTCTCATTATTTTAATAAAGTGTAAAATTAATCCAATACATTTTTAAGTTACATTTCTACCTCTATATATATATTATATTCTTTAAGTCAATTTATTTATTAAATATAAAATTCTCTAATTTATATATAAAGTCATAAATCACCAATTAAAGAAAATTTTTTGTATATATAAAGTTCAAAACTACCAATTTGAGAGAATTTTTATATATTATTTTTTAAGAAATTTTTTTTATATACTATTTTGATTATATATTATTAATATATATATTTATGACATATTTATGACGTCATCCGATTCGACCCCCGGTCGAATCTGGTCGGACCCATCGACCCCTGACCCCTAGTTCGGCCGGTTCGATGCCCGGTTCGAGTTTGAAAACATAGGCTACTACGTTGGCCTTTTCAGGGTGGTAACTAATCTTACAATCATAGTTTTCCAAGAATTCCACCCATCTACGCTGCAAGTTTAATACCTTCTGGGAAAATAAATACTTAAAACTCTTGTGATTGGTAAAGATCTCAAATGTTACCCCATATACATAATGTCTCCACTTACGCAATGCAAATACAACCGTAGCTAACTTTAAATCATGGGTCGGATAATTCTACTCATGGGGTTTTAACTTACGAGACGCGGACGCTATCACCCTTTCATTCTGCATTAAAACACAGCTTAGTCCCTCCTTTGAAGCATCTGTGAATATCACATATGCATCTTTCCCATTAGGTAGTGTTAACACCGGAGCCTCCATCAACCGCTTTTTCAATTCCTGAAAACTTCTTTCATATTTAGCGTCCCATATAAATTTGCTATGCTTCTTAGTCAACTCAGTCATGGGTCCTGCTATTTTGGAGAAATCCTTAATAAAACGTCGATAGTATCCAAGTAATCCTAAGAAACTTTACACTTTCGTTGGAGTCTCAGGCTGTTTCCATTTTAGCACTGCTTCCACCTTAATTGGATCTACAGTAATTCCATTCTTAGAGATTATATGACCCAAGAATGTCACTTCTTCCAATCAGAATTCACACTTACTGAATTTAGCATACAGTTGGTGCTCTCTTAAGATTTGCAACACTATTCTCAAATGCTATTCATGGTCCTCTCGAGTCTTAGAGTACACTAGGATGTCATCAATAAACACCACCACAAATTGATTCAGATATGGTTTAAAGACTCGATGCATCAAATTCATAAATGCTGTAGGTACATTGGTCAACTCAAAGGGCATCACTGCAAATTCAAAATGCCGATATCTTGAGTTAAAGGTTGTCTTAGGTACATCCTCCTCTCGGATTCTCAATTGATAATAGCCCTATCTGAGATCAAGTTTAGAATATACTACAGCTCCCTACAGTTGATCAAAAAGTTCATCCATTTGAGGCAGAAAATATTTATTCTTAATAGTGACGTCATTTAGATCTCGATAATCTATGCACAGTCTTAGACTTCCGTCTTTCTTCTTGATAAACAACACTGGCACACTCCTACGATGAATCACTTTCCTTAATAAAACCCCGTTCCAACAAATCCTGCAATTGACGTTTTAATTCTGTCAATTTTGCCTGCGCCATCCGATAAGACGTTTTAGAAATAGGCGCAATCCCTGGAGTCAGATCAATTTTAAAAGTTATCTCCCTTTCAGGTGGTAAAAATTCTAATTCCTTAGGAAAAATGTTGGAAAATTATTTAACCACAGTCACGTCTTCCAATTTTACCTTAGCTCCTAGAGTATTAATCAGAAAAGTTAGGAATCCTGTAGCTCCTTTACTCAGCAGTTTTCTATCTCGAATCCCTGAAATAAGAGGTGAAGATGCCAGTTTACCCCTCACATCTAACCTAATAGTCAGCTTACCCGAAATATGCAATTCCACTATTTTCGTCTTACAGTCAAGTTGAGTATGATATGGGGTTAGCCAATCTATTTCTAAAATAACATTATAACCCTTAATCGCTAAATACATAAGGTCTGCTAACAATTTTAGCTCTCCAACCCAAATATCACAATTCCAATAAATTGAGTTAGATAACAAATTCTGATCCCCAATAGGCGTCCTAACCTCCACGTCATACGGTAGTCTCTCAGACTTAACATCTACGCATTTCATAAAAGTAGAGTTAACAAATGAGTGGGTTGCACCGGAATCAATTAAAACCCTAACTAATCGGTGGAATACACGAATCGCACCTTCAATCACCTCCGCAGGATCAGGGATCTGATGCTGGTCCATAGCATAGACCCTGACAGACACTTTCGGGCGATTATTCCCCACGCTCGACTGTTTGGACGTCGGCCTAGCAGATTGTTGTGTTCCACCACCTTCACGATGAAACATCGAACAGTTGATGATTTGATGCTCTGCGTTCCCACATCTCAGACATTTTTCAACTTTCTTCCAACAGTCGTCCACTGTATAATTTGGTTTGCCACAATATCCACATCTCACTTGAGGCGTCGACACAGATGTAGAACCTCCTTGTGAGGTGTTCTAAAACTGACCATGTCCACGAGAGACTTCCCTAGCCATAGACCCTTTCGATGCTCCAGTAGTCCTTTCTCTACCTGGGCCCCTTCCCAACTTAGGGGCTGACATATTTCTATCAGATGATTCCACTCCACTACTACTCGAAGCATTCCTCTTCCTAGCATGAAAATCCTTCACTTGCTGCCTAACATTTTCAATTTTTTGGGCTTTCTCGAAAACCTCCGTAAAGGTATTGATTTGGGTGACAGCCAACGCTTTTTGGATCTCAACATTAAGTCCTTGCACAAATTGCCTGATTTTTTTCCAGTCAATGGTCACTAGTTCGGGTGCAAACTTTGAAAAATTTGTAAATTGGGTCTCGTAGTCGGCCACACTCAGAGATCCCTGCCTCAGTCTAATAAAATCTTCCTCCCTTTTCTCTTGGATCATTGGAGGCAAAAACTTCTCATCAAACTCCCTCCTAAAATTCATCCAAATCCAGGGGGTTTGTTCTCGCTCTAATTTAGCTCGAATTACATTCCACCAAGATCTCGCTGCACTCTCAAATTGAAAAGTGGCAAAGCTCACTCGCCACTTCTCGGAATAATTTAGAGTGGTGAAATACCAGACATCCTATCTAGCCAATTTTTTGCCACCTCGGGATCAGCTCCTCCTAAGAACTTAGGTGGAGAGAACTTAAGAAAACGCTTCAAAGCCCTATTATTCCCATGATCAGATCCTATAGGTTGATTTTGCTGATTAGGGCCTTGATTGTCGGCCAGGTGCTCAAGAATATCGGTCATTCTATTGATGATCGTAACCACCTGATCCTCGTTTCCAGTGCCCAGTCCCTTTTCCGAGCCTGTCTCGAAAGACTGAACGCTCTCTGAGGGTTGGGACTGTCTATGGCCGTGCCTCCGTCCTTGGTCTCGATCTTGACCTTGACCTCGGTCTCGCGCATCCATAGTCTTAATTATGTCTAAATGTAAAAATAAAACAATTACGCAAGAGCAATTTAAGTACAAGAATCAATAGTGGAAACATTTAAAATAGAAAGAACTGGCATACATTCACATTTGCAAGTTCACAAATGATTAGCAAGTCATGGAGTATTATAAAATATAGCACACAGGTGCCACAGAATACAAACAGTCATGCAGTCACAGTCATAGGTCTTACAAGTGTCACCCCAACTAATCCACTTACAAAACATTCAAAAATCAGAAATCCTATCCTAATTCACAGCCGAACTGCTAGTTGGGGCCCCCTCAGATGGATCCTCGAATGGCTCCTCTTCCAAGGGTTCCTCCTCGGACGGCTCCTCCTCTGAGAGCTCCTCTTCCCCTGGATCCTCCTCCAAGGGTTCTTCACGAGCTATACTCTCGGTTCTCTTCGCTACCTCTTCAATCAGCATGGTACCGTCTGCCAAAATGCTAGAAACCCGATCCCGGACCTCATCGACTACTCTAATCAGTCGAGCCCTAGTCCTCAGAACATAGTCACGAGAGGCTCTAACCTGGTCCAACGAAATCGTCGAGCCTACCTTAAGCACCTGGATCTTCGCGTCACGAGCCTCCACTGTGGCCCTCAAATCCCTAATCTCCTCACGGAGTGCCCTATTGGCGTGCAACAACTCTCGACGCTCATCATCAACAGACCAAACCAAGTCATTAGAATAGGTGCAGGTCTCCCTACAATCACATCTCAGAAAGCGACTCACAATAGAGTATTGCGTGCGGGGGTCCACCACCCATCACTCGGTATCGGATAGACTTGGGAAGCTCCACATGTCCATTGGCCTGGCCACTATTAGCCCCATCGGCATTAGCCCCGTTAGCGCTATTAGCACAATCTCCACTCTCCATCCTACAAAACAAACATAAACCCCAAGTCAGGAACTTAAAGTCCACTAATTCACTTAAATTATCACACTTAAAACATAACAAAACTATCTCAACTCTACATTCAAGAACAAAGTCCTTAAAATATCACCGATAGATTTCTATCCTAAGCTCTGATACCAACAGAGACGCCACACCTCTCCCTAGGGGGAATCCAAGAGTATCAGCGGGACGCCTGTCCAACCCTCGCCAGGACTCACTATGAAAATCAAATAGAAATACAAACATTCATTCTTAAAAACATAATCAAAGTTTATCAAACTCACTAGTTCAACTTTCAAGAGTACAAATCTAGCAATTTTATAAAAATTACAATAATATTAACTCCAAGTACAAATAATCCATCAAGTTCACAAATAATTTCAATCTTATACAAAAGTACGAAAATCCTATAAAAGAAACTAAATTCCTCGATTTACGAACTCCACTTCTAGACCTGTTAAGGAAAACAAAGCTTGCAGGATGAACAAAACCCAGTGAAGTCAAGAGAAACATGCACAGGCAAGACAAAATGAAAAAACAAGTAAGTAAAGCAGTAAGGAGAGCAGAACAGTCAATTTAGCAGTAAATATTTAAACAATATAAATTGAAGGATACAGTTGGCCAACTCCACATTTCCGTAATTTCTGCAATTGCCTTTTTCACTTCACAAGCATCAATTTTAGGTCACACGTTGACACTCTGTCAACCAGTCACTCTCACAGTCCATATTCACCACTTCATCCTCTCTCCAGTCTACTTACACCCCCTTGACCGGGCCCGAATTCAAAAATTTTAAACAGTGGTTGGCCATACCCACTATGAGTATACCATAGTCGGTGGACTCATTCCAACCGACGTAATTAAACAGGAATAACCCATGGTTCAACCAACCCTCACCCTAGCCCCTATTGCCGAACGAGATGAAGGGATTTCCAATGGGGTTTGGGCATCCCCACAGTTATAAGTAGAAACAGGCAGTTCAAGCAGTCAGCAATTAATAATTCAAGCAATTGAGCTCATTTAGAGGCAGATCAAATAAGGTGAGCGCGATAAAGTACACGCTCATCGAGGCACGCTAGCATGCTTTTCGAATCAATTGTAGACATTAAAGCAGAAATAGACAAGCACTTGAACACTCACCTATGCAATTAGTCAAGCACGTAAACGAGATGATTAATTTTCGGCAATCGGGTCAACTTCAACAACCTCTTGCTCACTTGAACCAAAACGGAACTCTCACACTCAATCCAAGCGGCTAAAACTCAAAATTTCACCTAACTATCCAAGTTTACCAAAATCGCTCAACTATAGTCTCTTTTTCAGGCTATAACTCACTCAATATACGTCGGAATTGGATAAGGCTTAAAGGTACAGAAACTAGATTCAATATTCTAAAATTCACTAGAAAACTTCGCTCAGAAATTCATTGAGCAAGATGGACTAAGATAAGATGGAAAATCCAGCAGAGAATAAAAAACAGGAAATCAAGTTGTGAAATCAGCCATTTTTGTGAATTTTCTGGTATTGATAGGGAAAGAACTAGCATGCAAATCTTATACCGTTAGAAAGCTTGTGAAGTCTAGTTTCAACCGCCATCGACGGGCTTGATTTTGACTCCTGAGCAAGGAATTACAGTCAATAGAATTATAGGGGTTCACATAGACTGACGGCAAGATTTCTAGATTTGAAGAGCTATTTTTGGAACAACATTTGGGCAATGAAATGCCACTATAAAATTACCAATTTTTGTACACTCAAACCTCACTAGGTGAACTAATTGTGTACCAAACTTGGGCCAAAAATTCACACGGAAAGGTAACTTTTTATATGGCCAAAATTTGCGTAAAATTTTGGAACTAAGCTGTCAGGTTTTCTTTCTTTGATTTGCAAACATTTTGTTCAACCAAATCAGCCCCAAATCACTCAAATTTTGATGCAAAAACTCTAGCAATATTCCTTTAAAATGGTAGCAAAATTTTGTATCAAAATGCTTCAAAAATAGGGCAACAGTTTGGCAAAGTGCGTAGAGGTAAAATTACCAGATTTTTAACCCAACATTTAAGAGCTTTTGACACACCAAATGAACCCACAATTGTAAAGCATTTTACCCACACGTAGTGCAACATTTAGATTTCAAAATGACCAAGGAGTCCACGAAATTAGAAGTCCAAAACTGAGTTAGAAAAATAGCAAAGTGGACCGGCAGCATCAAAGAGAAATTTCCAGGTTTGGTTCTTCACTTTTCACAAACTTTTGCCAAACTTTTGATGCTCCAAAATACTCAGTTTTGCAAGGGGGTCTAGCTCTCATCTAGGCCATCATTTTAGTAGTATATAACCACAAAAAAAAAAAGAAAATGGTGAAGCTCAAACGGGGCAAAACAACCCAAAAGAAAATCGGCAGTTTAGGCATACAAATTTCCAGATTTTAAGCTTTTGCTCTCATCCATCTTGCAACATCAAACAAAGCTATTTTTACATGAAGTTTCTCCCATACTTAGGCCATCAAGTAAGCATCAAGAATCAGCAAGAGAGACACGTGTTCATGGAGCTTAAAGCAGAGAAAATGGACAGCAAAGGATCGGCAATGACAAGCTCAAATTTCCAGATTTTTAACCATCTTTTCTTGAACTTTTGAAGCACCAAATGAGAGGGTTTCTTTGCTATGAAAATGTCCATGTAAAGCTCAACATTTAAGCTCTCAAAACAGCCAAGAAACTCATGAAAATTTGCAGCTAAAATAGGACATAAAATCAGAAAAGAAATTGGCAGCAACTCTCCTCTCCATCTCGGTTTTTGCCTCTTTCTTTTCTAGTCTTCTAACTCCAAAACTCATCACAATCACTCCATCACATACATATATATCATAGCAGCCAACCATCAAGAATTGTGGGAATTCATAAAGCCCACAAAACCATCTAAATTCAACACAATGACAAACAAGAAGCTACAAGCTCCGAAACCGTACAATGGAAACAAGGGAACTAGGGTTTGATGAAGCCGTGTTACCTCTAGTTGTTCAAGAGAAGAGTCTACCGTGTGGTGTCTAAGCTCCCTCTCTTTCAAGCTCCTAGCTGGCTCTCCCTCTCTCCTTGTTGATCCTCAAGCTCCAAGTGAAAAGGATGGAAGATTTCTCAAGCTTTCTTGGTGGATTGATGAAATTTTGAAGTAGATTTTGAAGATGCAATGAAGGGGAAGAAGGGAAGGGGAATTTGGCTAAGGGAAGAAGAAGAAGAGAGTGTGAGTGACTTTTTGTCGCGTTGGGATCGATTCACGCGACGCAGCACTTCGATCCTGGTTTCTCTCATTTATATGTCCCAAATACTTATTCTAACATTCATAACTTATGTCTAGTGATCGACCCTAGGCCCGAGTGTGAAATTTAAATATTCAAATAATTAAATCAAGGACATAATTTAAACGTGCACAATGCATTTTAAAACTTTTCATGCCGATGCAACTAACATACGAAAATTAAATAATTCAAACTAAAATAATTTTATGAAAATATGGGATTTTGTAATTTATAATTTAAATTGATGGTACGGTGCCTCACAAAAAGTATCTTTAACTGTCACAAGGATCTTTGCAAAATAGCTCAAGACAAAGTAGTAACAAATGATCAAGAATTTTGAAATGTGCATCAAGGATATTATAGAAAAGCTTTATTCTAGTATTTCACCAAAAAATGAAGTTTAAAAGGGATAAAGAAAGTTCAAAAGTATCAATTAGATGGAGTATAGAAATTGAAGGGTTAAATCTTCAAGTAAAGCTCAATTATATCAAAGAAAGGTTGGTGAGAAAAGAGGAGTTGAGAAGAATTAAGAAAAGAAGAAAAATCAGAAAAAAGCAAAAAAAAAGTATTGTAGTAGTGAATATGGTATTATAGTAGTGAATAGTAGTATTGTAGTGTGAACAGTTTAGCTGACTGAAGTACTAGTAGAATTTTGTTAGGCTGGCCGAACTATTGATCGAAGTGTCTAATAGCTAGTTTTTCAACAACTATGTTTTTGACCATCGGTATTCCATTTAGCTTGATCTTTCTTATCTATAAAAGGCCCAAACACTCCAAAATGAATAAGTTCTTGGCCTTAGATTGTCGTATAGTTTAAAGAAGCTAATTTGGCAAAAACTCTTGTATCTGTAAGATTGAATTGAGTGTTCTTCAAGTGAGAGTGGGGAGATAACTTCTGGGGAGATAACTTCTGTAATAAAGGAAGGTTATAAGTATAAAAACCTTGTCTCAACTAGAGTAGAGAGACTCAGTGTGAGGAAGGATGAGACTCAATTGTGTACAAGAAAGATTATTGTCTCACTTACATTGAAGAGACACTTAGTAGAGAAATATTAAGGTTTCAAAAAAATTTGAGAGCGCACATAGGCATCAAGGGTGGCCGAACCATTATAAAATTGGTTTGCCTTCCTTTTTCCTTTTTCGCTTTCCTTTTTAGTTACTCAGTTATGTGGATTAATTACTTCATTTTTATTGCTTTCTATTTGCTTAAGTGTGCGATCATTTAGGTTACTTTGGCTGGTAAAAAATTAGGCGATTATTGTTATATTCTTATACCATTATTTGCTCAATACTTGTTTGGAAAATTTTTTATTTGGGTGCAGTTAGTTTCAATTTGGAAAATTTGTAAACAACCTAATTCACCCCCTTCTTAGGTTGTCTTTGGACTCAAGTTTTATAGGAAAAAGTTAAATCGAAGTTGGAAGCTACTAATGCAAAGTTTAAGGCTGCTATGGTTAAACATTGCTAGGCTATAGTGTTTGAGGTTGGTGATTAGGTGATGGTTTTTCTATGCAAGGAGAAGTTTTTTGTTAGCAAATACCATAAACTACAAGGTTAATGCTAATACTTATATTGTTGATTTGTCGGACTCTTTAGAGATTTTCATGTACTTCCAACGTGGCTGATCTTATTTTGTATCATTCGTTGAAGGGTTTTTTGTATACAAAACTTCAAGATAAGCAGAAGGAGAATTTTTCTCAAGTGGGTAGGACCGATATAGAATAAGTTTTAGTTGCTTTGTTTGTTTGGATGGACCACATGAAGAAATTATGACAGAAGAACTGTGCAAGCGTTTTCTGCATTGAACCTGCACTGAGTCATGAGTGCTCAAGGATTGTATCCCCCCTCCCAAATTCCATCCCTAAGAGTTTAGGTCTCGATCTCATTCCCTGATCTAACTCGAGAGTTGAAATGGATCCAATATTGATCTAGATTTGACGAAAAAAGAAGTTTTTGTCTTCAAATTTAGCTCTCAATCTAACTTTCTTGAGCTTTGGATTAGTGGTTGAATTTTCAAAGCAACTCCATCGTGTGAATTTTTTATTTTTAGCAATATTTTGCTTTTATTTTTGATTTTAGACTTGTTACCTATAAACAGGGATGAACTACGGATAATGTTTATAAACTTTTATCATTATTAATCAAATCCCTTTGGTTTTTACCAAATTCTTGAGTATTTTTAGGGCTTAGGATTCTTTTAAGGGTCGATCATGAATTGCTCCTAGATTATATTTAAGAATCATTCATGTAACAATTCATGTCTATCTACTTCCACGTCACCAAGTTTGATTACAAAATGCTAACTTACCTTACTCTCTCCCTTGCTTATTTGCTATCGTTTAATTTTCTTGTGTTTTTCAACTTTAACAATTCTCAGAAAAATTTAAATACCAATGATTAGGAAAGTCGAAAGTCAGCAAAATAAAGTATGAGGAAGATAAAAATAGCACATAATCTTCTTTACATGACTTAGTCACAAAGTTAAAAATAAGGGATAAGTTTAGAAACCTCCCCTGAGATTTCTAATAATTTCACTTAGCATCCCTGAGGTTTCAAAAATTACACCTATCTCCCTTGCCTATTTAAAATGACAATACTAGCCTTAACATTCTAATGAAACTCTCTTGTTTTCGTGCTTATACAAAGGATGGGTTTTATAATTTTTCCCTTATTATTCATTTCTTTTATATTTTATCAAATAATCCGAAAATTATTTATGTTGTCATGATCGTCTGATCAAATGTCAAATTAATAACATTTTCTGATAAGTTTTAATATCATCCAATTTTTTGTAGCTTTTATTCATTTTTTTGGGTATCAAAATAAAGAATAAATCACAATAAACTAAAAACAAATGCCTCAAAATCGCTACCAAACTATGGTAAAACCACCATTGAATTCATTCACAAACTTTGAAACAATCAAGATGAAATTTCTTCTTTACCTTAAAAAGAATCTATATTTCCAATAAAGCGTTTTGAAGAGTAACCTATTTTACTAATAGATTTGTTGTTATAGTTGATTATCAAACAATAAATCTTGGCATGGAAAACTTGACACTCATTCCTTTTGTAATTATGCCAAATTACTTTACAATGACTAGTGATAATTGAAGATGTTGAAAATAACTGATATGGATAGAATAGTTTTAACACCCATATTTTGTGTGCATGTTTATGTGCTACGTTTGAATTAATATAAGTTTTGGACATTGTTCTAATAGTAGCTTTTATTTATTAGTAGTGTAATTTTATACCAAATCTCTATCTAATAATCCTTCACTGCAAGTATATGAATCAACGAGTATAAAGCATTAGGGTCAATCCCACAAGGACTAGTGATAGAAAGCACTAAAGTTTAATTACTTGCTTCATTATCTAGATAAATGGTTAATAATTAACAATAGATAGTATAACCAGTCGTAGTAAATGCAAAAGAAAGTAAAGACAATAAAAGTAGGCGGTATAACCGACCTTAAAAGTAGTATTGGCCGTAGTAATGAAGCAATAACATCATCCATTAAAGTGGTAGAACTAATGCTTTGGTAGTAACTTTGCAAGAAATAAAGTAAAGAAAATTAACAAGTTGGATCGAGTTTATTTAAAAATCAAGTAAGAGGAATCCTAAATAGGGTTAGAATCCCTAGTTGTGTCAAAGTTAGAAATAAGTTAGATTAATTATGTTCTTGCCCCAATGATTCACTAAGGAAATAACTTCCTAAAGCATGTCCTCTATGAGAACCCTAACTTGGAAGTGAAAAAAAAAATGGTTCTTGAGTAGCTTGTGCATTTGATTTAAGGGTTGCATCATTTTTCCTTGAAGTGCATCATTTTCACTTGCATTGCCTTGCCTTGAGATAGAGTTGCATTTAAGTGCTTCAAGTTGTGACATTTATACCCTTATAAGGTGTTAGTATGGTATTAGTGGCAACTAGTGAGGCATTATTAAAAGATTTAGTTGTTAGGAAATGTAAAATGAAGTTGGTGGTGATTTTTGGAGAGAAAACTAACTTAAGGGAGTTGAAGTTCAATTGTGATAGACTTGAGAGAATGCTTGGTTGTCTTTGTTGCCACTTGTCACAATTCTAGTCAACCTTGACCAAGATTTTTTTTCCCACCAAATTTAAGTTTGAAATTAGCTACAAAATTCGTGTCTTGCACCTTATGATGGCCGTCCATAAGAGAGAAAAAAGAGAGAAATAACACTAAAAACCCTAGTCTTGAATTAAGCCAAACTAGTGAGGAATCAATTGGAGAGATCATCTAGTGAGTTCATCTTCAACTTTCAAGCTTGAAGGAAGGAGGATCAAGCAATCTTGAAGGACTTCTCTCTCGCTTTGTTTCAAGGTAAACTTTCTTTAAAAACCCTAGCTTGATGATGTTAAATTGAAGGTTATGGAGTGTTTAGTTGGTGTTTGAGAGTTTTAGAAGCCTAAACCAAGGCTTTCTTGGAAGAATTTCTAGTAGTAGCATCATTGGAAGTGGTTTGGAATTATGTCTATGAGGTGTTTGATGAAATTCCTAAGAGTCTTAGGATGAGATTTCTGTTAAGTTCGTTTGATAAACAAGCATAATCTCCACTTTAGAATATGATTATGACAAGTTTTAGTAAGTTGTGTGCATGTGTAATTTGCAAGTTGGAATTGGAAGAGAACTAGACGACTTTTGCACTCTTGTTGGCCGACTGTTCTAGCTAGGAAAACTAGCTTTGTTCCCTCATTTTGAATGTTGTTTTTGGTGCATTTGTGCTTGGAATACTTGGTAGTATGTTGAGGTTTATGGGGTTGTAGCATTTGAATGGTTTTGTGATAGTTTAGCTAGTGCTTTAGCAAAAACTAAACCAGATTTTCTGCTCAAAGTTAAGCCTGATCAGGTTTGAATTTCAGTCACTTTGAACTACATATTTCTCTGTGATAACGGCCAAAAAAGCTCTTGGTCAAAAAATAAGAGTTGTAGAGAATTGAGTTAAGTTTCTACCTGTAAAATTTCAGAGCAATCGGAGCACTGTATCTTGTGAGATGTCCCAAAATACCCCTAACTGTTCCACTCCCCTGTTTCAGCCGACGGTCTCCAGTTTCAGTCAAATTGTCAGATTTTCTGGTATCAATTGGCAGCGAACTAGAGTCTGATTTTTATACCATTGAAACCCATATGAGTCTAGTTTTAAATGCCACTGACGGCACTCGATTTTGATTTCTCTACACTGAGTCATTGTTTTTTCCCGAAACTGCTCCTGCTTCCCTGATATAACCCGACAGCCTTCTTGTGGCTCTGTGATTGCCATTTTTGACCATGAAGATGAGTGATCTGGGTTTTGATGTCTTCATAGGAATTGTAGATCTATGTCTTAGCTTCGAATCGATGTAATATTCGCCTCATTCCAATGAGCATAGCTCCAGTTATGATCCAATTACTGAAGGGCGGCAAATCTGTCACCCTTAAATCTTCACTTGTGAATCCTCATTCTTCACCTTCCACTTTTCTTGGTTCATTATGCCCTTTTTCCGCGCCATAACCTACTTGACTCATTGTTCTCCTGTAAATATGACATTTTCCCTTGTTATACATGCTTGATTTGAACTTAATACATTGTGACGGTTTAGATTAGCAATTTAAGTGACGATTAGCGTGTGCATTTTAGTTGACCTAAGTTTGGGATAGACAAACCTAAATGGCTCTTATTTGCTTGTTATTAGGCCTTGACAGTGGACGAAGGGAATCCCGAAGTGGATACCTAAAGTTGTTTTGAGTACAAAGGTGAGTGTTCCAATGCTTGTTTACTTGTTAAATGTGACTAGTTGGATTATCTGATCTTGACCTACTTGATTATGTGAACTACTTGAAATCTGTTAGCATGAACACTCTCTTATGTTATTATGATTGAGACAAGTGCGTACTTTATCACACTCGATCTCTTTTGCTTGAACTATATATCCTTGATATCATGATACTTGTGGATTTGGCCCTTGCCTATATTAGATCTGTGAGTCGTTTGGGTGATATCCCATCGACTAATCTGTTTGGAAGTTTGTTTACCTGTGCTTGTTAACTGTGCCTGTGAAATGGCCACTTGTGTGATATCACCAGGGCTAATCTTGTTATCGCCTCACGACTCGTGATCGGAGTCCACCCCATCGGCTCATTGGTCGAATCGAGTCAGTTAAGGCTTGGTCGAGGAGACTAATGATGCCCTTGGATCCTGTTTCTTGCTTTTGGTATACTTGAGTATTACCTCCGTGTTGGTGTTCGCCCGTAAGGTGGGAGAATCGGTGAATGGGAATGGCCGGTGAGTGGGGTTCTCGACATTATTTCTTGCATTTCCTTGGTTGGAGTGTCAACGGACTTGGATCAAGCTGCTGTGGAACTTGACTCCGAGAGCCACCTGTATCCTTTTATATTTAAATTGTTATTTAAGTGATCCTTGTGCGCTGATGTTCCAGTAAGAGAAGCTTGAGTGCTGAACTCCTCGTGAGCACTGATCTCCGAGTCGAGCGGCTTGAGTAGTGCATGAGCACCATCTCCTGGTTGACAGTGCTACTGTGATCATCCCTGTACTTATACCTGAAATTTCAAATTTTATGCGAATGTGCTAGAGTGATTATTTTATGAAAAGCTTTGTGGTGCAAATATGTTAATTGCTATTTTGCATGTCTTTGGAACCTCACCGGCTTCTAGCTCATTCGTTCCTTTGTTTTCCTTCAGGGGTTGATATCTAAGCTCGGGTATAGAAGAGTGCACGCCTAGTCTAGACCCGAGTTTTACTTTTGTTTAAAGCTTGTTGTACCTGTAAACCCTAAGTAGTTTTGTAAGCATAACTTTTGGTCTTAAAACCCTAAGCTTGTACTGTTTTAGTGTGTTAATGTTAATATTGCTGGTCTGGATGTGTTTTGGAGATTTAATCGTAATTTGTTTAAGAATTGAAGTGAGTCTCGGCGAGAGCTGGACAGGCTGTTCGCTGACCCCTCTGGTTTGCCTTTGGGGAAAGTGGGGCTGTCACAGTTGGTATCAGAGTGCCGGGTTTGGGTCTTTATGGGTAGTGCGAGTGGGTGTTTCTTGTTGCATGTGTGTGATCTGGTTCGTATGTCAGGCAACAACGGGAGTTGCTTTATACTCTAGGGTGGCCAACCTAGGTGTGAACTGACTTAATTCTTGTTTTGGCGCTTGAGTACGAGTATGTCTTTTGGATCTTAGTGTTGGATATGAAGTTGAATTTGATGGAAAAGTAGAATTTTCTGGCTTCGTTATGGAGTATTTTGGTGATACCTCGTGGTTTAATATTGATAGTTGACATGGTTTGTTGATTTGCTTGAATCGATGTTTGGCTTTCTCGTGTTGTTGTCTTGTTGATTTGTTTGAATTGCCCTTAGTATCTTGATTTGACTGGTTTAACTTGATACGACTTATGGAGCTTGTAGTAAGTTGTTGTTATCATTCATGTGTAGAGAGATTAATTGTACGAGATGGAAACTGGGGGACAACGTCGGGGACGACCGCCTAGGGCTAGACAACCCCAAGACCAAGGGAGTGAGAGGGAATCTATGACCACTCAAAATATTGAACCAAGGGTTGAAGCGGGAGACCAAGTGGCCACGGCCATAAACCGAATGACTGATCTTTTAGCATGATTAGTGGAGCACCAAGGCCAAAACCCTAATAATCAGCCTAGGAACACTGAGAATCCTGTAGAAGGAGAAGATAGAGCACTAGGACGATTTCATAAATTTTCTCCACCAAAATTCCTCGGAGGACCTGACCCTGATGTGGCGGAGAGTTGGTTAGATAAAATGATTGACATCTTTGCAGCCCTTAACTATACCGAAGAGAGGCAAGTGGCCTTTGCCGTATTCCAGTTCGAAGGAGTAGCTCATTCCTGGTGGAATATGATAAGAGCAAGATGGGAGATAGACCAGATGCCGAGGACTTGGGTCAACTTCACTAGGGAATTTAATAAGAAATTCTTTCCACCATTGATCCAAGAACAAAGGGAAGATGCTTTTATAAGACTTCGCTAGGGCAACTCAAGTGTTGCCGAATTTACCAAGTTATCCAAATTTGCCCCTGAGTTGGTGGTCACCGAACAAAAAAGTATAAGGCGATTTGTACAGGGACTAAATGTGGAAATTTAGAATGATTTAGCAGCAGCTCAGATCAATACATTTGGAGAAGCTCTGGAAAAAGCTCAATGGGTGGAGAGTGCGACTCTTCAAGTTAAGGATTTTCAGACAAGGAAACGAGGAGCACCTAGTGAGAATCTTGGAAAAGTTGATAGTCAACAAGAAGCATCACCCTCCAAGATTGTAAAAGGAACAAGAGGAACAAAACTCCTGGAGACATCAGGAGACGCTTCGTTTGGAGCTCGCTTGATTTGTGGATGTTGTGGGAAACCGAATCATCATGAGAATGAGTGTAGGAAGAAATGATGAAAATGCTTTCGTTGCTGCAGTTCTACGCATCAAATTGCTAACTGCCTAGTTAGCCTAAATGAGCCCTGAAAAGAGAAGGATATGCAACGATCAGACATAAGGTAAGAATTTCGAGGACGAAATTCTTTTAAGGGGGAGAGAGTATGAGAACCCTAACCTGGAAGTGAAAAAAAAAAGGTCCTAGAGTAGCTTGTGCATTTGATTTAAGGGTTGCATCATTTTTCCTTGAAGTGCATCATTTTCACTTGCATTGCCTTGCCTTGAGATAGGGTTGCATTTAAGTGCTTCAAGTTGTGACATTTATACCCTTATAAGGTGTTAGTATGGTATTAGTGGCAACTAGTGAGGCATTATTAATAGATTTAGTCGTTAGGAAATGTAAAATGAAGTTGGTGGTGATTTTTGGAGAGAAAACTAACTTAAGGGAGTTGAAGTTCAATTGTGATAGACTTGAGAGAATGCTTGGTTGTCTTTGTTGCCACTTGTCACAATTCTAGTCAACCTTGACCAAGATTTTTTTTTTCCCACCAAATTTAAGTTTGAAATTAGCTACAAAATTCGTGTCTTGCACCCTATGATGGCCGGCCATAAGAGAGAAAAAAGAGAGAAATAACACTAAAAACCCTAGTCTTGAATTAAGCCAAACTAGTGAGGAATCAATTGGAGAGATCATCTAGTGAGTTCATCTTCAACTTTCAAGCTTGAAGGAAGGAGGATCAAGCAATCTTGAAGGACTTCTCTTTCGCTTTGTTTCAAGGTAAACTTTCTTTAAAAACCCTAGCTTGATGATGTTAAATTGAAGGTTATGGAGTGTTTAGTTGGTGTTTGAGAGTTTTAGAAGTCTAAACCAAGGCTTTCTTGGAAGAATTTCTAGTAGTAGCATCATTGGAAGTGGTTTGGAATTATGTCTATGAGGTGTTTGATGAAATTCCTAAGAGTCTTAGGATGAGATTTCTGTTAAGTTCGTTTGATAAACAAGCATAATCTCCACTTTAGAATATGATTATGACAAGTTTTAGTAAGTTGTGTGCATGTGTAATTTGGAAGTTGGAATTGGAAGAGAACTAGACTACTTTTGCACTCTTGCTGGCCGACTGTTCTAGCTAGGAAAACTAGCTTTGTTCCCTCATTTTGAATGTTGTTTTTGGTGCATTTGTGCTTGGAATACTTGGTAGTATGTTGAGGTCTATGGGGTTGCAGCATTTGAATGGTTTTGTGATAGTTTAGCTAGTGCTTTAGCAAAAACTAAACCATATTTTCTGCTCAAAGTTAAGCCTGATTAGGTTTGAATTTCAGTCACTTTGAACTACATATTTCTCTGTGATAACGGGCAAACCAGCTCTTGGTCAAAACATAAGAGTTGTAGAGAATTGAGTTAAGTTTCTACCTGTAAAATATCAGAGCAATCGGAGCACTGTATCTTGTGAAATGTCCCAAAATACCCCTGACTGTTCCACTCCCCTGTTTCAGCCGACGGTCTCCAGTTTCAGTCAAATTGTCAGATTTTTTGGTATCAATTGGCAACGAACTAGAGTCTGATTTTTATACCATTGAAAGCCATATGAGTCTAGTTTTAAATGCCGCTAACGGCACTCAATTTTGATTTCTCTACATTGAGTCATTGTTTTTTCCCAAAACTGCTCCTGCTTCCCTGATATAACCCGACAGCCTTCTTGTGGCTCTGTGATTGCCATTTTTGACCATGAAGATGAGTGATCTGGGTTTTGATGTCTTCATAGGAATTGTAGATCTATGTCTTAGTTTCGAATCGATGTAATATTCACCTCATTCCAATGAGCATAGCTCCAGTTATGATCCAATTACTGAAGGGCGGCAAATCTGTCACCCTTAAATCTTCACTTGTGAATCCTCATTCTTCACCTTCCACTTTTCTTGGTTCATTATGCCCTTTTTCCGCGCCATAACCTACTTCACTCATTGTTCTCCTGTAAATATGACATTTTTCCTTGTTATACACGCTTGATTTGAACTTAATACATTGTAATGGTTTAGATTAGCGATTTAAGTGACGATTAGCGTGTGCATTTTAGTTAACCTAAGTTTGGGATAGCCAAACCTAAATGGCTCTTATTTGCTTGTTATTAGGCCTTGACAGTGGACGAAGGGAATCCCGGAGTGGATACCTAAAGTTGTTTTGAGTACAAAGGTGAGTGTTCCAATGCTTGTTTACTTGTTAAATGTGACTAGTTGGATTATCTGATCTTGACCTACTTGATTATGTGAACTACTTGAAATCTGTTAGTATGAACACTCTCTTATGTTATTATGATTGAGACAAGTGCGTACTTTATCACACTCGATCTCTTTTGCTTGAACTATATATCCTTGATATCATGATACTTGTGGATTTGGCCCTTGCCTATATTAGATCTGTGAGTCGTTTGGGTGATATCCCATCGACTAATCTGTTTGGAAGTTTGTTTACCTGTGCTTGTTAACTGTGCCTGTGAAATGGCCACTTGTGTGATATCACCAGGGCTAATCTTGTTATCAGTTCCTGGGACTCGTGATCGGAGTCCACCCCATCGGCTCATTGGTCGAATCGAGTCAGTTAAGGCTTGGTCGAGGAGACTAATGATGCCCTTGGATCCTGTTTCTTGCTTTTGGTATACTTGAGTATTACCTCCTGTGTTGGTGTTCGGGCCCGGTAAGGTGGGAGAATCGGTGAATGGGAATGGCCGGTGAGTGGGGTTCTACTGGACATTATTTCTTGCATTTCCTTGGTTGTGGTGTCAACGGACTTGGATCAAGCTGCCGTGGAACTTGACTCGAGAGCCACCTGTATCCTTTTATATTTAAATTGTTATTTAAGTGATCCTTGTCTGATGTTCCAGTAAGAGAAGCTTGAGTGCTGAACTCCTCGTGAGCACTGATCTCCGAGTCGAGCGGCTTGAGTAGTGCATGAGCACCATCTCCTGGTTGACAGTGCTACTGTGATCATCCCTGTACTTATACCTGAAATTCCAAATTTTATGCGAATGTGCTAGAGTGATTATTTTATGAAAAGCTTTGTGGTGCAAATATGTTAATTGCTATTTTGCATGCCTGTCTTTTGGAACCTCACTGGGCTTCTAGCTCATTCGGTTCCTTTGTTTTCCTTACAGGGGGTTGATATCTAAGCTCGGGGTATAGAAGAGTGCACGCCTAGTCTAGACCCGAGTTTTACTTTTGTTTAAAGCTTGTTGTACCTGTAAACCCTAAGTAGTTTTGTAAGCATAACTTTTGGTCTTAAAACCCTAAGCTTGTACTGTTTTAGTGTGTTAATGTTAATATTGTTGGTCTCGATGTGTTTTGGAGATTTAATCGTAATTTGTTTAAGAATTGAAGTGAGTCCCGGCGAGAGTTGGGCAGGCGGTCCGCTGACCCCTCTGGTTCACCTTTGGGGAAAGTGGGGCTGTCACATCCTCACTTTCTCCAATGAACATGTACTATGGAAATTACTTTTGCCAATTTATCAACTTCTTGGAATCCTTCCTTCGCCTATTTTCATAAAGAAAACATTAGACCAATTTAAATAAGTTGAATGAAGTTATTGCATGAAATTCCAACCAATTGTATTCACTACTTTTGTGAGAATAAGGCAAGTTTCAAGAACTTAAATCTATATGAAGGCAACTTTTATTACTCAACAATCATTAAATGATTTATAGTTGGTGATCAAGCAATCTTAAATAACGAGCACAGGTTTTAAACTTGCAAAATCATAGAAAGTATAATCATGCCTAATACTTTATATCCAAGACTACAACAATTTCATCTTCACCTTAGGAGGTGAAAAACTTAACTAAACATGAAGTTAAGCATGTCTAAGCATAGATATAACTTGCAACAAACGATGATAGTGAAGTACAAGAGACAAAAGTTAAGGAAGAAGAATTCTCATTCGATTTCTTGAAGTTGAACTCTTGAACTCCTTTAAATATTGATCTATATGCTAAGTACAAGAGTTTCCCCACACTTTCTCTTTTAAGCTCTCTTGGAAAGTAAGAAAACTTGCAATATGAAACTAGAACTAAAACTAAGAAATTTGAACTATCCTCAAACTTCTCTACTAAGTGTACTCTCTCTAATGATACTACAATGATCTTCAATGATGCTTGGAATATTGAGGATCAAGATATATTTATATATACTTTGGAAGGAGAAATGATTCCGTAATATTATTATAAAATGATTCTACACTTTTCCAAATCTAACTCATACAGTTAAAGCTGAAATTCTGAACTAAAAATGATCATAAATGGATAGAAAATAAGCTACAAGCTGCAACAAATTGAAAACTATGGTTCTCAGGAAAATATGATGTAGATCCATCAAGTACAGCTCACGAATCGCCTAGCAGATCCTCTTCCCCTGTCTTCAATGAGAGAGAAACGCAAGTTAATTGATCATTGAACTATTATTCTTCACTTCTAGACCATATATCAGTTCAGAAATGCTATTTTTGATCACATTGATCTCTCAATGTTACGCTTAATCTCATTTAAACCCCTAAATCTACAAAAACATAACAAATTAGCACATTGTGTCACTTGCATTTTTTGGTTAATAAAATATTATTGCATGAAAAACAACTATCAAATGAGTTCAATTCTTCCATTTTATGTTAAAAACACACACTAAAACCTACCTAGATGGGTAAATTATATGCTAATTGTTTATATAAATATACAATGTGTTAGTTAATCTATTCATATTGTTATTTAAATTTTGAACAGACCAACTGTTGACTAAATTTTGAATAAGTGTTGTTTAAACGGGATACATGCTAGTCATTTCTTATAGGTTGTATATCATTTGCAAAAGCTCAATACAAATAAAACTTGAAAATAGTTTGTTGGATATCAGAAGTTTTATTATTTGTAATAGTCATTGTTGTTTGTAGATATGACACAAAAAATGGGTATTTTAATGTAATCAGTGATAGTATTTTGTCTCGAGTAATTATATTGTGTATTAGAAAAAATCACACTCCCTCCATTATATTTTACTTATCTTGGTCAAGTTTGCACATAGTTTGAAGAATTTAACCTTTGACCAACTAACAAATAACTTTTTTCATGATTATTTCTTAATTTAACTTCAAATATTGTTTGTTACCTTTGGATTTTTTTAATTTTATAATAGTTTGTTAGAGCGTTTAATGTTTAAAACATAACATTAATGCTCTTTTTGAAAATTGAATAAGGGTAAAATAGAATGATTAATCTTTTTTTATTTTTTCTTTTAGATTATGGCAAAATAATTTAGGACAAATCAAAATAGAAATCAAGTCTAATAAAATCGGTAAGAGGAAGTATTTACTTATGACTCTTCTATTGTATTCATATAACTAATAGTTATAGTATGACTAGTTGCCTTATAATCCATTCTTATATCATGTTTTTAAATAGGTAAGTATGAAATGGTTGTGGTGATTGGTGAAAATATAGAAAGGCAAGCAATACCGCACATGATAAAGAAATATTTTGTATTATGATGGTCTTAGCTTTGACTGATTTGTTGAAAGATGCACGTAAACTAATTCTTTTGAAATTGATTATTGATTTAGAGTTGACAAAGAGGATATTAGAGTTCTTGACGGTAACTTAAATGAAAACCGAAGACTAGAAATCGTGGATCATCATGCACCGGACTTGATCTGATCATTTATGGTGGCCTAAAGATCGAATCAGCACCCTCAAAATGAAATTCAAGAATTAAAACCTGGTGTCCTTTCTAGTTGATGTAATTGAGCTCGACTGTAAGCAGAGGAGAGGAAAGGAAAGATAAAGCATCGTCTGAATACTCATACGGTTGGATCGACGCCCACCTTAAAGAGATGGGGCTCACAGAAATGGGAGGAAACGAGGCTTCGGTGGAGCGGTTCCTTGAGTTTTTGTATACAAACTCAGCTTGTGGTAGGGATAAAATAGTTTTGACACCTGCATTATATGTGTATGTTTATGTGCTATGTTTGAATTAATGTAGGATTTGGGTATTATCTAATAGTTTCACTTGTATAAACATACAAAGTATTATTTAATTAATCTAAAATTAGTACTTGATCACTTTTTCAATATCTACTATTTAATCATTTTTCTATTGAAAATTTTGAAATACAATTGTAAGTAGAACAAGAAAATATGTTGGCATCGAATTTGAGAATAGATATTGATGATGATATAAAGAAGTTAGTGACGGACAAAATCATTTCCATAATTTCTGCAATTATCTTTTCCTTCACAAGCATCGGTTTCAAGTCCTACGTTGACACTCCGTCAACCACACACTCTCACAATCCATATTCACTACTTTATCCCTCTCCCGTCTACTTACACCCCCTTGACCGGGCCCGAACTCCAAAATTTAAACAGTGTTTGGTAATACCCACTATGAGTATACCATAGTCGGAGGACCCATTCCAACCGACATATTTAAATAGTAATAACCCATGGTTCACCCATCCCTTGCCCTAGCCCCTATTGCCAAACAAGGTGAAAGGATTCCCAGTGGGGTTTGGGTGTCCCCACAATCATACACAGAACAAGCAATTTAAATAGTTAAACAATTAGCAATTCAAACAGTTGAGCTCATATCGAGGCAAATCAAATAAGGTGAGTGCGGTAAAGTACACGCTCACCGAGGCACTCAAGCATGCTTTTCGAATCAACTGTCATTAAATAAAGCAGTAAATACATGCCCTTGAACTCTCACCGTGGTTCGATTAAACAAACAAGCAAGCAAGGAGATCAAACTTCGGTCGTCGGGTTGCCCTCAACAAAGTCTGGGTCACTTGAACCAAAATCCAACAATTAAACGCTAACCAAGATAATTGAAGTTTAAGATTTTAGCTTAACTACCATAATTCACCAAGACCACACTGTCTCAACTTCTTCTTTGGATCATATCTTAAGCTACACTCATCGGAATTAGGCAAGGCCTATGGCTATGGAAACTAGACTCAGAGTACTACAATTCACAAGAAGGGCTCGTTCTGAGATTCATTATATAAGATAAGTTAAAGTGCGCGACAAGATGACACAAACAAACGAAATCAGGAAATCAGTTTTAGAAAACAACCTTTTTCCTAGATTTTCTGCAAATGATAGAAAATGAGTTAGCATGCAATCCATATACCGTTGGAAAGCCCTTGGAGTCTAGTTTCAAATGCCACCAATGGCGCTCGATTTTGGCCCCCGAGCAAGAAAATATAACCATTTGAACTTAGGACAGTAAGCTGTCCTGACGGCAGGATTTCCAGTTTTGAAGCGTAAATTTAAAACATTATTTGGGCAATGAAACGATACCAGAAAAACACCAAATTTTTCAGAACTAAACCTCAGTATGTCAGCTATGTTTGTACAAAAATTTAACCAAAAAATCATATGGGAAGGCAGTGATCAATGCGGCCAAAGTTGACTGAAAATTTTGAGTTCAATCCTGCCACACGAAAATCATTCTTTTTTCACCCTTTGGTTCATCCAACACAACTCTTATTCCATTCCATTTTCAAAACCAATATTCTAACAATATTTATTAATCAATTGGTGGTAAAATGATAGCAAAATTTGGACCAAAACCAAGCCAAAACAGAACAGCCAAATTGGACAGAAATGAAGGCAGATTTCCAGGTTTGTTGATCCTCATTTCAAGCACCTTTAAAACACCCATTGAAAGAGTTTCTTTGCTAGGTAAAAGGCCACTCAAACCTCAACATTCCAGCTCTCAAAACAACCAAGAACCACATGAAAATTCGCAGCCAAAACAGAACATAAAAATAAAAAATGCAACCAGCCATAACTCTCCTCTCCTTCTCTCGATTTTCCTCCATCCTTGTTTCCTAGTTTTCTAACTTCAAAAATTCACCCCAAACACATTCCATTTCATGTATATATCTCATAAGAGCCAATCATCAACAGTGGTGGGAATTCATAGAGCGCACCATATCAACTAAAACCAACAAAATCATCAACAAGAAACCACAAGCTTCACAACTATACAATGGAAACAAGGAAATTAGGGTTTTTGTGAAACCATTTTACCTCAAGAACTCAAGGGAAGGTCAAGTTTGGGATGTCTAAAATCCTCCCTTCCAAGCTCCTAACCGGCTTCCTCTACTCCCTTTGATGATCCTTGAAGCTTCAAGTGAGAAGGGGAAAAGACTACACAAGATCTCTTGGTGATTTAGTGAAGATTGGAGATGATTTTTGGTTGAAGAAATTGAAGGGAAATGGGAAAGGGAAAGTCGGCCAAGCCAAGGAGAAGATGAGAGGATTTATAGCTTAGTTGACTTTTGAGGCTTTTGGTTGGTGAAAAGGAAGAAAAGTGAGTTTATCCCATTAATGACCTAAAACTAACTTTTGTCACAACGAGGTTAATTCGCGCAACGCGACACTACGATCCCAATTCTCACTTATATACTTCAATTGCATACCATAACTCTCAAAACTTACGTCTAACAGTCAACCCTCGATTCGGATGCGTAATTTAAACAGTCAAATATTGAAATTATCGACGTAATTTAAACATGCAAAATGAAATTTTGAAAATTTTCATGCCAATGCAATTTACTTAATACAGTTAAATAATTCTAAATATATAGATGTAATTGATGTGAAAATTTATAATATATAATTTTAAAATGATGGTATGGGTCCTCACAGTATTACCATTTTTTCTTTAAAAAATTTCTATTTTTGGTGATTTTGTAATTGCCTTTTTATCTCATATTTATCAAATCACTATAACACATTTCTCTATAAAAACTCCAAAAGAATAGCAATTCAAACGAGCTCAATTTTCCACTCTGTGTCAAGAAAGAAGAAAATGATGAGGTTTATGACCATGCAAATGTTGTAATGCATCTTATTTTGTATTTTTAGTGAACTCTAATTAAAATATAGTCTTTTTCTTTAAATTCCTAATTTGCTAGATTGAAAAGAGCTCAAAAAATGAATTTGGATGCTGATGAACTTGATGGGTAATCCATCATGCGCGTCATCAAATTCATATTTTTGTCTACTGCAATGTTTTGCTTGCAAGTCATGTTTGGATTACCATTTTTCTTCAAAAAAATTTTATATTTTCATGAACACATTTTTTAATTATCTTTTTATCTCATATCATTAAGTCACTATAATACATTTCTCTACAAAAACTCCAAAAGAATAGCAATTCAAACGATCTCAATTTTCAACTCTTCTATCAAGAAAGAAGAAACTAATGAGGTTTATGACCATTAAAAGTTGTAATGCAATTAGTCTGGTTGCAAGGATACAATAGTGGTAGAAAATAAAGAAATGAGTCTTAAAATGAAAGAAGAGCTACGAGAATTGAGACACAAAAGAATGGACAATGCTTGGCTGAAGAGTGGTGCTTAGAATTGAATTTGATGTTTAATATAATTATCCCTTCTAATATCTATCCTGTTACCAGAAGGTTATTTTAGTCGATTTTATGTGGTTATGAAATGGAATGCACCAAATTATTTTGCATCATTCCATCCTCTATTAACTTTTCTATTACAGGATCATATGATGGGTAAATAACACCTTGCCCCCAAACTAGGACATAATTGCACTTTCCTGCTTCAAATTAAATAGTGTATATATAGGTGCCTTAAGACTTGTCAAATGCTAAATTTATCAACACTCTAAGGGGAAAAAATGAATTAACTATCAAATACCATATAATATAGATATGCATGGGCAAAAAAGGCCCTAAGGGTGCTAAAAAATGCATAAAAATAGCAAAAGAAAAAAGGGAAAGCTAAAAAGAGGAAGAAATGGAAATAGTGAACAAAATCCCCACAAAACCTTTTACTCTCTACACAGAAATTTTCACTCTCAAAACCACAAAAGGCCTTCACTTTCTTCTATCCATAACTCATGAAGTACATAGTGAGGCCTCCATTTTCTTCTGTCCATGAGGTACACAGTACTACCCTTTTTCCATATTTTCACATTTTCTGCTTGTGTGGCATGTGATGTGGGACATTTTTTGCAATGCTTGTGATCTTGTTGGAAATGCTTTGGTGATAAGTCTGATGATCATGTTTTTAATGTAATCTTGCAAAATTTGACTACCCATAGTTTAAGAAGGCGAAGTTTGTTGACCCTCATGGGATCCATTATTTTTAAGAGGCTTATCCATTTTTTTTAGGTGGGAAGTTTTGAATTGAAAATCTCTTCTTTATAATTTCTCTCAACTTACCACCCAACCCTACACTTCCCCAACCTATCCTTAGATTCTAATACTAAAACACTAAATACAGACTTACCTCCTAATCCCAAGCACATTTGTTAAGAAAGTTTTCGTTTAGCTTCTTTTTGTTTGTTGTTATGTTATAATTTTTGCTTGTAGGAAAAAAATTTGGGAAGACAGGTGTTTTGGTCATTTTAAATAGTTAGAGAAACAAGAATTTTTTAAACTATGAGAAAAATGAAGAACATTCAGTGTAAATAAGGAATCGGAAAAAAAAAAGGCTCATTTAGTTGGCCTTTTTTATTCTTTATGGAATCACAATAGTTAAACAATACGTAAATCAACTTGGTTTGACCACTGCCAACCACCCTGTGTAATCAATCGATTGTTTAGTCCCCTTTGAGAATATGGTTTTTCAAACAATTCGAATAATTACAATTAAAGTATCTTAGATGCTTAGGATACAACAATCTAGGCACAACTAAGAGGGTATAGCTCCACTAACATCTTTTTTCTTGTCAAGTTGTGAGATAGAAATATAGGATAGAAAAAGTAATTTCTCTCTAATTATTTGTAGCTCTCAATGCATAAGTAGTACTTGTAGTAGTCTACTAGTATTATTATTATTTATTTCAAGCAGCCCTTTTATAAATGGAGGAAGAGTTAGTCAAAACATAAGTTACAATATAATGGTAATAATATGTGAGTTCTTAGCAACTTAAATTAGGATTGTACGTTACAAACTTTAGTAATTGAAATATGTTATAGTTCTAATAATAATAGAAACTAACATCATTCAAGTACTAAAATTCTTTTCTATATCCATGTAATATATGTAATTAACTCTAGATTGAAAATTTGAATAATTTATTAAAATAGTCCAACAAATAGAAAGAATGCACTGCCAAAATATTAAAGACAAGGAAAATTGTGTCTCTAATAAAGTATGTGATGTGATCACTTCTAATTGACTAGGTGCTTTCGAAATTCATTATAAGTGGCTACACTTTACATCTAGTATAATCTATAATGAACAAAAGAAAGAGAAACCTCATAGCGATGATAATGAAGTTATACATGTTTTTACAAAATATGTTTTTGATCTTCACCTATGTTTTCAAAAATTGAATAGTGTAGGCCTTAAAATACTTGATTTTGAAATTTTTTTTAGTAATACAAGTATAGAAGGATGACACTCCCTCTGTGCTACTGCAATATTGATATAATGAAGCAGATTCTTCTTTATCTAAGAGAATAATTTTCAATTTCAACTTTTGGCTATTGTATTTTTTTTTTTATTTTTGTAAAAGGATGTTTATTGTAATCTTTATAGAAGACTTTGAGAGTGGCATCACTTCCATTTCTTTTTATTTTCTCCTTTGGTTCTTGTAATACTTTTATGGAAGACATTTACTGTTAGATTTCCTTTTTTTGGGAAATTGTTGTTTGATAACCATCAAAGTGTTCAATTTTTTTTATTTACTGTTGATTTTTTATTTTAGGAGAGGGAAGAGAGAATGAGCACAACTATACGCTAGAAAATTTATTAGAGGATAATGGAATTGAAAAATTGTATTGAGAATAAAATAGGTAAGTTGATCTTATTTAGTTATATAGAAAGTCACAAAAAATGATTTCGGACAAACTATCATAAATCCTTGACAAATAAAATGGGATAGAAGAACTCCAATATTATAAGTATATATGATTTTTTTGTTTGGAATTAAAAAATGTTTCAACAATCTAGCAATGCACCAATTGATTTACTATAGCCATATTTTGCTTAATGATGGTGCAAGTAGATAAAGAATGTGATAATTGCACACTGCTTCAGTATTGTTGTAGCAAGGGATGAAAAAGAAAAAAAAAAAATCTACAGTTATGACTCAAAATGAAATTTACAACCCTCACAAAAAAGTGAAATGCACCACTGTGATCTGCATTTTAATTGCAATCACTTTTTTGCCTCAAAAATAAATATGATGACAAATTAGATATTTTGATTCACCACATGAGTTATCTTATTTTACTCAATTATAAAATCTCTTATAATCTATTTCAAACCATTCGTATGGTAAAATAGAAAGAGCAAATAACTAACAAAATGAGCAAGTGAAGGATTATAGGAAAGTAGTTTGGACAATTAAAGGAGTAACTATTTTTTCTCTTCATTTTACTTGAATAAGGAATTAAAATTGATTAGAAAAGACTTTAGGATCTAAGCAAATTGATTTGAGTTATATTGGGCGAGTAAAATCTTTGATTTGTCTTTGTAGGTCATTTAAAATTCATCACAGGTAGGTCTGACGACAAATTCAGGTGAAAAAATGATGATGGTTAATTGGTGTGTTTTATTTTTGTGAGGGATGTAAATGCTGCATTTCAAAAAATAAAAAATGAAAAGAACTCAAATCATGAAATGTAAGAGACGTCTAAAACATTTTTCCGCTTTTCGAATCCCTTGCAACAATTCTCTATTAATACAATTAACCAAAAAATTTAGTCCAAGATTACATTGCATAAAAATGTAAAGTAGAATCCTCAAAACCCCTCTGTATTTTGCTTGAAAGATAAAGCACCCCCTCGTAGTTCAAAAATATAAATAATTAAGGATGTTTTTGTGATAAAAGAGTCTATTTTTCTTCCAAAAATACCATCAATTTGTCAACCATATCACTTTCCTCTTTTTTTTTCATTTTTTTTCTCTTTTTCTGCTATTTTCTTTCCTCTTTTTTCTTCTTTTCACTACTTTAACTGACACCAGTTTTGTACCACCACATACATCCATCTACCATAACTAATATTGCTTGCTCTCTACCTTCTTTTGTTTTGTACTCCTTGTTTATTTTCTTCAGTGACGGAATCAGAATTTAATCTAGATGAAGGGGAGAGACTGAATCATTGTACACAAAGTAATACTAAATAGTGTAAATAAAGTATATCAAATTTAAGTATTAAAATTATAAGAGAAGAAAAATGTATTCAAATACTTTTAGTGATACGAGGCAAAATCTAAAGTAAAATACTAAATATTTATATAAATTGGGAAGTTAATAAATATTGAAAAATAACTCCATAGCAGATCATGACTGGTACCCAAATTTTAAAAAAAATGGGAACCAAAAAACTAAACCTTAAACAAAATATAATATTAAAATAAAATTTAAATGCTACATCATTATTAAATAAGTTAACTAACCTGTATAGTTATATTGACCTTTAACCAAAAAAAGAATAAAAGTATAGTTATATTGACTATACTTTTACTAATTTACTGTAGTTAAATGTATATTTTCTTTTAAATTTATTTTCCTTTTTTATTCCATTTCCTTTTATCATTAGTTATTATCATCACATTGTACTAAATGAAAAGAATATACAGAGGGAAAAAAAAAAAGAAATGCCATACATAGTAATAGAATATGTTTGGGGGAGACCAAAGTACTAATTTAAATTAGATAAACATAAAAAAATAGTTATACTACATACTAATATAAGGGTTAAGTAGTATCTTGTGGGCCGGCCGACCATCCCCACCCCCTAATTCCATCTTTGATTTTCTTATCTTTTAATTCTTTTTTACTTCTATTTTTTCTTTCTTTCTTTTTTCTCCTTCTTCTACCACCAAATATGAACCATCATGATAGACAACTTTTTTCTTAGTTACTATGTTTATTTCTTTCTTTGTCTTCCACCGAATATAAAGGAGTTTTATTATTATCGACATTGTTATCTTAAAAAAAATAACAAAAAATTTAATGAGTTACCCACATATTTGTGTCTATGCATTTTCATGTTAAATTGGTTTTATATCATGATTCTACTGTCTAAATAATAATTCTAGAATGAAATTTAGAAGGTTTAATATTGATTTGGGTAAAGAAAAAAGAATTATATTTGTTTATATTTTACACTTGTTTCACCACTTTTTAACTGTTTTTGGCCAAATTCAACATTTAAACCACAATCTAAACTAACAATAGAATTTGGTTTGTCGAAATTCTACTATCAAATAGTGGTGGCTAGCGGTCACGACTACTTGCAACATGCTGGGATACCACCATTATTGTTAGTTATTATTGTATTTGACCTTCATCTAAAGTTAAAGGAAGAAGTGGGTAAAGAAAAATATAAAAGAAAATAAAAGAAAAAGAGGAAAAGGAAAAATAAAAAAGGAAAAGAAAAGGAAATAGTTGGCAAGAAAAGGGACAGTAACAATATTTCAGGTCCTTTTCATCCATTTAGATGATTTTCATCCATTTTTTACCATAATTAAAATCACGAGGAAGTTCATTGGTTGTTTTTAAACCATAGTAGGGGTGCCTTGACTTTCGCACAAGCCATTAGAAGATTTGTAGTTAAAATGATAAGGAAGCTCATTGGTTATTTCTTAACCATAGTGGGGTGCAGTTAGTTTCACACAAACCATATCTTGAATATTTTACTCAAAATTAGTCTACTAACTCAATTACTTAGATTACACAAAACTATTTGAAAATTTAGTATTTTATACATTAGTAAATACTTGTATTATACCCACATCATATACATTCATATTGTATGTATAATTTAAAAAAAACTCCTCTATTTCATAAATTTCAAAAGTAATATGAAAATTATTTACTTTTCAATTAACAATATAAAAAATGTAATATGCTTTTGACATATTATGAGACAGCCCTACCTCCCCCTAAGGCGAACCAAAGGGTACGGCGGGCCGCCTGCCCAACTCTCGCTGGGACTCACTACAGTTCCTCAATTCAATTTTGAGCGATTACTTCTCATAACAAAATAACTTTAATATCCTCCAGTCAAATGGAACATTTAAACCCCAAAGCTTCCTTAGTGAACCACAAACATCCAAACTATATTTACAGATACAAAAGTTTATCTATTCAGAATTCCATAAGTACAATTCAAAATACAAGGATTACATCAAAATACAAGCTTAAGTCTTCAAACCCAACGACCTAGTGCAATCCTTGAAGGCTCCCGTTCTCAAACGCTGCTAAGGAAAACAAATCTTATGGGGTGAGCTAATGCTCAGTGAGGTCAAGAGAAACACGCACAGGCAACTCAAAGCAATTAAAGAAATTAATGAAACAGTAAAAGAGCAAAATAGTTAATAAAACATTTAAACAGCACAATTTTGAAGGATACAGTTGGTCGGCTCCACATTTCCGTAATTCTCTACAATTATTTTCTTCACCAGCATCAATTCAAGCCACACGTTGACACTCTGTCAACCACTCACTCTCACAGTCCATATTCACCACTTTTATCTCTCTCCCGTCTACTTACACCCCCTTGACCGGGCCCGAACTCCTAAATTTAAACAGTGATTGGCAACCCACTATGAGTATGCCAAGTCGGCGGACTCATTCCAACCGACGAGTTTTAAACAGTAATAACCCATGGTTCACCCATCCCTTACCCTAGCCCCTGTTGTCGGACAAGGTGAAGGGATTCCCAATGGGATTTGGGTGTCCCCACAGTTATAAATAAAACAATCAGTTCAAGCAACTCAAGCAGTCATTCAGTTAACCTTTTAAACAGTTGAACTCACTTAGAGGCAATTCAAAGAAGGTGAGCTCGATAAAGTACACACTCACCGAGGCACACAAGCATGCTTTCAATTTATTTACATTAGTTAACATGCAGTTGAACACTCACCAATAGTCGAGAGTAAGTGAGAGCAACTCACAAGATCAATCAAGGTTCTCGGTGTCCACGTGGTCACCTGAGAGATGCACAATCAAAATTACCAAAGTATGCATTCAAGGTCAATTTTCAAATAGTTAAGCTTTTTGATTCCAAATTAAGAGGGATATCATGTAATTGGAAAAATCTATTTTTTTCAAATTTGGAATGGTGTACAAATACTCAAAAGGTTATGCCTGAAAACTAGGAAATGTTTCCAAGGCATTTCTAAGCTTTCGTCGCTTTCTTAGAAGAATTTTCAGTCTTGTGCAGTATTCTTTGAAAAATCATAACTTGAGTTATATAAGTCCAAATTTCAGAAGGTTGGTATCGTTGGAAACTTCATTTAAAGTTCTAAAACTTTGTAGAAGACACAATGATGAAATTCCAGACAAAAAGTGCCCAGAATTTCGTTTAAGAATCAGCTACAGTGAAAAACAGGGCAACACAGGCTGGTTTTCCAGCACAATCTGGAAATTTACCAAAATTCGTAGGAAATGAGCTAGTCTCTGAAATTCATAAATTTCAAATGCCAATGATGGCACTCAATTTCGACTCTCGAGTAAGAAATTATAGTTGTCCAAATAGGGCAGGTTCAAAATTCTGCTTTTTCTAATTTCCAGATTTACAGGACATGTTTCTAGACCTCATTCGAGTGACGGTTTCTTACTCAAAAATTACCAAATTTGGTACACCAATTCTACTATATATAAGCTAGGTTCACACCAAATTTCAGCTATAAATTCAAACGTATGAATGTTAAACCGAAATGAATCCAAACAGTGCTCAAAGTTGGGAAAAAATTTTCCAGTTTTGTTCATCCCTCTTTCACCACATTTTTACTTAGCCAATTGAAAATATTTGCAAGGGAGATTTCTTACACACCTAGCCCAACCTATAACAAGTGTTTATCATCAACTTAAAGCCACAAAACCTGAGTTTAAAGTTGCCAAAACAGAAGCAAGACAGCCGGCAGCAGCTACAAATTTTTTTCCAAATTCAAGCTTCACATTTTCTTTCCATTACAAGCTAATCTCCTCAATTAACAACAATCATAAAGCACTTATAATCAACCTCAAATCCTTTCCCTACAAGCCACCTCAAGTCCTCTACCTTTGTGGGAATTCAAGAGCCCACATAAACAACCAAACAACAATAATAGCAACTAAAGAACTAATAAAGCTTTAAGCATAAAAATAATTAACCTAAAAGACAAGAATTTGTTGGATGATTTTACCTCTAATGGAAGAACTAGAAACCCTAATGTGTTAGTGCTTAGGAACCCTCAAATTGACCAATCTTCACCACCAATAGCTTGGGTTCTTCACGGATTAGCAATCTTCAAAGTTGCAAGGAAATTCAATGGTGGATTGTGCAAGATTTTAGCAAGGATTTGGCAAGAAAAATGGGATGAAACTTGAGAGAAAATGGAGGAGAAGAAGTCGGGTAAGGAGAGAGAGAAAGAATGAGTGTTTGGTGAATTTTTTGGGAAATTTTATTAGAGAAATGCAAGAAGAAACAAGGGCCACTCATTTGGTTCAAAAGTCAACTAGTGTAAAATGCCTCATGTATGCTCTTAATCGAGTTTAACTCTAATCCCTCATTTCTCATTCCTCAAATTTACATTTCTAAAGGTACAAATGATCATCCTTACTCTCCCAGATTACATCACTCTCAGTCCAAATATTTGCCTCGAAAAATGTGTCTTTTCTCATTTTTCATAATTGAGTGACAGAAAAATCAAATTGATGGTTAAACATAGTTTTTAAAATAAAATGAGGTAATGTATGGTACAATTGTAATTAAAATAATTTAAGTCAATTACTTAGAGAAAATAAATAATTAATTAAATAAATAGGTCAGATAAAAATAAAATTTTCGAGTCCTCACATATTATATTTCATGAATTATGTTTTAATATTTTTAAGAATTTTTTAAAACTTGAATAAGGACAATTACTCATCTTCTTAGTTATACAAAATAACAATGATATATAGTATAATTATGTAGATTTATCTATAAAAGTTATAAGGTGATAAATTTTAATAATTTAACATTTCATACACAAAGATATGAGCTACAATTGGTATAAATATAGCCTAATCTTTAAATAAATAGTAGTTTTAACCATATATTTAGTTCCATAACTTTCAAATATATTCATACTACTCACATACGAATTTATATGTGTAATTTTACCAAACATATATTTTCACAATAAATTTTTATTCATATTTTAAAAAAATCCATATAAAATGTGTACATATAATATCTCATATTATAACCATTTCGTATTTCAATCTATGTTTTGTCTACTATTGGTTGTTCCAACACAGGTTGAATACATTACTAGTTATGTGTTGACTCATCTATCCTCACGCCTAATGGTTATCATTAAAGCACTTTATTAACTACAAATAAAATCTAATAATCTTACCATCATTGTTAACAAAAATGACATGGCACTAATCTAGGCACGTGAAGACACACTTTTTAGATTGTTACATGCCTAAGAGATTTCAAGTGTTGTAAGTTTTCATCTGAAACTCTTGAGCATCTTCTTTTGTCTCCATGAAAAAAGGTGGAAAAAAGTTGGTATAAAAATTGGAAAAGCTCCCAAATTTTTATTTCTTTTTTTGATCAACGGTTTTGTTTATGCCATTAGAGGTAAGAAAATTGAGCTTTTTTCCAATTAGTATGTGTTACACAAGAAAAACAAACTAGTTTTTCAACTTGATAAATCATGAAGTAAAGTACTTCTATACCTTGATTGATCAATCCTTGGTTTTGATGATTAACAAGACAAAATGATGATTTATACTAATGATTTTATGTGAGGAACAATTAAGAACAGGTTGCAAACTCAAAAGAATAAGGATACAAATTGATCAAACAAAGAAAGAACGTTGATTGCTATCGGACACAAGTTCTATGTGTATCGGACGTCCGATAGTTAGCGAGTACAAGTTATCAAATGCTAATTTATCATATTGGCCATCCAATAAATGAAAGAAAAATGACTCAACCTTTCTGCTCATGTCGGACGCATAAGAGATCCTCATCGGCCGTCTGACACACTCTATAAAAAAGACCATTTTAGACTATCGAATGCAAACTTTCAGTATCGGACGTCCGATAATCCCAATGGCTCATTTTCTAACAGCTCTATTTTCGACTATTGGAGATGCTTTTAGATCCAATTTTTTTCACCTTAAATACCCCCGAGCATGAGAAGATAGCAAACTTTTACCTATATTGTATACAAGCTATAAAAGTGATTTTAGAGTAAATACTTTGATTATTGTATAGTCTAGGAAGAGTTGGGTTGTGAAATTACTCAAGTAGAGGTTACTCATTTGGGGGAGTAAAACTTTGGTGAAAGTGAACCTCACTTGGAGGAGTAAAATCTTGACTCTAAGTTGTTTGGTTAGTTGGCAATCAATTATAATATAGCAAGGGTTAACTAAGAGAGTTCTATAACTCCTTAACTCAATTAAATGGAGATTAGGGTAAGAAAAGAGTGACCTTCTTATATACAAGGTGGTTTGTGACACCATCAATTAAAGAAACTATTGGATTGGTTCAACTCCAAGTTTGAGAGAAGTTTGGGAGTTCGTTTGGTTTGCATTCTCTCTTTCACTTTTATTTCCTTCTTTTAGCATTTGTTTAAGTGGATTTAATTGCTCTATCATTCTTATCTTTATTGTTATTTTTCTTACTTTAGTGTTTGATCACTTAAGTTATTTGATTAGTTAAAATTGGGTGAAAAACTTGCTATATTAGATTTTTGTGGGCCTAACAATTGGTAGCAGGGTTTGGTCTCCTAGAAATTAAACTCAATTGGTTTTGGAGAAAAGATTATGGCAATCAATAATGTTTTATTTTTAGAAGGCCAATCTATTATTAGACTACCCATATTTAGTGGCTCACATTTTAATATTTGGAAACAAAGAATGGAAGTTTTCTTGCAATTTATTAACATTGTGCTTTGGTATATTGTTTATAATGGTCCTTATGAAGCTAGAATAGTTGATGCTACAACTACTTTGAATAGATTAAAAACTAGATAAGAATTAGATGAAAAGGATGAATTCTATCTTTCTTTGAATGCTAAAACCATGTATGTGTTATATAATGCCTTAGATGCCAACGAATCTCGTAAAGCTAAGGGTTATAAATCAGCTAAGGAAATTCGGGATAAATTGTATGATATATATAAGTAGCTAAGATATTAGAGAACAAAGAAAATCATTACTTGTTAGTAAATACGAATATTTTATAATATGATATTTTGTAGATTCAATGATATCATTAAAAACCTTGAATTGTTGGAAAAGATTATTCCTTGGGTGAGAAAAATAGAAAATTCTTGAATGCTTTGCAAAAGAAATGGGAATTTTAGATCAAGGTCATTGAAGAAGTAAATGACTTGAACTCTATATCTATTGAATCACTTGTAAACTCACTAATTTCTTATAGAGTTAAAGCTTAGGTCAAAGGTGCAAGATGATGAGGAAGCTAGAATCAAAAAGAGTATTGTACTCAAAGTTTCTCAAGAAGAAGATGAACTATTCTCACTTGATTATGAAGAGGTGGAGCTCAATAAAAATGATATGGTACTTATAATCAAAACATTCAAGAAACTTCTCAACAACAAAAGAAGACTTAAAAGAGAAGAATCAAGTAAAAATAAAAGGTAAAATCTCAAAAATTTTCAATTACATGGGATCAATGTAATTCGATGGAGAAATTGAAGATGGATGAGAAATGGATCTTATAGCTTATGGAGATGAAAAGGTATCTTCTAACTACCATTCTTATGATGAAGGTGGTGGTGATGATTATGATGATGATGAATTTTTTATAATAAAAATGCATGATAATTTAAAAGAATCATATGCTAAAAATAATGAATTAAAAATAAAAATAAATACTTTGTTGAAAGAGAATTCTAAATTGTTTCAAGAGAATAAAAGGCCAAGAAAAGAAAATGATGATTTGAAAAAAAAATAAAATTGATTTTATTTGTAAAAAGGATGATTTGAAAAGAAAATTAGAAGAGAAAACAATGTTTATGAAAAGATTAAGAAGAACAAAATTTGTTGAGAAAAAGAATTGATAATTTGAATGATTTTCTTCAAAATAAAAAATAAAGTGTTTACAAAAAAAAAACAATTTCACTTGGTGCTAATAAATTCACTATTTTTAGAAAGAATGGTATTAGATTTGTCAAACCTATTTTATAAATAATACAAGTGCTATGTGCAATTTTGATTGTCAATTTGGTCATATGAATGATGAATATTATGTGAAAAAAAAATGAGGAAAGGTACGAAATCTACATGGATGTTTAAAACTTACACTAATCCCCATGGACCCAAAAATGAAAGGGTACCAAAAATAAATTTTATTACTTTGGTACATTATGGAGAAATTTAACCAAGATAGGGCTTAATGGTTGTTAAAAATGCTACTTGGATTCAATAGCATAAAAAGGCAGAAAAGTGCAAAGTAAATATGGTGTAAAATCAATTAGTTATTTGAATTTCTATGTTTCTTTTGTTACTTGTACAAAATAAAAGTTGGATGATTAGATGCATGTTTGTGAGAATAGAACACTTAAATTTAAAATATTTAATTATTTTGAAATTCTACTCATATATGTCCTATATGTGAAATTATCCTTCAAAATCATGATTTGGATATAAATGGTTGATTATAGTAACACCCAAACTTTTCTCAAATTTGTTCATAATTTGGAAAAGAAATGGGGAGTTTTGAAAGTAATAATTATGCTTTAAGTAAAAAGGAGTCCAATGATTTTTCTTATAGGATTGTACAATTTTAGGAGGAGTTTTACTTGAAACCTTTTTCATAAATTTTCTTTCAAGATTTACTTTATTTTCAATGATGCCAAAAGGGAGTAGATTGAATGATATTTCTTTGAAAATTGGCATGTTCTAAGGAAGACTTTTTATCTTTAAAATGCCATATAACAAAGGAGAGTTTATTTGTGCTTTCTTGATCAAAGATATCATCATTCTGTTTGCCCTCATCAAAAATGGGGAGATTGTTGAACTTGGTTGATCAAATTTTGATTTTGATGATTAACAAGCAAAAATAATGATTTATACTAATAATTTTATGTGAGAAATGATTAAGAATAGGTTGCAAACTCAAAAGAATGAAGATACAACTTAATCAAACAAAGAAAAGATGTTGATTGTTATCGAATGCAGGTTTCCTATGTGCATCGGACATCCGATAGTCAACAAGCACAAGTTATCAGACGTTAATTTATCATATCAGCCGTCGATAAATTAAAGAAAAATGACTCAACCTTTCTGCTTGTGTCAAATGCATAAGAAATTATCATTAGTTGTTCGATACACTTTACAAAGAAAGACCATTTCAGACTATCGGACAGAAACTTTCAGCATCTAATGTCCGATACTCCCAACAGTTAGTTTTCTAACAACTCTATTTTTGACCGTTGGAGATGCTTTTGTAACCAATTTTCTTCACCTATAAATACCTTCAAGATGTGAAGACAGTAGACTTTTATTTACATTGTATACAAGCTATCAAGAATGATTTTAGAGTAAATAATTTGATTATTGTATAGTATAGAAAGAGTTGGGCCATGAGGTTACTCAAGTAAAGGTTACTCATTTGGAGAAGTAAAACCTTAGCAAAGGTGAACTTCACTTGGAGTAGTAAAACCTTGGGAAGGTTACCTCACTTGTGTGTATAATAACTCTTAATTGGTTGGTTAGTTGGCAATCAATTGTAGCATAGTGAGGGTTAATTAGGAGAGTTATAAAACTTCTTGACTCAACCAAGGGGAGTTTAGGGAGAGGAAGGAATGAACATTCTTATGTACAAAGCGATTTTGTGAGGCCCCGTATCATCAATTTAAATTATAAATTGTGAAAATTTCATATTTTCATAAAAAAATTATTTTATTATTTTAGTTGAATTATTTGATTTTCTTATATCAATTGCATCGGCACGAAAAGTTTTAAAATGCATTGTGCACGTTTAAGTTATGTCCTTGATTTAATTATATGAATGTTAAAATTTTTCTCGTTCGGGTTTAGGGTCGACCACTAGACAGAAGTTTTGAATGTTAGAATATATATTTGGGATATATAAATGAGAGAAACCGGGATCGTAATGTCGCGTCGCGTGAATCGACCGAACTCTACAAAAAGAGACTTTATGTCAAATCGGTAGACTTTCTTGCATTTCTTCCATTTTCACAATAAAGCCTCAAAAGTCAAACAAACTATTCATTCTCTTCTCCCTCTCTTTCTCTTGGCCGAACCACTCTCCCTCTCTTCCCCCTCCATTTCATCTTCAAGAAACAACCGCAAACCTCCATTGAAGCCACCAAAAAAGCTTGAAGATCTTGCTAATTTTCTTGGAGATTTTCGGACCACCTTGGAGAGAAGAAGAACCGGTTGTAGAGTTTGAAGATTGAGGGTTGTGTGAGCTATTTCTTCCACCATTAACTAAGATTCTTGTTTGAGTTTGAGGTAAGCTTGCTAGACACCAAAATCTTGCTCTTTTGCTTCATTTTCTTGGCTAAGAGAGCTTATAGCTCTTTGTGATGGATTTTGTTGTTGTTGGATGAAGTGGGCTCTATGAAATCCCACCATTGTATGAACTTGGGGCTGTTGATGACTTAATGTGTGTGTGTGAGGTGTTTTATGTGGAGTTTTGTTGGTAGAAATGAAAGAGGGAAAGGAAAGAGAGGAGCCGAGAGAGAGAGAGCTTGAGGGCCGGTTCTTTGCAGCTTTATTTCCTGTATTTTTAGCTCAATGATTCCATGTCTCTCTTGTTATTTTTGATGCTCACTTGATGGCCTAAGGTTGGTAGAAATGTCATGTAAAAATAGCTTCGTTTGATGTTGCAAAATGGATGAGAAAGAAAGTTTAAAAATCTGGAAATTTTAAGCCTAGACTGCCGGTTTTATTTTGGGTTATTTTGCCTTGTTTTAGCTTCACCATTCTATTGGTTCTCTTGTGGTTATTTTCTGTTAAAATGATGGCCTAGATGAGGGCTAAACCCTTGCAAAAATGAGTATTTTGGTGCATCAAAAGTTTGGCAAAAACTTGTGAAAAAAAATGGAGTACCAAACCTGGAAATTTTCCTTGTTGCTGTTGGTTCACTTTGCCATTTTTCTAGCTCAGTTTTGGACTTCTATTTCCATGGATTTCTTGGTTGTTTTGGAAGCCTAAATGTTGCACTAGGTGTGGGTAAAATTCTTTGCAAATGTGAGTTCATTTGGCGTGTCAAAACTCTTGAATGTTTGGGTGAAAAATCTGGAAATTCTACCCGTTTGTACTTTGCCGAATGGTTGCCCTGTTTTTGAAGCATTTTGATTCAAAGCTTTGCTACCATTTTTCTTCCATTTAATAAAGGAATGATGCTAGGGTTTTTGTATCAAAATTTGAGTAATTTGGGCCTGATTTAGTTGAACAGAACGGTTGCAAATCAAAGACAGAAAACCTGGCAGCTTAGTTCCAAGATTTTTGCGTGAACTTTGGCCATCTAAAAAGTTACCTTTCTGTGTGAATTTTTAGCCCAATTTTGATACACACTTAGTTCACCTAGTGAGATTTGAGTGTACAAAATTTGGTGATTTTTCAGTGGCATTTCGATGCCCAAATATTATTCCAAAACTAGCTTTTCAAATATGGAAATCTGGCCGTCAGTCATTGTGACCCCTGTACTTCTATTGGCTGTAATTCCTTATTCGGGAGTCAAAATCGAGCGCGTCAGTGGCGTTTGAAACTAGACTTCACAAGATTTCTAAGTATAAGGCTTGTATCCTAGTTCCTTCCCTATCAATACCAGAAAATTTGCAAAGATGGCTGACTTCACAGCTGATTTCCTATTTTTGTTCTCTGCTGAATCTTCCAGCTCATTTTAGTCCGTCTTACTCAATGAATCTCCTAGCGAAATCTTCTGATGTATATTGAGTAAGTTATGGACCTGAAAAAGAGACTGTGGTTGAGCAACTTTGGTGAACTTGGATAGTTAGGTTAAATTTTGAGTTTTAGCCGCTTGGATTGAGTGTAATAGTTCCGTTTTGGCTCAGGTGACCAAGAGGTTATTGAAGTTGACCCGACTACCGAAGCTTAATCATCTCGATTACGTGCTTGACTAATTGTATAGGTGAATGTTCAAGTGCATGTTATTTAATGTTTTATTTAGTGCTAATGATTTGGAAGGCATGCTTGTTTGACTTAGTGAGCGTGTACTTTACTGCGCTCACCTTATTTGATTTGTCTCTATATGAGTCCAACTGCTTGAATTGTTATTTGTTTGACTGCTTAAACTGCTTGTTTATGTTTATAACTGTGGGGACGCCCAAACCCCATTGGGAATCCTTTCACCTTGTCAAACAATAGGGGCTAGGGCAGGGGATAGGTGAACCATGGGTCATTCCTGTTTAATTACGTCGGTTAAAATGAGTCTCCCGACTATGGCATACTCATAGTGGGTTGCCAATCACTGTTTAAAATTTTGGAGTTCGGGCTCGATCAAGGGGATGTAAGTAGACGGGAGAGGGATAAAGTGGTGAATATGGATTGTGAGAGTGAGTGGTCGACAGAGTGTCGACGTGTGACCTGAAATTGATGCTTATGAAGAAAAAAAGGGGGTAATCGCAGAAATTATGGAAATATGGAGCTAGCCAACTGTATCCTTCAATTTGTGTTATTTAAATGTTTTATTACTAAATTGACTGTCCCGCTTTCTCTACTATTTTATTTACTTATTTATCCATTTTATCTTGCCTGTGCATGTTTCTCTTGACCTCATTGGGATTTGCTCATCCCACAAGCTTTGTTTTCCTTAACAGGTTTTGAAGTGTAGTTCGTGAACCGAGAAAATTAGTTTCTTTTGTATGAATTCTGTACTTTTGTATAAGATTGATATTAATTGTGAACTTGATGAATTATTGTACTTGGAGTTTTAATTATTGTAATTTGGATAAAATTATTGAGGTTGTACTCTTGTAAGTTTAACTAGTAATTTTAATAGACTTCGAATAGGGTTTTAAGAATGAATGCTTGTAGTTATAATTGAATTTTGTAGCGAGTCCTGGCGAGAGTTGGGTAGACGTCCCGCCGATACTCTTGAGTTCGCCCTTGAGAGAAGTAGGGGTGTCACAGATTTGCAATACCATCAATTGAAAAGATTATTGGATTGGTTCAATTCCAAATTTGGAAGAAGATTGGGAGTCTGTTTAGTTTGCATTCCCTCTTTCCCTATTATTTCCTTCTTTTAAAATTTGTTTGAGTGGATTTAATTGCTCTATCTTTCTTATCTTTATTGCTATTTTTCTTGCTTAAGTGTATGATCACTTAGGTAATTTAATTAGTTAAAATTGGGTGGAAAACTTGCTATCTTAGGTTGTTCTTTGTATTCTATCATTTTACTTATGTAAGGCCCGATCAACCTAAGAGGGGAGTGAAGTAGATTGATTATGATCCTAATCAAAGTCAAGGCAATTTTTACTTAAGTTAAATTTATCAAGTTATCTAAGTGATCACACACTTGTTAATTCAACAATCAAGTGAAACCAAATGGAGTTTGAAAGATAAGAATCAATTGAACAATTAAAATAAAAGAAGCCATAAGGTAAAGAGGAATTAGCAAATCAAAAGACTTGCAAGTTTTTTCCAAACTTGAAGTACACTTCACCATTGAGCTTTTTTGATGTTGATGAAGCAACACCATCTTGAACAAAGAAAGGATCACTTCTTGATCACCCCAAACTCCCTTTGATTGATCCAAGAGGTTTTACAGCTCTTTCCTAACTAATCTTTCTAAGCTACAATTGATTTGCTCATTTATACAATGAAGAATTCTCTTGCTTTTCAACCTCACAAGAATTTCAAGCGAACAAATGAGAGTATTTTCTTGCTAAAATCACTCTAGAAAGCTTGCAATTAATGCAAGCAACAATTCTCAACAACCTCATACTTTATGATTATTATATGGCTTAAAAAATCTACTTATTTTCTTTTCCAATGGTCTCGTATTAAATGCAGGAGAAACTAGCTGTTGGAAATATTGGACGTCCAATGCTGGTAGTAGTGTCTGATATAAGCTCCCAATCTCATGAAGTGGATTTCTTCTCATCTTCTATCGGATAGCCATCAGATATCTTGCATCCGATGAGCCTTGCATCCGACATGACCAATAGTTTCATTTCAGGTATTTGAATGATATCGGACAACCAATAGTGGAATTATGCACCCGGTATGTTCGTTCGATATTTCCCTGTCTATTAGACATCCAACATGTGACAGCCTCACCTTCTCCTAAGACAAACCAAAGGGTTTGGTAGACTACCTACCTGGCTCTTGTTAGGACTCACTAGAAAAAAACTCGAAATATAAACAAGACCGTCAAAATCAAGAAATGCTTAATATACCAAATTCCACTATTTGGGTATAGGATTTCATTTACTAACTAAAATACCTTATGTACATCCCAAGTACTTCCTTACATTCAAAATAACTTAAACGATACAAAATGCTTAGACAATGCTTGATCAAGGCTAGTTGTGAGGACCCGTACCGACTATCATATTTTGTTTAAGTTTATTATAGGTGTTTATATGCTTGTGTTACTTTTAAAAGTGCTTTGTTTTAATAATCCTGTTTTACACGTTTTAAAACCCTAATTTGAAACCTAAAACCCTAATTTGTTTCGAAAACCCTAGATTTTGATAAAACCCTAATTTGAATATGGAAAACCCCAGTTTGATTTCTTAAAACCCTAGTTTTGAAAATGAGACTAAGTTTTATGTTTAATTACGAGTTTGTTAACTCTTTGATTTTATGTGTGATAATGCATGATTAAGAGGGGGAAATACAATTCCTAGGTGATTAGTAGCCTAAGTAGGGGTAATTAAGCTTTGATGGGCTAGGTTAAATTAAGTACTTATGGACTAATTTGATAGGAAAAGAAATTATGTGGTAAGAGTGGAAATAAACCTAAGTTGATAGGTTTTGGCATGATATTTTGACCAAATTTTGACCAAGTATAAAATCTTTGAGATTATCTCTTGGGTTATTTAAGGCCCTTGTGGTTGCCGCCAAACAAAGGAAAAAAAAAGAAGAAAGGAAAACCGGAAGAAAGGAAAGAAGGAAAAGAGAAAAAAAAGAAAACTTGAGATTTTGCAAACTTTCAACCATTCGATTTTGGTTCGGAGTTGGGAGGAGAAGCTTGGACTTGAACACTTGAAGTTTCACTAAGAACAACCTCAAGAAAGGTTTCTCCTAGTTTCCTACAAGCTTGAATTTGGTTGAAGATTATGAATTGTAGGATTTTGTGGTTTCCATGGCTTGATTCATGTCTATCTTTAGCTTATGGAATGATTTTATGGAGTAGAATGGTTGATTTTGTTGTATGTATGCCTTGCCATGATTTTGAGTTAGGGTTAGGGTTTTGTTTTAATGCTAATGGTAGGAATTAATGTTGGATTGTAGGTTTAATTGTTTTGTGGGCTCTTGGATTCCCACTTGGAGTGTTGTGTGTGTGGTGTGTGAATGTGCGTGCGGGTTTGGAGTAGCGTGAGGCGTGTGAGGGGCTGTATTGCATGTTTGTAATCGCAGGCAAGTCAATGGAATTTGCATGAATGCGTTTTGGTTGCATAAAATTCGTTTGGGGCGTTGAACGAGAAAGCAGGATTTTACCGGCAGACTTTGGCCATTTTGGTGTTGATCCTTTGTGATTTAGCTTTGGCCAAAACATGAAAGTTATAGCCCTTTGTTCTAGCTTTCCAACGCATCTGAATTTCTTGATTTGATTTGTGGCTGAGTTATGTCCGTTTGAAGTTAGCCTGTCGGACATTCTGACGGTGAAATTTCTGAAACTGTTTCTGCGTTTTCGACCTAGATGGAGTAAATCTGGGTTGAAGTTGTCTTCATGAAATTTGTAGCTTGTTCTCTTAGCTTCGAAACAGCACCTCGTGTGCTCAAATCTGACACTTGTAGCCTGAGATATGGGCAATGGCGTACAAGGTATCAAAACTGTTTTTTCCACCTTCCAATGTGTGTTTTCCGTTTTCAATTTGTCATCCGCTTTTTCCGTCCAACGCCCATGTATTCTTTGCTATTTTAAGTGTTTATAAGCGTTTATGAGAGCTTAGTTCATTGGGCATATACATTAGCGTCGGTTCACCTTGAAATGGTTTTCTTCCAATCTTACGACAAGATTGCTTTAAATAGAAACCAAAAGGGTTGATGGTTTGATTTGTTCCTGACTTCTACATTATCTTGCTTTCAATTATTGGTGAGTGTTCAAGTGCATGTTGTTTTCATACTTGGATGTCTCGATTTGATGAATTTCATTTGAAAGCATGCTTGTTTGACTTGGTGAGCGTGTACTTTACCGCGCTCACCCTTGTTTGACTTACTTGAATTGAAATCGTAAAATGCTTGTATGTGTGCTTGTTCTTGACATGTTAGAACCAAAGCGGTTGTATGTACCACACTCAAGAGTGGGAGGTACCTCTCCTCCCCGTTTAGGTCGGTTGTTGATTAAGTCGAACTCGTCGACTCATTTACCAGCTCATGGGCGGGAGTTTAACGATATTGCTAAGGGGTGTAAGTAGGCGGGTGAGAGTAAAGTGATTGCTAAGGTCAACGTCAACGAAGACCAATGATGGAAGCGGCAAGTTGTATCCTTACTAGTGATATTTTATTGTATTTTCCGTTTATTTTCCCTGTTATTGTTAAATTTTGGCTCCATAAGCTTTGCTTTGCACCCGGAAATCGAGGATTCTAGTTTTGTGGATTTCCTTTCCCTTTTGTATAAGTTGGAAGATAATGGATGCCTTAGATGGTTTGTAGTAAGTTGTTTCAACGTAACCTTGATGTGTTTTAGAGATTGTAATTTATAAGAATTGGTCGGTTTCTTTTACTATGGTTTTATGGTTATATCTTTGAGTTGAGTGACCTCTGGTTTGCCTTTGGGAAAGTTGTCACTAGTGCTTTCAAAACTCTTCACTTCAAGTTCTTGTTAAGGAATAACAAATTTAATGGGATAAGCGTAAGCTTAGTGAGACCAAGAAAACATGCGAGACAGCAAGTGTGATAGTAAAAATGCCAACTATTTTAAACAAGTACAATAGTAATGAAGTTCAAGTATAGCTCAAGAAGGAAGTAAACATACATTTGAAAGGATACAGTAGCTAATCCATAGCCGATCTTTTCAAACGATTCTGGAACATTGACACTGCGTCAACAAGCAATAACAATTTCCGTAGAACTCCACTTCACTCCATCATCTGTCCACCGTTACACCCCTACAGGGCCCGCACGTCAAATTTTGATAATACTTGAGTATATTGGGTCGGTGAGACACCCTCCAACCGACAAATAATAAATTCCATGGTTCGTCAAGTCCCTCAGCCAAGCCCTTACCGGCCCGAGTTAAGTGACTTACCAATGAGTTTGGGCATCCCCACAATTTAGGTACTGGCGTGGACTCTAAAGGTGACTCCTACCCTAACGGATGTAGCACTTAACTCTAGGAAGCCCTCATTCAATAGCAATCAATCAATTGAGTCATGACAATCAATCAATCAACATGACAATTTAAAGGTTAAGTTGGCGAGTCAATGCTCTAGCCAACACAATGCAAGCTCAAATTCACAAGTTCAAGCAATATCAATCAATCATGTTCAATGACCATTCATTTGCTCCAAGGAGTGCAAGCTATAAAGTACACGCTTACCTTCTCAAGGCATAACAAGTCCAAACAAGTTCATTCACAACAAATCAAGTACAATTAACATGCACTTGGACACTCACCTCTAGTCATTTAATTCTGGTTCTCTGGTTCAGATGTTTCTTCTAGTGCCTGGTTGGTTCCTGAGATTAACCACATATTAGATACTTAGGTAATTTTTGCTAAACTTGCTTATTTAAAACAATTTTGTTCGATTCACTTCTATTAGTAAGTTAGTAGTGCAAGTTAGGGTTTGCTTATTGTGCTAGGAATTGGTGTTTTTACCAGCCAAAGGTCATTTTAGAGGTTTTTGGTTGGTAGATCGATGGTATAAGCGAGGGTCGGCTGTTTAGCAGTTGGAGTGTCATTTAGGGTTAGGGTTAGTTTAATGGTTGGGATATCGTTTAGGGCTTGGTTTGTATAGGTGGTAGTTAGTGCTGGGTATCGGGTGGTGGTCATAAGTTGATTTGGGTCCATGTGGGATTTACAGATCAAATATTACCCTAAATGGTCAAGTGTTAAGATCATTTAGGATTTAGGTTAGTATCGAGACTGTGTGGGTTGTGGGGTATGGTGTTGTTGTGCGATCGGCTCCAGTTGGCACGTTCCATGCGCGACCGACAGCGGTCAACACCAGTTGGCACGTTCTACGTACGATCGGCAGCGGTCGGCACCAGTTGGCACGAAGTGGAAACAGAAATGGAAATAGAAACTGGAACAGCCGTTTTCCTGCAACCGTGCACGGCCTAGACCCAGGTCGTCTGCGGTCTGGCCGTTTTGTTAGTATATCAGGGTTTTAGTGGCTGTTTTAGGTTGGCTATGGTTCCGGATAATGTTTTAACGGTTGAGGTTGGTTGTCTGCTATGTACCGACTAACGGGTATGGTCGGGGCCGGCTGATGGCTATGTGCCTATTAGCAGCCAGAGTCAGGTAATAGTTATGGGATTGGTTGGCGACTATGGTTGATATATCGTTTAAACGGTTACTTAGTTGGGTGGCGATGTCGGGTCTTACTGGCACCAGTTGGGTAGTTGTGTTGCGTGATATGCACGGAAACGGCCGGTATTGCTATGTGTACAAGCCGAGGCCAGGACCTGTCAGCATGATGGGTCTCGTTTAGTATGCTATCGTTCTAGTTGCCGTTTTGGCGAAGTCTAGACAGGGTTCTGCCAAAAACCTCCCCGAGCACGTCAGGTATATCTACAGGCCTGTTTAACAATTGGGTGATCAAGTTCAGCGTTGTTTGTTTAACGGGGTTGGTTAGGGTACGTGGTTCCGCTAACGAATCGTCAAGTTAGGTTAGTCATTTCCCTAACGGGTTGGCATGCAAGGATTGGTCATTCCACTAATGGATTAGCATGCGAGGGACGGTACTTCCACTAACGGATCGCTGCTCGACTCAGCAATTCCACTAACAGATTGCATACGTGGTTCAGCAAATCTGCTAACCGATCGCGTACCCGACTCAACAATTCTGCTAATGGATCGCACACTGGCTCCTATCCATCACAGTTTCTTGTATGAATCATAACTTGAGCTACACAAGTCCAATTTCTACTCACTTTATACCTTTGGAAACTAGATTCAGAGTACTACAATTGCTTAGAAGATATCATGTGTTAATTCGGTTCAGAGGATGGCCGAATTTCACCATCAACTTGTTTTAGGGGCAATTCACTAGTTTGCAGGTTCCGAAAATCATGTAAATTTACATGCTTGTTGCAGTTCATAGGAAAGGAATCAGATTGTGTATTTTATACTGTTGAAAATCTCTACGAGTCTAGTTTCGAATTTCACAAACAGCACTCGATTCCAACTTTCCTACACCAAGTTATAAGTGTTTTCCCGATGCTAGTTTTGTCAACCTGTTATTACCTAAAATTGTGTGCTTGCCATAGTTGTGTCTTTTACTCCTTTAAACATTTTTGTTTTCACTTGAATTCACTACACAACCACCCACACATATAATTCAGCATCTAGGACATCTTCTTAGCCAAGATTTTTGCAACAATCAATCAAAATTTCAACATACAAATCATGCTTCAAAGCTGAAATTTTCCAAAGCATGCTCGGCTAGCCATGAAGCAATTTTTCAGCAATTAAAACTTGCAATTTGCTAGACATACCACATGTATAATTGAGCTAAAAATAAGAGAATCATTAGCTCGAGTTATCTCAATCAAAAGCATGAAAAGTTTAGAAGAAATCACAAGCGAAACCATGCGAAGTCCAAGCAAGATTCAAGGTTCCTTGTCCTCGGTTTCAAGCTATTTTTTTGTAGTAGTAGAAATTTTATTTTTGTGGGCTATTTTCCTTTCAAGTCTGGTCAAGGATATTTTGAAGAAACAAAGGTTCCAAATGCTACAAGGTCTCAAGTATTTATAGCCAAAAGACAAGCACGACTAAGCAAAACAATTGACAACTCAATAGGCTAGATTTTTTGACAAGTATCAAGCAATGCATTGTCGTGCTTGGAGGAGTTCTTCTTGAAGTTTCAAGGCTGTTCAAGGCCATTCCCAAGCTTGTGATTTTGTCAAAGACAAGAAGAAAGCAAGACAAGATTTATACTTCAAGTTTCTATTTTTAGTAAAGGGCCAAATCGCAAAAGTTCAATTTACTTTTCAGCCCTCGAACTTCAAGTACTATTATACTTTACTCCCCACATATTCTCTAGCACTTATTGCTAGATATTGTACACCATTGTAGCACTATAAACATATGTAGCAAGTGATGAATTTTGGCAGAATTTTCGCATGTCACAGGTAGGGTTTTGACACAATCATAAACAAAGAAAAAACGGTTATTATTTCGTGCAAAACACATAGATATATGGACCGGTAATGGCTAGGGCATATGGGCGCTCACACTCTCCCCTCTTTAAAAGAAATTTTGTTCTCGAAATTTTCTTACCTCTACTTATGAAAGTTTGGGGTATTCTAATCCTTGTAAAACATGTCTTAACAAGTATGTTCTTAGACCTATAAAACTTTCCATGATTCACTACCTTAATAATCATAACTTGGCGTTTTACATCTTTCTAAGTTCTGCAAGAGAATAAGTCACACTAGGGTCCATAAAAGTTGGTTAGACAATGAGATTCATACCTTTTGCTATTTCAGATAATTCTGAAACTGATGGTTGACCTATAGCATATACCCTGACTAGTACCCTAGATCTGTTTCCTCCTTCATAATTCTATCTAGGTGTAGTCCTATTCGCTTGTTGGGCATTTGATCCTCTTTGCTGTTTTCTCGGGCAGTTGTTAATTTGATGGTCTACACTTCCACAAATTAAACACTTTCGCCCCTTCAACCAATAGTTAAACTCAGCGTGATTTGTCTTCCCACAGTATTCACAAACTGAGTGAGGAATCGCTAATTGGCCATCTCGTGGGATTCCCTCTTATTGTCCTCTTCCTACATGAACTCTCTTGTAGAGGCTCTTTCTAATTTTTCTAATGTCCATGGTGGGTAGGGTGGAAGGTTCATTCTTTCTGCGTTTCTCCCAACTTTGGGAGGCGGTGCGTATGAGGATTACTACTAGGCACACTCCTTTTTCATGCTTGGAAGGCTTTCAGTTGAAACTTTACATTTTCAACCCTTTAGACTTTCTCAAGGCCATCTCTAAAAGTAGGTATTTGGACGGCTGCTAAGGATTCTTGGATTTCTAGATTTATCTCTTGAATGAATCGCCTCTTCCTCTTGTTCTCAGTAACGACTAGTTCTGGGGCAAATTTTGATAACTTGGTAAATTGGGTTTGATATTTAGCAACACTCATTGTCCTTTGTCGAAATTTTATAAACTCATCTTCCGTCTTCTCTTGGATGAGTGGGGGAATGTATTTTTCATACAATTCGTGGGTGAAGTTCACCCAATTCCATGGCACTTGTTCTCTTTCCTATTTGTTTTTGATAACATTCTACCAAGATCGGGCTGCCCCTTCAAATTGAAATACAGCAAATGTTACTTGCCTTTCCTCTGAATACCTTAAGACTTCAAAAATATTGATCATGTTGTCTAACCAATTCTCTGCTATTTCAGGGTCAGGACCCCCAAAAAACTTAAGTGGAGAGAAGTTTAGAAATTGTTCTAAAGCTCTATCTTCCCCTACTCCTTGATCTCTTGGTTGGTTTACCTGTCCGGCCACTTGACCCTGTTGGGGTGCTAAGCACTCTAACAAGCTAGTCATTTGATTTATTGCTACAGCCACTTGGTTTTCAATCCCATTCCCTAGTTCGGTGTTTTGGTTAGCCTCTGACTCACTATCTCTCCCCTGGTCTTGGGATTTCCTACATGGTTGTCCTTGTGGTCGTCTCTCAGCGTCCATTTTTAACTAACCTACATAGGTATGAAATAAAGTCAATTGCGAAAATGCACCATAACGATAAGTAACAACAAATCTACAATCATTTAACATGCCAAGTTCACCAAATAAGAAATTTAAGCAAGCCAAGTCAAGAGTACGATAAACATTAAGGTAAACAGACCAACATTCCAATCTAACTTCTCTTTTCAAAAATTTAAACTTAGGGTTTCACTAAGTCAATTCATAATGAATCAGAAGATTCTATTTTTCCAGCAAGATCAACTTCATTCCCATGCTAAGATCCTATTAACATATTTGTATTCAAACACCAAAACAAGGATAGAGTCAATTCACACCAAAGTTGGCCTCCCCAAGGTAAATCAACTCAATCTCCATTCCTACCTAACATACAGAGTGGATCCACAACTATCACAAGCAATTTAGTTTTAAACTCGTTTTCACATTTTTACTCTAAATCCTTTTACTTAATGTTCAAATCTGCCCCCACAGTCCGGCATCCTAAACTTTTAACCAAGAATACACTACAGGGATCTGAAACCTATACTCCGATACCAATTATGGCAACCCCAACTTCCCCTAAGGTGAACCTAAGGATTTGACGGACCCCCTGCCTGACTCTCGCCAGGACTCACTAGAAAGAAACTCGAAATATAAACGAGACCGTCAAAATCAAGAAATGCTTAATATACAAAATTTCAATATTTGGGTATAGTATTTCATTACTAACTAAAATACCTTATGTACATCCCAAGTACTTTCTTACATTCAAAGTAATTTAAATGATACAAAATGCTTAGACAAGACTTGATCAAGATTAGTGCCTTCAAAACTCTTCAGTTCAAGTTCCTGTTAAGGAATAACAAATTTAACGGGATGAGCGTCAGCTCAGTGAGGCCAAGAAAACATGTAGGCCAGCATGTGCAATAGTAAAAATGCCAACTATTTTAAACAAGTACAATAGCAATGAAGTTCAAGTATAGCTCAAGAAGGAAGTAAACACACATTTGAAAGTATACAGGAGCTCTCAGGAGCTAATCCATAACCGATCTTTTCAAACGATCCTGGAATGTTGACACTCAATCAACCAAGCAATAACAATTTTCGTAGAACTCCACTTCACTCTATTATCCATCCACCGTTACACCCCCTACCGGGCCACATGTCAAATTTTGGTAATACTTGATTATATTGGGTTGACGAGACACGCTCCAACCGACAAACAATCAATCCCACGGCTCGTCAAGTCCCTCAACTAAGCCCTTGCCGGCCCGAGTTAAGTGACTTACCAATGAGTTTGGGCATCCCTACAATTTAGGTATAGGCGCGGACTCTAGAGGTGACTCCAGCCCTAATGGGCGTAGCACTAAGCTCCGAGAAGCCCTCATTCATTAGCAACCAATCAATTGAGTCATGACAATCAATCAATGAACATGACAATTTCAAATTTAAGTTGGCGAGTCAATGCTCTAGCCAACACAATGCAAGCTCAAATTTACAAGTTCAAACAATATCAATCAATCATGTTCAATGACCATTCATTTACTCTAAGGAGTGCAAGCGCGATAAAATACACGCTTGCCTTCTCACGGCATAACAAGTCCAAGTAAGTTCATTCACAACAAATCAAGTACAATTAACATGCACTTGGACACTCACCTCTGGTCGTTTAATTCTGGTTCTCTAGTTCAGATGTTTCTTCTAGTATCTGGTCGGTTCTTGAGATTAACCACATATTAGATACTTAGCTAATTTTTGCTAAACTTGCTTATTTAAAACAATTTTGACCGATTCACTTCTATTAGTAAGTTAGTAGTGTAAGTTAGGGTTTGCTGATTGTTTAGTAGCTAGGAATTGGTGTTTTACTGGCCAAAGGTCATTTTAGAGATTTTTGGTTGGTAGATCGATGGTATAAGTGAGGGTCGGCTGTTTAGCGGTTGGAGTGTCATTTAAGGTTAGGGTTGGTTTAAAGGTTGGGATATCGTTAGGGTTTGGTTTGTATGGGTGACAGTTAGTGTTGGGTATCGGGCGGTGGTCATAAGTTGGTTTGGGTCCAGGTGGGATTTACAGATCAAGTATTACCCTAAACGGTCAAGTGTTAAGGTCATTTAGGGTTTAGGTCAATATCGGGACTGTACAGGTTGTGGGGTGTGGTGTCGTTGTGCGACCGGCTCTAGTTGGCACGTTCCGTGCGCGACTGGCAGTGGTCAGCACCAGTCGGCACGTTCAGCGCGCGACCGCCTGCGGTCGGCACCAGTCAGCACGAAGTGGAAACGGAAATGGAAACTGAAACGGGAACAGCCGTTTTCCTGCGACCCAGGTCATCTGCGACCTGGCCGTTTTGTTAGTATATCAAGGTTCTAGTGGCCGTTTTAGGTTGGCTATGGTTCCGGTAATGTTTTAACGGTTGAGGTCAGCTGTCGGCTATGTGCCGATTAACGAGTATAGTCGGGGCCGGCTGACGGCTATATGCCGGTTAGCGGCCAGAGTCAGGTAATAGCTATGAGCTTGGTTGACGACTATGGTCGGTACATCGTTTAAACAGTTACTTAGTTGGGTGCTGATGTCGGGTTTTACCGGCACCAGTTGGGTAGTCGTGCCGCGTGATATGCATGGAAATGGCCAGTATTGTTGTCGTGTACGAGTCAGGGCCAGGGCCTATCGGCACGACCAATCTCGTTTAGTATGTTATCGTTCTAGTTGCCGTTTTGGCCAAATCTAGGCAGGGTTCTGCCAGAAACCTCCCCAGGCAAGTCAGGTATATCTACAGGCCTGTTTAACAGTTGGGTGATCAAGTTCAAGGTCGTTAATTTAACGAGGTTGGTTAGGGTGCGTGGTTCCGCTAACGGATCATCAAACTAAGTTAGTCATTCAGCTAACGGGTTGACATGCGAGGGTTGGTCATTCCATTAACGGGTTGGCATGCAAGGGTCGATCATTCTGTTAATGAGTTGGCATGCGAGGATCGGTCTATTAACGGGTTGGCATGCGAGAGGTGGAACTTCCACTAATGGTCTAGGCAATTCTGCTAATAGTCAGTGCACTATTCTCGGCAATTCCGCTAACGGATTGCACACCGACTCCTATCCATTGCAGTTTCTTGTACGGATCATAACTTGAGTTACACAAGTCCAATTTCTACTCACTTTATACATTTGGAAATTAGATTCACACGACTACAATTTCCTAGAAGATATCATGTGCTAATTCGGTTCAGAGGATGGCCCAATTTCACCATCAACCTGCTACAGGGGCAATTCACTAGTTTGCAGGTTCCAAAAATCAGGTAACTTTACAGGCTTGGTTCAGTTCGTAGGAAAGGAATCAGATTGTGTATTTTATACTGTTGGAAAGCTCTATGAGTCTAGTTTCAAATTCCATAAACAGCACTCAATTCTAACTTTCCTACACCAAGTTATAAGAGTTTTCCCGACGCTGGTTTTGTTAACCTGTTATTACCCGAAAACTGTGTACTTGCCATAGTTGTGTCTTTTACTCTTTTAAACGTTTTTGTTTTCACTTGAATTCACTACACAACCACCCACACATATAATTCAGCATCTAGGACATCTTTTCAGCCAAGATTTTTGCAACAATCAATCAAAATTTCAACATAAAAATCATGCTTCAATGCTGAAATTTTACTACGCATGCTTGGTTAGCCATGAAGCAATTTTTCAGCCATTAAAACTTGGAATTTGTTGGACATACCACATGTATAATTGAGCTAAAAATAAGAGAATAATTAGCTTGAGTTACCTCAATCAAAAGCATGAAAAGTTTGGAAGAAATCACAAGCGAAACCACGCAAAGTCCAAGCAAGATTCAAGCTTCCTTGTCCTCGGTTTCAAGCTGTTTTTTTGTAGTAGTAGAAATTTTGTTTTTGTGGGCTATTTTTCTTTCAAGTCTCGGCCAAGGATATTTTGAAGAAACAAAGGTTCCAAATGCTACAAGGTCTCAAGTATTTATAGACAAAAGACAAGCACGACTAAGCAAAACAATTGACAATTCAATAGGTTAGGTTTTTTGACAAGTATCAAGCAATGCATTGTCGTGCTTGTAGGAGTTCTTTTCTTGAAGTTTCAAGGCTGTTCAAGGCCATTCCCAAGCTTGTGATTTCATCGAAGACAAGAAGAAAGCAAGACAAGATTTATACTTCAAGTTTCTGTTTTTAGAAAAGGGGGCCAAATTGTAAAAGTTCAATTTACTTTTTAGCTCTCGAACTTCAAGTACTATTATAATTTACTCCCCAGATATTCTCTAGCACTTATTGCTAGATATTGTACACCATTTTAGAACTATAAACATATGTAGCAAGTGATGAATTTTGGCAAAATTTTCGCACGTCACAAGTAGGGTTTTGACACGATCATTAACAAAGCAAAAACGGTTATTATTTCGTGAAAAACACATAGATATATGGACCGGTAATGGCTACGGCATATGGGCGCTCACACTACATCAAGATTTTGCATCCAATACTCTGCATCCAAAGTCTGCTTGTTATCTATTGAACATCTGATGCTTGCTCTTGCATCCGAACTACTCGTCTGATAGGCATTAACCAATTTTTCTTGATTTGATTCAATCACTTTCTATCTTTTGTGGATCTTAGCAACTGTTCCAAACAATTGCTCACATAAAACCATTAGTCTAAATCATTATTTTGTTTAGTTATTATTGAAATTAAGAATCGAGTTCAATAACTTATGCTATAATTTCGCACTACATTCGACAAGTTGAAATACAAAAGGGCATCTGTGGCATAAAATTTTTTCTTTCCTCAAAATCTGTTTATTAATCATAATTTTTCTTATGTGGGCTAAAATGTTACAAATAAAATATTGGAATTACAAAAGGTATGTAACATTTGTCAAAGTTTAAATGAGATCATTGATACATATAGAATCCCCATGTGATATTTTTGAATTAGTCCATAATTTTACATAGGGTCAATTTAATATATATTTTATGCACCCGTCGACGTAGAATTCAAGTGTTAATATTTTGAAGAAATAAAGTTGAATAGAAAAAGTGTATAAATGTAATATATTATAACAATTATTAGTTTCTGTATTCACACAGTTTGAATGTAATTTTAAATGTACTCCATTACCCATTAAACATCTATTAGAAACATCTTTTTACTTATTATTGGATATCCCATATTATTCGAATATATTTCCCCTTGAGATGACTTTATACAAAAGACAATGTTGTGAAGTGCAGATTGTTACTAGTGGAGATTACTACAGTTTGGCTCTTTTCCCATTAAAATCATTAGTTTTCATTCTCCCTAAAGACACCAGCCATGCAAATAACAAGAAGGGTTAATTGCAGAAAACACCAACGAACTATCACACTAGTTGTTGAATACACCCCAAAGTCTATTAATAGGCATTTAGCACCCTGGACTCATTCAAAAGTAACGGAATATGAAACTCTGTTGACATCACCAATAAAATGATGATTGTACCCTTTACTAAAGATGAAGAGATAAAAAGGCCCCTGTTAATGGGAAAGTATAATCATGCATTTATCTACTAAGGAAAGATGAGAAAGAAATAAATACAACTATATCATTGATAAAATTAGGGTAGAATCCACTTCATCTCTTTCACATTTCTTGGCCGTTGACAAAATTGAAACCAAATATTTCAATCTTCTTCTTTTGATTGTGGAAAAAACCTAAATCTAATCACTTGAGAATCATACTAGAAAGTGGATATTTGAAGAATGGAATCACGGATATATGGTTGAATAAAGGAAAAAAATTGCAGTAGATTAGCTAATCTTCAATTTTTTTTTAGTCAAAGCTCCTGTCTTTTTTTTATTCGTGGTTGGTTGTTTGTATGTGCTATTAGAAATTCAAAGTGCACATTTTCGTGGTTGGTTGTTTGTATCTATTTTATTTCTTGCTATTCGGATGTTGTTTATGTTGGACAACCTACTTCTCTTTAAAATATAGTTACGAGGCAACAACACATTTTTTGAACGTTCAATTGGTCATTATTACAAATTTTATGGCAGGAAGTCTATATGCTCACTTTTCTTTTCTTTTCTTTCAATACTGTTTTTACAAATGTAACAACCATTACTAAAATTAAAATGAGCCACTACTTGGATTATATTCCATGTATATTGAAATTTTGCTCTGCTGGAAGTGGGGAATAGAAGATGAGAAAATGAACTAACACTGACGAAACAAAAACAAGAGAGAAGAGATGAATTAGGTTGTGAAAATTTTATATGCACAAATATGATATTTAAACATGAGGGGTAATTCTGTCAATAGAGTTTAATGGTCAAATCTGATAACCATGTACATTGATAAAATTATTTATTTAGTGGATGGAATCTTTTTTTTTGGGTGCAAATGCCTATTAATAAACTTTAGGGTGTATTCTGCAATTAGTGTAATAATTCATTGGTGTTTTCTGTGTTGGTCCCGAAATGCAACCCAAGAATTCAACTAAAATTGTTCAAGCAAACAAGTACTCAAACAACCACAATAATGATAAATATAAACAATCTTAAACCACAAAGAATAAAGTAACAAAAAGGTAAAAGAAGTTCAAACCAATCAAACTCCCAAACTTCTTCCAAACTTGGAGTTGAATTCACCAAATAGCTTCTTCAATTTATGGTGACACTAATCAACTTGTACAAGTGAAGGATCACTCCTTCCTCACCCCAAACACCCTTTGGTTGAGCAAAGGAGTTTTACTACTCTCCAAATAAATCCTCAACTAGCTACAATTGAAAGCTCACCAACCAACTAAGAACTATTTTACAAGTGAGGTAACCTTCACCAAGGTTTTACCACTCCAAGTGATAGGCTCACCTTCACCAAGGTTTTATGCCTCCTATAGAGTAACCTTCACTTGAGCAACCTCACAAACCCAACTTTCCCCACACCTATACAACAAACAAAGAAGATTTCTACCCAAATATTCACTTGTAAGCTTGTATTTCATGTAGGCAAAAGTCTATGATCTTCTTGAACTTGTGGGTATTTATAGAGTGTGAGAAATGGCCTCAAGAACCTCTCCAACGGTCAAAAATATGGCTATTGAAAAATAGCCGTTGGACCTATCGGACGTCCGATACAATGTTATCGTCAGATAGGAGTGTCCGAGTTCTTCTCAAGCGTCCCGGACGTCCGATGGGTTTTGTGCGTCCGACACAAGCGTCCGATAGGTTGCTTTGTTCTTTATCGGACGGTTGATGCATAATTCTGCATCCGATAGCTTTTCGTCCGCGACGAGCTTTGATTTCATCTTTAATTCTATCCGTGATAATGATGTCGTCAGATAGAAGTGTCCGATAAGTTAGCATCTTCTCAATTCATCTTGAATTGATTTCTTTTCTTTTCCAATGAATCAAGGACCTGTTCTAATAAAATTCTCACATAAAAACATTAGTCCAAATCATCATTTTATTTTGTTATCATCAAAACCTAGGAACAAGGCCAACAATCTCCCCCTTTTTGATGATGACAAACCAAATGATGATTTTGCAAGGGAATGGAAAGAAACTCCCCCTCAATAAGAAACTCCCCCTCAATAAGAGTTAAAATGATTTAGAAAAAAATCATAATCATCTAACAATTTAGAAAATCATCCAACAATCTCCCCCTTTTGTCATCAATCAAAAAACATATTAACTTCCCCTCATTTTGTCATTCAAACCATTTAATATTTCAACCATATTTAAACTTCAAATATCACAATATCATCAATATCACAATACCAATATCATCAATATCACAATACCAAAATCAAAGGAACAAAATACCAATACCCAACATTTAACTATTCCGACAAAGTACTTAATGAATTATAGCCCAAAGTTTTTTTTTTTTTTTAAAGAGAACATTATGAATGAGAGTTAGTATAACATGATCTAATAATCCACATAGATTTCATGCCTTTTCTTATATTTTTCTTCACATAGCAATCATTTTGCATATGTCCAAATTGGCAACAAAAATGACACATAATACTAGAATCATTCACAAAAGTAGATTTAATAAATTTAGTTCCTCTTTTTCTAGAAATAATAAAATCATTTTGGCCATGTAAAATATGGTTTTCTTTTCTTTGTAAAATATTTTGTTTCTCCTTTTGGAGAGAAGTATTCAAATCATTAATTCTTTTCTTTAAAAGATTTTGTTCCTCCAACATTTTTTCATAAAACTTTGTTTTATTTTCCAACTTCTTTTTCAAATCATTTTTGCAATCAAAATCAATTTTGTGCTTTTTCAACTCATCATTGTCTTTTCTCAAATTCTTATTTTCTTGAGAGAGTCTTGAATTTTCTTCCAATAAAGCATTTATTTTTATTTTCAAATCCTTGTTTTTGGCATAAGATTCTTTCAAATTTTTATGCATTTTGATCATAAGAACTTGCATATCATCATTATCATCATCTTCATCACTAAGAGAGTGATTAGAGTTTACCTTATTATCTCCAAATGCCATAAGTGCCATTTGAGTCGATTCTTCTTCTTCTTCCATTTCTTCATCCAAATTGCATTCATCCCAAGTGATTTGGAAATTCTTGAATTTTTCTCTTCTATCATTACTTGCTCTCCCTCCTCTAGAGCTCCTTTTATTTAGAAGCTTCTTCAATGTTCTTGCCATGTTATTTAGCTTCACATCTTCATCATCTTCTTGTGAGGCCTTGAATGCTATGCCTCTCTTGATCCATGCTTCATCATCTTGTGCTTTTAACTTCAACTCATAAGAGGTTAGTGAATTCACAAGAGATTCAATAGACATAGAATTTAAATCTTTTGCCTCTTCTATAGCGGTGACTTTATTTTCCCATTCTTTTGGCAAGGCATTCAAAATTTTTCTATTTTTCTCACCCAAAGTGTATACCTTGTCAAGCAATTCAAGATCTTTAGTAATATCATTGAATCTACAAAACATTTTATCAACATTCTCATGAGGATGCATTTTAAAAGATTCATATTGAGCAACAAGCATAGATTTCCTTTGTTCTCTAACATTGTCACTCCCTTCATACATATCTCTCAACTTATCCCATACTTCCTTGGCCGATTTGCACCCTTTTACTCTAGTAGATTCATTTGCATCTAGGGCATTGTACAATACATTCATGGCCTTGGCATTCAAAGAGAGATTAAATCTATCTTGAGCACTTAATTCACTTCTAGTTTTTATTCTATTTCTACCGGTTGTTTCATCTATAATTGTAGCCTCATAAGGTCCTTCACTAACAATAAACCACAATTCTATATCTATAGATTGCAAAAATATTTCCATTCTATCCCTCCAACAAATATAATTTATACCATTGAACATGGGAGGTCTAACGATGGATTGCCCTTCTAAAAACAATACATTATTGGTTGCCATCTTTACTCCTAAGCCGATTGAGCTTAATTTCAAGGAGACCAAGCTCTGATACCAATTGTTGGTCCCGAAATGCAACCCAAGAATTCAACTAAAATTGTTCAAGCAAACAAGTACTCAAACAACCACAATAATGATAAATATAAACAATCTTAAACCACAAAGAATAAAGTAACAAAAAGGTAAAAGAAGTTCAAACCAATCAAACTCCCAAACTTCTTCCAAACTTGGAGTTGAATTCACCAAATAGCTTCTTCAATTTATGGTGACACTAATCAACTTGTACAAGTGAAGGATCACTCCTTCCTCACCCCAAACACCCTTTGGTTGAGCAAAGGAGTTTTACTACTCTCCAAATAAATCCTCAACTAGCTACAATTGAAAGCTCACCAACCAACTAAGAACTATTTTACAAGTGAGGTAACCTTCACCAAGGTTTTACCACTCCAAGTGATAGGCTCACCTTCACCAAGGTTTTATGCCTCCTATAGAGTAACCTTCACTTGAGCAACCTCACAAACCCAACTTTCCCCACACCTATACAACAAACAAAGAAGATTTCTACCCAAATATTCACTTGTAAGCTTGTATTTCATGTAGGCAAAGTCTATGATCTTCTTGAACTTGTGGGTATTTATAGAGTGTGAGAAATGGCCTCAAGAACCTCTCCAGCGGTCAAAATATGGCTATTGAAAATAGCGTTGGACTATCGGACGTCCGATACAATGTTATCGTCCGATAGGAGTGTCCGACGGTTCTTCTCAACGTCATTTGACGTCCGATGGTTTTGTGCGTCCGACACAAGCGTCCGATAGGTTGCTTTGTTCTTTATCGGACGGTTGATGCATAATTCGCATCCGATAGCTTTGCGTCCGACATCGAGAGCTTTGATTTCATCTTTAATTCTATCGGGTCCATGATAATGATGTGCGTCCGATAGAAGTGTCCGATAAGTTAGCATCTTCTCAATTCATCTTGAATTGATTTCTTTTCTTTTCCAATGAATCAAGGACCTGTTCTAATAAAATTCTCACATAAAAACATTAGTCCAAATCATCATTTTATTTTGTTATCATCAAAACCTAGGAACAAGGCCAACATTCTGCAATTAACCCTAACAAGAAAAAGCCAAACATCCACTAACTCCTCCCCCCCCCCCGCTTGGAGTCTTGACATCTCAGTGCTCGCAAGTACGCATATTCTTTACACGTAATCTTGGATTTCGTCCAAAAAGGAAACGTTAAAGGCTGACCCTTTCTCAAAACCATCTTAAAAGCAAGTAGCTGGAAGTTGGAACAAACCATGGCTTTTGGGATACCATTGTGGATTAGGTTTAACTTCTAACTTCTGATTTCTGAAAAAATGAAAAAAAAAAAAATGGAAGTTGGAACAAAACACTGCAATCTCAAAAAATTTCGGCCTTTAGCTGGTTGCAACAGAAAATGGACTTGTTTGACAAACCTATCCAGCAGTTTTATCAGAATCCTGCTCTGTTGTTCTTGCTGCATGCTTCTTTCAGCTTTATCTCTACAGGTCACTGCTCAACATTTCTGATTTTTACTTCCCTTCCTCCTCAACTCCAAAACTTTTTTTTTTTTTTTTTGATGAAGAACTTGGATTTTCATCTCAAAACCAATTAACAATAAGTGGAGTAGTCTAATATTTTATATATATGGTTGGAAATTCTTGGAATATCAATGTGGGATATTCTAACACTCCCTCTCAAATGTGACTTGACAAATGAGTTTAAATAAAGAACCAAGTCATAAGTAAAGTCTAAATGGGTATAGTAAACAAACCCAAATGGGATAGCAAACAAATTTAAAACCCAATTTTGATACCATGATAAAAGAATTAGGACTTCCATCTCAAAAACCAATTGACAAGGAGTGGATTGGTCCAAAATTTTATATATTTGGTTGGAAATTGTTGGAATATCAATGTGAGATATTCTAACATTTTTTCCTTGTATAATTGTATAAACTCTTCAAGAAAATTTATGTTTTCTTTCTCTTAATAGCATCGAAACGATGAACTAGAGCTATAGTTCTGAATTCAAAACTGGTTTATAAGTCGTTTTAATTCGTTTTTCTTGATAGACTTAATTTGCATTTCCTTTCATTTGTTCACTGAAAAGTTGCGTTTTCTAAATCCACCAGTTAAAGTGCATTTAATTGTCTTATCACGGATGGTAAACAAGAACGGTCTATACTCATTTTTCCTTTTTGGTTTCTTGTTAATCATAAATATTTAATTACTCTCTCTTTTCACCTTTGTTTGAGGAGAGAAGCAAATTTTTATTGCATAGCTAGACACGAACCCAGGTGGGCAACCTGTTTCTTGGGGTGGTTAGCCCATTTGTATCGTTACAGATCATGGCCTGAGATATTGGCCCACTTAAGAGTCAACAAGGATTCTCTGTCTTTTCATATGATTTTCATTTCTTTTCTCATTAATTATTTTTTTTTGGTTGCAGTCATGATATTCATTTTTTAAAAAACTATTTTTCTGGATAAGCATTACACCTTAAACTCCTTCTGCAAATAGTTTATGTATGGTAAGCAAGGACTAGTTTTGGATTCTGTTAGTTTAGTTAATTAATTGCCAACCTTTGATTAGTTTAGTTAATTAATTGCCAACCTTTGATCATACTATTGACAATTATTGATTTGATCATTGACAAGATTTGCTATTTATTTGTTTATGTATTCATGTGATTACATTAGAACACAACGACTAATTATAACGCCCGGATTAAGATACATTAAAAAGATATCAAGATCAATCAGGTATTAAATTGATAATCTCTACCACTAACAACCTTGTCCAGTCTAGATTAAGAACGATCATGAATAAATTAATTGCTTTAAGTTTTTGAACTATCAAATGATATAGAGTCTGGAAATGAAGTTTGGGCAACTAATTGCTTAAGTTCTTATTGCATATTTTGTTCAAATGTCATCAACTCATCAATATTTGATACAACGTTATTCTTTTTTCTTTGTTCTAAAATGTAAAACTTGATGGCTCGTGCCTTGTTACAGTGTACTTTTGTGTTAGTCAGTTGCACTTTCGAGCCCAACTCGCAGACACTTGAGTCAATTACTGTAAACTGCTTGATAGTTTGAGCTGAAACTTTTAAATCTCACAATACCCAAAGAGTTCATTTCTTCGACATTGTGAGAAATAAAGTGCCATTTATACGGCATTATGCTTGCTGCTTGTTCTTGCAGAGGCTTATGATGCTTTTGATCCCGCTGGCAATACTACCATCAAATGGGATATTAAGACCTGGAATCCTGATGGATATGTTGTAAGTTTAAAACTAATTCATTATTCACTACCCTTTTTTGTGGAATATCGAATCCTGATGTCAAAAATCAAGTAGTAGTTAATGGCTTAAACCTTGTATGTGAGATTTGCATGAATACAATACACATTTTTGTGCTTTATTTGCTCATGGATCATGTCTTTAACATCCATGCCATTGGCACTAACAGGCTGTTGTTACAATCTTTAATTTCTACAAATACCGACATATTGAATCCCCGGTTGGCATTGGGTTGGACACTTGCCAAAAAAGAAGTAATCTGGAATATGATGGGGGCTCAGGCAACAGAGCAAGGAGATTGTTCAAGATTCAAAGAAACCATCCCTCATTGTTGCAAGAGAAAACTGACAATTTTTGATTTGATGCCAAGAACTCCTTACAATCTGAAGGCTGCAAATTGCTGCAAGGGTGGAGTTATAAGCTCTTGGGTCCAAGATGCTGTGAGTTCTTTCCAACTGACAGTTGGTCAAGCTGGAACTAGCAATAGAACTGTCAGAGCAACAAAAAACTTCACCCTGAATACACCGGGGCCTGGATATACCTGTGGCCCTGCTAGGACAGTAACCTAAGCAAATTTATTTCAGAAGACAAGAGAAGGGCTACTCAAGCTTTGAGTAAGCAATTTGCTTTGGCTTCTTCTAGTAATTTAGAAAGCATCTGCCTGTTTTCTCCCCCCACGTATATGGAGTTCACCTGTGTATATCTTTTCATATGCTTTTCTAATTGCAGTTTGCGTATTGTTTTGGATCACAACGAATTTGAATTATCCTTGTAGCTTTCCTTGTCGTTGTTGCTGGTTTTATGCGACAATATCTATATCACCCAGCAATAGTTTTTACATAATTGGAGGAATATATAGCTCCCAATACCAACTACTGTATCTTACTCCAATAATTCTGTTGACTTATATTTGTTTAAGTTCATTTTAAAGAATTTTGGAAATGCTGTTATTTTTGGTAAATTACTCTGGTCTAGTGAAAGTTGTGGTCTCGCTCGACAAGATCGGCAACACTAATACAATATTCTTGTTCTCACACAAAGTGACGTGGAATATTGCCTGCATGTACTCACAATTTTTGGCTCAGAAGACTGCTACCTGTTGTGTCTCACTCTCGTCCTTTTATAGCAAAACCATTGTGAACTGTCTAACTTGCACCTGTGGCTGCCAAAACAGCTTTACCCTACCAGGGACCTGTGAAGAGTAAGATATCACTTTTCAATGTGAATTTGTCATTTAACATTGTATATAGTTTGAGTAGTGTGAGCTTTTCGTGATGGCATGATACCTTGGTATTCACGTTGAGACTGGTCCTAGCTGCAATTTTCACTTGTCTGATACCATCTTACAGGTCCAAATTTCCATACGTACCTTCTGTTCTTTCAAGTTCAGGCAAAACAGTTATGCACCGCTGGTTCAGGGTCCTCGCCATGTATGTCCTATCTGAGCCTTTGGCATATTAAAGTTAACTACAAAGAACACTGGCGGGTCAAAGTCACCATCACAAATTTTAACTATAGAATGAATTATTCTCAGTGGAATCTTGCTGTACAGCATCTAAATTTTCAGCTTTAATTATCAACCGTTGATGCCTTATTCTTCCATAAGTAGGTTTCTTCTCCTATTCTATCATGTGACTGGAATATAAGTCTAATTTGTATTGACATTCACCTGACTGCAGAACTGATCTTTTTGTAGATGACACCGCAATGCTCTGGGGAATTAAATTCTATAATGATTTGCTCAGGCATCCTGTCCTTCTGGAAACGTTCAACCCATGGTTCAAAGTCTCGGCCGAGTCCGAGACGACTCGGCCGAGTCGGAACCGGAACGGAGGGCAACGATACGAGACCGTTCCGATTCAACTCCGAGACATGCGACTTCCGAGAAATCGTCGAGACTCGGCCAACTCGGACCGAGTCGTCTCCGAGATAATGTGAATCGGCCGAGACTCCCGAGTCGTCTCGTGTCAACTCGGCGAGACACCCTCTAAAAATTTTGTTTACTAATTTTTTATTATTTTTATTTAGCATATTTTTATTTTATATTTTAAAAAATTATTTACAATTTTTGAAATAATAAATGATTAAAAATATACGTCTCGCCGAGACCGCGACCGATATGCCGAGTCCGATATGGAATGGTACAGGCCGCGACCGTGACCGCGACCGCGACTTTGAACCATGGTTCAACCAGAACTTATATTCTGGAAGGACAAATCAACATTCAGCTTTGAAAAAGGTTGGGGTTTCCCCAAAGAATTTACTTCAATGGTGACAATTGTGTTATGCAACCTCCACATTTGTACCCAAATCTGCCAAATGCAAGTGTCCCTAGAGTTACATCTCTACTTTATCTGTTAACAATATACTGGTGTCTTTGGTGCTTGTATTGGGCTATGTCTAGATAGTTGGCTGAAAGAAATGAATTAAAAATGCGTTTTAGGTACAGAATTTCCTTCAGAAATGCGGAAATTGAGCTCTGTTTTAGATCCTGTCAAAGCATATCCAAAAGTGAAACATTAGTTTGTAACTATATGTGATGAGGGTAGCCTAGTTGAGCGAGAAGGTGTACAGAATGTCCATGCTCGTTAATCAAAAGGGCAATTCTATTGTTGTCTTTTATCTGATACTAATTCTCGTGCAGTTGTACGCTACATTGCAATTACCCAAAATGTATTATATCTGCACTCTGTATTTTGAAAGGAACATTTAGGATTCTATCTGCCAAAAATCTTCACTAAATTATTTAGATAATTTTAATTAGATTTTCTTTTGATCCCTGATTTCCTATTCCATAAGCGAAAGTATTGGACCCCCGATTGCACTTTGTTCACATGGTTTGTGCAAGATTTTTGGATAAAAATCATTATAGAAGGACCTCAGGAATTGAGGTTTCATTAGTGCAACAGTAGCATCTCTTTCTTTCGTTTAACAATATATGAAAACGCAAACGCATGACAGCAGAATGTTTGATTTCGCTTCAGTTGACTCATCCACATTCTCAAACTCAAGCTTACATCTTTGTCAATTGTTGTGCAGAAAGTACTTGAAATTATCATTTTGGAGTAGTCTTGCATCAATATCTCTCTGCTCATTTTGCCAAAATTTCAGACTACATCATTAAGTTAATTAGTAAGAAGAGCACGATAGCTACCATGGTTGAATAGAATGATCGGATTTCACGGGCAGAGTTCGGTAGAAAGGGGTATGAATCAGGGGTGGAAGCTTGCATTCATCTCCATTGAAATAGATCCTCCTCGGAAATCCCCATCCCTGCTTGAGCGTAAAGGTAGTCTTATCCTTCCTTAAGAGTACCTCAGACTGAACATTTCCAAGTGGCCCAGCTTCCATCAAGAGGTCATTGTAGAATTTCATGCCATAAAACATGCCAGTGTCATCTGCACAATAAGGATGACAAACATTCTGAGTTTAATCACTTTTTTTTTTTTTACTTGCTTTGTTTTAAGTTTATCTTTTATTTGTTTTTAGTTGAGTGATCTGTCAGCAGTAATATGTCAGTTATCCTGTGTCTTCATAAATTTTCTGATCTGCCAGCAGTGATATGTCAGTCATTCTTTGTTTCTGATAGTGTCAGAAGATCTTATTCAACTTACTTATATCTTGATATGGAACAAGAGGCTTGTAATCAAAGCTGAAAACTTGAGTGACGTCGTTGAGGTTGGGATGTTGTGCAACAAGTGTCCATTGTGTGTAGTTCATCCTGTAATTGAAATTAGTAACAGCAATCTTAACCCGCCAATAGTCCCTGTAGTTGATCTTCACATGCCAATGAACACGTATCGGGCACATGTGGTGAGTGCACTGTAGTAGCAGTGTATTGTCCTTTTTTGGAGTATTTATTCCTAATGTGTTCAGTCTCTTCGAGTCACTCCTGCAAGTTTTGAAAATAAAAATATTAACAGATTCTTTTGTGAATGTTTCACCGGAAAAGTGGTAACCTTGGACTTGTAACCTACAAAGATGTCAAGAAGCTGAACTGGGAATTGCAAGAGGTAAACATAACTTACATGATGCAATCCTTTTTGTTGTGACAACCACAAGCACAAGATGGGCAAGGAGTCATGGTTTGATTGTAGAAAGACGAGAAGGATACGCAACAGCTAGGGTACTTTGACGACAGAAACTGGGAATAGGTGCATGTTACAGTCCAAGTCACTGCATTCAAATGTTAAAGCACTATGATTGGAGATTCTTTTTTGATGTTTATATATATACATTGAAACATCTGGTGAGAAAGATTTGTGTGGTAATTTCAGCTTCAGACAAAACTTACTCAGTGCTTGTGTCTTTCTCCTGTGGTCTGCTGTGAAAAAAATTGTGGACGGAACGACCTCTGCAGGGCCACAAGTGTACCCCGGTCCTGGACCCAGAAGAACGAAGTCCTTGGGAAGCTTTACTGTTTTATTGGAAGTCCCAGCAACGCCAACACTTACCTGAAAGGCAGAGACTGCAGCTGAAGGATCTTGTCCCCACGATGCCATCACACCGCCCTTGCAGCAATTGCTGTACTGCTGGTTGTAAGGGACTCCAGGAAGCAAGTCCACAATCGTGGGATTTTTCTTGCAACAATGAGGTACGTTTCCTTTGAACTTTGAACAATCGCCTTGCTCAGTTGCCTGTGCCCCAACGATGGACCAAATCACTTCTTTCTTTGCCCAGTTCCATTCCAAGGTCCAACCAGGAGTATTGATGTGCCGATACGTTTGATAGTTGCTCATAGTTACCGAGGCCTGAATGGATTGATTCATCAAATGATCACATTATTGCAAGTTTGGGGCTGAAAGACTTGTTCTATAGTCCTACCATTTAGTTCCCTGGAAGAAAGGCCATAATAGGTTAAGAAGCTCACTCACCACATATCCATCTGCCGTCCATGATACTACATCCCATTTGATTGTAATGTTTCCAAATGGATCCAGTGGATCAAATGCCTCTTTAGAATGCAATTGTACAAGAGAATTTATAATGAGCTAAAAGAAGGCAAAACAAATGGATAGAAAAATCCATTAAAATGCTGTAAGGTGTACATAAGCGTCACCTGATTGAGACAAGGCCATCAGTAACAGAATAGCCCATAATTGGAGCTTCATTTCCGGGATTGAGAAGCATCGAAGCAGTTGCAGATGGTTTGCTTTAACATGATTTCCCTCCGTTTTGTTGGCAGAAGTTGTGAATCCCATTGTCTAACGTTTTCAAAGGATTTCACGAATCCAGTATGAACAAGTAAAAGAAGCTTGTCTATTATAAGGGAAACACGAGTTGCAAAGGCATGCAAATGCAGAATGTTTGTTGATGGAACACCTGACGGTTGTTCTCTTGGGTACTTCATGCTACAGTTTTATCTTTTATTTATTTCCAAGTTGTTGCAAATATCAGAAAGCTGAACCAGGTGTGAGACATAAGACGTTTGAACTCAACAGCTGAGGAGTTACTGTCTTGTTGCAATAATATCTGCTTTTTTGCATTTGACATAGACTGTTTACTTATATCTAGAGATCCTTGACCAAAAACAAGTTCATTTTTGCTTCCCCATTTGACTCACTGTGATCCCAAAAGGTACAACATAACCATCATAAGAATTTTGTTCAATATTTTGGGTAAGTACTAAAATGTGAAATTTAGCTCTGAATTGTCAAATATTTCATCATACTCAAATCATTTTTAAGGACAAGTCCCAAACAGTTGATCATATCTTATCTTTCACAAAACTTTCAGCAAAATGTCTTACCCATTCTTTACCACATTTGATAATCTTTTTTGAGCATGTTAGAAGGTTTTTTTTTTGTGTTTTTTTTTCAATTATTATTTATGGGAAAGAGGGTGGTGGCAAAAAGGATGGCAAGAATTGGAGCCACATATGCATGCAGGGTCGGAGACCGATTGATACACAAAATTGGCTGAACAAATAACTGTACAAATTTTGATACTTAAGTATAATAAACATAAAACTCTTTCACGAAAAGTGGAAATGATCAAAATTAAAAGGGATAATATTACAGACCTCCCTTAAGGTTTTGACAATTAAGCTTGCTTTCTTCATATTTCAAAAATTATACATACCTGAATAGTAGTTTTGGGTTTCATTAGGCTAAAGCGTGCAGAAGGAATCATACTATTGTTCCTTTTTTTTAATCAAATTATTTAAATGATATAATTATCTTTTTTTCTTCTAGTCTCAAACATCCTACCTTACCTAAGGCTTTAATCACTTTCTCCATATTCCTGTAGTCTAATTTACTATTGTATATTTGAGTTTCAATTGTTTACTGAACTTTGGTGGGAGAAACAACGAGAATAAATGTGAAGATGAAAGATGGGAGGATTAAAGTGCATGACCAATGCGGAAATTTGTGAGTTGTGGAAAATTTAATTTTGGAGAAGGATGATAAAATTGAATAGACAAAAGATGGGTGGTCAAAGTCGTGATGATATGGCTGTTTAGTGAGATGAAATTCTTGTTAGCTATTTTTTATATACTTTTTGTTGTGACTGGGAACCCACAGCCGCTAATCCGAGATTGCGCACTAGATAAATCCTGCCTCGTGCAATAACCCGCAAATCACACAAAAGCGTGAGACAGAGACACATTAGACAAGCCCTGTATAACGGCGCATGCCCTAGAAGAAGTCCGAATCTGGAATAGTAGGAAGGTATTTCACCAACTCTACCACCTCGAGCAACTTCAAGGGACTACTTTTCATGTTTGATTAGTCATTTGACTACAATTGATTGTTTAGCCCTCTTCAAGAATAGGGTTAATCATAATTAATCTCCTTAAAATATACTTCATTTTTACTTTACTCCCTAACCTTTTTTTGTCTTACTTTATCCCCTAATGGATAAAATTACCCATCTAATATTCTTAACTCTTTTTTTCTCTCTCTTTTATTTTTTTTCTTTCCCCTTTTTTCCTCCTTTATTTTCTATATCTCTTTTTTCTTTCTTTCATTTTTCCTTTTTCTTATAAGAAACTTCACCTTAGTGATTGAAACTTAAAAAAAGGAATTGCAAATATCTATCTTCTCCTCAAATGATTACAAAAATATTCAAACCACTTCCCAAACACCATTTATTCAACCTTTCAATTCTTTTGCTTTTTACCTTTCCATTTCAATTTCTCATTTTATTTTCAAGAACATATCACAAGATGAATTTTTAACTTGATTAATAATCATTAACTACAATTTGTGATAAATGAAATCGTTAGAAATATGCTTTTGATACCTTTTAAAGTTTTATCTAGAAATGCAATTATAAAATCTAGATAAAATTTTTTGTTCAGATTGAGTTTTCTATTAAAAAAGATGGAAGAAAGAATAAAAAAGAAAGAGAAAAAGAGACAAAAGAGGGGAAAAAGGAGAAAAGGAAAAAGATAAATGAAAATTTAAAATAATGGAATAATCTCAGAAACCTCCCTTGAGGTTTTTCCTAATCACACCTGGCTCCCTCAAGGTTTTCAAAATCACACTTAGTACCCCTAATTCGATGATGTGACATCAAAAATTTTGAAAGGACAATACTACCCTTGATATTTTCATGAGATAATTTCAAAAACCTCCCTTGAGTTTTCTCCTAGTCACACCTAGCATCCTCAAACTAAATTATGTAAAAAGAAAATAATAAAAATATCATAAAAATTGTGCATATTTGGGCTATATTTCTTACTCCAATTTTCACTTTTTATCTTGATTAATTGAGAAGAGGTAAGGAAAAAATAGATCAAAATCATTCATCTGCTAAAAAAGATGGTTAGGTTGCAGTTGAAATCATGAAAAAAATGTATATTAAAGGTACCTATAATGGAGTTCAACTATTAAAAATAAAATTTTTAAAAATTAACCAACAGTATTAAAATAAAAATCTTATTTCTTTTCAATCTAAAATTTTTGCATAGTTAGAAACGGTGATCCCCTCCTAGAGATTTAAAGAAAAAAAAGGGAAAATGACTTTTATTTCTTAACCAATTTGGGGAATGGAAACTAAACATTCATTTGGATCTCCTAAATGATTTTTTTTTTTGGGAGCTTGTGGTTAGGGTTAGGAACAAAAATTATAAAATTTAAAAGGCAATTTTTCTAGCTCTAAAAGTTTTAAAAGAAAAAATTATTCTGAATAATGGTGTTCAATTATCAAAAATAAAATTTTTAAAAAATTAAAAACCAACAGTATTAAGATAAAAATTTTATTTCCTTTCAATCCTTTTTTTTCTAAGTCTTTTGTTAAGGAGTTGGAAACAAAATTATGAAATTTAAAAGGGCATATTTTCTAACTCTAAAGGCTCTAAAGGAAAAAAATTATTCCGAATTGTTCTTCTAGAAAACAATCTTCATTTGTTTTTATTTTTCATCTTCTAAACTCAAAAATCAACTTGTAGAAGGGTAAAATTGAAAGAAATTATCTCTCTGTCCTTAAAGGGGTGCCAATGTTATAGAAGTTGTCATTCTAAGGGTTCTACGTGTGATTTTAAAAATCTCGGGGAAGTTAATTAGGTGTGATTAGAAAAATCACAAAGAAAGTTTCTGAGATTATCCCTAAAATAATAGAAGGGTATATGATAAATACTCAAGAATATGGTTTTCCAAACAATTAGTGTGGCGCCCCCACGTTTCCCAAGGGCGAACCCTAAGGACCCGCAGCCGCTGGCCTAGCTCTCGCCAGGACTCGGTCGGTCAAATTCATTCTAACTAGGGTTTAATTTAAAGATGTAACCATCGAAATTGGTTCAACTTAAATACATCAAATCAACCCCCAGAGTTCATTCTACAGTCCCTTAACGTAATAATCCAAAAGGTAATTCACAGAAATTGTCTCCAAAAGTCATCAGCTGGTAAAATCTTTACACAAAACAAATTTTCAAAAGATTAGATCTGGTCTCGATCTGAGCCTTCGCACCCGATCTAAAACCCTGGAAATCCTGGGAAGGGAAAAGATAATGGGTGAGCTTTTACGCCCAATGAGTGTCCCAAAACAAACAATCAATTAAACACATTAGTGTAGCATGCTTTCTATAACAGTAATATCCATATAAGGCAAGTTTCCAAGTACGGCAAGTTTCCATTTAAGGAAAGTTGTGAAACAGTAATTTTTCACCACATAAACAGGTTTAATAAAACAGTAACAGTCACAGTAGAAGGATACGGTGCTCATTGAGTCAGTCGGTACAGAGTCTGCAGTACTCTGGTCAGTCTTCACTGCTTCCCATTCACCAACTCCTTACTCTCAACTTCGGGCCCGAAAACCAACAGTCGGTAGGTGGTGTACACTCGAGGTAACCTTAAACAGTCCACAGGGTCCGTCGACGTACCCGACCAAGCCCTATTGCAGGCTTGGAATAGGCCGACTCGCCTCTGGAATTTGGGATCTCGGCCTAGCCTATTGCAGTAAAACACGCAATGGCATCACGGTCATGCACAGTTGACACACACAGGCACAATTACAGTAGTTCAAAAATTGTTTTCATAGGACGAGGGGGCCGGTGTGATAAAGTACACACTCGGTCCCTTTGTCAAACCGTTTTTGGCATAACTTCAATAATTAAGCAATATAATAAATAACACTTAGTAAACAAGTAGCATTCAACAAACAAGTAACACTTAGCAAACAAGTATCACTTAGTAACAAGTTGGAACCCTCACCTCGGTTAGGTTAAAGTTGGGTTGGTGAGTCGAAAGTCTCAGTATCAAAACCATCGTTTGTTTCTCCACCGGATCTTGAGGTACATATTTACCATGTTAAGATTTCAATTTATTAAAATCAATTTTGACCAATAAAGGCCGATAATTAATTCTTAGGTTAAATTGAACTTAAGCATTTACTTATATAAGTCATTATCATCCTCGACGAATATCTTATGATTTGAAGCGTTTAAGTTTTTTATTAGACTTTATAACGTTTTAGTTCGCCTACTCACAGGTCATAAGACAATTGCAATCCATTATAAGTGTAGTAAAGGAGCATTTAAATTTAGTTAAAAGGAGTTTGCAAACCAAAGATTTTTACAAAAGTGTGACACTGCAAAATACACATGACACTAAACCAATCAAAACTTATTACTTTTGGATTAAAATTCACATACTGGAAACTAGATTGAAAGGCCTAAAAATTGTTAGAAGACACCCCTGCGAAAATAAGACCATAAGAAGGTCAAATTGGTTGTTCAAAGTTTTGTTTTTAAACCTGAGAAAGAAAACAGGTTTGAATTTCAGCCAACTTTGAGGATTTACTGGGATTTTTAGAAAACGAATTAGACTCTGAAATTTATAGGGTTTTAATGTCTCTGAATCTAGTTTCCAACGCAACAAACAAAGCTCAAATCGAATTTTTCTACATTGAATTGTGCTTGTTTTCCCCAGACTGCTCAAGCAGTCCTGCAAAAAAATTCAGAACATGGAAAGTTGGAGGAAACTGGTTTCTTTCCTTTAAAACCTCATGTTTTCAACCCAAAATTGACATGTATCCTTTTATAAACAAAGTACAAGTCATAACAGCAACCACAAGTAGTAAATAAGCTTCAACAGCTTTGGTTTTTCATCAACATTCCAGCAGTGATCAGTTCCCTTCAAATCAGCCTTGTGCATGTCATTTTCTTAGCTAAAAATTGCAAGTTTTAATGCTTAAACTCTTCATGCAGTAGGTTAAGGTCTTAGCAACAAGATTCCAGTTCATTTTTAAGCATTTATCCAACTCAAACAACACACACAAGCCATGGATCAAGGCTGAAAAACTCAAGACAGTTTCAGGTGTGCAGGAGCTAAATTTCCAGCCATGGAACTTGATTCTTTTTCAGTAAAATTCAACATGCAAGCTCAGATTTCTATCATACTTTGAGTACACAAGATGTCATTGAAATTTCAGCTTCAAAACAGAGATATCTTGCAAGAAAATGAGATGTTTTTAAACTTCAGCTTTGCTGGAATTTTTTTCCAGTAGCTACGGAACTTCAAGCAGAAAATTTTCTCAAGCCATAATCATCATCATCAACCATCTACTATCCATTTCATTAGTTAATATAACATTCAGAAATTTAAGCAATAAAATCAAGCCACAAAAACTGAGGTATTAAGCTGCCAAAACAACCAAAAATTCTGGAAAACTACAAGATTGAACAATCGGGCAGCAAGGTGAAACTTTCTTGGCAGATTCAACCTAAATTAACATGCATGCTCTATTTCTTGTTTATACATCAAGAAGAGGTGGTTCAAGGTTGAGTTTACCTTAAGAACTTAAGGATTTGAAACTGGAATCTAAGAGAAAAGCCACCAAGCTGGAATGAAGATGGATGGCAACCAAAATCACACCTTTTCCTTCCTATGCTCAATCGGACAGCTTGAAATAAACTTGGAAGCTGGAAAATTTTTTTGCTCACAGCTCTCTCTCTCTAATTTTCTTAAAGAACCAGCTGAGTTTTTCTTCACTCAACACTCAAGCTTTGGACCAGATTTTGGAGTGGAAACGAAATGTTCTCTCAACCTTTCAAGCTTTACCTTGGGCAAGGAATGGAAGAAATGGAATTGGAGAGAATCTTCAAGACTAGCTGCGGACAAGACTGGAGGAAATGAAATGGTTTTTGTGATTTATTTGCTGGTCTTGGTTGCATGGTTAATTCTTGGAAGATGAGGGGTAAAATGGTCTTTTTACAAGATTTTTGACAAATTGCAGCACTTATTTGACACTTGTTTTAATGCTTGCATGGTAACAAAATAATTTCAAGCCAACCCTCTAATTCTTCTTGGTCTTCAATTTTACACGGTTAAATTATTATTATTTTTTTGTACCTAAATGTCGAAGGTTTAGGGTTTTGTTGCCGAGTTACCAGTTAAATGCTTGTTTGGTCGATTGGTGCTAATTTGAAAATTTGTTTTTGACGAGTTCACAAATAGCACTTTTGTTAAGAAAATTTTTCATGTACAAGCAAAACGAACACCAAATGTTACTTTTCAAATTAATATACCAAAAAAAATTAGGGAATTTTCGATCTCTCACAATTAGAGTAAGGGATAATTTGAGAAACCATCCCTAAGGTTTTGCCTAATGTCACTTAGCACCCCTAAGGTATTAAAAATATCACCAACGTCTCCTAGAACCATATATCTTGTAACAAACTCACCCCTACATTATAAAATATTCTTAAAATAATCATTTAAAGAGAGAGATCAATATTTGTTCCAACTTTACCCCTTTGAATTGTTCTATAATGAATTTTTAGCCAAATTGATTTCTAATATGTACTTTACATGGAAGAACTAAAAAAAGATTAGAAGGGAATGTTAAATGCAGCAATAATTACTAGAATAGTATATCTTTATATTTTTGCCTTAATCCAGATTTTCTTATTATATAATTGTCAGAATAACAAAGGAAACTTGACTAAAAATTAGCATATATAGACTAAAATGTTGTGAAGAGAGATATTTGAATGCAAAATAATTATAAGATTAGCCATTTTCTAAAATAGATTTAGATTTATTACCTTCATTTATTTTTGCAATAAGAATGGTTAGAATAGTGAGGATAATTTGATATAAGCTAGACATAGAAGATTAAAAGTCAAAGAAGGGGTTGTTAAGGGGAAAAATAATCATTAGAATTGAAAATTCTTATATATTTTAGTTTTTTTTCATTTTCTTCATATATTTATCTAGATAGCAAGAGTACGTGTAAGATTGGTATAAAACAACAAAAGTGAGGGAATTATGATTTAAGAATTTTTAGTTTCAATATTTTATTTTTGCCTACATAATTGTTAGTCTCAATAAGGGTGATTTGATATCAACTTTGTATAGGAGGGTTAAGAATTTTAGAAGTATGAGGGTGCATACGTGCAATTACAATCGCTCAAATAACCATTCTTTATAGACTTAGATTTTTTTTTTGTATGTTATTTTCTAAAATAATTATTATAATATCAAGGATACTTTAATACTCTATTGACATAAGAAGGTTAAATAACTAAAATAACATAATGCAAAAAGAATGATTAAAATAGTCATTGTTTTTTGATGGTTTTGGTTTTCTCTTCCATATTTATTTGCCTAAGGGATGGTTAAATGGGGAAGGATAATTTTGTCAACTTACATGCATTGATGGTGATTAATGGTCCCGTCCACTAATAAGGGAGGTAAGTGATATTTTTGAAACTTTAAAGGTGCTAAGTGATACTAGGCGAAACCTCAAGAGAGGTTTATGAAGTTATCCCTTAGAGTAATTACATGGTTTGGGACAAACTCATGCAAGGGACACAAAACGGACCTCTTAGCCAATGGCTTCGCATATCAATTGGCCATGTACAAGTTTTTGTTTTCTCTTGCATTTCAGCAAGTGATATCACTTTAAGAGATATCATGAATTGCTACCATCCCTTTGGTGTCATTGTATAGCAACTCACATCACAGATCAGAATAGAATTCAAGAAACATGAGCTCGAATAGAAGCAAAAGGCGATCCCTTATCACCATACTTATTTGTGTTGTGTATGGAAAGATTGGGCCATCTTATAGAAAGGGAGATTCTAACAGGAAACTGGAAACCAATTAAGACTTCAAGAACGGGGCCAACAATTTCACACCTTTTCTTTGCAGATGATCTCATACTCTTCGCTAAGGCTAACTTGAAGCAAGCAGGAATTTTGCAAGCAACGCTCAACAAATTCTGTGTATGTTTTGGGTAGAGAGTAAGTATTGCTAAGTCTAGACTGTTTTGTTCAAAAAATGTGCAAAGAGAAATGGTAGAACAACTCAGTAGGACAACTGGAGTGTCTCTAGCAGATAACTTGGACAAGTATCTGGGAATGCCTCTTCTACACAAGCTAGTAAACAAGGCTATGTATGTGGATATTTTGGAGAAAGTGAATAGGAAGTTACAAGGTTGGAAGAGTAAGTGCCTCTCGTATGCAGCACGCACACTCCTTGCTAAAACCGTAGTTTCTTCCATACCATCTTATGCCATGCAAACCACCCTGCTGCCCAGTTCCATTGCTGCAGATATCGAGAAGAGAATTAGAGGCTTCATTTGGGGTGATGGAGACATGGGAAAGAAAATGCATTTGATCAATTGGAATCAAATTACCCAACCCAGATCGAAGGGAGGACTGGGTATCCGAAGATTGAAAAAAGCAAATCGGGCGATGTTAGCAAAAACCTGTTGGAGATACTTGAAGAAAAAGGGTGTAATGTGGGCTGAGGTGCTAAAAAGGAAATATGGGGATAAAAGAGGCCGAATTCAGTTTCCAAGGAAGAGGTACGGCCAATCACATACTTGGAAAAGCATACTACAAGGATTTGATTTGCTGAAACAGGGGTTACGATGGAGACTTGGGAATGGGGAGTGTATCAACTTCTGGTCTGATCACTGGATAACCAAGGAGCCTCTCATCTCCAGAGCACATAACCAAGTCCCGAAAGAGAAACAATCCAAGGTTGTGAAGGACTATTGGGTAGATTCTGATTGGGATTGGAGTACCTTAAAGAACTACATGAGTCAAGACCAGTTGGAAGCCATCAGAGCAACCACAATCTATGAAGGGGATGATAATGAGGACACATTGACGTGGTGGCCAACCCCTAATGGCAATTTCACTACGGCCTCAGCTTATGACCTAGATGGAGATGGCCCCAATGCAGCCGAGAAAGACAGTAACTGGGATAAGTTGTGGAAACTCAGAGGACCACAGAGATGGCAATTCCTTCTTTGGATTGCAAGGCACAGTAAGCTGTTGACTAATGTAGAGAAACAAGCCAGGCATTTGCAGCCTAATGGTTGCTGTGATATTTGCAAGTCAAGGCGTGAAACAACTCTGCATGCCCTGCAAGATTGCAAATGGGCTAGCAGGCTGTGGGAAAAATTGGTTTCCCCAGCATCTTGGAGAGCTTTTAAATCCAAGTCCTTGACTCAATGGATAGACTGGAATGTAGGTAAAGGAGATATAGGGAGAGATAAGGATGTGTATTGGCCAATGCTCTTTCAGATGGTGGTGTATTGGATCTGGTCAGCCAGAAACGGATTCACGCATAAGGGTGTGGAAGATAAGTTGAAGGTTCGAGCGGAGTGCCTCATAAAGCAGGCAGTTGCAACACAGGATTTAAACTCCAACCAACAAAAGGGGAGGTGTTAATTGGAGTTTGTAAATTGGAGGAAGCCACCCCAAGGCTGCATGAAGCTCAATGTAGATGGAGCATCAAGGAGAAACCCGGGTGAAGCAAGTGCAGGAGGCCTAATCAGAAATGACCAGGGTTGCTGGATTGAAGGTTTCAGCGCCAATGTAGGGAGGGCGAGCAATGTGGCAGCAGAGCTCTGGGTGCTCCTATTAGGCATCAAACTCGCATGGAAACTAGGTGTCAAAAAAGTCATCATTGAATCAGACTCCCAAGTAGCCTTAACGCTGATAGGAGAACCTCAAAGGGAAAGCCAATACTGGAACCTCGTTGCGGAAATCAGGGGAATGATTAACTGGGATTGGGAATGTAAGTTGGAACATTCATGGCGTGAAGGAATATGTGTGCAGATTATCTTGCCAAACTAGGAAGAAGTTTGACTCCAGGTCTTCAAGAGGTCAAGAGCCCTCCACAACACCTTAAAGAGTTACTGAGCCAAGATGTGAGTGGAGTGGCACGCCCTCGTTCAGTGAAAGTGTAATGGGCTTTAGCCCTCCATAGTACGGAAAAAAAAAATAGAAGCAAAAGAACTAGGAAAAATTACCAGTTTGGTCTCTCACCTTTTCAGAAAAAACTTAATTAGTTTGTCACATTTAAAATCAGTCAAAATAATTCCTCAAATATAAAAATTTTGCTCATTTGGTCCCAAAGCTCATTTTGCTCAATTTCCTGATAAAAAAAACACATGCATATTTCATATGCCCATAATTACTAAGGCAAAATGAAATACTCTATTTCCATCTCCTATTAAGAATATGACACAAAGAAATAAATAAAAAAAAAAAAGAACTCCAATAGAAAGGTTCTTGTTGGTATAGCAATGGATTGTATATCACCACTAATAAATATTAGAATAGGCAATATTCATTAGGTCAAAAGCATCCCCTCAAGTAAAAGTTTTCACAACCGATTGACCAAAATAATGATTCCACATTGCATGGGCAGTAAGTTTTCTGTGTAAAGAGTTTGGTGGATGAAATTTGAGGAAAAGACAATGCCATATGTGTGTTTCTTTTTGAAGAAAACAAATTTTATTCCTTGAAATTATGGTTATGTGATGCAGGCGTGCATTTCTTGACGTGAAATTGAGCAAAAATGAACTCTAGGACCAAAAGCACAAAACTTTAATATGTAAATGACTATTCTAACTGATTTTAAATTAAAGGGACTAAAAAGTTTATTTTTTCAAAAATATGAGGGACCCATTTGACAATTTTCCCAAAGAATTTATTGTTGGATCTATGAAAGCAATACATAGATGTTGAATGAGATTGCTCAGAACAATAAACATTCATCTCACACTCATGCAAAACCACCATTACGATTCACCTATACATCAGCCAAAAAGATTCGACATCATTTGTATAAATTAGGGCCTATGATTAAAAAAAAAAAAAAGGTGACATGACAAGACGTGCGACAGCATCGAGAAGATAATATGTTCTCCAAAGCCCGTTCTGGCTTCGTCATGTAACTGAGCTTCCTGAAGAGAATATGTTCTAATTGCCTCTCAGCTTTTACCCTTGAAGGCCATTTGTTCCAGTAGAATCAGTGATGCATTTTTCATTTGGGCAACAGCAAAGGCATCGATAAGCCAAGTTTTCTTGTTTTTATCTTCTTGTGCTGATAGATCCGTCCTGAACCTTCAAGAATCCAGTGTACCATATTATCACTTTCCTTGTTTCTTAACTGCAAGGCAAAGTATGCTATCAGTCAAGGTAGGCAAAGTATGCTATTAGTCAACGTATGCTATGAACTCTCTTTAATGGATGCTAGACTTGGTCAAAAGTTGTTCATAAAAAGTCATGCCCAGAGAAATTGCAGACTTTCAAACATCATGGAAGATATGGCATTACAAGTTTTAGATAATGGCACCCAGAGCCAGGGAAAAGGGCATTGCTGATCGCATAGATAAAATTTGCCATAATATTTATGATGTGGATCCTATGAGAAGCCGCAGACTAGATGAAGGAACAAAATGCAGATAAAAGGATGACCTGTCAAATCTACAAGGTGAAATGCATCCAAATTTTCCCAGAATAGATACAGGCAGTTGTATGCTTAAATCAATATAATTTGACCATGCTTCAAGCAGAAAAGAATGAATAGCTAAAACAAGAAAAAAAAAGGAATACAAATCCGTGTAGTTTTAACCCAGAATGACAGGCAAAGAAGGTACTTTGGAGTCAATGTTATTAAGTGAAAGCCCTTTATCAAATTTACATCCTAATTTGTAGTCACCGCTTTAACTCTTACCTCTTTGGAACCACGACCTTCGAACGGCCTGGCGGATCTGACGCTCATGTTTCTCCAATAGTTCATCAACCCTTTGTGACTGAGACAGCAATGGTCCTGAAAATTCTACCTTGTCTCCTTGGTCCTGATAAACCTGCTCCACGTTGAAATATAACTATTGAACAACTGAAGAATGGTATCATTTGCATAAAAATAAAATTAAAGGAAAAAATGAAATCTGAAGTAAGTGATTCTTGAGTACATGACTCTAATTTACTCTAATTTACCAAATTGATATGACAATATTCTGTTTGCTAATCAGATAAATCTAGTATTAAGTTCAAAGTATTACAGTAGAATCTTAAAATTTACAGGTATTGGTTTTGTCACTTTAATTACTCTTCTTAGAATGACCTCTTTTGGTCTTGGTAGTTTGGTCAATGTTTTGGTTGCCGTGCTTCTTTTATGGAACAATATTACTGCCATCTTATGTCAATCTGATTTCATTTTTGTATTCTGTTTTCTATGTTTTGTCTCGAGATGAATAAGTGGAAAACGAAAATCATGAATAGAAGTATTCAAAATTCTTTTAAGTACCTTAATGAATTTAATGATAATTAAGCATTATATAATGGATCATTGACAAGAATTTAATCATAATTATAAATACAGGAAAGCAAATGTTCTCGGACCTTGCAAGTGTCACTAGATCTTCTAAATATTGTAGTTCGTTTTAGCTGAAAATTTGAACTTTATTCTGTCACTTAAAAGAACTTAGTAGTTAATACAACTTTACAAAACAGATTAAAACAGCACTTAATGGAGCTGTCAAACAGCTTCATCAATAAAGAATCCAGTTGCCAGTATTTAGTGAAACTTCCTTTTAGCAGAAGTGTTTAAGAGGTGACGATATTTATAGTATCATGTTATTCAATATTTTCCTTTAGCGTGCAGAGGGGACTGAAGATAATGTTATTCAACTTATGAAAGCAGGGACTAGAAGGTTACTTCCCTAGCCATTGAAAGTTGCCAATGTTAAGTCATGAAATTGCACTAAAATGACCATGTATATATTGGAGTACTTCAACTATAATAAAGGGCATATAAATAGTCTAAACTAGTTATGAACTTACCAAACTAATTCTTTTGATAGCCAAGTCCTCTTTCTGATAGAGCGCCAGTGATAATTCTTGTGAATGGTATCCGTCGGAAGCATCAAAGGAATCTGGCTGCTCTAATTGGCTCCAATCTTTGACCACAACATGGTTTAACCTTTCATAGGAATCATGACCTTTAAAATTGGTTCCCTGTCCATTTAAAGCCTCACAATTTTCATTCCTTTTTGACTCCAAGTTATTCCTTAACTGCACTGCACCTGATGGTTCAAAGATAAGACTTCTTGAACTAGACCTACTGCGAGATCTTACAGAATCATCTATTCGTCTCTTGGCCCATGCAAAGCCGCTTGATCCTGAAACTTGCAACGGACCTGAAAAGGGAACATCGCCTTGAGATGCATGCTTCACATGAGATGCCTCTTCCTTAAGATCATTCGATGGCTTAGGTGGCTCCAAACCTATAACGATATCTCCTTCTTTACAATTACTTGCACTATAGCCACTAATCTTCTGGCCACCTTGTGGTTGGACAGGTAAATTCTGCAAAGAGAGATTAACTGCATAGGTAAGAATGAGGAAAAACTGCAGGGAAAAAAACCAACAAATGCATGATAATCATGCAACATTCATAACTTACAACCAGAATAGTAATCCGCTTCCATGAGAAAGCAAGGGCACAACTTACAGATTATCAACAAGAAGAAGAAGAATAAAAGGAGGAGGAGGAGGAGGAGGAAGAAGAAGAGCAGGCCAAATAAACCAATGAATGCATGTTAATCATGCAACATTCATTACTTGCAACTAGCTGAGAAAAATGCAGTTGCATGAGAGAGCAAGGGCACAATATACAAGCATGCAGAAGAAGAAACAGAAGAACAACGTACCTCTTCAGGTGCCAATTTGCTAACACCATTCTGTTTTCTGGTGAGCTTTCTTGTTGTTTCAGGTCCACGGGCTCTTCCACCAGGTCTCTTCCTAGAAATGTACAGAAAACCATATCTTGTTAGTGAGAAATTAAGTTATACATTTTCATAATCAGTGACTCATGGTAGTACATAATTACCCAATGAAAGGAGTATCTAGTGAATTGTAAAGTGAAGCATTCATTGGCTGGAACCATAAAAATAATGAGTTGAGAACTGAATTCTAAAAATAAAACAAAAAACAATATCTACAGGAACTTAAGACTCATTATACTAGTTTTTTAGCTTCACAGGTTCTAATTAGTTGTCTATTCCTTATTCTCAAATTTAAGCTAAAACAATCCTACAATATGCTTCCAAATACAAGGTTTAATGGATCATTTAATCACTTCTCCCTTCTATTTGTTACAGTACTATTAAACTAGTTTGCCTTTGCAAATTGCAGTTAAACCAGAATCCAGGAGATCATCACATATCCATTACACTGTCAACAACTGAATCAAAATCTGATGTACGTTGTAATAAATTTCCAAGTGATCCCTCGTATTCCACTTAAAGAATATATACTGCTGAAAGAAAAGGTTTCGACATACATGACCCCACAACAAGACCATGATAACCATTCAAGATGGGACAATTCAAGGATAGCAATGTGATTTAAAAGGCTACCTAAATTCAGCTCAAAAAAGTCCTCAGTTTGACAGTGCAGTGTTTTTGAGTCCTCAGTTGGTGATAGACTGATAGCATCAAAGCAAATATTGTGTAAATCTTTTTATTTGTATAATTTCTGCTAATGCTTAAATTTGAAGCTTTTGAGAAGTACTTCAAGATGACCTCATAACTTTAACTACTTGTCTTTCTTGCACTGGAAAAACCTTCATAATATTACAGAACTTGTGCATTGTGTTAGCATGCCAAAATGGAATTTGGCAATAGAAAGTTTACCTTCTTGCCTCTTCACGATGTTTGGCATCAATCTCTTTGCTTGGTGGGTACTTGGGCAAACTTGATGGATCACATGCATAAGGCTTCGTTTTGAAATACTGAAAGTTGCATGTCCATTATCAGAAACAAGAATAGTTGGATACAATATAGCATACAGAAACATCATATTCCACAAGTTAGACTTGAGCACATTGACATCATATGACAAAAATAGACACACAGCACATCAATTCACGCGACATACATGGACAAATATTTGAAAAAATTAGAGACATGTTTGCATTGGAAACAAGATCAGATTCACAAGTCAAATACACTCCTAAATAACCAGTGAACAAGAAGAGTCACCAATTTTGCACATTAGTGAAAAATTTACTTTCGAACTAAAGATCTGAATGCCATTAATTTTTTACAAGTTTTCACATTGGTGAAAGATAAAAGGAGCACTTATTGTAGAAGTTGAAAAGAGTTGCAAATGTTCATTTTGCATGTACCTCAGCTGCAAGGGCTGAAGAAGCAGTACCCCGCTTGTATGGTTCCACAGACAGTAGAGTTTCTATCAGTATGACAGCAGCTTTAGGGAGATCTTTGAGGGTTTCCCAGAGACTGCTCTCATAAGGATGTTGTGGTTTAAATAGTGTAGCATGAGGAAGTTTAGACTTTTTCCAGTAATCATCTGGTGGGGATCCACAGAGCTTGAAAATCTTGTGCAACTGTTCGACCTGTTAGTGTATTGAAATATTGTCATGAATCTCAAGAATTTTAAATTTTAAATGCACCTACAGATTGATTTACATCCTTTTAAGTATTCAATTACATACCATAAACAATAGAATTCATAAAGTTCAGGAGATTGCATTACATATGTCAATCTGATGCACCAATGCATGGTGAGGAATCAGGTAAAACATATAAACCGAATAATCCTAGCGAATTCAGCATTTATTGAAGTAAAGAAAGTGGAAGAGGGAAGATGCTAGTTTCACTGACCAGTTGCAATCTTTCTGCTTGTTTGAGATTTTCAACAAGGAGTGATAGGACTTGTTGATAAAAAATAATAAAAAGTGCTACATTGACAGCTAGGTGCTAGATGTCACCTAAATTATTGCCCAAAAGTATTGGAGCAGGGAATTGGAAATGAGTCAGCAAACTATATTGAAAAATACCATGTTGGGAAAGAAAGCAGCAGGCATATTGCTTCTTCTAAGTATGATAGTCAGTAACAGGCTCAATCCTTCGGGAGCATATAGTCTTCATGAGGCAGAGAATGTTCAGAATAGCATGGCAAGGATGTTACTATACCACCATGCATTAGGAAAAAAGGAAATCAAGCACAAGAAAACAGAAGTTGAGGAGAAAACTTGGAAGTGCACGAAGCTTATAGATGCAAAACATGGATAGCATTTTGCTTCTCTTGAAATCATGAAACGGTGAGGAACAGACAAGATCTACTCAACAATGTAAGGTAAATGATCTTTTCAAATTAATAGGAAAAATCTAAATTATTTCAGTATGAATAGTGAAAAAGAAAGTAGATTTGACTATATCCTTGTCAGTAAATTGATTACCTCAGTTCTACCCTGCAGGATAGGTTTACCAACAAGTAGCTCAGCGAATACACAGCCAACGCTCCAGAGGTCCACAGAAGATCCATAATCAGTGGAACCCAACAGAAGTTCTGGAGGACGATACCACAAAGTGACAACTCGACTAGTAAGAGGTTGCTTTTGGCCAAAGTTACAGAAGTTCGCCAATCCGAAATCGGCAATTTTTAGGACACCATCATTATTTACCAAAAGATTAGCACCTTTAATATCTCTATGCATAACTCCTCGTGAATGACAATGTTCTAGTCCCGATAATAATTGCTTCAGGTAACATTTAACCTGAAAATGAGCCCATTCAAATGTTCAATACCATTGCAAGCACAGACCAGCTCATTTAGAAGGGGCAAGCATCAAAATCAAATATGATAAAAAGGAAACATGATCTCCAGCTTTTGACAATCTCCAGACACATGTTTCATGTATTTCAACAAAGTGATAAGCAAAAAAGCATTGTGTTCTTCAACAGCAAGTTAAGAACTACATTTTCAACCATATATAAGTTTCATAAAGAGGGTTTGGGTTTTGTTCTTTTCCATCTAGTCCAATGTGTTACAGGAGTCCAATAATGATAAAAACAGCTTTTTTTTTTGGCTATTGCAGAAAACCAAAATCTTAAGAACTGACTGAACCAAAAGACAAACCTGGGCATCACTGAACTTGATGTCAGGGCTAGATAACAATCCAGCAATGTCATGTTCCATATACTCAAAAACGAGATACATGCTACATGATAATCGGGAAGTAATTAGCCCCTCCAATTTGATGACATTTGGATGGTCAAGCCTACGAAGAATCATAATTTCTCTAGCCATAAACCGAACACTTTCTGGCTCAAAATTGTCAAACCGCACCTTCTTTAGAGCAACAATCTTCCCAGTTTCGAGATCACGAGCTCGAAACACACTGCTATATGTACCCTGACCGATCTGTTTTAAAATGAATGTGTAAAGAAGTATCATCAGCATGGAAGACAGTGGTAGCTATCAAACAGCAACTGTATGTGCAAATGTCTAAATTCCATAAATTTCTTTTTTTTATTAAGTGTAAAAATTCCATAGATCTTTCATACGTGTATATCATAATAGGTCATTAACTGGCTGGAATTACAAGAACAAGTAAATACATCACGGTCTTCATTATAACATCAAGTAGTAAGTAATACATGTATATCGGGGAGATGACATGACACGAGAAAATTCAAACTGCTGGCAATCTTCATTTCTTGAAAAAAAAAAAAAGAGAGTAATTTGTTGGAAAGTCACAATAGTGGACCTTCCATGATTAGTGTCTTAAGAGACTCTTATTGAAAATACTTCTCAAACAACCTTTTCTTTTGGGCATAACACTATATTGATGAAACACGAATCAGTCAGCCTGAGTCACTTGAGTTCAGAGCCAGAATTTGATACAAGAGAAAACTTCTCTAAAGACAAGTTTATGTAGCCAGAAAGGAATTTCTTCAGCTGTGTAAGGTCGAGATATCAACCGAACAGGTAATTAAGCCAATGATAGATCACCACGGAAACGTGAAAATTCTCTGCAACAAGAAAATTTTAGTACGGAAAGAAGATGACAAGGAAATTCACAACCTTTCTTTGGTGCCATCCGAGTGAAACCAATGTTTTTTGTCACACCATTCTACATGTCTGCTGTTTATATTACGGGTCCTCGGAGTTCCTAGAACTTAGGACATTTAACAAAATTTATGGACTCCCTCCCCACCATCCCCAACCCAAAAGCTGATTATGCTTACAGAATTTTTGTACCTCAGGTTTTCGAATATTCATGATTCATTGCATCTTATCCCACTAGAGAGCAACTGAGTTTACGAATTTGCAGAATTTGTTAACTTTTTTTTTGTTATATAACTATAGCAGACAAAATTTCTCATACATCCAAAAACAGTAAAGAACCCCAATATATAAAAACAAATAATTAAACAAAAAAAATAATAGACTGTCATACTAGCAGTAGTACATCTTCATTAAACTACAAAATTTAACATAACAAGACAAAATACCAAAAAGCATGTTCTTTTCTCACCCCCAAAATTCCAATTTCCAGCTTTTCTGCCAATTTGCTTTCAAAAATTTATCCGACTAAAAAAACTCTTATCACATGGAAGTGCTTAAAAACTAGTACCAACAAACACGTCACGTGGTACAAAGATGAAGTAAAACCAAAGATAATCAATAAATATACTAAAATTACATTAGAATTTTTGAAAAAAGAAAAAGAAAAACCTTTTCAAGCTTCTCAAACGACTCGGCTCTGAGGGGCACCCAACCATGAATGGCTTCACCAGCAACAGCACTGAGCCAAGCCGGCCAGCCAGCCGCCACTTGTTCTCCTTCCACGTACTTCTGCAGATTCCCCAATCTAAAACTCACTGACTCACTCCCTGTCCCTGTCCCTGTCCCGGTCCCACCGTTCGAACTCGCCCTCCCGGACTCACCCAACTCGCTCCCTCCTCCTCCTCCTGACTCAGTCGACCCTCTTTTCTTCACCTTCTTCAAATCCATCTCCAAACCCAATCCCAGCCCACCACTCCCCACCCTGCTCCGACCGGACCCGAACGCCCCTCCTCCGGCGCCATTCTCCCGGAGCACCCCGGAGTGATCAAATGCCGGCGTCACGGACACCGCCTGCTTGGAGGTAACACAGCCCATGAGTGACTGACTGACTGCTACGTGTCGTAGCAGCTGGTGGTGGCTCTCAGTGGAAACTAAGCACGACCCAGTTCATATTCTGCAGAATCTTGACGTGGGTCAAGCTCGGTTTTGAATTCTGCATTGGAAAGAAAACCTGTCAAGAATTTTGCAGGGCTATATAGTCCAGAATGAAGCTTCTCTTTTGTTGCGTTCTCTCTGCGGTCGCTTTCTTTTTGCTTCTCTCTATCTTCAGTGCGGCAATTGCGGAAGCTGATAGTCTCTGATAGAGTAATTTAGAGGGAACTGAGAAGTGTTTAGTACATATTGCTGTTTTTAATGGGGTTCACAAGAAACTAGGAAAAGAGCAAAAGAAAGAAGGAAAAAGGACGCAGCGAAATCAACGGAGGGAAGGACTTGTAATAGAATAGGCTGCTGTGGCTTTTATTTCTAGACTTCCTTTTTTGTATTTCCCCCTTACGGAAGTTTAGGAATGTTAATTGTTATAGACATTTTTCAACTACTAACTTGCTATACTTATTCAATCAATCTTACGGTTTTATATAACAGGTGACTATACTTAATGGGGGACGGGAACGTTAATACGACTAAAATTCATCTAAGCTATCGTATATCCGTATATACTAATAATTATTTACCATATCTTGCATTTATATACTTTATATTTAATACCTATCATTTCTTATATTTATTTACTTTTCTTATTAATCTTACCTTTTTAAAAAATATGATACCTAAAATATATGACACCCAGTGAGCACTTAATAGACAAATCCTAATTTTATATATACTTTATATACAATATTATGATTGGATTAATATAAAATGAAATTTAAAATTCAAATTAGTTATCAAGCATTTAACACTGACACTGATAGTGTACACGTTATAAGATTAATCTATACTCTTGTACTAGTAAGTTATCTACTTGACTACTTTTCCTCTAAATTTAAGATTTAAGGAATATTTTTAAAAAAAATTTGAATTTATACTCACCCACATCTAAAATCTTATATGATAGAGACTAACAATTTGAATTTGAAGTATAGTGCTACTAAAATTCCTTTCCTATTTTTAAGTCTATTCTTCCAGTTTTCTGCTAAGGGTGTGGTCCAGTTGTTAGATGTTAGAATTAGTTGTAGTACTTGGGTTTGCTTTTTTTTTTTTTTTTTTTATGTCTTAAAATAGGTCAATCAATAACACCAAAAAAAAAAAGGTCAATCAAAATGGAAGATTTTGGGGGCAAAAGTACAACTCGTAGTTGTGGATGTTTATTTTGACTTTAATGACTACACTTTTGTCTCACCACGGGATCTAAAAATTCCATAATTTTATTTTTTTTCTTTTCTTTTTTTGTGATTTTTTTTTTTTTGAGGGAATTTTGGCGAGTATTCAAATGCTCAAAGTTCAAACACGTAGGAAGGGGCTCCAAAATTTTGGAGTCGGAATTGGCAGTGGAAGTATATACTGACAAAGAACAAGGCCGGCGATGGGGTTTTAAAGATTTGGACCCCTTAAGTGTGAAGACCAATACTCCAGCGCGTAATGCGCGTAGCATAATTAGATATTTGGAGGAACATGTTGGTTTTGGGTTGGTGTTGACTAATTCAGTCTCTGTCTACATTAGTTTTAGTTCACTGGTCAACATGATTGGGATTTGTAATAGTAGTGCTAATGGAGACTGCAGATTGGAGAGAGGAAGAAAACAGTGAAAAGGAAATATTGGGATTAAGTCAGAGAGGAGAGAGGCAATGGCAATTATAAAAGGGAAAGCAAAAGTGGGAAGATTTGTTTAAAGATACTGGAGAAACAATCAACTTCACTTTTGGCTTTCACACTTTTTCTGTTTACCTTTTTTCGCATCTCACTTCCCACTTTAGTAGTTCTCTACTAGATTCATGTTGTGGGAATTCTAATGTGGTTTATGTAATCAAAGGTTGTGTGGGACTTAACACTTCGAGGCTAGTTTTGTTTTGGAGTTTACAAAAGAGAACAAGAGAATAGGTGCCTATGCTTTAATTAGTAGACAAAAAGAAGAGAAATGAAGTGATCATAAAACTTTTCCTTTTTCCTTGTTTGCAAAATTCTTTAAATAAAGAATAAAACTAAAATAAATTATTATCATTAAGCACACTTTCATCTACACTTTTTATACTTTATAATTGATGAGTAAAGTTGACTATATGTGAAGTTCTTGGAAGAACCACTTTTTTTTTTTCTTTTCCATTTATTTAAGAAAACCCAAGTGGCCCCAGGAATGATTAAAGAGAAAATCTCTCAAGCTTCTTTCGTTTATTTTCTCCATATAAAAAGAATAACTTCCTAATATTTCCTCTCCAATTACTTTTCCTTTCTTTCTAGGAAAATGTTATTTACACTCCATTTTTTGTTACTTGCACTCCCACCATTTGTTTTATAATACAGTCTAATATATGAAAAGTATATGATTAAATTGATAGTCAGAGTGTGATTAATAAAAATGGGGGTGCAAATAACATTTTCCTTTTTCTAAACTTCCTAATGTCTAGAACTCCAAGCAAAGTCAAATGAAGAAAATTTTTAAGCATGACAAATAAATTGAGAGATCATGCTGCAGTCCATTTGATGCTGCAACCTTTAATTATGGTACCAAGACTTTAATGTCTCTTTTTTCACGTAGAATGATCATCAACCTGGTTATAGTGATGCAATGCCTGAAAAGTATGTTCCACATTTGCTTGTATACTTATTCTATTTATATATTGTGCACATATTGGAGAGCCAAAAAGCCAGTTTTATATTTTCAGACAGCTACTAAAATTTAGTAGATTTGCAGTTCTGCTGTGCTCTGCCATAGACAAACTCTCAAGAAGAAAAGAAGTGCCAAATATTATACCCCCAAAAAAAAAAGCATATAAGGAATCAAATGAGTATTCAATTTTGGATAAGTTGGACTTATTATTTCTAGAGGCTTTTATATTGACAAATTCATATTTTCAAGCAATTCTTTCACATGTCATTCTTTGACTGATACAAAATTGAAAGCTGATGGCAATCAGAATCTGTTAATGGTAGGGATTACATGCCTGCCTGTTGTACTATGCTGTCTGGGGATTATTTAATAAACCTCCCTAGGGATTCAAAATTATTGCGCGTAGTTCTATCACGTTTTTTTAAATTGCACTTACCTCACTAATTTTGTCCTCTCTTAAAAATATTCGGATCATTAAAATTCAATTGATATTAAAGATTAATTTCCAAACGGACATCGGATTTTACTTCTAAATTGACCTAGCCAAGTGTACACACAAATTCCAAGTATGATATTTGAACAAGAGAAGAAAAATAATAAGAAATATGATACAATTGTTCTTCAAAAAATGAGTCATCCTTGTTACGTGCAAATTTCAAGTGTGAATTTTACAAAAGACAAGACAAATACCGACAAATATGATTCAATTATTCCTCCAAAGGAGGAGCTTCAATCTATGATCTTCTTAAATTCTTCATTTGAAAGTTGAAACATTGATTGGAAAACTTGACAATTCAATTTGGAAATCAAGTTTGAGAGCTTGAAAGTTTAATCTGAAACTTCGACTCAAGGGTTTGACAAGTTGGCTTCAAATCACTTGTTGACTTGCTCAAATCTTAATTTTGATAGACACCTTGATGAAATTGCTCTTAATATGAAATCCACGAAAGCATCAAATTTGTCTCATTTGACCTACACCACAAATTGTTAACAGTGATAAAGCTACGTATGTTTCAAGGTGGGCAGCTACCCCCCATACCCCACCTCTTTTCAAATTTTAGAATTTTGTACAAAAAGCTTAAATTTTGCAATATCTTGTTTCCTCTGTTTGCGCCCTCTCAATTTTGTTAACGCACCTATTTGCCGTCACCTCTCCATAAGTTCGTAAAATTCGCCCTTAGGTAAGATCTTTATATGCATTTTCTTCTTAAGATATATAAAGTATTCTTATCTATGTAAGAATTTTGATATAATTACTTTTGAAAAAATAACTATATCTATTCTGGATTAGATCTAGATATCATTTTATAAGGATAAATAAAAGTTTCAACCTTTTTTAACCTAAACACAAGCTTTCATTTTCATGCTAAATACAAGAGATACAATAATCCATAATGAAGATGATATCAATTCTATTAGGAGTTTTTAAGTTGACAATTGCCTCTTTACGCGGTAGAGTCCTAGCTTCACGGCTGATTGTTAACCTTCTAGTCGAGACAACCATTCAAGTCCCACATCTGGTAATCAACATATACGGGTTGAAAACTCTAAGAAATCATAAACTAGGAGGATAGATATAATCTAGAAAACCTAGGGAGGGAAGCTACGAAACTTTTTATGGACCTTAGGGGAGGGATTTGACATTATTCATATTGAATGTAAGTGAGTGGGCTAACTATAATATAAAGGGTTTTGTCTATTCTGTACCCTTAATTATCTGGAAAAGTTTAAAATTTTTTCACTAAAGTTTTCTGAATTTAAGTAAAATATGATAACTCTAAAATTTGACGTAGATCTATCCCTTATATTTTCTATATTTATCTTGTGTAGAAAATCCTAATATAAAAATATAACAAACAGTGGACTTGTTATCTAGAGAATTTGGGACCATTTATGTATTGTAGGTGTACTGATCAGGCAACAACTTTCTAATTTAAAGGCGGTGCAATAAAAACATATAAAGAAAGAGTAGAAATTTGTTCTGCGGAGTAGGTGTGGAACAGTGCATGTGGAATGGATTTTATAATTTATTAATTTTCTTTTTCATTGTTTCTTTTTTCTTTTCTTTTCCTTTTCATTTGTTGAAACAGTAGCATTTTATTTTCTTATTTTTGCATTTAATGAGAATAAAAGGGTAATTAAGATGATTTAAGAAGAATAAGATGGGCAATTAAGATGATTCGATAGTAACAGGTGGTTAATCAAAAAACCCATAGAAGAGGCCTATCATCCCCATTAACTTAATCCCATTGACCCCAACCAAATATTTTCTATGGGTATAATTGAATTTGAAACCCATAATGAGAGTTGAAACCTATTTACCAAACACCCCCCTATGAGTTTGAAAACCATGCCATGGTACATTTTCTTGGCCCAACACATACAGGAATTTTCACAAAATCTCAGTGAAGTTATAAGTGAAAATTGGGTTAAGAACCTGTTTGACATGAAAGCAACCTAAGCATGACTGAAGTTGATTCAATTTTGCCCTCTTCTTAGAAAGAAAGGACAATTTGCAACTATTCATCCTAGTAGGAGTATCCAAAGGCAATAACAAAGCATAAGCCTGATGAACCAAAAAACTAATTTGCGAAATTAACAAAGTATTGATGATTCTAACCAGAACTAGTTATATATTAATTAGGCGTCCTTCTGGGGCAATATTGATGCTATTGCATCAGCTGTGTAGGTAGAGAATTTAGTGACGTGTAGAGAAAATATAGTGACGTGTAAAGAAAATAGATTGACACTTTTTTTGACGTGGACAAGTGGGGTTTGGATGGACAAAATAGATTGTCTATGTTGTGGTTTTGTTATTAGGTACTGGCATGAAAATTCTTGATGATTAGGCATAATTGTGCTGTAGAAGTCCCATAATCTATGATTTTTTGTCACTAATATAAACTACAGACAGCAACTTTTTTTTTTTTTTTGGCAGACTGAAGGAAAGATATATCTTATGGAACTGCTAAGAATATGAAAGGAACTTTTAGATAAACTCTATTGTCGAAGTTTGCCCCTTCTTGTCTGCTCCAGAAACAAAAAAGTGAAAAAAAAAAATAGAGAGAGAGAGAGCATGAAAAAAAATTTAAATTAGATATACAAGAAAAAACATTTTATTACAGGAGAGAAAATATCAAGAATTCAGCCAAATGCGTGAATCTGTTTTGACAATTCAGGTTTACTAACTAGAAATGGGACCATATCTTTCTGTGGACCTTTAACTCCTTAAGAGGCTAGTTTCCCTCTAATACCTAACTTCCCATTACTGACCATATTTATTGCACTTTTAATGGATCTTGTAGTTATCTTAGTTGACGAATTCAATTTTGTTGTAACCCTGCATGAAAACAAAAATTTTCTTCCATTATTGTGTGTTTAGTTCAACTTACAGCTTCAATACTTCAATAAATAAGAACTATGAACTATTGATATATAAGCTAAGGTTGCAATGAGTTGAGTCAAACTCAAACATTTGTGTATTCAAGTTCGAACTCTAAATACATAATCTAAACTCAACAACATTTGATTTTGAATCTTTAGCTTAAGTCGTCTAAATTAAAAGGAGTTCGAGTTCAAGTTCGAATGGTTAAATATATGGTTTCTCTTACGGATATAGATTTTTCATGTAATTTAATAAGTATAAATCGATGTGTGTGTGTGTGTAAAATTCAGAAAGTTTGAAGAACTCTCAAACAGAATATAATGGGATTGAGTTCGATTAGAATAATTGATTTAAGTAGTTTGAACTTGACTCAATTTCGAATCTCATCAAGGCCAAGTGGCACATTTGACTGACCTAATTGATTTTTTTTCCACTTCTAATCTAAGCGGCCATGCAATTAAACTAGACCTTAATTTTTGGAGAAAGCATTAAAAACCAAAAAGTGACTATTAAATGATAAATAAACTGCAAATAGTTTATTCACATAGATATAAATTAAGAATTGGAAAAAAAAAGAAAAGAAAAATAGTAGTTGATGTCATCATTGAAGCTCCCAGAAGTGCACTAAAATATGATATGCGGAGCCTTGGGTTCTCCTTAAAAAGCAGTTCCCCACTTTAATGGAATTGTCATGACCTAGTGTAATGATATAGTGTAGAAAACGATGATGTAGCTATTTGCATGTGATGTTCTTCCACCACTCCAACTCCAATACTCTTATCAAATTTTTATCATTGCTGCCTCCCATGATCATAGTATCAATCTATGTTTATCATTATTGCTTCTCTTTTTTTTTTTAATCTTTTGTTTTCTTTTCTTTTATGCTGTCAATAAACATGAACATCGCAATTTAAAATACTGGCATTAATATTCCTTAATATGGTATTGAATTTGCATGAATGTGATTTTCCTCTAAAGGTGCTCCTTAGTTTCATGACAATCACCATTCACCATCATTTTCTTCGTCTGTGCGACACAATTTGAAATTCTGAGTATAGCACTCATTTGTGGTCCAAAAATTACTAAAGACATGATTTGCAAGTGCAACAGGTTTCAACATGTAGCAGACAATGTCTGGTTGGAAAAATAAGGACAGCGGCAATACTCCTTGTTTGGAACACGAGTACAAGACTTTGGATCAAATGTCTTCAACCATTTTTGCATTAGGGGATAAGGCACTGACTAGTGATTACTGACTAAGGTTATTTTTATGTGGTAAAGGAACACTGGTGTTTTGTGATATATAAAGTTTCACTAGCACAAACACAATAATAAAGTCCCAAATATTGGTTTTAGCATTTTAGGCAAAAGTTTTCCTTCTATGGAGTATATCTTTTTCTTTAATTTATTAGTGCAATACTATGAGATAACTTAGGCCTTTTATTCTTCAAAATAAAAATTGCTGATGGGGACATTGTCTTCATGGCTGGCTGACGCGGAGTCTAACATCTATAGTACATTTCTGTTAACTTTCTTCACACTGTTTATTAGTTAGGAGAATGAGAATTTGTCCAACAGTTATCTAGTTATTAGTCGTTAATATACTTAAATTAGGCCTTCTTATATGAATATACACAATCACAATAACTGCACGCTTTGCATTTAGACATTTTCTCAAATTAATTACACTATTTTCTAAGAACACTTGAAACCCTTCTTCAGAAGTGCTTATTATGCATCTGTTAGTCAAATCGATAAAACAAAACTTAAGATTTTTAATATAAACTAGACTTCCGTACCAATTATTGCCGGTTACAGCAATAAAGACATTAATTAACCTGAAAAAATAAAGACATTAATTAACATCAAAGAGGAGTAGAGACTGAGAGGGGAAAGTCAAAGGTAGGTCTAGCAGAGTGGGCAATTCATCATTGTTCACCGACTTCACTCCACTTCAATCCCTGTAGTGATTGTATGGAAGAAGCATGAACAAGAAATATTACAATAAAACCTCACATGTGATATGGGATCAAGAAAAGATGGGTTTTTCTACAATCACACGTTAAGACATCTAAAATTTACTAACCTATCATGTATACATATATTAATAATTATTACACTCTCTTGCATTTATGTACTTTTCCTAATTAATCTTATTTATCATTTCTTATATTTATTTACTTTCCTAATTAATTTTACATTTCAAAAAATATGACGTCTGAATTATATTTTAACGGGTGCCCACAAATAGAGCTAAAAAAGATATATCACAATAGGTGAGACTAATATGTGGGTAATAAGAATAATCATTAATGGTAATTAGGTTGACAGATATTGACAGATCAATCTCTTCCAAACTATCCAGAATGCCTACCATAATTATGTACAACTGCAAGGCTAGGTCATTGGCGCGCACAATAATTTGCACCAAATTGGAAAGAGAGTGTGAACCCATTTAACTGGACATACATCTTCGTTAAATTAATTGTTAGGGAAATTCAGAGTGGAGGAGATAGTGTTCAATGGAATGGAGCAAGTATACCTCATCAAACTATGCCATCTATGACTCATCTACTACAAAAATTAATTATCTGATAAGTGTACAAGTTAGCGAACAGGTTGAGAACTATGCACTACACTTAAAACTAAGAAACTTGAAGTTTGAAATCTGAAATAAGATTGAATTCATTAAGTGATTGATTCGTTAAGTACTGAATCTAATATATTTGAATGTATATCAGATTTAGTGATAAGTGAATAGTTTATCACTTATTTTTGGAAACAAGTTTAACTAAAAGATTCAGTTCCACGTAATTAATTCAGATATTCTATTTTCGGTTATCAAACGCATCACGTTTAAAGATCTAAACCCATTAAGTTTAAGTATTGAATTGGATTATCAAACGGGATTTGCTGTTAAATGGATGTAGTTTGGTAGTTTAACGAATCAGCATAAACTTCGCATTTGTTAGTTGATATTACCACTAAAGATGTATATTGGATTCTGTTTCTCTCTTATCATTGTCTCATTTATCTTTTTGGTCAATCCACCATATCCACTCCAATTTCTTTAGGGCAAAAAAACAAGATTGTCTGCTGGTGTGAGGTTCTATGATTATGAAGACACATAGGACCAACCTATAACCTATGCCAACTCAGTCTTCAAATAAGGTTCTGCAGTAGCTTAGTCGTTTTCCTCTATACCTGTAGCATTCACCAGCCCTCCAACCATAATCTTGAGAAAAGATGCATGAATGGTCTTGAATCAATGGAAAGCCAAATCATAAAAACATTTTAGAACCAACAGATAATTTCATGCTTCATCGCAGAATAAAAAAGAACCATAATAAAATAATTGATGGCAAGGTCTCACTCATGTACCTAAAACCTCCGCCCGCAGGGTGGGGCAGCAATAAAAGAAAAATTCTCAAATTTATTCAAGAGCCAGGTGTCTGCTTTTATTGGCAATATCCGTCGGCCGTCTACTTCTACATATTGCAATTAAAATTATGATTTGCGTGGTGGAGTGTAAATCCAATTAACTACCATTCGGTTTTTCTTTTTGCTCTTTTTTTTTTTTTTTGGGTGTTTCCTTCTAATGATGACCAAAAAACCACTGGATTGGCCATTGACCAAGGGAGAGCGCATAGAGTCTTAAGCTATCAGGCTATTCAAGGATAAATTTATTCATCTAGCAATAAGGAACATGCTTCATTTTTTTCTCCTGAATTTGCCAAAACTAAAATATTTTGCAGAAATTTAGGTTTCAAAGATTGAGCTCACAGCCATCAAGAGTTGAAAAGAATATTCTGCTGATAAGACACTTCTGCCTAGTACAACAATGCGTGATGACGATGAAACTAAGTATGCTTTTTCTTTATTTCATTTAAAAACACAACGGTTTTGTACAAGTCCAAAAAAGATGCAGAAAGTATATAATATGCAAAAAAAAAAAAAAAAATTGTTAATCGGATAAATCATGCCTACAGTTTTGAAACCATTGGAAATAAAAACAAAAGTTCAAAGAATCCATTTGCAAATAAATAGCAAACTCAGCATATTTCATTTACAGATTTCCGTATCACATATGATTTAATATGATCATATTCAGTATCGGGAAAGATAGACACATGATCATAATTTATTGTCTTGAAAGATAGGCACATATAACATAAATGTTACAATTGACATATGATAGATAGAAAGTTTCTATGTTCAAGCGATACATTTATATATTTAAGTTGAAATTAAAATGTTATAATGGTAAATTTTTTATATTTTCTTTTAAGATTTCAATCTATTTCCAAATTGAAGTTGAATATTATAGTTCTCATATATTTATATTAGGTAGGATTAGTATGTTTAAATACGATTACTACATGATAGGTAAGAAATTTTCAAATTTAAGTGATACAACGGTAATATTTATTTAGATGTTGAAAAGGATATATGTATATGGGCGTGTGAGTGTGGGTGTATGTCTATTTAATATTTGAAGATAAGTTATATAGTTAGCAAATTCTATTGAGATGAACTCAAATGAACAAACAAGTTTGTTTACTAAATTTAGACATATATAAAATATGTTTTTGATATATCCACACACACATGCACCCGTGTGCGTATGCATGTGCGCAAGCACAGATATATCGAAAACATATTTTATATATGTCTAAATTTAGTGAACAAAAGGGAAGTTTACATTAGTCAAAACTATGAGTTTTGGGTCTAATGTTAACAGAATCTATATAAGAAATTATTGAGGGTTCAAAGTATCATTTGAATCTTTAGGATGAAAATATTTTGTCTTATTGATATGTCAAAACTTTGGAATCAAGAAATACGATACAAAAATAAAGAGCAAAATAATAAATTCATTAATATAGTGTACCTAATTTCACAAAAGAATTGTAAATCATAACTACTGAATTGTAACATTCATGTTATATGTTTCTATTTTTCATAATATTTTTATATTTATGTTAGCTTATTGTAAAATAGAAATATTCATATTGTCCTTACTAGACTTGTATCTTTCCCAAGTAAATGTGAGAGTAGTATATTAATTGTATTGGGCAATATTAGTATCAACATATGATAGGTAGAAATTTTTCATGTTTAAGTGATACATTTACGTATTTAAGTTGAAATTAAAATGTTATAATGGTAAATTTTTGTTATTTTCTTTTAAAATTTCAATCTATTTCCAAACTTAAATGATATATTATACTATTATAGTTCTCATATGTTCATACTATGTAGAATTAGTAATATAAGAATGATTATTAAGATTTCAATCTATTTTCAATTTTAAATGGTATATTATAGTTCTCACATGTTTAAATTAGGTAGGATTGGCACATTTAAGTATGATTACTATATGATATCATAGACAAGAGTTTTATAGATTTAAGTGATACAATTATGGTAGTATCTATTTAAATGTTGAAAAGGATTATTATAAATAAAATAATTTAAAATTTTAGAAAAATAGAATAAGGAGTTGAAGGCTCAATGGGAGGCTTAAACGGAAAAATTTTCTTTAAATACATATTATATCGATAGATAGAAGCCAAACAATGTTGCTGTTTAGATTAGAGTTTTTGGAAAAATATACTATAGCTATAAAATGCATATGAAGTTAAAAAGGTCATTTTAAAATGTGTCAAAATAATATTCTAAAAATCTTTCCTAAATAACCTGCCATCCGAGCAGGAGCATTATTATGCCCCTGCATACGCAAGGAAAAAAAAAAAAGGGAAGAAAAGGAAGGTCAAAGTAACACAATAAGCCAAGAACCGTAGGTGGAGTCAAGGAGTGCCGGGATTTGCATGTCAATCAAACTTGCTTACTGAAGGCAATTCTTTTTCTTGATTGTACTTGGGGCGTTCATTGGTAGATGGCCAAGGATTCGGTTAAAAAGTATTGATTTTTATTTAATCAATATCTGATTACCACCCACATTTTAATGTACTACAAGTATTTGATTTTTGGCCATATATGAGATAACCAATAGTTCAATAATATACAAAATTTTAAAATCTTGAATATCCTCTCCCTTTTTTTTTAATAAAAAGAAAATTTTATTAATGGATGGTTGGAAATCATCTAAGCATAGAAATTTGCCCTAATGGCAGGTTAGGCATGCACACCCAAGCATAGTTTCATCTACATCATAAAAATCTGGTCCAAATGATAATTAAAGCATGCACTAGAAATGATAGATGTGCAATTTAACAAGTCAAATAAATCTAAAAAATTATGAATAGATCTTAAAAATACAAAAAAAAAACTTCAAAATTCTAATCTAACAAAATAAATTGGTGCAACTCCAATTTGTGCATGTTGCAATTGCTAGATTTATTAACCAAATGTTTTATGTTCCAATAATGATGATATAGACCAATATCTAAAAAATTTATAGATCTGACAATTAGATCTAAAATAAATTCGGGTCTACTTGGAAGGTGTATTTTTTGGATGTTTGTATCAAATTTTAGTGTAACTTAATGTAGAATTTGTAGCAAAATTTTTGTGCATTTAGAGTTTGAAAAATTAAAATTTGCCCTTTTTCTTTCTTTTCCTTTTTCTTTTTACCCCATTTTCTCTCCTCCTTTCTCCTTCCTCCCCACACCCCACACTAGATCAACTCTTTCTCTCTCCTGATCATTGGCCACCATCCCTCGCTATCGCCAACCATTGCTTCTCGATGCTGCCACCACTAACCACCACTCTTCTTCTTCTTCTTGTTTTTTTTAATCTATTTCCTCCTCCCTCCTCTTCTCCCTCCCTCCCTTCTCTCTTTTCCCTCTTCCCCTGCAACCCTTGTGATACCCCATCCCATATCGAAAAAGTCAAGTACTATAGACCAATACTTACCTAGAGTCTAAACGCTTAAATTCAACTTGAAAGATCCATTTTAAGCTAGCAAAGACGGAGTCCAAATAGTTGGGTTTGACTACTGAGACTCAGGTCGCGTTTTGGACCTGCGGGTCCGGAGCGTAACAATATAGTATCAGAGCACACCCCGTGTGGTCTCTGCACGGAATGAGATTGGGCCAGTAGTATTGGGTCAGACTACATAAGAGAGTGGAGGAACTAAGTGTTGCGTGGACTTAAGGGCGGGAGCCACCTCTAGAATCCAACACAATTGAGTGGACGGTCTCGATCATGATATTGGATTGGGATTTGCGAAAAAAGCAAAATCCAAAAAGGAGTGGTAAATGTGATACCCCATCCTACATCAGGAAAAGTCAAGTGCTATGGACCAATACTTACCTAGAGTCTAGGCACTCAAGTTTAACTTGGAATATCCATTTTGGTTAATGAGAACGGAGTTCAAGTAGTTGGTCTTGACTACTGAAACTCAGATCACATCTTGAGAGGGGTAGGTGAAGGGAGGAGGGAAGGAAAGAGGAAAGGAGGAGGAGGAAGGAAGGAGAGAGGAGAAAAGAGAGAGAGGAGAGAGAGAAGGAGAGAGAAGGGAAAAGGAAGGGAATGAAGGGAAGGAAGGAGGAGGGAGGAGACAAGAAAGAGAGTGGAGGATAGGAAGGGAGAGAGGAAAAAAGAGGAAAAAGACAGAAGGGTGAGTAAGCACTGGTGATGATGGGAAAGGTGGCTGCAGCAGTTGAAATGGGAGGTTAGTGATAGATGATGAAGATGGTGCCTGTTTTTTTATATTTTGAGGTAAGTACTTTAAAATTTTGAGATGTTTTTTTGGAATTACTATAGACAAAGTTATTTAAAAATTTGTTTAATACAACCTCTAAAACACACTCCCGAGTAGACCTTAGATTTTACAACTAAATAAAGAAAAAAACATGAAAAATCTTACTAAAAAAAATTCTTCCTAAGAATCCCTAAGAGAAATAGAGAACTCTTGCTAAGAAAAGTTAGGAAAGACTCTACTAGACAAACAAAATAAAATGATATAAATAATCTTTTCCACAAGAAAAAAGTGAGAAATAGAGAGACATCAGAGAAAAGCAGAGGTAGAGAAGATTTTTTTTATTGAATTCTACCTATTGCATCAAAAAACACACAAGTGAAAACTCAACAATAGGTTCATAATGCCGAAGTCAAAATCTTAAACAACATTCAAATTAATAACGAGTACTAACTTAGAAACATATCAAACGAGCAAGTCCCAATTGATACATTACCGAAGCCAAATTTCTAAATCTTCGGGCTGAAGCCTAGGCATTCTACCTTCATCCGAGTTGTAACTTGTAAATCCAATACCTAACCTCCATTAACACTAAAGTATCCATTAGTAGTTATAGGGTGCGTTTTATAAAATTGAAATCTAAAATCTGAAATTTGAAATTTGAATTCATTAAGTGATAAATTGTTAAGTATCAAATTTAGGGTGCGTTTGATAAAACTAAAGTCTGAAATCTGAAATCTGAAGTCTGAATACATTAAATGATTGAATTGTTCAATGCTAAATCTAATACATTTGAATGTATATTACATTCAGTGATAAGTGAATAGCTTATCACTTATTTTTGGGAGCAAATTTTGTCTAGATAATTCAGTGCCACTTAATTCATTCAGATGTTTTATTTTCGATTATCAAACGGTCTGAACGTGTTAAAATCTGAATCCATTAAGTTTAAGGTCCCGTTTGATAACTTAATTCAGCACTTAAATTTAATGGATTCAGATCTTAATACGTTCAGACCGTTTGATAACCGAAAATAGAATATCTGAATGAATTAAGTGGCACTGAATTTTTAGGCAAAACTTGCTCCCAAAAATAAGTGAAAAACTAATCACTTATCACTGAATGTGATATACATTCAAATGTATTAGATTTAGTACTTAACAATTCAATCACTTAATGAATTCAGATTTCAGATTTCAGATTTCAGTTTCAGATTTCAGTTTTATCAAACGCACCCTAAGTGCTGAATTGTGTTATCAAACGGGGCCTTAATACATCTGAGTGTATATCATATTCAGTAATAAGTGAATAGGTTATCAATTAATTTTGAGAACAAGTTTTGTCTAAAAGATTCAATGCCACTTAATTAATTCAGATGTTCTATTTTTGGTTATCAAACGCATCTAAATGTGTTAAAATCTGAATCCATCAAGTTTAAGTACTAAATTGGATTATCAAACAGGACCTTAGTTTGATTAGCATATAATGACATCCATAGAGTATGTTTCTATATGAAAAATATTAGTAATGCGGAAGTTGGGCAAATAATTTAAAACTAGTTTTGTACCCGTTCTTTAAACGGGAATAGTCCAAAAATAATAAATTTTGGAGTATTTACAATAATTTAAACAATAATTTTGTGTAAAAGTGCTATAACTCATTTGTTGAACGGAATCATCCAAAAATAATAAATTATTTAGGAAATTTTATAAAAATGTCTATTTAAAACACAGAATTTATTATATAAATGTGCCCCAAATAGCATTAAAGAATATTCTACACTTCAAGAACTTGTAAATTTTTTAAAAATCTTTTTTATTCAATACCTCCCATTTACGCTCTCTCCTACGATACCATCCAACTCATCCATTCCTCAAACTCGTAAATTATCAAAGATGATTTACTTAAAACCTAAATACTAGAAACTTGTTTGAGTCAATTCATAATTCAAGGATGTTAGTAAAACTTGGTTGAGTTATATCATAATTCAAGGATGTTAGTAGATTAAAACACTATTGTATATGTACTAAGGTGCATAAGATGTGTGTTATTTAGGAAACCCATTTAAATCCATCTTTTGTCTGACTTTCTTATGAGTGACATATTAATTCACATTAATAATATTTTCAAGATTTTCTAACCCATTCAATGAACAGGAATGTAATATTGTATTAAATGATTTGGTTAATACTGAAATAAAAATAAATAAAATAACCATATACTTTCATGCAAAAAAAAAGTACTCAAAGCCATCTAATTATAACTTGTAATTGAATATCTTATAGCCTTCTGCTAATGGAATTTTGTATGCAAATAAAATGCCAAAAAAGTAAAGTAGCCAAGAGCAATCGAGTAACATAATAAGATTGGAACGACTTATATGACAAGAATAATCCAAGTTTTAAATTTCGAAGAAAATTAGATGAATAAGAGGCTAGATTAGTTGAATGAGAACGAGGAGATAAGGCATCCAATTGGAGAGCAAATGGAGAGAGAATAAGAGGAGAACGAAAAAAGAAAAAATGAAAAGTGTGTACATGACCATATAGCGCGTTGTACCTATTTGCTTTGTCATTAAGCCACATAGGAAAGAAAAAGAATGAAGTAATAAGTAGGAAAGAGAAAGAATGAAGTGATAAGTATGAAAATTCCACCCATTGCATCAAAAACACATAAGTCAAAATTCAACAATGAATAGGGATGACAATTAGGGTGGATGCCCGTATAAGGGGGTCAATGGGATGGGTGATGGGGCAGGAAATCAGGCAGAGCTAGAGGGAAGGGGCAATTTCTTCCTCCCCTTCCCCACTTAAAAATAGGGCAAGGGATCAGGGAGGACACCTCCAGTCCCCCGTATAACTAAACAAAGACATAAAATTAATAGTGTTAGTTACAAAAATTACATTATTAGTTATAAATATCAGATTATACATATATAAAATACTTAACATTATTAGTTATAAATATTAAATTCACAATTTGTGAGGGTAACATTATTAGTTATAAATATTAGATTGTGTAGAACATGACATGCTTTCTTGTTTTATTAAAGTTATGGATTTTGGATTATAATAGACTAGCAAATTGTTTTTTCGTTTATTCAAGTATCACATCTTGAGTTCTAAACAATCTCAATAATATGAGTTTATATGTTTGCTGATTTTGGAACTTACCATTCTCAACCCCTTCCTCTCTTCACTAGCCCCTTCTCCCCCTTTCCTATTTTGATCTGCTGCATGACCAGATGGGGAAGGCAGATAGGGAGAGAGGTAGGTGAAGGGGGGAGGAGGGGTGGTGGGGATGGGGAAGGCGAAGGGGAAGGAGGAAAAGAGGAGAGAAAAGGAGGAAGGAGGGAGGAGACAGGAAAGAGAGAGGAGGATAGGAAGGGAGAGAGAAAAAAAGGAAAAAAAAAATAGAGAGAGAGACAGAAGGGTGAGTAAGCACTGGTGATGATGGGAGAGGTGGCTGCAGCAGTTGAAATGGGAGGGTAGTGGTATATGAGGAAGATGGTGCCTGTTTTTTGATATTTTGAGGTAAGTTCTTTAAAAATTTTGAGGTGTTTTTTGGAATTATTATAGACAAAGTTATTTAAAAACTTGTTTAATACAACCTCCAGAACACACTCCCGAGTAGACCCTAGATTTTACAACTAAATAAAGAAAAAAACATGAAAAATCTTACTAAAAAAATTCTTCCTAGGAATCTCTAAGAGAAATAGAGAACTCTTACTAAGAAAAGTTAGGAAAGATTCTACTAGACAAACAAAATAAAATGATGTAAACAATCTTTTCCACAAGAAAACAGTGAGAAATAGAGGGACATTAGAGAAAAGCAGAGGTAGAGAGAGATTTTTTTATTGAATTCTACCTGTTGCATCAAAAAACACACAAGTGAAAACTCAACAATAGCTTCATAATGCCGAAGTCAAAATCTTAAACAACACTTAAATTAATAACAGTACTAACTTAGAAACATGTCAAACGAGCAAGTCGCAATTGATACATTACCGAAGCCAAATTTCTAAATCTTCGGGCTGAAGCCTGGGCATTCTACCTTCATCCGAGTTGTAACTTGTAAATCCAATACCTCACCTCCATTCAATTAAGTATCCATTAACACTAAATTTGAAATCTGAATTCATTAAATGATTGAATTGTTAAGTACCAAATTTAATATATCTGAGTGTATATCACATTCAATGATAAGTGAATAGGTTATCACTTAATTTTGAGAACAAATTTTGTCTAAAAGATTCAGTATTACTTAATTAATTCAGATGTTTTATTTTTGGTTATCAAACGCATCTGAACGTGTTAAAATCTGAATCCATTAAGTTTAAGTGCTAAATTGGGTTATCAACGGGTCCTTAGTTTGATTGGCATATAATGACATCCATAGAGTATGTTTCTATATGAAAAATATTAGTAATGCGGAAGTTGGGCAAATAATTTAAAACTAGTTTTGTACCCGTTCTTTAAACGAGAATAGTCCAAAATTAATAAATTTTGGAGTATTTACAATAATTTAAACAATAATTTTGTGTAAAAGTGCTGTAACTCATTTGTTGAACAGGAATCATTCAAAAATAATAAATTATTAGGAAATTTTATAAAAATATCTATATAAAACACAGAATTTATTGTATAAATGTGCCCCAAATAGCATTAAAGAATATTCTGCGCTTCAAGAACTTGTAAATTTTTTAAAACTCTTTTTTATTCAATACCTCCCATTTACGCTCTCTCCTCCGATACCATCCAACTCATCCATTCCTCAAACTTGTAAATTATCAAAGATGATTTACTTAAAACCTAAATACTAGAAACCTGTTTGAGTCAAATCATAATTCAAGGATGTTAGTAAAACTTGGTTGAGTTATATCATAATTCAAGGATGTTAGTAGATTAAAGCACTATTGTATATGTACTAAGATGTGTGTTATTTAGGAAACCCATTTAAATCCATCTTTTGTCTGACTTTCTTATGAGTGACATATTAATTCACATTAATAATATTTTCAAGATTTTCTAGCCCATTCAATGAACAGGAATGTAATATTTTATTAAATGATTTGGTTAATACTGAAATAAAAATAAATAAAATAACCATATAATTTCATGCAAAAAAAAGTACTAAAAGCCATCTAATTATAACTTGTAATTGAATATCTTATAGCCTTCTGCTAATGGAATTTTGTATGCAAATAAAATGCCAAAAAAGTAAAGTAGCCAAGAGCAATTGAGTAACATAATATGAGTGGAACGACTTCTATGACAAGAATAATCCAAGTTTTAAATTTTGAAGAAAATTAGATGAATAAGAGGCTAAATTAGTTGAATGTGAACGAGGAGATAAGGCATCCAACTGGAGAGCAAATGGAGAGAGAATAAGAGGAGAACGAAAAAAGAAAAAATGAAAAGTGTGTGCATGACCATATAGCGTTGTACCTATTTGCTTTGTCGTTAAGCCATGTAGTAAAGAAAAAGAATGAAGTAATAAGTAGGAAAGAGAAAGAATGAAGTGACAAATATGAAAATCCCATTGCATCAAAAACAGACATAAGTCAAAATTCAACAATGAATAGGGATGACAATTGGGATGAATGCCCAAATAAGGGAGTCAATGGGGTGGGTGATGGGGTAGGAAATGAGGCAGGCTAGGGGGAAGGGGCAATTTCTTCCTCCCTCCCCACTTAAAAATAAGGCAAGGGATCAGGGAGGACCTCAGTTCCCTATATAACTAAACAAAGATATGAAATTAATAGTGTTAGTTATAAAAATTACATTATTGGTTATAAATATCAGATTATACATATATATATATATGTGTGTGTGTGTGTGTGTGTAAAATACTTAACATTATTAGTTATAAATATTAAATTCGCAATTTGTGAGGGTTACATTATTAGTTATAAACATTAGATTATGTAGAACATGACATGCTTTCTTGTTTTATTAAAGTTATGGATTTTGGATTATAATAGTCTAGCAAAATGTTTTTCCATTTAATACAAGTATCACACCTTGAGTTCTAAATATAAAATTCAATCTCAATAATATGAGTTTATATGTTTGCTGATTTTGGAACTTAGCATTTTCAACTTTATTTTTTGGGTAGAAAGAAGATATTAAATGCTGGGATTCTCAATTGTTTTTCTTTTAACCTTCAATTGCAACCTATTTCCATCAGCCCCCACGGCGCACCCATGGGGGAAGTAGGGTGAGTGCGCGGGCGGGGCTGGGGCGGAGGATGTGGGGGGCGGGGAGTTTTAGAGCAACGGGTTGGGGATGGGGGAGAGGTTCCCCACCCCATTGTCATCCCTAACAATGAACCAACTGTTGCATCAGAAATGAAGTGACAAGTATGAGAAATTCATCTATTGTATCAAAAAACACACAAGTCAAATGAACCAACTTGTCCTAAACAAGTTGGCCACCAAAAAGAGACTTAAAGTCCCTCTTTGGGATGTAAGTTGGGGGTTCAACCCTCATATCCTACAGTTAAAAAAAATTCAAAGGATATGCTATAGCGCTCCTTTGGTCTAAATGGGTTTATATATCCTTTAACCCCTTAAGAATAGAATGTTATCGTTGCAGGGGAGAAAAAAACTCAACAATGGGTTCATGATACCTAAGTCAAAATCTTGAACAACACTGAAATTAATAATGATTACTAACTTAAAAACATATCAAACAAGCAAGTCTCAATTGATACATAACACTGAAATTAATAATGATTACTAACTTAGAAGCATATCAAACAAGCAAGTCCCAATTGATACATAACACTGAAATTAATAATGATTACTAACTTAGAAGCATATCAAACAAGCAAGTCCCAATTGATACATTACAGAAGTCCAAAATTCTAAAGTCTTCGAGCTGAAGCTTGGGCATTCCACCTTCATCCAAGTTGTAACTTGTAAATTCAATACCTAACCTCCTTTAACACTAAGTATTCATCAGTAGTCTTAGATTGATTTAGCATATATGACATCCATATTGTATGTTTCTATATGAAAAATATTAGTAATGCGGAAGTCGAGCAAATAATTTGGAGTCTGGGAATCTATTTTATCAAACTAGAGATTGGATATACGCGGATTTTGCCGACATCCATTTGACATAATTCCGATATCTAATCTAAGTCAAAGTCTGCCTTGTTTCACCAAATCCAAATGCAGTAGAAGTCCTAGATAGTGGATACACTGCGCTGTGATCATTTAAATGCGGGACGAAAATTCATTGTCTGCCCCATTTACCTAGCGTTAGTCACTGAAACTAAAATAAGTAGCCATAGGATGGCCGCTATATGGGAAAAGTCGTTGTTTGCCATGCTTTGCAACAATTAACAAGTTTGTTTAGGTATAAGGTTATTTATAAAAAATTTCAGAATAATGCTGTAACCCTTGTTCTCATATGATTTGTATTAGTTTAAAGATTGATTGAAAATCAAGAAAAGTGATTGAAAAATGTGTTAATAATATAACCAAAATATTTTTTAAAAAACAAGTTTACAATTCAAACATAACCGTAACCGAAAAAAAGTGTGGAACGTATATGCACTTAATTGACCAACATTTTTGACTGAACATATGGCAGAGTCAGAGCACACAGCAAAGGTACACAATGACAAACATTAAATGACTAACATTTCAATAGTTGTTTTACCTAATGAGCTTAATGTGCTTAAAGAGGTAGCTAGATCTTCTTCACAGCTTACTAAAACCCAATCATTATCTTCATCCTGATGCTTTAATTTAAAACTTCCTAAGGACAGATTCAATCGTTGTGCAACCTTATTCTCCAAATCAATTTTTTGTGCAGAAAATGGAAGTTTAAACTTTATCTTGCGCACTCGATATTCTGACTCCACCCATATGCCACTATCATGCTGTAGCCTTGTTGCATCTGGCTGGTAGAGCTCTTCAACAGATTCCACAATATTTTCCATAGGCGGTTCAGCATTTTCCTGTCGAGCAATGGCTCGATCAATCTTCCTCGCTTTATGAGGTGGCCACCTACGAATACCACAATCCCGACATATATGCTTCAATGTAGATCGACTAACTGCAGATTGCAGAAAGGAAAACACAGGTCAAGGAAAATGCCTTTATGACAACAGATACCAAGAAGCGGCAAAGCAAGATGCATTAACTTAAATTCTAATGTTATTCTGATCAGAGAAGAGCTACAGAAACAATTACCACCAAGAACTTCTGCAACATGCTGAAGCTTACTAGTAGAATATTGTTCAAGAATCTCATGAGTAATCCCTAGTTTGCTTTTTAAAGTACAAATTGACCTTGGTTTCTTGAATTAGTCCCTTTGCCACTCTGCTCCATACCAACACCATTTGTTGCAGAATTTGCCACATCAGATTTTGCATTTGTCATGTTGACTGCATTCTGCACGAGCTCTGGCCCAGGTTGAGATCCAACAATTCCATTTTGCTGTTCATGTATACCATTCATAGAACCATCTGCAGCATCAACTTGCTGAATGGGCAATTAGGTGGCATCATTCCTCCTTTTTGAACTTTTGCAGCACTAGATGCAGATTCACTACCAATAGTATGGCAGATTTCAAAAGAATCAAATATATCATCTGGAGAAACCTTTATAACCTCAACAATCAATTTCTGTCCTAATTCTTGTCCAGAAGCAATCTTAAAAGAACTTTGGAAGCATCGGTTCAATATTTCCATTAGCATGCTCAACAATGTCCTAGAATCCTCATATTTTGATCTCCTAGGTTAAAAAACTCCAACATGCATATGAATTGTCCAAGCAAGAGCTTTGCAAACAAACTGCAGAACAGCTGGAAAATCCAAATTGTAATGCATTGGGTACCAAGGAGTACTCTGCTATGCTTAACTGTCTTATATCGCTACAAAAACATGCACTTTTGGATGAAAATGCTTTTTCAACTACCCCTTGTCCCTTCCGCAAAATACAATTGGCACATGCATCTTTTAAAGATGCAGATTTAAACCAATAACAATTTCCCATCTCCAATATTGTTAGCTGTCCTATGGAATTTGCATCAATCCATATTTGAGCTAGATGCAGTTGAAGTACTGCAGACACCTTTTCCAATACTTCGTCAATTATAGTGATTTCTCTTTTCTGACCTAAAGATGTTTGCTTAGAAGTGTTAGTCTGAGATGAATAACTTAAAAGCATCAGATTAAATTGTGAAATATGGAAACAAAATAATTGGATACTCACATGAAATTAACCCTGCCTGGTTCAAGCGCATGCTTGAAACATTAGTTGTCATGCCTACTTCCTGCGTGGAAAGCGAAAACCGTAAGCATAACAATTTTACCAGACAAAAAGTCAATAATTTACAAGTGCCAGGATTAAGTGTAATGTTATGCAAGCCAATAGTATTTGCTGCCACTGTAATCAGCTATTTGAAGAAAAAGGCCTAGCAAAAAAGCACTCTTTTTACAATAACTTTGATATGAAATTTCTAGAAGTCAAAACCTCCTTCAAAGCCATTGAATTTGAAACCAGTGTCTTTCACTGCAAAAAAAATTAAAATGAGAGATAAAACTATGAATGGAAACAATACAGATTAGTTTTTGTATAACCGGTATTAAGTTACAGAAAACCATAGTTTCTATACAACTAGTCAACTCCTATTAAGTTACAAAAAGCAGGCCCTAAGCCCCCCTGAAGTTTGCACCTGTCATATTCAACCCATTATATTAGTAGATTATGCAAAATCTGAGGACTCATAAACACCATGACCAAGATTCTTGTGTCAATAATAAAGCGCTTAAGGAACTTAAAGGAGAACGTTATAACCTTAAGCCACTTCAGATTCACATCGTATGGAACGCAGCCATGTGCAAGAGGTGATACAATCTCCAGCACACCAATGGGGAGATGCCCAGGAAGCTGATAGATTGGGACCACCCAGTACCTCTTAACATGATCAAATGCATAATCATAGTAAGGATACTCTCTACTAGAGTAAAAATAAACATCAAGTACATATTCAGGCAATCCGCTGCTAAACACCCATCCAGGGGGCCAAGCTTTACTTCTTGAACACTTGTATCATCCATGGTATTAAGTAATCCAAACAGTGGTTCCGCTATTGACATAGTCCCTCCACATCTTCTCCATAATAGAATGTTAGAGCAAAAGGTTGGTAACAAGTTGTTAAATAGTTTTTGTCCCCGTTCTTCACCAAACCCCAAAACTGAACCAGATACACTTGCCAGCTGTATACTCCTGGAAATTGTAGAAAACTTTTGATCTTCTCTTTAATCACAGGATTGCCAGAGGTGTCAACAGCTGAACTAGGATAACGTTTCGACCCAATCGCGCACTCAACAGCAATTAAAAACTTCAATTTTAGGTACTTATGTATGATAGTATGAGCAGAACGAATGAAACCCACGTGACATGCACTGGAGCATATTCATCCAAAACAGAAATATGAACACCAAAAATCCCTATCGCCAATACAGGATAAATAAAAAATTGCAAATGCTCTCAGTTCCCACTCTATACCTCCCTCATTGACGCAAGGTTGACAGTGGCAGAAGCAGCAGAACCAGGCATGGTCGCTGCCATTTTCCATCTCGTCCACAAATAGACACGAACTAACACACAGAGACTAAAATTTCCATGATTACCCCATTTTTCTCTTCGTTCGGGAATTTTATCAAACCCTTAATAGGCAAGCTTTCAATTCAGAGACTTCCCAACATTTCAATGAAACAGAGCCCAAAATTTGCAATCCAACCAAATGAGCATGACTTCTTCATTATAATCAGCAGAAAATCGTAATAAAACACCATAGTTCTTGTGGGATTATCCCACATCGCGTTTGTGTAAGGGGAAGGGTGCATGCTTATAAGAGAGTAGCGCAGGAAGAACAGTGAGCAAGCAAAAATCTTTAAATTTAATTGTAAAAAAAGAAAAACCTTAATAACTACGATTGATCGTACTCTATCATCCCAACTAGATTGTTACCCATTTGTTCAATATTACTCTTTCAAATTAATTTGAAGAATACAACCGTAAAGAAGTTAATGGGAGCTTCTCATATTATATCTAATCATGATGGAGTATAGTGAATCTACAAGTAAATGGTAACTGGTACTTACAGGCAAGGAGAGCAGGGTTTACGCATTGTATTTGGTCATTGTTTTTGCCCCACAAAATCTTGCGTTGGTGCTGACTCTCGGACAAGTCGAAGCATGACAGCTCGCATGGCCCCCAATCTGTCGCAGAAAAAGGACGAGGGCCAAAATTTTGAGCTTCCTTTGCTGCCATTTCCATGACAAGATTCCAATCTATCGTAGGAGAAGGACGAGGGCCAAAATTTTGGCTAATTTCTAAGAATAATGCTAAAAACTGATATCGGTCCAAAATTGGAGAAATGGCGGAGAGTTGATAAAAATAGGGAATGCGGTTTCTAGTTAAAATGAATTTTTTTTATTTTATTTTGTACTTGTCTGGTGAAAATTTTTGATTTATAAAGAAATAGATAGCCAAAGATGCAGTTTCTTAAAAAAAAAAAAACTGTGTTTAAAGAAACCGCATCGTGCGTTTCTGCGACGCGGTTTCTTGTGGTAAATGAAAACCGTATTGACAGAATATGGTTTCTTTTGGTAAATGAGAAACCGCATTCTGGCAATGCGGTTTGTATATAGTTATTTATTTATTTATTTATTTGTTATGGTTGATAGTAAGTACGATTAGGGTTTTGGATTTTAGGGTTTGAGGGTTAGGGTTTTGGGTTTAGGTTAAATTTGAAGTGCTTTTAGTATACGAGTGAATATTTAATCACTTTCAAAGTTTGTGAAATAGAAAATTTATAAAAATTAAGAAATATTTGATTTAAGTAATATACAAGGGAAGTTGAGAGAAATAACAAAGTGCGAAAAAATTGAATTTGAATAAGTTATATGAAAAGGTAATAATGTAAATTTATTGTGTTGAGTATAAATTTTTTTAGCTATATCAAGATGAAATAACGCCTTTTAGTATTTTGGGTTTAAGGGTTAGGGTTGTTTTTTGTTTAGGTTTAGGGTTTAAGGAATAGGGTTAAGGGTTTAAGGTTTAGGTGACATTTGGCAAATTTGGAAGTATATGAGTACTTTCATTGTTGTGAAATAGGAAAATTTTATAAAATAACAATTATTTGATGCAAGTAAATGAGAAAAGGAAGTGGAGATAAATAATAAATTGAGGAAAAAATTTAATATGAAGAATTGTGTATGGAAAAAATTAATAATGTCAAAAATATATAAATTTATTATGTTGAAAGTTAGGGTTTACGCTTATGTCGTATTTGAACTACGGTACTACGATTGGCAAGGGTTAGGTTGCATATTAATTAATAAAAGTTATGTGAATGTATTGTTGATGTAACTTACTTACATATGACAACTTTCATTATTTGTTAAATTAGATAATGTTTTAAAAATTATTAATGTTAAAACTTACGTTATTTAATGAAATTAAATTTGGATCGATTAGAAATTAATCTAAATATGTGAATAGGAACGAGAAACTAAAATCCAAATTGGTGTATATGTTCAATAAAAGGGGTTTTTATATTTCAAAAAAAAAAAGAGTACAAGTCATGAAGTTCATCAATGGACATGCCTCTTTCCTTTATCATGTGGAGTGGAAGAGCAATTGTACCTCCAATGGACCCGCCAGCCCTCTTGATTTTGCATTTGTAGATGGACGGATCTCCTTGGTGGCATGTGTTCATCCAAAAGCATTTGCTCTTCGGCCTCAACAGTGGGGTCTACCACATGAGTTTTTCCACACCTAGAACAAGAGAAACTAGCAGACATAGCTGAATTAGTTCAATCAGGAGTAGAGAAATCTGTCGTCGACGATCCAAAAAGTGTGAAAATATCTCCATAATTTTCACCACACTAGTCATCGAGACGGAACATTGTATATGCTCCACCCGATGAAAATGTCTCACCCCTCATTTTGTACATAGAATGTATGGAAGTGGGTGTGATAAGAGAATCGGTGCCGATCTGTAGAATGTACGGAGAATCTGTAGTATGGTGAGTAGGCGTACAGATAGGGGCCTTGTCTGCATGAAGAGTCTCAATTCTCAGTCCTATGCCCCGCCTTCGGCGCCTGCTACCTCGACCACGTCAACATACTTCTCTCGGTAAACGCTCGATAGGATCGACAGACTCATGGACGTGGACATCTCGATAGGTAGATGGCCCGGCATCCAGATCATCAAATGTACTGCACATTATCCTCTATGTCTGATTAACATATGACCGCGCTTTAAATGCTTGATCTCTTATGGACGTGAGTCCAAGATGGTCACAGCGAGTAGGATCGGATAGGTCGACGTATTAATTACAGAGCAATCCTCTACGAGCCATTGCATCACCCCTGTTCGTATAAAGTTTCAAATAAGTAAATAAATTGAATATTTTTAGGTATATAAACTAAATAATGTGACTTAATGTAATGGATTGCATTAATAACTAACTAAGTAATTGAATTGAGCCGCATCACCTCGGTGGCCTTCAGTTCATGGGTCCGTCGGTATCGGAGTTTTGATATATCGGATGGTCCAACTCATATACCAAATCATGTAATCATGTCCGAACCTATCCGGATTGAATGCACTACCACAAACTAGGAATCTATCCCGTGCCTCCCAAAATTAGATCCATGTTCAAATGCTCTTGCACCCCATTCCATCCTGGGCTGCCTGCTTCCTTAACCTATGCAATTTCTTATCCGTATCCGTGTCAACATCATTTGGAATAGGTTGGTGCAATCCAAACTGACGCATAACTCGTTGCAACAAATGGAACTCGATGATATTCCAAATATCAAAGGCACCTGAGCCTGCCAAATCCGTCTATCGGCTGTGCAACAAAGGGGAAGAGCTGCCAGGAGATCCTCTGAGTATGGCTCACAAATAAACTGTCGTATTTGAGATATGCATTATATTATAATCATTTGTATTAGTAGAAATACATATTTAAAAATCACATTAACATATGTAACACCTCATGGGGGTGAGCATGGTGAGTTGGTCTCTGAAAACTGAAACCACATGCGTAGGCGTGTATTTTATGGTGCGCTTCGTGGCCACCTACTCCTATAGGGAAGTCAAAACCCTGTGGCACCGAGTCAATAATGATGGGGCGAATACGAGGAATTCTCTCCCAGACCCATAACTGTTGGAAACGTCGGGCAAAAGATATGCCGATTAATCTAAAAAATCAAGCACTATTTAAGTAAACTTACAATTCATTCGACGCATGAATTTGAATTGAATAATTACCTGTAGCAACATGTATGGCCCAGCCGTACAACTCTGTGAGGCTCTAGATGCTCAACATAGAGATCTGTACAAACAGACTAATGTAGCACTCCCCCAACTATAGTGACTCAGACCCTCAATGTTCCGAACATAGTCTAACCAATGGCAACTAACAATGTTGCCGCATGTATCGGCGAATAAATGTCCCCCAAGTAGTATAAGCATGTAAACGCACACATGCTACCGTACTAGTTTCTCAGGAGCATTCTCGGGAAGTGGCACATATAGAAAATCTAATAGTGGTCATAATTAATGCCTACCATCCTTAAAATACCCGACCGGATCGATTCTAAACCCCAATAACTCCTCAATCAGAGCCTGCTTCTACAGTATCTCCAAAGCTCTATCAACTAAGGTAATAGGTAATCCGTCAATCAGGAGCTTTTCAATACATTTAAACACACAACTAACACAATCATCAACTAGGTGTGCTTGAATTGAAGTCTAGTGACATTGATTTCATGTGATATATGACTAGGGGTGAATTCGAGTCGAATCGAGCTCGAGTATCTGTATACTCGAGCTCGAGCTCGAACAAGCTTGCAGAACCAAGCCCAAGCTCGAGCTCGAGCTCGAATTAGTAATCAAAGCTCGAGCTCGAGTACTTGAGCGACGAGCCCGATCAAGCTCGATCTCGAGATCGACGAGCCCGATCAAGCTCGATCTCGAGCTCAAGTACTCGAGATTGAGAACTCGAAATGCACTCTGATGCATTTTCAATTCCAATTCCTCAAGAATCTTTTCGAACTCCTGCACAAAATAGCCATAAACAGCACTTTGTGGGAAATAGAGTTGTCCAACAGTCCAACAACATCAACTTCACTACATCCATCAGAAATGCAATAGAAAATGAACCAAAATATGAACATGAAGCTGCCTAGCAGTCCCCTTTGTAGGAAATAAAGCTGTCCAACAGTCCAACAACATCAACTTCACTACATCCATCAGAAATGCAATAGAAAATGAAACAAAATATGAACATGAATCTGCCCAGTAGTCCCCTTTGTGGGAAATAAAGCTGTCCAACAGTCCATCCAATTGAATATCATAAAATGTGAACATTTTAGCTTGAAGTCCATGAAGCAAGATTCCAGTTTACATTTTTCAGCAACATACACAGTCAAGAACATGATCTCAACCTTAGCATAAGTTGATAAAAATAGAAATAAAAGTACAACCATTTAACGAGTAAAATTTAGCTCTGAGTTTGATGTGATTTAGAAACATTTATCAATCATAACCAACAGCATGATATTTGTAGGCCACAAGCACTCAACAGTCCACAATCCACAATGCCTGCATGAAGAAATTGAAGCAATGCAATATAATTTTCAACTTTTAACACAACCTAAAACTAAAGAAAAAGAACAATAAATTAAGATAATAAAAAGAAAAAAAAAAGAATGTGGACCTGATTTCCTTGCAAAGTGGAAGTTCATACTTTCGGAAGCTCGTATTCTTTGTGAACTTTTTGTGGCTACATTTAGGTGGTGGAAATGCAAATAAACACATCACAATAAAATTAACAAACTAAATAATAAATACTAATTAGTAACAAATAATAAAATTATAAAAAGAAACGTACTTTCAATTTCTTTTTCACTCCATGTAAATTTCTACACCAATCGCCTGCACACATTAACATTTGCACTGTCTCTGGAGCAAGTGAAGCATGGTAGGAATCAATCACCCTAGTCCTGGCACTAAAGGTGGCCTCAGATGCTACGGTAGTGATAGGAATGACCAATACATCAGCAGCCATCCTAGAGAGTATCGGGTATGCAGACCGATTAATCTTCCACCAAACTAAACAGTCAAAATCCTTTGGATTTTGTCCAGTTGGCTGGCGAGGCTTGTCAAGATAATCCACCAACTCTGATTTGTGGGGTTCATCAGCCTCAAGTTCACCATAATACTCATCCAAATCATCCTAGTAGTGTACCGGTGGTCGGGGAGGATCTTGGCTACTACAAGATGAAAATTTTGAAGAATTTGGCCCCATACCTCCACTAGAATCCATAGCAACATACTCATCATAAAGTTCAAATATGGCTCTCCGAACTTTTCCAATATTCTCCTGAGCTTCATACATCGAGTACATCTTAGGAAAGGCGAACTCTATAGCTCGCATTTTCTGCCTTGGATCGAATACAGCTACAATGGACATTAATAAATTGCACTCGCTCCAGCACTTATCAAACTTGAGCTTCATTCTTCTAACCATACTTTGGACAAAATCATCTTCATCATCCACTCGTGCATCTAACAATTTTTTCACCTTTACAACCTCTGGGAGTAAAAGGTTACTAGTGGGGTAGTCATTCCCTGAAATTATATTTGTCGCTGTATAAAATTTTTCTAAAATGGTGCAGACTTTCTCAACTTTCTCCCAATCCTCTGAAGATGGACATAGCTCATAAAGGGGCTCTCGAACTTGGAAATGGGGAAAAATCTTCTTAAATTTTAGTGCACAACTCAACATTTCATAAGTGGAATTCCACCTAGTTCTACAATCGTGGAGTAATTTTTTCCCCGGTATTTGCAATTGTTGAGCTATTTCTGCAAGTAGCAATGCTCTACCATCAGATTTGTTCACAAAATCCACACTATCTCGGATATTTTCAAAAATATCCACTATTTCCTTTAGACCATCTTGAACCATAAGGTTCAATATAGGGGCACAACAACGAACATGAAATAGTTTTCCCCCACCCAATAGTTTCTTGCATCTCCCGAAGTCATCTTTCAACAATTTTATGGCCACATCATTATTGGAGGCATTGTCGACAGAAATAGTATGAATTTTGCCCTCAATTCCCCACTCCTTTGCACACTTGAAGAGGGCATCCGAAATCTCAACTCCTCGACGAGGTGGTGGAATATGAACAAAGCTTAGCACCCTCTTTTGTAGCTTCCAATTTGCATCAATCCAGTGCCCGGTTACCACCATATACTCAATTTTCTGATTTTTAGATTTCCACATATCGGTGGTCAAGCTCACTTTGTCCACATTTTTGAGCAGATTTTTAATTTCTTTTTCTCTATCTCATACACCTGAAAACAATCCTTTTTGGCTGTCACTCTTGAGATCTTCTGCCACTCTGGCCAGCCACGTTTCATCATTAGATTGAAGCCCTCTTCCTCCAAAATTATAAATGGGTGCTCGTGCATCAATATCCAATGTGCAGCGGCCTCTCTCATTCCTTTCATATCGAATTTGCCAGAGTACAAAGCTTGTACAGTTGTAAAACACTCACCTGCCGGCTGAAAATTGATCATTGTCTGCTATTCAGCCTTTCTAAGCTTAGTTTTTCTAACCGAATAGGTTTCTCGATGCCTCCACATGCTGCTAGTTTGTTTACTTTTCGCCCGGTTTAGCTTCTTGCCACAATGCTTACATATGGCATAATATATGCCTTTGTCTTCAAATTCTTCAAAATCATCCCATGCCCCAGAAGTCTTTTTCTTTTTAGCCACTTGAAATTTATCATCTCCTTCTACTTCCTCTCCTTGTTGAGCATTTTCTTCTCTATTTCCCTCTTGTGTTTCAACATTTGCAGAAGTGGGATCACTGGTGTCACAGTTCACAAATATTGGGCTTCCAATTGTTATAGGAGTAGATGAACCGACCCCCCAACCATGTGGCATTGACGAGATCTCAGGCGGACTAGTCGACATGCCTATAAAAAAATTTCAGTTTATAAGTTATTAATGTCGTACTCAGATAATTGGCCCTTTTTCCACATAATATGTTTTGACAAATTCTGAATATGCATTTAGTTAATTACTCTCTTTCTCTTTTTTTTTCCTCCCTAAAAAGATTATTCTACTAACACATTTATCTACCTCAGAAACTGCTGCAGTGTTTTTCTAGAATTGTTTGAATAATGACTAGAGCATTTAATCTAACTTAAGATTTAGGGAAGAGTGATAAATGCTTAATCAAGGAGCTGTGTCAAATAAGCAAGCAATCCTCCATCTAAATTTCAATCAAAATACTGACTTGCAAGTGGTACTTGCTAATCAGAAAGTACACTCTTTTAACCTCTCCCCCCCTCCCACCTAAAAAGAAGAAAAGCACATACAATACTAGCCATCCAGATACTGGTATTCAAACCAGGTACTTGCTACCATCATAGTAGCTATATCATGGAGCAAAAATGTGAAGAAATTTATGCATAGTTGAAGTTGAATAAATAACAGTAGAAATAAATCTTGAAAATCAGAAGAAAAAGATTGAAAAGGAAAATCTCAAAAGAAAAAGATTGAAAAGGAAAACCAATATCCCATCAGTCCACAAGTCTGTAGAGGCATGCGAATAAAGTCAGAGAAACAGCAAGCAAAAACAGAGATTAATACTACAACCTTTCCTAATATGTGCATCCAAGCAAAAGTGCAAAACAAGTGAAATACTACAACCTTTCCTAATATGTAAAACAGAGATTAATTGCTCAATAAATCATTCCATGATTTTGTTTCGATTTTTCCATCTCAAGTGACTGTCAACGCTGCTGTTATTTCAGAAGTGTAGACTACACTTTGACCTCGGTTGAATACTCAAACCATCTTAAAGATCATTTAGTGAACACTGTTGGAGTACTTTAAAAATTTTTATACATTCTGTCATGGGGCAATTCATCTTGATGGCATTGGGAGAAATATGTGATCTACTAGCCACGTATCCCACCTGTCACCATAATTCCAAATCCCCATTCTTAGGTGACTGTATGTTCAATATGCCAATTAGATCAGTATTCAGTAGGCAAAGTGTCACAAAGCTTTCATGATAATTATAATTAATGACTTGCATCACCAAAGCCAAGAGATGGGATTTCCACAAAGTATATTTGGCCAAACTGTGAGATCAAAAGTTTCTAAAGCAATAGAAGGATCCTAATCCAACAACGAACACTAGTAAGGAGAAAATGCTACCTCATGCAAGGTGTTCATTATCGCCCCATGAATTGTGACATCTCAAATACCTAGCTGAACAAACTAAAGGTAAGCAAATGATAACCAAATCCTATAACACATTAATGCACTCAAAGTCATGGCCTCAGGAAACCATGTACGTCACAGCAGGAAGGCATTGGACCTGAGAGAGCAAAATATTCTATTTAATTATGCTAGACACACTCCATTGACACAGAATTGTTGATCTTTCTGGAAGAGCTGTAAAATTCACCAAGGAAATTTTGAATTTCTATAGCACGCCTATTGGAAAGTAACATACGAACATCTCTTTCAGTTTCATTTAACTATTTGAAGGAATCCCTTCAAGCTACTAAGCTAGTTTGACTGAAAAAGATCACCGAGGAATATTTTTCACCTACCTCCTCCAGCGAGTCCCGCGGCTGCCGCGCCAATTGCCAAATCACTTGTCGATGGAATTGACCTCCTCTCCATTTCTTGAATGTCCTACTGCAGCTGCAGAGTTCCAAGGACGAATTTGAACTTCAACTACTACCGAAATTGAAAAAAATTTTAATCTTTGCTTCATCTAACTTAAAATCTCAACACAAATTACAAAATTAAAATCAACTCCATTCTTCCAAAATCAAATGCAGAAATGTTCAAGTAATAATATACATTTTCCCCCTAAAAATATTGCATTACATACCTCAATTTGACGTTTGGGATTTGAAATTGCAAACCCTAGCTTTCTCTAATCTCCGGGAAGCTTGAATCAAGAAACAACTACAACATGGTGGCCGGTGGCGAATGGACTTTGTGGTGAGAAGCTGCTACTGGTTGATTGAAGCTGGAGGCTGGACTACAAGACTGGCCACTGGAGCACGGGAGTAACGGGAGAAGATGAAGAAGAACGAAAGATCGGAAATGAAGAGTTGACCGAGGAAAGGAAATAACTATTTTCTTCTTTGTTTAATATTAAATTAATTCATTATTTACACAATGAAATGACTTATTAACCCTTATATAAAATTATCACCATGTTGGTAAAGATTGTAATATTTTAACTAACAAGCCTAAAATGGTAAATTAGTAAATATAATATATTAATTTTTAAATTATTTTTCATCGAATCAAGTAGCTCGACGAATACTCGAGTAGTGTATTCTCGGGCTCGAACTCGACTCGATTTTGTTGTCAAGTAGCTCAAACTCGACTTGAGCTCGACTTTGACCGAGCTCAAGTCGAGCTCAAAATCGAGCTACTCGATTACTCGAGTCAAGTAGTTCGATTAATTTTTACCCCTATACATCACGTCAATGTTATCCTCGCTCTGTAATTGCAACCCAACAAAGGCCTCTACACCTAGGGGTGCAAACGAGTTGAGCCGAGTCGAGTTTTGGTCTTATCGAACTCGGCTTGACTCGTTTTTCATCGAGCTCGAAAAATGAAACTCGAGCTCAAAAAAAATAATAAATAATTATTTTATTTTTTTAAAAAAATAAATAAAATAATTATTTTTCTTAATGAATAATAAAAATATTAGGGATATATATGTAATTTCACCATTAGAATAAAAATAATATATATATATATATATATATATATATTCGAGCCGGCTCGCGAGCTATCAAGCCTGAGAGAGTCGAGCTCAAACTCGACTCGAACATGGAAACGAGCTTGACTCAAGCTCGATATTTTCGAGCTCGACTCGAGCTCAAATTCGAGAGCAGCTCGATTCGTTTGCAACCCTACCTACATGTACAAAATTTCTCAACTACAAATGCAACTTGTATTCTTTTCAATCTAACCCCATGTAGGTATAAACTCTGTCAACCAATTCTTGCTAACCTATTCGGTCCTTCACTAAGATGGCCGTCTTACACCTCGGCAGATCATATGCAAAAGTTCCACCAGTTTCAACTATTTTTCCTCCCTAATAAAATTGAAACATCAGTGCAATGTTCATCGACATCTCTTCTCTAATTTATGAAATAGTTTATCTACGTCAATATAGTGGATCGTTTCCTATGATGTAATTATAATGCATACAGATAATAATCTAGAACTTTACAAAAGTTGCACCACCTAAATTGTGAGCCCATATTTTTTATGTTAATTTAATCAAGCAATATACTGTATATTTTTCAAACGGACGCGTTGTAAAATGTTATAGAGAGTTGCCAATTTTTGGGTTTAGGGTTTATAGCATTATGCATAGTACCCCTCAGCTTTGAAAAACAGCACCTACCCCTCAAATTTTTGTAACATAATTTGTGGAGTTTTAAAATTTTAAGAATTTTACATTTTATAAATTTATTGTATAAACTGGTGACTTGAATAATTAAGTGGCATTGAATTTTTTAGGTAAACCTTGCTCCCAAAAATAAGTGATAGCCTATTCACCTATCACTGAATGTTATATACGTTCAAATGTATTAGATTTAATACTTAACAATTCAATCACTTAATGAATTCAGAATTTAAATTTCAATTTTCAGACTTCAATTCTATCAAACACACCCTAAATGACTATCATGACTAGACTAACGTGCCAGGCCACTAAAACTGCCCCACATCACAAACCAATCCCAGAACCAATAGCCTTTGGACGGTTGGCCACCACAAAGCATTTAAGAGCTTTGTGGGGTAGGAGATTAAGGGTTCAAACCTTGATTCCCATCAATTGCCACACTATGTGGCACATGTCACTTTAAATGACTCTTTCTTAGATCCAAACGGGTGCGTAGTGCACCCGTCTGATTCGTGGTCGTTCAGTCCCCATCAGTTTCCCAATAACCCAATTGAATCCCTCCACTTCCTAGTTAGAATCTCACTTCTAATAGATAGGTTAGAGTTTGAGTAAGTTATAGAAAGATGCCGTTTGACCAAAGAAAAATTCTAGATAATACTTGTTCTAGATGGCTTCCTGAATGTACTCTGGAATAGGAAGGGAATTCTTATAGGAAATTAAAGGTACAAGTATAAATTTTTAGAAAAATCCTATTCTAATTGCCATTTATGACTAAACGATAGAAACAAACTATAAGATAAACAACCTTATTGATTTTAGAAATTTTCATATTTGTGTCTATCATTTAATAATATCGCGATTTATAGATATATTTTGTAGGTGGACTTCATTTTTTAAACATGTTACTTTCATGGACATCTTTCATGCATCATGTGGTTTTTAATATTCATAAGGCAAAAGCTTTTACCGATTTAGCTATATTTAATTAATCAGTAATGTATCGAATCAAGTACTACTTTTAGTATAAAAGAAAAACTCATAATCATCGTCGTATTGAAGTTATTTGTCAAAAATATGCTGAATATTAGAATAAAATGTGAATCACTAAAATGGTGTACCTTATTCAAAGATGCATATTTATACCTTTACCATTGGATTAGTGGGACATAAGCTTTTACCACTGTACCTAAATTTTGCATTTATTATAACAGTGTACATAAGACTTAGTAATTTGATCATGATTAGAAAGAAAAAAAAACCTGTTGATTGTTACAGCTTCAACAATAATGTACTTTTGAACGTTTATATGACAAAATCAAAGACGAATTACAATTAACTTATGCTACGTAGGAAAATCCTTTTAATGGGTGATATAAAAGAATTTAGTTCCAACCAAACAGACATGATGAGAAGCCAAACTTTTGTTGAAATGTCAGATATTGATTAGTAATTAATCGTTCTTAAATACTCAAGGATGACTTGGGACGACTGGATTTTTTTTATAAATAAAATATAAAATTTATTTCATAAAATCTGCACTAGTGGTAGAAAATACATTAAACATACATTAAACATGTCACAGATATAATAATTTGAAAAATCACTAGATTTAATAGATTTAGAACATAACAAAGACGACTGGAGTTTAATCATCGAGCCATTTTGATGCCCAAGTCAGGTACGAGAAAATCATTTTTATATGAAGCTTTTAGAGAAAACAATATGATGACTCAATTGGTGATTAGGGATATTTATAGTAGAATTATGAATATAATTTTAATGTAAATCCATGACTGAGTCACCTATTACCCACCGGATTAGGGAGCTTTTCTTGTTATATCACTCATATACGTAGGTGTATTTAGTGTATGTACCATACTATTATTGGGTCGATTAACCATGCTTACTCTACCCCAACAAAAAATTTTAGTTCTCATCACTCATGATATTTCTTAAACTATACCATGTTTAGTGCTTTAGTGAAAGGATTAATCAAATTCTTCTCAAACCTCACAAATCTTCTCAAATCTCATGAAGTCCATAGTGGAAGAAAATTTTTAGTACTACTGCTTTTAGACGGTATGAGGATGACCACTTGGATGTTCATATGATGGATTTTTTTAATAGGTGTCTTCGGTCGCATGTTAGTATACTTAAATTATATATAAATTATGAAATACCCCCCTGTGGTTTTGCGTTCGACCACATAACCCCCCTATTCTTTCAATATGACCACATAACCCCCCTGTAGTTATATGGAATGTGGAAACTGGACGGAAACATCTCTCCGTGACATTTAATCGTGAATCGTCCAAAATGTCCCTACGTATATAGCGGAGAATACGATGAAGCCCGATCATTTTTCACTTACATTTTTTCGACTGAACTTCTAATGGAGAGAGAGAGATAGAGAAAGAGAGAGAGAGAGAGAGCGAAAAAGAAAAGCGGAAGAACAAATTAAAGACTGAAGATCAAAGTTTGGAGAGGGCAGATCGAGTATTTTGTTGCAGTACGAGGCATCGCATAGCACTGATTTGTAAGTAAAAATCTGATTTAGTGTAATTTAGTGATTTTAGGGTTTTGTATTTCAAGATGTGATTTTTTTGAAGTCTGAGATTTGAAAGTTAATAAACATTGATGCTGACTAGCATTTATTTGAATTAACTGTTTAGGCTATGGATTTTTAGTTCAAATTTTATGTTTAGATGTGATTGTGTATTTGAAGATCTGATGTTATTATGTTTTGGGTTTACATTATCGATTTAGATTTGGACACCAAATCTAGCGTAGTTTTTAGGTGAAATGAAGTGGGTATTGTAGATTGTATCCAAATGTATTATTGACATACTAGATTGTGTGTTATTTGTTGGGTGATTTTTATGCTGTGTACTCGTGCATCTCATGCATGTGAGTAAACATATTCTACCCAAAAAATCTGATGAATAATGGGAATAAAGTAGTATCCAATGTCTCTATTTTGGGTAACATTGTGGTCCCTAAGCATATGTTTAGTGTTTAGTGGTCTGCTGGGAGTAATAATGTAGTAATATTCAGTGGTCCCTTTAGAAGAAAGTTATGTATTTTACGTCTTTTTGGTAGTTGGAAGAAGACAACGACTTATTTAGATTTTCTGGCATGTACAGGTTGTGGCAATATGGAAAATATGCTAAGTATAAGTCCAGGCTTAGTGGATATCCATATGCATATTGGTGGGAAATTTATATGGGACCCTGAAATTTCATATAATGGAGATAGGATAGCAAAGTTTAAAGGGTACAACCTGAAAAAAAAATTAACAAGAGACTATCTATGCCATCTCAGATTCTAGATTAGATAAAGAAGCAAAGAAAATTGATATCCGTATCGATTCCTTTCATAGTTTAGATGTGGGATAGTGAAAATCGATAATGATAAGGATCTCGACCAGCTGCTGATGGCCTATGAAGGCCTAAAATACATGTCCCTTATATGTTGAAGTATGTAATGATGACTGTGGAGATTATTGTCGACAAGCCGAGGAGGAAGTGATCTAACCCACCGACTTGTATAACCAAATCTCAAAAGACAAAGGGATGAAAATGGGCCAATAAAGAAAAAAGGCAAGTCACCAAAGAAAACACAGAAAGCTACAGTTAGGAAGTTCGTGAGACCAGCTATCAAAGTTCCAATTGCCAAGACAAATGAAAAGAAAGCAAAGAACAAAAGCACGTGAAGATGAAAAGCATGAACCAAAAAAGGGTCGAAAGTTGGGGAAAAAAATAGCAAGAAGGCAGGGGCAAATGCTGATAAAGGAACTGATGACAAGTCAGATACTTCAAGTGAACCAGATTGGTTGATGGAAGGATTCGAATTACCAGAACATGAAGACTGTTTTGGTACTTATAATAACAGTCAGCATGAGCAGACAGCAAATGAAGGAAAAATGGTGAAGATCGAAGTATGTGAAGAAAACCAACCGAAGTTGAAGGAGAGGATGTAAGTTGATGAACAAGAATTTGTGAGAATGGAAGACCTGAAATGAGACCCAGCCCTGAGATTGAGTTGTTGGATAGAAGACTAGGTGATGATACATGGAGACAAAATGAACCTATGGTCGAGATTTTGATGCGTAAGTTGAGTTCGTGAAGCCTACTTTGAGCTCGAGTTGGTGATAAATTTCAAATTTGCAAACATTTAGGGCATTGATTGAGTGGCATGTTAGAAGGGTACACTTTGAGTACATAAAAAAATGATAACAATAGGTGATTGTGAAGTGTAAAAAAAGGTTGCACATGGAGGTTTCATGCTAGTACTATCCGAAAACTAGCACTTTTCAGATTAAGACAGCTAAAGGATGTCACATGGAAGAGACTACAATAATAAGCATACAAATTCAAGATACCTGAGTAAGAAATTTCAGCATAAGATAAGAGATGATCCAAATTGTGGGCTGGAAGGCTTAGTGAATACAGTAAGGAGAGAGATCATGGTGAACATAAGCCAAAGGCAGGCTTATAGGCTCAAAAAAAATGCAAAAGAAGATATCCAAGGAGCTAATATTGTCCAATATCATAACTTGAGAGCATATGCCGAGACATTGTTAAAGGTCATGCCTGGAAGTCATGTGATAATTCATGTAGAGAAGATTGATGAGAATGCAGCCCCTACATTTCAGAGGATGTTTTGGAGTTTGAGTGCCATGAAGGATGGTTTTCTTACAGGTTGTAGGCCAATTATAGGTCTGGATGGGTGTTTTCTAAAAAGTCCCTTTGGTGGTCAGCTTTTAACAGCAATGGGGAGAGATGGCAATGACAATATGTACCCTATTGCATTGGCAGTGGTTGAGTCTGAGAGGTTTGATAGTTGGCACTGGTTTTTGCTTGAGTTGAAGACATTGATTGGCTGTGGTCATGATTGTCCTTGGACCTTCATTTCTGATAGACAGAAGGGATTGGTGGCTGCACTAGAGAATGTTTTTCCAGATTCAACACATAGATACTGTCTTCAACATCTCTACCAAAACTTCAAATCGAGATTCAAGGGGATGGAGCTAAGAGACCATTTCTGGGCAGCTGCATCTGCTGGTAATGTACATGATTTTAAGACGGCAATGACTGCATTGGAGAGGGTTGATCCAAAGGCTAGAAATGCACCTAATGCAGCAGCATGGCTACAAAAGATGCCATTTCACTTGTGGTCGAGGGCTTACTTTGCTGATGACTGTAAAAGTGACATACTAGTGAACAATTTAAATGAGTCTTTCAAGAATTACATACTTCCAGCAAGGTCACTCGCCATTATCAGCATGTTTGAGTGGATCCGAAGGAAACTAATGAAGATAATCCAGATTAAGAAGACTGGAATGGAGTGCTTCGGGGGTTCTATTAGCCCAAATATACAAGAAAGACTTGAGAAGAACAAGATTCTTAGCAGGGGTTGTATCGCTCAATATTCCTATCCAGTACAATATGAAGTGGACTGTGGGATTGATAGAGTCTTTGTGGTAGACTTGAAGAAGAGATCTTGCACATGTGGACTCTTCCAATTGACAGGAATTCCTTGTTCTCATGGAGTTGCGGCTATTCAAGCAGCAAAACAAGAACCTGAACAGTTTGTTGATAAGTGCTATAGCAAGGACACCTACTTGGCTGTTTACAATTACCACATTTCCCCTATGACATCAATGCAGTATTGGGATGAAAATCCAGGAGTTGAGCAAATACTCCCACCATTTGTTAGAAAGCAAGCAGGAAGGCCTAAGAAGATGAGAAGAAAACAAGCTGATGAAGCCACATCCTCTTCCATATCTACTAGGAAAGGGTTAACTATTCATTGCAAGAGGTGTTTGAGGCCAGGACATAACTCTAGAAGCTGCAAGCAACCAATACACCCAAATAGCAAGTTTTATAGAGTATGTACTGATTATTCCAATAATTCTGTTATGTCTTACATTTGCTTGCTGAATTTGTGTACATATATATAGGCCCCAAAAAATTCTGTTATGCCTTCAAATGGTTCTCAACAACGATCTACAAGTGCTGACCATGGAGCTGAAGGTTCTCAACAAAGATCTACTGATGCTGACCATGGAGCTGAAGGAAGATCTGAAGTGGGGATAGACATTTCTGCTGCTGTACCAAATTCAGATGCTACTGATGTAGTTGGAGTTCAAACTAGAAAAAGGAAGACCCCTCAAGTTGGACCATTATCCCAGCCACTTCCTAGGCAGAATTCTGATACAAATACTGTTATGCCTCGATCCATGTCACAGGTGTTCTTTGAATAAAGTTTTTGTTTTTGTTTTTGTATTGGAAACCATGTAAGTTCTCCAACTTGATACTTGTGTGAATGCTTTTTGGGTTGTGCAGCCTATTGCAAAAGAGGTTAACCAAAGCAGTTTTCATGCTACTACTTGCCTTGGTGAAACACAAGTTCAACCTTTTGGGACACCAAGGGTGCCAAAAGCCAAACCAACTGTGTCATCGGTGTACATGGGAAGATATGAGCAAACAATGCCAAAGGGCGAAAAAAAGTGTGAATTTGATTGTCTTTGTTAGATGGGCTGCAGTAGTTAATGCTACTTTTTTGTTTTTTGATTACTCTTTTGGACAGAATTCTCCTCTATGGTTTGTTAATAGTGTGCTACTAATTATGCAACACTAGGATGTTTTGTTGGCAGATACAATATTGTCTACTTGGTTGTTCGGACCAATTGAATTCATTGACACATATATTTCATTGTGGCTTCAAGCTATCTACTAATTTTGTTGCTTATTCGTAGTCTTCAATTTTTTTTCACTTTATAATTATGTTTTAGTCAGATATCTTATGCTGAAGAATGATGGATTATTTCTATTGGCTGTGGAAGAAGTAAACTGTCTAGTGACCTATAAACAACGCTGAGAAATGATCCTTTGTTGAATAACCATATAGCTCTTCTATGTACATTTTGTATGGTTTTGATACTGCATGCACTAATCAGCAACAGGGTCATGTGTTGCAAAGAGAGTGATAGTCACATGTTTTTGGATGCTGTGTAGAAGATCGAGTCGTCTTGATCATGTTGAAAATCTGTTTTTGTGTCCTAAGTTGGAGATTTCGACCAGGCCTTACGGAAATGTGCATGTTTAAGATGCTATTGACTTTGTGCTAGTTAAAAATCAATTTAGCACATTTTATAGATGAAATAAAAAGAGAAGAAAAGAAAAGAAAAACCTAAGGAAATGAAACCAGAATTCTACTTGGACAATTTTGTTGTTTTCAAATTTAACAGGGTAACCCATTCTGGACAAATTCCATAATTACTCGTGAAGAAATATGTATCCATACAACTTTGTGCTAAAATTTCATACGATCAGTCTCAGATTAAAATAGGATAAATCCCATACAACTTGAACTAAAACAACATTATGCCAAAACAACACTAACTTCTTATCCAAAGCACTAACCTACTTCATCACTGCAATTAGCAATGAAACTATTGCAATAACAATAGAGATAATCATAAACATTTTCAGTGAATTCAGATTTGCTTCAAGAACTTGCATCTGCGCAGAATAATGACCACCTTCCATTTTTGGCGTCTCAAAAGTTGGACTATTCATGGAGCTTTCTCTATTCACAGTTTGTCTAGTTGTGCCATAGCTTCTACTACTATGCTGCATTCTTTCCCTTTCTGTATGAATTGGGTAACACCATGCAAAGAATCCACATTGGTTGTTTTCACAAACGAAATACAACAACCCTCTAGATGCTTTTTCGGAATCAACAATCTTTAGCAAAGCCCTATTGCCACAATCACACCTTCTATACTGGTATCGTAAATCCTTACCTCCATTGCCAGTGCTTGAGGAAGCCATCTCTTCACAGACTTAAGAAAATGGGAGAAGATGAAGAACGGCTGCAAAAGAAAGCCTTGAAGGACTACCATCCAATTTTAGGGCTCTCTTCTTCTTATACTAAGGATAGTGATGCTTGGGGGTATTTCTGTCCAAAAAATAGAATTTATGTGGCCTATCCCTGCTTCAATTTAGTTGTTGCAAAAACGCAGCTGCGTGTGTCCCAATCGACGGCACGGAGAGATGTTTCCATCCAGTTTCCACATTCCATATAACTACAGGGGGGTTATGTGGTCATATTGAAAGAATAGGGGGGTTATGTGGTCGAACGCAAAACCACAGGGGGTATTTCGTAATTTACCCAATTTAATATGCAAGTGCATACATCTACAATTATTGTACCCCTGTATTTGAACAATTTTCAAATTCATTTGTATTCACCAAATCGTTATATGATAATGTTGTTAAAACAACTGAAGATAATATAAACCAAACAAACTAAAGCTTAATTTTTGGTTAAAGATATAAAACACCAAAAAGAGACTATTGAATGGTAATACATACTACACATGGTTTACTAGCAGAGTGGGGAGATTATATTAAGAAATAAAATAATGAGCAGAAAGAAAAAATCTTCTTGTCATATTGTCACGGTCTTAAAGGTGCACCAAACTATAATTTGCATAGCCTTGGCTTCTCCTCAGAAAGTTGTTCCAGTACTTTAATGGAGCTGCCATAATCTATTGTAATGATATAGTGTATAAAACCACAATGTAGCTATTTGCATAGTGATGTGTTCTTCCACTACTCCAACTCCATTACTCTTATCAGAGTTTTATAGTTGCTGCCTTCCATGATCATAGTATTAAGCTATGCATACATACATATATTAAAAGAGGATCAATAGTATTAAGCTATATTTATCATTATTGCTTCGAGTTCTTTATCAATAGTATTAAGCTATACTTATCATTATTGCTTCGAGTTCTTTTTATTTTTCTTCTTTCTTTTTTATGTTCAATAAACATGAATATTGCAAGCTAACCTAGTATATTTGCATAAATAGAACTTCTTAGCAAGTTAACATGCCATAAATTTTGCAAGTAATCCTATAGATAATTTTGAAAAAAATATAATTCAATTGATTTTGCAAGAATGTATTTTTCGTCTGAACTTAGCTGAATTATCTTCATGAAAATCGCTATCATGTTCTTTTTCTTCACTTTTCTATTGTGAATTTTGAGTGTAGCGTTCATTTGTGGTCCAAAAATTACTCTACACATGATTTACCAAGTGCAACAGGTTTCACATCTAGCAAATAATATCTGGTTGAAGAAATAAAATGACAATAACTGCACTTTTTCGTTTGGAACATGAGCACAAGGTTATGGATCCAATGTCTTCAACGATTTTTTGCATATGGAGATCATGTAAACTGACTATTGATTATTGAGTACTCTTTATATACGTGAGAGAGGAACACAGGATATTTTATGATATATAAAGTGTCACTAGCACAAACTCAAGATATTATTGTTTAGCCGAAGTTTTCCTTCTATGGAATGTATTTTATTTTTTTATATATTTATTAGTACAATAAAATGAGATGACTTAGGTCTTCTATATTTAATCTAGAAAATGGTAATGGGAAGTTAGGGGCCTTGTTTTCATGGCTGGCTGATACATTTGTGTTAAGTATTTGCACACAGTTAATTTATTATTTGAGAAAACAAAATCAAAGATTTTATAAACTTAACTTCACCCAATTATTGCTAGTTAAAGCAATAAAAACATTAATTATTCAAAAAAAATATAAAGACGTTAATATGCAACAAGAGAGAGGAGTGAGAGGTGCAGGTCAAAGGTTGGTCTAGTGGAGCGGGCAATTCACCGTTGTCCACCAACTTCACTTATCCGAGTAGTGATTATAAGGAAGAAGCATGAATAAGAATCTTATGCTTTGCTATTCAATTTAGTTAGTAAGCATCAGTTGATCTGGTATTCATGTACCATGGCCAAAGATAAGAATAGCATGAGGATAATAAGAATAATCATTAAGGGCAATACTTTAAGAGATGAATCTCTTCAAAACTATCCAGAATGCCTAGTAATTCTGCAGAACAAGAGGGCAAGGTCATTGGCCTCAATAATTTCGACCAACTTGAAGAAGAGTGTGAATCCATTTTAATAGATGCATTTCTTTGCTGTATTGACTTTCACGGTAATTCAGAATGGAGTGGTAAAGATATGATTAAAATTGAAGACAATGAGCATAAGGTAATCAGTTTTTTCAGTTGATATTACCACTAAAGAAGCAAATTGGATTCTGTTTCTCTTTATCATTGTCTCATTTATCCTTTTAGTCAATCTGCCCAATATCCACTCCAATTTCTTTAAGGCAACCTTAAGATTGTCTGCTGGGGTGACTTCTATCATTATCACGAAACACAGAACTAACCTACAATCTATCCCAATTACTAAGTCCTCTTTAAATGAGCTTCTGCAGCAGCTTGAGCAGTTTCCTCTATACCTGTGTACCATTCCCCAGTCCTGCAACCAAAATCCCGAGCAGAGATGAATGGCCTTGAATAAATGAAAAGCCAAATCATCAGAATGTTATACAACCGAAAAGAAAGATCATAACACTTCATGCATCACCACAGAATTAAACAAGAACCATAATGAAAAAATTGATGGAAAGGTCTCGCTCATGTACTTCAAACCAGCACTCCAGGGGTGGGAGCAATGAAAAATCTCAGACTAATAAAAGAACCAAAACAGGTGTCTGCTTTTACTGGCAATGTTGTCGGCAGTCTACTCCTATGCAATATCATCTACAGATGAAAAATCTAAGACACTATGACTTGCTTTATGGAGTAGTAATTCAGGGGGAAAAAAGGCTATCACATTTTTTTTCTGTTTTTGTTAATAATCACCATCGGTCCTGAAAATGTGACAACAAATGTCTTGCTGCATGCATTTTGCGCTTGGGCTTGTTAGCTAAGTTTTATGAACTAAAAAACCTTGTGCAACTGTAGTAGAGCTCAACTGGAATCCCTGAAAATATCCAGCTATCTGGCTATTTAAGAGCAAAATTATCCCTGCAGCAGCAAGGAACATGTTGCCTTGCTTCTCTAATTTGCCAAATCATTCTGCAGCCATTACTCATCCAAGATAGAGCTCACAGCCATCAAGAGTTGAAAGGATATTCTGCTAATAGATACTTCTGCCTTCCTTAAAAATGTCTGATGACAATGAAAATAATTGTGCATTTTCTTTGATTCATCAAAACACGTACACAGCTTTGTACAAGTCCTTATAAGATACAAAAAGTACATAATATACAACAGTGATTGCTAACGAGATAAATTTCACTTACAAAGTTTACATTCCCAAGCTGCTGGCTTTAAGCCGCGATAGCAGCAGAAAGTCAATTCAAGTAAGGTCAATAATCATCACTATGAATACAATGAATTTAGGATAAATCCACCTTGTAAGAATTAGCAATCAGAATAATGATGTCTAGGGTTAGATAACCATCATTTGTATACAATCTCACATCTAGGAAATTCTATAATGGCGTGAAGACTCATAGGTTATGACTGTGGCAACTTGCAGGCAGCTGTACTGTCTTTGGACTTGTATTTACCAAGCATTTCAGCAACAGTTCTGCAGCGGCATTGGTTTCCAGGGCGGATAACATCACCATAAACAGCCATCTCAATTATGTCAAGCTCCTTATCTGAAATGCCCAGAAAATAGCAGTAGTGACTTGACTGGAAACAAATTTCCACAATATTATATGACAAGATGAAGAACCATATTCCCAAGGACTATATGCAAATACAAATTAACTCGAGGCTTGGGATGCATTTACAAGGGCTGAAAATATTAAATAAGCTCCGGTTACACTTTGGGAAACAGCTGCTTATAAGCCCTATTTCTCCAATTTCCTGGCAGTAAAAGTAAAGAAAAGCCCATGGCTCTCAACTTCACTTTGCTGAATAATGCCGTATGATTTTGAAGTTACACAACAAAACCTCCTTTTCCATGCAGTGGTTTTTAGTACAAGCAGATCAAAAAGTCATTTTATTTTTGTAATAGCTTGATTGGTTTTCTAGTGCATAAGAAGGGCCATTCCGTTAAATAAAATAGGTCGATCCAATACACAGTATAGCCTAATATAAATAAGGTATGATAACCAACACGAAAGGTGGGTACAGTAAATTTTACCCTTCTCATGTAGAATAGGACTGTACCATGAATGAATTGGAAGTTTCATCCTCATTCTGCCTATCAAGCTATAAGGGAACAGTCATTCCTTACTTAGTTCCTGATAGAACCATTTTCGACATTCAATTACGGAAAAATCCTCGTCACAGATCTGAATTTCCAAAGCAATTAGCAATAGACTTAGACTGACATAACTCGTTCAATTAGCAAAGCAACAAAGTTATATCAATTATCAAGTGCCAATGGACATCGTATTAATATGGGAATCAATATATGCACAACTGTCAGTGTCAGCATGGCTCATAAAGAAAGAAACATAAGATTTCCCCCCATTAAAAGAATGAAAGAAGAGTATAGAACATGAAAAGATGCCCACAAGTTTACCCGTAAAACCCAGACAAAACACTAGTAGCACACTGATGGTATTGTAAGAACGGAAAAGGTAGTGGCATGATCAGACCAAGTGCTGTACTGACAAACTTCTATTGCATAAAAGGTAAGGTAACAACCTAAGCTACAGGATGGCAATGCCTATGATAGAAGTGCAAGCATGATCCCAAAAAGGAAGACAATAACCATCCAAACAACCAAACAAGGAGCATCAGTACTTGAGGATGACCCTGCTTCCAAACAAAAAACAGCATGCTGATCCCTTGCTTTGTCAGGGCACTTGAAAAGACAAAACCAAATATGGTTTTAGCATAGTTGTTGATTACCTATAGTACATCATAGTGCAAAGGTCCCCATGAGGCTATAAAGCATAGCACAGCATGTCACATATAGATGGAAGCTGCAGTTAAAGATTGAATTTTAAATTTTTCCTATACATAGTAACTCTGACAAAAGCACTATATTCTTGTAGCCTGAGAATGTACTCATTAGTCTAACCATGAATTGACTGAACTTATGTTCTTGAGTATAAAAGTCAACTAAAGAGAAGACAGTGCCACACACAAACACATGTCAAACAGATACAGAGTCGTTTAAAAATAAGTCAACAGTAAGCATCCAAGACCACAAAGCAGTACTAGTCATCTATTCCATCTCCTATAAAATAATCTTCATCATCATTGGTACCTAAAATACTTTACATCTTCCTCTTCACTCTCCATTTCCTCTTCACCACCATTGTATTCAAATTCATCTTCTTAGTCGTCAATGAGGCTAAGAGTAAGGAGGAGAAGGGAGCACTAGCCTGTTGCACACACACACAGAAGGGGAGGGAGAGAGAGAGAAAGAGAGAACTGGGGTGGGCAACAAGAAAAAGACTTGAGATGAGAAACTGCGTTTGCACTTCAAATTGCCACAGATGGGCCCCTTCTTTTTGTTTTTATCACTGCCAATTACAGGGTGATATTATTCAGTACAAAGACGAGCACAAAGTATATCCTACATTAAGTTGATCTAACTGTTAGATTCAGAACCCACAGTAACTGGATGACCCAGATAAAACACATCCAAAACTTCAGAAAAGCACACTATTTTAGGGCTATGCAGCATAGCGCATATAGCGCGCTATTTAAGAGTTGCTATTCCATTTTCTAATAGCAATGAACTTCTTCTGGGCCTACAGCACATTATTAACAACTGTGTCTCGACAGAATTGTTTCTTCATTTTCTATGTTGAAAGCTGCTACATAGTGGCAGAAAAATAATATCTAATCAAGAGGCTTATTGTTTCCTAAATGCTCCAGTAGTAGCACATAAGGAACTAATAGGTCAAATTAGATGTCACCAGAGTGAGAGTCAGGCTGTTTAGAAGCTTGGTGGTTCTGAAAATAGAGGACACTTCTGTGACTCATTGGTGTCTGAATGAGAGTTAGAATTGAAGGCAATCTCAGTTTCTTTGAATATGTATACCAAAAGCAGATTACTGCTAATTGATTAATAATTTCCAAGAAAACATAGCTCTGACAGATACAGGAGAATGTCAAAGCATGGAATTACATTGTACGGTTCCTTTTTGGATCCAATCGAAGATTCAAAAAATTGACCCGGTTTTTGGATCCAATTGAAGATTCAAAAAATTGAACCAGTTCTTGCTATTAATATTCTACCTTCTAGAACTATTTCTAGGTTTTCAACGGAAACTGCACATGGACTAGACACTTAATGTCTTCCTCGTTACTCCTCAGACTGAACAAATCAGAGCCACTTAGAACACTGCAAACTTTGATATCCTACTTTACTGTAAGAGTTGATTTTAAGGCTGAAACTTAAAATTCAGCTAACATGCCTGTTCTTGTTTAATTGGATGACATATCTTCTCCTATTAGCAGACATGTCAATCTTCTCAACTTACACAGACAAACAAACTAACATACCTTGCAACATCAGAAGCTTAAAAAAAAAAGGGAGCAAAAGGAAAAGCTTAACTCTCATCTTCAATGCACGAAACAGCCCCATCAATTCATCTAGAGACAACAATTCTGGCCGTGAGACTTTTAGGCATGTGGACATCTAGAATTAGGATGGAAATATTAAGAATTTATCCCTTGCACATGATTTTGATGCCGTACCAGAAAAGAAAATTACAAAGAATACAAACAAAGCTGGAGAACAAGGTGGCTACATGGCTTGAAATATAGAGGTAACTAGAGCACAATATATGGAGAATAATCTTATTTTGATTTAAGTAGCTTAAATATCAAATCTAAGTGAAGTTCCATGCTTCTTAGTTCAGGATAAGGATTACTTGTTTCATATCCTCTTCTTCGGGATGATTCTCCCAAACAGTTGTGAAGATAAAACCCACCGAGCAAGTCTACGATCTGCCAGAAGGCCATTTACACTAATCATCCAAACCATCCTCTACGGCTGTGACTTAGCTCTAGAATGGCAGCAGAATTCAACTGCTTGACATGAGCAAAACTAAAAGGAATGCAGGAAGAAATGGACAGTGGGACTTCAGAGACAGCTGAGAATATCACAGAATAACCTCACTCAATGCCGAACTTAAGAAATGAACATAGTGACAAAAAGACCTTACAACATAGACACAACAACTATTACCACAGTCCTGAATAAACCCTATAAAAAATTCAAAACAAAAAATTTGAGCCCGATTATCTGGAACAAGAATGTCACACACCATAATCAGCATCATCGCTTTAAACTTAGTGTGGCACACCATCAGCCAGTTCATCAAATTTTATTAGAGATGTCAACTAGACTAATTCCAATAATATTACTTGAAGCATCAACTAGATAACTAAACAGAAGATAACAGTTTCCAAGCTAACATTTGATGATGACAACAAAGCTCCTACAGACTAACCCCAACAATAACAAAAAAATAAAATAAAAAATGTCCATAATCCAAGAAACAGAACAACCAAGAAAATGAGAACATACCAGTAAAGTTAATATCACAAGAGTAACCTTGCAACTTAGTTTTATCAACTTCATCCTTATCTGCTTTAAACCTGTTTACCCTAGTCTGAAGTATCTGGCAATTATCCGCCACAGATTCGCCACCTGCATCATTTTTCATCCCTTTAATCCAGAAATCTCAATACAAATGCCACACAGCAAGAAACACGAATATTCAGTCTAGTAATACAAAATGAAGACAGCATTCTCCCCCGGCCTCCGAACTTCCCCAGAACCATTAAAAGAACCAAAAAAAAAAGGCATAAAACCCAGAGTAAGTTCAAAGACCCCCGAGAACCCAATTCAGGATTTAGCTCAAGCAAGTAACGTGTCAAGCCAAAAAGACCTTCCCAAAAAAATGCAAAATACAGAAACCCAGGAAGGAGGAGGGGGGGGGGGAAGGATTAGATTTTTAGTTAATCACTAGTTGTATATATATCCAGGAATGCCCAAGCAAATGAGGCAAGACAGGGATAAATGTCGATCTTCATAAGGAAAAGGCAAAAGGGTTATTGAGATTAGTAAGGATAATAAATAGCATCAAAAGGTGGAGACTAGAGTACTAGAAAGCAGTAGGAACCTTTGGAGAAGGGGATGATGTGGTCGTACTCAAAGCAGAGGCACCCAGAGCAGTTGCAGAAGCGTTTGCAGACAATGTTGCCAGCAGCATCTTTGCGCCACCGCTCAGGGTGGCGGCCGGGTACTACCTCTGCTCTGCTCCAGCACAAAGCCTTTGCTTTTGCATCAAATTGCCTTGCTCTCCCTTCTTTTTCCTTCTCTTTGCGCCCCCCAGGCGATGATGATGACGATGTTGATGACGTCCCACCAGAATTGCTCATCTTCTTCAGGGAGAGCACTGGCTGATGGGCAGCAATGGCTGGTGGGGCAGCAATGGGTTTGAAAGTTGGACAGTCTGGGTCAGTCACAATTAATCCCTTAAAATATACTTATTTTTCACTTTAACCCGTAACCTTTTTATTTTTTGTCTCACTTTATCTACTATTTGGACAAATTTATCTCCCTATTATTTTAGGGATTAAGTTTTCATCCACTGTCAGTATAGTAGATTTTTTACACTAACAGGTGTAGATGAATACACCTATGCAAAAGGTGGATTTCAAATTTGAAATTGGATTACGTGGCATACATCTGTACCCGCTCGTGTATACACTGACAGTGTATAAAAAATTTACTCTTATTTTAAACTCTTATTTTTTTCTCTTTCTCTTTTATTTTTGTTTTTTTTTGTTTTTGTTTTTGCTTTCCCCTTTTTGCCTCCTTTATTTTCTTTGTCAATTTCTTCTTTCTTTAATCTTCCTTTTCCCTATAAGAAATTTCACCTTCGTGATTGAATCTAAAAAATTAGGAGTTACGAAAATCTATCTTTCTCCCTAAATGATTACAGAACTATTCAAACTACTTCTCCAAAATACCATTTTTAACCTTTCAATTCTTTTGCTTGTTCCCCTTTACATTTCAATTTCTTATTTTATTCTTAAGAAAATATCACAAGATGAATTTGAAACCTAATTAATAATCATTAATTGCAATTTGTGACAAATAAAATTATTAGAATTAGCTTTTGATACCTTTTAAAACTTTATCTAACAATGTAATTACAAATTCAAGATAAAGTTTTTCGTTGAGATGAAGTTTTCTATTGGAATAGATGGATGAGAGTATAAGGAAGAAAGAAAAAAAGAAACAAAAGAGAGGAAAAAGGAGAATGGAAAAAAGATAAATGAAAAGTAAAATAATAAAAGGGTAATTCTGTCCAATAGGGGTTAAATGATAAAAATTAAAGATTAGGAAGTGAACTAAAAATGAGGTATACTTTAAGAAGATCAATTGCAATTAACCCTAAGTGGTACTGCAAAGGAGTTGATCAAGTGAGGGACAAGGAAAGTGTTACTAGCAAAACATTGGGAACTTTTCTTCTTTTTCTTTTTTATTTCTTTAAGGCTAAGTTGGGGAGTTGAGATTTGGAGAGAAAAGAAGGGAAAAGAAGGAAAATTTAAAATTTTCTATTGTTTGGGAGTTTTAAGTGGAAAGAAAGGAAAGAAAAGTAGAAGAAAATGGAGAGATAAATTGGTTAAAAAACTTTCCCTCCAAAAATGGGAAGAAATGGAAGGAAAGATTTATTTAACCTTTATAAGTTTTTTCAAAATGCCAACTTTACTCATAGAATGTCAAACAATAAAATCATAATATCAAATTTGTTCAAAATCATTTCTTTTCATTTCTAAACTCCCAATCAACATGAGAAGATAAACATTTCTCTTCTTTTCTTTTGTTTCATAACTTATCATTTCTTTTCTCTTATCTCCAAATCTCCCAAATTGAGCCTAAAGCTTCATTTGATTGAGCGATTTGATCAAGGATTTGAAATCTTCTCAAATCACTCTAATTATTTAGATTATTTAAAGGATATTCAAATTTGTGAATCACAAGTTATTATAGTGTTTACAATATATTTCAATTATTGGTGAATTATAAATTCAAATATTTCTAAATAATCTAAATTATAGCAATTTGGGTAGATTTCAAATCTTTCATGAAATTCCTCAATTCAAACAAAGCTTAAAAGTTTTTATTTTCATTTTCATTTTTATGTTTTTAATAAATATTGGTAAATATCTTCAGTGTTTTTAAACTCGGACCGGACCGGCCGGTTCGACCGGTTGAACCGGGAACCGGTCAGGCATCCGGTCCGAGTCAACCATCAAAACCGGAAAGTTAAAACCGTCAAAGCGGTCAAAACCCGGGTTTGACCGATCGGTGAACCGGTTAACCCGTTGGCGGGTTTGACTTTGACCATTTTTTTTTTTTTTTAACCTTTAACCCATTTATATCCTTTCAAACTCACTTTTTAAGTTTTAGTAAATATGCTTTAACCTCTCATCATTTTAATAAAGTGTAAAATTAATCCAATACATTTTTTAAGTTACATTTCTACCTCTATATATATTATATTCTTTAAATCAATTTATTTATTAAATATAAAATTCTCTAATTTATATATAAAGTCATAAATTACCAATTTAAGAAAAATTTTTATATATATAAAGTTGAAAACTACCAATTTGAGGGAATTTTTATATATTATTTTTTAAGAAAATTTTTTTATATACTATTTTGATTATATATTATTAATATATATATTTATGACATATTTATGACGTCATCCGATTCGACCCCCGGTTGAACACGATCGGACCCATCGACCCCTGACCCCTGAGTTCGGCCGGTTCGATGCCCGGTCCGAGTCTGAAAACATAGGATATCTTCCGGCTTTTTTATTGGGAGTGGTGTAATGTTATATTATTAAGGGTTAATTGTGATTTGCACCCCTATATTATTCAAAGATAGGACTTTGCTTAATGTTATATTATTAAGGGTTAATTGTGATTTGCACCCCTATCCTTATACTATATAAAAAGGAGTTGCTGGCTCCTTTTTCTTTTGACTCTTTAGGGGTAACATAGTTATTTTAGTTATATTTAGTAATGCATGAATTGCAAATAGTACTATTCAGTAGTGTTGCAATGCCTATTGAATTTAACTTTATGCCTTTCTACTTCTTGGGTTTAGAATACAAGGAGAAATAATAACCATATATAATAGTAGAGTAGTTGGATTGCTAATCTTAATTGAATCTTGTATTAAATGGTAATTACTCTATTGTCGCACGTTTGAGCGGTTACTTCATGATGCTTTAACATAGACTCTTGCTCTTCTACAATTACTATGAGCAACTACTTGATTGCCAACGGTTACAAATTTTTTGCTATTAAAAAAACAATCAGTTTAGTTTGGCATTTGTATAGCTTTCAATTGGAACTGAGCTGAACATTTTCTTGTGCTTTTGGTTGACTATTTCTGCAAATTGTAATTTAAGAAATAGCATTTGGTCCAATTTTTTGTTTGGTTAGTTTTCTAATTCAAAGAAAACTAATTAAGTTTCTTGATTTGGATTCAAATGATTTGATAAATATGCTGAAAGTGTCATTGAACCTTTGCTGCAAATTTGTTGAATAAGGTATCTATTAGTACACTTTTATTTGTAATTTTTTAAAATATGAAAACATGGTATTATGATATTTGGTATCCCCAGAATTTTTGAAATGAATTATATATTTGTCGTGGTAAGTGTGTTTAATACGTATGTATTTCCTGGATGATTTGGATTATGTAAATTTTTGCTTTCATGGATTATTTACAATTGTCTACTGGAGTACAAAAAATTGTGTTTGCCGTTTTGATGAATTTTATTGATGATTGATAAATATAATTAGTACTTTAAACTCCACTGGCAAATTGGCCGCTCAAAAATAGCTTCACAGTGAAAAGGCCAAATAAAAGGATGCTTCTTTGTTACCAAGAAAAAAAAGTTGCAACTAGAACAATATTGTCAAACTTACATTAAGAGAAAACAGAGAAACAATGTGCCTAATCTTGGTTACTCAAATAAACAGCTTGATGAAGGTACTGGAAACAATTTTTAAGCAATTTTTGCTAAAATTTGACTGGAAAAATAGATAGTACAACAAGATTAATGTTCTCATCTGTATACTTATATGCTGAGATAATGAGCGTGGCAATAGAGATTGTCCAATAGAAAAGCCACCGACAATTTATAAATTTGATTCCAGTGAAGGTTTTTGGATGGATTGACAATAATTACTGGAAGAGTTGATAGTTTTTTTAATATAGCTAAGCTTGATCAATAGAGCAATCATCCAATAATTTCAATGTCTGCTAGGCCTGGAAATTAAAATCTCTTGTCCGGCTCTATTGCTAGATTCAATCATACTGTTGATATCTTATTGACAAGCAAAGGAAAAGCTTAAATGGGTTATCAAGTTCTAGAAGGAAATCCAAGTTAGTTCAGCCATTGGTTAGTCACATTGCTTCTCAAGCTAATGCTAATTGTGGTTTCTACTTTGTTTGACTTTGCATCTTTGGAGGACCTTAGTATCACCTACAGTGGATTTCAGTCCATGAACATAAGCCTGGATGGCATAGTTGAAATCACACCAAATGGCTTCTTGAACCTAGCTAATGCCACTAGGAAAGAGGAATGTCATGGCTTCTTCCCTAATCTTGTCAACTTTAAGAATTCAGCTAATTCTTTTAAGTCATCTAATTCAGTTTCAAGAATTCAAGAAAGGTTGTGTTGCGCTATCAAGGTTGTTGTTATATGAATTTTATAATTGTTTTGATTTTATGAAATATTTTAGATTTTAACCTTCACTTTTTTGGCTATTTTTTTATAGGATATGAGACCTTTTTGTGTCTAAGTTATTTTCTATATATTTTTTAATTATCATGCACACAGGCACCCCAATCCCACGCATTGCATGGGCCACAACCCCTAGTATTATTCATAGATAGCACTTTGCTTCCCTAACGAATAATTGTAGCGGTATTCAGTTAAACTTTTTTAGTTAATTGCAAAGTAATTCAATTGTCCAACTTATGTTGGAGTTTAGCAAGCCTTTCATGATTAAAAGACAATTAGCTCCTCACTGAATGAGAATAACCGCTCAATTGTTGATACTTTATCTAAGCTTGATCTAATATTTATGTCTGAGCAGTAAATACAAACAAATATTCATTTGACAAATTCACTTAATGAACTAACTTGTTTTCTAAGCTTCGAATAGTCATTAATAATTTATATTTAATTACTTTAATAAATTAGTTCGCTATCCTTTTTTGCTAATTCTTTTTTTTTTAATCAATCCTCCTCCCTTATTCTCTCCTTATACCCCTACCAAAAACCTGCTAGGCTAGGAGTCAAACTCCAGTTGAGATCTTCAATGCCATTTAATCAGTGGCAACTCAATGCTATCCCTATAATTATGCCACCTATCCAGAGTGATTGAAATTGGGTTAAATCAGCACAATTTGAATGATTGAAAATTAGGTGATAATTTAAATTTTCTGGACAGGTGTCATAATTATAGGGGTGGCACTGAGTTGCCACCGATGAAATGGCACTGAGGATCCCAACTGCATTTAATCAGTGGCAATTCAATGCTATCCCTATAATTATGCCACCTGTCCAGAGTGATTGAAATTGGGTTAAATCAACAGAATTTGAGTGCTTGAAAATTAGGTGATAATTTAAATTTTCTGGAGAGGTGACATAATTGTAGGGGTGGTACTGAATTGCCACCGATTAAATGGCACTGAGGATCCCAACTGGTCAAACTCCTGAGTTGGCAGTCAAAAGCAAAGCTCCCTGGTCAACTGCTCAAGAGGTTTTTGGTTAATTCATGTAATGAATACCATTTTTTTTACTACTATTTCCTTTTCATTGAATATAATTTTAATTACAATTAAGCACAATTTTCTTTCTTTTATGCAACTCCAATTTAAAGTAGAAGCTACTTTTAATTACATCTTCTACTTAAATTAGATAACATGTTTAATTTAAAAATTGCATGTAAACATATCAATTGACAAAAACAAATGGCAATTCGATACTTTTTAACTTTTAAAAAAAACTGGCCTTTGTTCGACTTGAAAGTGATTTTCGGTCGCTATCTGACGGATGCAGCACTCTTATATTTTAAAAAAAATAAAAAAAAATTATGCCGCCGTGTGTGTTGGACACAGCGGGAACACACGGGGCAAGCCTATCAAGGTTCAAGAGAAATGCCTCCCAATTTCTCCATTTTTATTTTATTTTATTTTATTTTATTTTTTGTAATATTTAGAGAATTAGCTCATATTCATTCTTCTAATGGTCTATCAGAGACTCTAGACTTTTTGTTTTTTCTTAGATATCATCTCCAAATCTCATCTCATCTATCTCAAACTTCCCCATTCCCTCTTCCTTCACCACCATCCAACAACCCAAAAAGCCCTCGAAGAGATAGTAGTTATTTCTATCAGGGGTTCACATTCATAAAAATATAATCTTCTCAAACATTTGCTTCTTATTATGTTCTCCCTTACATTCTACTTATCATAAAGATCCTCGTAATCATCCTCCTCTTCCAAAAGAAAAGAAGTATTGCTTTCGCAAAACAAATTTGGTCTCAAATCTATTAATTTTGTATAAATATAGATAATTAATGAAATTTCTTCAGTTTCTATCCGAAACATGTCACTTGTGACATGTGCCAACACTCAAAACACCTTTTTCAATTTTTTAAAATTTGAGAATGCGTAAATTTGTTAATTGCAGCTTTCTTTATCTTTTTTGTTAAACAAAGATGAAAAAGACTAAAATACAATTAAGGATGGTATTAAGCAATTAGTGATCATTAATGGACCAAAAAATAGAATAGAAATAGACATCAATGTCCTTCTTTTCTTTCTTTCCTCATCTCTTCTCCTCCACTCAAGAAGAAAAACGAATAGTCAAAATAAGACAAAGAATTGCAGATTTTGCCGAAGGAAAGTAGCAATTCTTAGGCAAAAGAATAGGATGAGTGATGCAAACCCCACCAAGAATGACAAAATCCGCATAAGCGGCCCTAGGATCTATGAGATGGAATCCCTAGGATTCAGTGGGATAGGCTGAAGCAACATTGCTGGAACTTTTGGAATTGGTGGAGTCACCTCCTAGAAGCAGATAAAAGACCTGAAGGAAAAAAGCATATTGAGCTGAGTGCTAACTTGCTTTGGTATGTCTGGAAAACAAGAAGTGGTCTGTTCAATTTGTTGGAATGTATGCCCAAAAACAATTAAATTGTTGAAATACATTCCTAATTAAAGGTTTTGTATTTTATGAACTTCCAATTTTATTTGTTTAATATATGATATAACTGGTAAAAGTCCTTAGAATATTTATTAATGTGATGATAGTCACAAGAGTTGCTGACTATGAGATATCAATCACATTTATAATAAATATTCTTAAATGTCTAGTCATAGTATTAATGAGATAGGACATCATTAATAATGACGGTACACAATTAGCCCTACTTAATGTAAGTAGTGGTTGTTCTCATCAACCATGGTATAGGGATACCTAGGCTAATGTGTAGATGAATTATAGAGTAAAAATTCATTGGAGTGATCTACACAGAGATCCCATTAGGATATTTTGTGCCAATGGTTGAATCTCTTATGGGAAATTGTGTAAGTGATCCTAGACTTGAGATCACCATAGTATCTTGAGTGTGAATCACTACCTTTGATTATGTTTCTTGTTACTCACCGGGGTGACTTAAAGAATAGAAATTGGGGTAGTGTGAAGCATGGAAAGATAGTGAGTGATCAAGAGAGATTCACCACCCATTAGTGGGAGCGATATCCAAGTAAGGCCACTAGTTGGAATGTAACCTTAGTAGTCGACTACATTAGATTAATTGGAGAGTGTCTTCAAGTTAATCTAATCTAAGGTTAATTCGGAACTAGAAAATTAATTAGTCATTATGGAATTGGCACTTGTTGTACCCACCTCTCCCAAGGCTAACCAAGGTATCGGATCACTCGGGACTCACTACAAACTCCCAAATAATAAACCAAGCTCATTCGTAAAGTCATCAACATAAGATATTAAAATTTCTAATAAACTCTTACAAAATACAAACCCCAAAAGTTCATCAAAATTACATTGATAATAACTCCAAAATACCATAAACCATCAAACTCATCCATTAATTTCAATCTTATACAAAAGAGGAAATCCTATAAAAGTACTAACTTCCTCGATTCACGTGCCTCAACTCGAAACCTGTTAAGGAAAACAAATTGGGGTGAGCTAACGCTCAGTGAGGCCAAGAGAACATGCACATGCATTTAAAAGCTGTTAACTAAATTATTAGCAGTAAAAGGGCCAACCAATAAATCTTGCAACAAAGCATTTAAACCATACAATTTAAAGGATACAGTTGCCGGCTCCGCTTCCCAAGTATCGATACTGGATATATGTTGACACTCCGTCAACCGCTCACTCTTACAGTCCACATTCACCACTTACTCCCTCTCCCGTCTGCTTTCAACCCCTTGCCCGGGCCCGAACTCCGAAATTTAGTGTATGGCAACCCACTATGAGTATGCCAAGTCGGTGGACTCATTCCAACCGGACGATTTGAGAAGTGGTAACCCACGGTTCACTTATCCCTTGCCCCACTGTTGCGGACAAGGTGAAGCGGATCCCGATGGGGTGTGGGGCATTCCACGTTGTAAATAAACATTCAAATCCGCAGGTGCAAACAATCATTAATTGAACATTCTAAACGGTAATTCCTTAGCGGTTCAAAGAAGGTGAGCGATAAAGTACACGCTCACCGAGCACACAAGCATGCTTTCAATTTATTTACATGCACTTGGACACTCACCACAGTTGAACAAGCAAGAAATGCAGGAGCTAAGACGTTCGTCAAGCGTCCGCGGGATCACCTGCGGCGTGGAAGTGCAAGCAATTTACTTTTCGATCGAAGTTCAAAGTTCAACAATTTTGGGAAAATCCATTTCAACCGTGCATTGATGCAGCGTATAAATACTCGATGCATGAACTCCCAAGAAATGCATATAAACACTTTAATATGACAAAGAAGCACATGCAGGCGTTAGGCGAAAACGGGCAAGTACAAAGCGAGAACGGAAAACACACAGTGAAGGTGCAGAAAAACAGTTTTGGCACCCTGTACGTCATCGCTCATAACTCGAGCTACGAGTATCGGATTAGGATGTACGAGGTGCCGTTTCGAAGCTAAGAGAACGAGCTACAACTTTCATGAAGGAAGATTTTGCTCAGATTGTCTCGTTTAAGGTCAAAACGCAGAAAACAGTCTCAAGTTTCACCGTCAGAATGTTCGACAGGCCAACTTCAAGCGGGCATAACTCAGCTCACAAATCAAAATCGTGAAATTCAGTGGCGTTGGAAAGCTAGAATGACAGGCTATAACTTTCGTGTTTTGGCCAAAAATCAAATCACAAGGTATCAATGCGGAAAATGAAGCCAAAGTGGCTGTCAGGGGCTGCCCTGTTTTCCTGTTTACGTCTAACGCGCCAAAATCAATTAACACACGTGCATGCCAAACTATGGACTCAAATGCAGTACCAAACATGCAATCGCAGCGCCCAACATTATCCGCGACACACACTCACACACACACAGCCACGCGCACACACCCCACATAAACACACACCGTCAAAGCTGCCCAACCAACCTCAATTATACATTATAGCAACCAAATTCCTATCCACCAACACATACACTCTCACCTTCCACAAAATCAAAATCATGAACCACCAACCTAACTTTACCCTAGGCTGGCCGGACCCTTGAAGCTCGAAACAATCCGTGCCACACCTTACATTCAACACTCACGGCAAGATGATGCAACAAGAAAGCCATAACAACCACCATAACACCAAATTCCTCATGGCATAATCAACACTCATAAACCCTAGTTCATTTCATGGTTAGGCAAAAACACATAAGAACCAATCGAACCAATCCATAAAATCACTTCACAAGCTAAGCATAAGCATGAATCAAGCCATAAGAATCATCAAATCCAACTAGTTTATAATCCATTAAAATTTCAGCTTATAGAGCAAGAGAAGAAACCTTTCTAGGGATATTCTTGAGTACAAATTCCAAGCTTCCAATGGCAATCACCACCTTCTAGCTTCAATTCAAGGTTGAGTGGTTGAATTCCAAGAATTTTCCCCAAACTTTCCTTTTCCTTTCTTTTTCTCTCTTCTCTTCTCACGGTTTTCTTCCTCCTTTCTCTCTTGTTTTCAGCCGGCCTCTTGGTTCTAGAATGAACCAAAGAGAGCTCAAGACTTATCCAATTTTGTGGTCAAAAGAGGCCCAAAAAGTCAAGTTCCACTATTGCCCTCAACTTTGCTTATTTCCACATTTGCCCAAACCATTTCCATTCCTATCAATTTACTCCATAAACACTTAACTCATCTTAATCCATTCAAGCTTAAGCACACCTAGTTAGGCCACTAATCACCTACCATTCCTAATCACCGCGCTTAAGCGTGCATTAACACGCGTAAAATCAAAGAAATCGTAAACTCGGTTTACTCAAACTTGATTTATTTTCAAAAAACATAAAAAAGTCAAATGAGGGTTTTCATACTCAAATTAGAGTTTTATCGAAAATTAGGGTTTTCAAAATAGGCCATTGAAATTAAACAAATAATTATGGTGAGAAAATAAGAAATAAAACACGGGTCCTCACAACCTCCCCTCCTTATGAGAATTTCGTCCTCGAAATTCATACCTTGCACTCATAACGCTTTCACTTCCAATTTGTAGGGTATTCTAATAGATTTCACCGCCATCCCACCTCCACAGATTTCTGGTGTCTACTGAGTCTATGAAATCAAGATCAAGGAAAACTCTACTAGGTTAGGGATCATACCCTCAATGCCCTCTGTAAGGTTAGGGGTTTGATGTCGGTCCATAGCATAGACCCTGGCAGGCGCTCTCGAGCGGTTATCCCCTACACTCATTTGTTTAGATGTCGGCCTAGAAGATTGTTGCGATCCCTCACCTTCGCGTGACATCGGACAATTGATGACTTTATGATCTGTGCCCCCACATCTTAGACATTTTCCAGCTTTCTTCCAACAATCATTCTCCATATGATTGGGCTTACCACAATATCCACATCCCACTTGTGGGGTCGAGACCGTACTAGCACCGCCTTGTGAGGTATTCGAGGATTGACCACGTCCACGAGAAGCTTCCTTAGACAAAGGTTCCCTCGACGCTCCGGTAGTCCTTACTCCGCCTGTGCCCCTTCCTAGCTTAGAGGTTGGCTTATCTTTATCAGCTGATCCTATTTCACTACTACTCGGAGCATTTCTCTTTTTGGCATGAAAAGCCTTCACTTGTTGCCTAGCACTCTCGACTCTCTGGGCTTTCTCTAAAGCCTCAGTAAAAGTATTAATTTGCGTTGCAGCTAACGCCTCCTGGATCTCAACATTTAATCCTTGCACAAATCGCCTAATCCGTTTCTGATCAGGAACCACTAATTCAGGGGCAAACTTTGAGAGCTTTGTAAATTGGGTCTCGTAATCAGCCACACTCATCGATCCTTGTCTTAGTCTAATAAAATCATCCTCCCTTTTCTCCGGATCGGAGGCAAAATTTCTCATCAAATTCGTTTAAAATTTGCCCAAGTCCACTGGGTGCTCTCTTTCCCATTTAGCCCTAATAACATTCCACCATGACCTAGCCGGGCCCTCAAATTGGAAAGTGGCGAATAGCACTCGCCTCTCTTGATTGTAGGTCGACAAAGAAAATGTCAGTCATCCGTTCAAACCAGTTTTCCGCCACATCAATATCTGCCCCTCCCAAGAACTTTGGCGGAGCAAACTTAAGAAAACGCTCTAAGACTTTGTCATCTCCGTGATCAGGGCCTATGGGTTGATTTTGCTGACCAGGACCTTGATTATCAGCCAGACGCTCAAGGATTTCAGTCATCTTATTGAGGGCTGTAGCCACTTGATCCTCATTACCTCCCGGTCCCTCTCGACTCGACCTGAAAAGTGAACACTCCCGGAGGGTTGGGGTTGCATGCGCCTCGACCACGACCACGACCCCGACCTCACCGACCAAGACCACGAGCATCCATAGCCCTAATTATAGGTCTAGATGCATAGACAACAAAATTAAATATGCATGAGCAAAGGTAAACACACATGTCAATAGTAAAACATGTAAAACAAGTAAACTGGCATATACCGTTTATTCCAGAATTCACAAGCAAATCAACAAGTCATTTCGGAATAATAACACATCATATAGCACACAAATATCACAAAATCTAAAGGTTAGGTCTTTTAAAATTTAGAGGCCTCACAAAGCATCACCCCAGCTAATCTTTCGCAAAAACTTACAAAAGCTGGAACTTCTGTTCTAGTTCACAAGAACATTCATCCTATCTAGGAGGATTTGAGTTCAACAATAAAGCAGTGGATAGTACTAGTCAATACATCAAGCACCAAGTTCAAAATCCTTAGAATAGATACCACTGTCTGCTAAAGCATTCTTCCTATTAAATTCCTCACCTACAAATATATCTCCGTTAAGCACGATAAAGAAGACTATGAGTTCTTACCTCTAAACAAGATCTTCGATAATTCCAAATATAGCAAATATTCTCAATTGTCACATATGTGTATTCAGGCGCCAAGATAAGAACAAAGTCAATCAACACTAAGGTTGGCCACCCAAGGTGTAAATCAACTCAATCCCCATTTTTGCCCGACATACCATCCAAATTCATAGCTCAACTTTTTCCTCCAAATCATCCACGTAGGATGCAAGTCTTAACCAAATATATATACCAGTAATCCTTTCACTTAACTTTTCAACTAACCCCACAGTCCGGTATCCTAAACTTGAAGCCTAGGATACACTATAGAGATCTGAAGCCTAAGCTCTGATACCAACTGTGACAGCCCCACCTCTCCCAAGGGCGAACCCAAGGGTATCACTTGACTCTGGGACTCACTACAAATTCCCAAATAATAAACCAAACGTTCATTCGTAAAGTCATCAACATAAGATATTAAAATTTCTAATAAACTCTTACAAAATACAAACCCCAAAAGTTCATCAAAATTACATTGATAATAACTCCAAAATACCATAAACCATCAAACTCATCCATTAATTTCAATCTTATACAAAAAGAGGAAATCCTATAAAAGTACTAACTTCCTCGATTCACGTGCCTCAACTCGAAACCTGTTAAGGAAAACAAATTGGGGTGAGCTAACGCTCAGTGAGGCCAAGAGAACATGCACATGCATTTAAAAGCTGTTAACTAAATTATTAAATAGTAAAGGGCCAACCAATAAATCTTGCAACAAAGCATTTAAACCATACAATTTAAAGGATACAGTTGCCGGCTCCGCTTCCCAAGTATCGATGCTGGATATATGTTGACACTCCGTCAACCGCTCACTCTTACAGTCCACATTCACCACTTACTCCCTCTCCCGTGCTTTCAACCCCTTGCCCGAACTCCGAAATTTAGTGTATGGCAACCCACTATGAGTATGCCAAGTCGGTGGACTCATTCCAACCGACGTATTTGAGGCGGTGGTAACCCACGGTTCACTTATCCTTGCCCCACCCTGTTGCGGACAAGGTGAAGCGGATCCCCTGGGGTGTGGGGCATTCCACGTTGTAAATAAACATTCAAATCACAGTGCAAACAATCATTAATTGAACATTCTAAACAGTAATTCCTTAGCAGCAGTTCAAAGAAGGTGAGCGCGATAAAGTACACGCTCACCGAGCACACAAGCATGCTTTCAATTTATTTACATGCACTTGGACACTCACCACAGTTGAACAAGCAAGAAATGCAGGAGCTAAACGTTCGCGTCCAGCGGGATCACCTGCGGCGATGGAAGTGTAAGCAATTTACTTTTCGACCGAAGTTCAAAGTTCAACAATTTTGGGAAAATCCATTTCAACCGTGCATTGATGCAACGTATAAATACTCGATGCATGAACTCCCAAGAAATGCATATAAACACTTTAATATGACAAAAGAAGCACATGCACGGGCGTTAGACGAAAAACGGGCAAGTACAAAACGAGAACGGAAAACACACAGTGAAGGTGCAGAAAAACAGTTTTGGCACCCTGTACGTCATCGCTCATAACTCGAGCTACGAGTATCGGATTAGGATGTACGAGGTGCCGTTTCGAAGCTAAGAGAACGAGCTACAACTTTCATGAAGGAAGATTTTGCCCAGATTGTCTCGTTTAAGGTCAAAAACGCAGAAAACAGTCTCAGAAGTTTCACCGTCAGAATGTTCGACAGGCCAACTTCAAACGGGCATAACTCAGCGCTCACAAATCGAAATCGTGAAATTCCAGTGGCGTTGGAAAGCTAGAATGACAGGCTATAACTTTCGTGTTTTGGCCAAAAATCAAATCACAAGGTATCAATGCGGAAAATGAAGCCAAAGTGGCTGTCAGGGGCTGCCCTGTTTTCCTGTTTACGTCTAACGCGCCAAAATCAATTAACACACGTGCATGCCAAACTATGGACTCAAATGCAGTACCAGACATGCAATCGCAGCGCCCAACATTATCCGCGACACACACTCACACACACACAGCCACACGCACACACCCCCACATAAACACACACCGTCAAAGCTGCCCAACCAACCTCAATTATACATTATAGCAACCAAATTCCTATCCACCAATACATACACTCTCACCTTCCACAAAATCAAAATCATGAACCACCAACCTAACTTTACCCTAGGCTGGCCGGACCCTTGAAGCTCGAAACAATCCGTGCCACACCTTACATTCAACACTCACGGCAAGATGATGCAACAAGAAAGCCATAACAACCACCATAACACCAAATTCCTCATGGCATAATCAACACTCATAAACCCTAGTTCATTTCATGGTTAGGCAAAACACATAAGAACCAATCAACCAATCCATAAAATCACTTCACAAGCTAAGCATAAGCATGAATCAAGCCATAAGAATCATCAAATCCAACTAGTTTATAATCCATTAAAATTTCAGCTTATAGAGCAAGAGAAGAAACCTTTCTAGGGATATTCTTGAGTACAAATTCCAAGCTTCCAATGGCAATCACCACCTTCTAGCTTCAATTCAAGGTTGAGTGGTTGAATTCCAAGAATTTTCCCCAAACTTTCCTTTCTTTTTCTCTCTTCTCTTCTCACGGTTTTCTTCCTCCTTTCTCTCTTGTTTTCAGCCGGCCTCTTGGTTCTAGAATGAACCAAAGAGAGCTCAAGACTTATCCAATTTTGTGGTCAAAAGAGGCCCAAAAAGTCAAGTTCCACTATTGCCCTCAACTTTGCTTATTTCCACATTTGCCCAAACCATTTCCATTCCTATCAATTTACTCCATAAACACTTAACTCATCTTAATCCATTCAAGCTTAAGCACACCTAGTTAGGCCACTAATCACCTACCATTCCTAATCACCGCGCTTAAGCGTGCATTAACACGCGTAAAATCAAAGAAATCGTAAACTCGTGGTTACTCACCAAACTTCGATTTATTTTCAAAACGAAAGCATAAAAAGTCAAATGAGGGTTTTTCATACTCAAATTAGAGTTTTTATCGAAAATTAGGGTTTTCAAAATAGGCCATTGAAATTAAACAAATAATTATGGTGAGAAAATAAGAAATAAAAACCTGGGTCCTCACACTTGTTCCTTATTCCCTGACTAATTGGATATCAATGGTGAAAGGATAATAATTACACGGTAATTTTCCATGGAAAAGGTTAGGTCGGAATTTCCCTTGATCAATTCCGAATACCTGGGTAATTGTGATGTGTTGCTAGACACCGCTCACAATTTATAATTATGAATAATTAATTATTGTAATTAATGATAAAATAAAAGTGTTTATTTTATCTAATTCTTTTTAGAATTATAATTCATAATTATTACCAGTGTATTTGGGACCTATTGGATCACACGCATAGAGATTGGGTTCTGGATTAAATTGTGTGTCCAAGTAGGGACTTGGAAATAAATACTTCTGGGGTTTAATTATAAAGATAAATAAATCCTGGGGTCATCTGACAAATAAGATAAATGTGTTATCTTTATTTGTCAGATAACAGAAAGGGATAAGAGGGAGAAGATGTTACGGTGGTTTGATTTTTGAATCAAACCACCAGACTCTATCCCTCTCCCTTCTGTTTCTCCTCTTCTTTCTCTCTTCCTCTCTCCTATTAATATCAGATGTTACGATAGGAGAGAGGTGATACTCCTGATAGTCAGAACAGAGAAAAGTTCTCTCCAGAGAGAAAACAAACGTAGGAAAAAACACTCAGATAGTCTGAGAGTGTGAGTGAAAAGGCTAGCACCTCCCATTCTCACACACACACACACACTGATCATAGAGACGGTCAAGAGGTGATCCAGGAGCAATCTCGCGTGGACACCAGTAGAGGCAGGACATCCGGACTGCTATACAAGGGTCTCGACCTTCTCGACGTGTCGAGACTTCATCTGCGGATTAAGGTAATCCTCAGAACCCCCTTGAGAAATCATACGTAGAACTAGGGTGATTCCTGGTGGGAGTTGGGGCTAAAATTTTTAATTCCTGGTGGGAGTTGGGGCTAAAATTTTTAATTTCCGCTGTGCCTGATGCCCCAATTCCTAACACAATTAGCACCAGAGACAACCAGCTTGGACAGTTTCTAAAGCATGTGATGATTGGTTGGAATTCAGGAACGCTTTGGAAAAGGTTGACAAAGAAGAACAGACAAGGAGGCCGACATTTGGTAACTAGGTACGAGCTGATTACAACCTTGCAACAATTAGGATTCATACAGATGCAGCCCTTAATGACTCAAAGCAAAAAGCTGGTCTAGGTATTGTTGCTAGGGACTGCCAAGGGCTGCTCAAGAAGACTTGTGCCATTCCAATGGATTATGGTCCAGATCCAGCCATCCTGGAAGCAGAAGCAATTAGGATTACATCGCTAAATGCTATTCAGGAGAACTGGGCAGCAATCAAAATTCACTCCGATTGTAAGGTGGTAATAGATAGGATTAACAACAATGAGTTAGATGAGTCACATTTGTCAATAGTTGTTAGTTGACATTCTTAAACTTGCAGAATCGTTTTGGTATTGCTCCTTCTGTTTTGTTAAGAGGGAGGATAATGACGTAAGTCATTCACTGGCAAAGTTTGCCATTAAGTTAATTCAGGAGATGAAGTGGGAAACAAGATTTCCCATGTGGCTGAGAAAGAAGTCATAGGATGGTTGTAGGGCATTTGCCCAAAAGTTGTAAATCTTTTGTAAAGATTTGGTTATCATATAATGATGAATATAAAGATGCCGTTTGACAAAAAACAAAAAAACAAAAAATAAAAAAAATCTATGAGGTGGAATCGATCATTTGACAATAGAAGCATCAACGACACCAACTTGGATATCGAACCTTGATGTAGATAGTAGACGATGCTACAATAAAGTGCAATTATTGAATGGTAAGTCGGATCAACACCTCAGATGTTCGCTCTAAAAGGTTTAAAGGATGTTACCGAAGAACTCAAGAGAAAACTCTCAATTATTTGAAAAAAGATGATTAAGGTCTGTTACAAGTCCTAGCATGTCTAATTATATAGATAAGAAGTCCAAAACTGAAAAGGATGAAAACCAACTAAATTCGAGAAAGAAACACAAATAAAAAACGAATCTAACAATGTCTGGTTGCTGGTCTTTGGACCGGACTTCCTTCGGGCCTGAGCTGCAAGAAGTCGGGCGCTGGTGATTGTGCGCCAGTTGTGGCCCTGGACATGCTATGATCCGCATAAAGCCTAGCTAATCCCCTCCTCTGGAGCAGATCCACGATCCACTTGAACAAGTGTACAAAGAATCTCTTTCTCAGGTGCAACTGCTTCTATTTCCTTGTCTGATCCAACTTGTGTAGAACGGCCCGAACCAAGACTTGAAGCTAATCCTTGAGCTTCTTAACTGGAGTTGTCGCAATGGGTCCAATAAGAACTTGAATAGGATCATCACTTGAACCCTTTGTAGCTTGAGTGTCCGCTCCTCTTAATTAGAATTTATACTCAAATCACGTCATCATCTACAATAAATAAACTTAAACCGAAAACGTTGAGAGTAGTATTGATGCAATACTCACCCTACAAATTTAGTTTGTGGGCATTATCATTAACACGTTTTACAAATTGAAATAGTTCATCTGCTCTTGGTAGCAATTTAGATCACCTTTGTGCTAAAAAACACTCTTTGCGCATATGCAACCATACCCAGTTTCTAGGTTCAGCCACTCTCGATTCTCTTCTCAATGTTTTATTGGACTTTCTCATGCAACTACTTAGCAAACTTGGCCTTTTGTTTTCCATCTAAATTCACACGCTCATACAAAGGTAAAGGTGATAAATCTAATAGAGTTAAATGATTAAAATCATAAACAATTTCAAATGGTGAAAATTGACTTGTGGAATGAACAGTCCTATTATATGTAAATTCAATATGCAGCAAACACTCCTTCCAAGTTTTAACGCTATTTTTAGTGATTATAGGAAATAAAGTAGATAAAGTTCTATGAACTACTTCATTTGTTTATAGGAAGTTTAGAGAGAAGGTGGATGAAGGAATTTTAGAGAGACAATTTCAGAAAGTCCTTAAAGCTGTGTATTTGACTAATGCCTTTGTGACTGTGAAATCGCAATATTTTTCTTATTAAAAAAAGAAAAAGAAATCCCCAGATTTTTTTAAAAAGGCCCTCAGCAAAATTCTTGAGATTTTTTAGGAATCTTTCGGAAAGTTTAGGAGGGTTTCTCTTTAATTTGGATTTGGATGGGAACTTTAGATGAGACAGTGGATTCTATATGCAAATGCCCCGTTCGTTGCGAAATAATCCGAATAAATATAGGGGATTCTATTTGCTACTGCCTTGTTAATTGTGAGATAAAATTCGACAGAAACTTAAATGTTTTAGAGGGTAGAATAACTCACTCTGTCAAGAATTGATAATGGCTGATACAACATCAATACTTTCCATACATCGATGAGCATATATGTGTTCATGAAGACTAAAGAGCATATCAAAGAATAAGGTAATGTATCTATGCTTAAAAAAAAAAAAAAGAAAAAAAAAGAGGAAATGCATCTATAGCATTATTGACATAAAACTAGCAGGATCTTTCATTTCTTTCCAAACTCAAAATTCTTCAACTTTTACTGCATCGCGGGGCATTTCATATGCATCTTTAGGCCTTGATTTCTTCACCCCTGCTGTAAACCATAGCTTGTCAGATTTGTAGCCCTCAACATTGACACCAGTAACTTTGACCCATACCAGAACTTTGGTCTTCATTCCTTCAATTCCTGTGAGCTTTCCCCTTGACAATGTTGCTTTGATCCGAGTAGCATACCTTACAACAGATGAGTCCTTGAAACAAACTTCACAGGGAGAGGCCAAGTAGACAATAAGCTTGGACTTTGATGCATCAAATTCGTAACAAGTTATGTTCTGAGGAAAAAGGCCAGGCGGTAGGTTGAATTCTCGCAGGAGGTCTGGCAAGGACTTCTGGGGCTTACCTGAGGAATTACTACATAGTTAGATGGCCGTCATTCAGATAACTGAAGGCTGACAATCTCAACAAACTTGCACAATGTTGACTGCTATAGTAGGCAGGGTAGCAGTAGGAAAATGGTCCAATTGTCATTAAAGTATAGGTGTGCACGCTCTCGTTATGGATGAGAAACTGCTGTGGTTTTTTCTATTCCTTATACTAGTGAAACCATGTATCATGGTGGTCTGATCTTGAACACCACAGTTATAGCTAAGATGCCAATTCAGCACAGTTAATGATCCACTTTTAGAATGAGGTATACATACAGATGCCACAAGGTAGTAGTACAAAACTCTTTGGGACGAAGCCATCTGAGAGCAAAAATGGATATAAGATTATCATCATACCTTTCAGCTTGTTGAATACCCATTTTGCCTTTTCTTCAACAGTATTAGAGAAGGTCTGGAAATATAAAGCACAGTTACTGTGAAAGCAGCAACACAGGATTGTAATCTTATACAAAAATTCAACAAAGAAGAGAAAAAAAAGCCAAGATAGTGGTTGCAGTTCATCTATGTAAAATTGTCCACGAGCAGAAACTGTATGTACCCATGGTTCTATGTAAAACAATAAGAAAAGTGAAAAAAGAAAAAGAAAAGAATTAGCAGTCTCATCCTCAGCAAGAGACTGCTGAATGTAAGCCAACCCAAAAGAAATACACTTCAAAACGATGACTGAAATCAAGTTTAGTTAAATCATAAACAGGTCTTCCTGGACATGATTCACAGTTTATGACTCAATAGATCAGGTCCAAGACAGATGGTATTCTGTTTCATGGATTTTGATAATCAGAATTTATTTAGAATAAAGTTTGCTATGAAATTTCTCTGATTAAAAATCTTCACAATCAGAATAATGAAACTGAGCAAGTAGGAACAATTCTGTTCCCTTGGGAGCCAGTTTGGAAAAATAGACACCTTTCTCTGTTAAAGACTAATGCACGAAAGAACTCTGTGTAGTTCCTCATTATAATTATCTTCAAAGGAAAACATACAAATTGGATGGGAGGAAAAGCCTGAATCCAATTGGAAGATCACAATGTTAAAAAAAGAGTTAGACTCTGCTGGTGCGCATAAGTTGGAATATCAGGTCTGATTCTTCTGAAATAAGCAGAAAGACAATGTCAATAAACTCAAGTTTTGGAGCCAAAGAAGGGCACATTAATGACACATTAGGCACATTGAACTTTTGGGGCCAAAGAATTGGGAAGACAGGACCCCTCACTAGCTCTGAAATGACAGAAAATTCCCAATGAAATAAGCATATTCTGGTAGTAGGATTGATCCCAGCTCCAAGCTTAAGAACCTTGGAAACCGCTTCAACGATGTGTGCAATAAAGATTACGATGAATCAGGTGCAATTTTCACTAATTAATCAAAAAGCGGTAGTATGAAAAGTGAGGATTCTTATGGATAAGCATAGCAGGAGTTGAAAACCAGATGCTATATTTTATGAAAAGAAGAAATGATCGAAGTCTTGTTACATTCTAATAAAAATGGACAAAAAAAATATTGACAACCTCTTTCTTAAAAGATCCTCCTTTTCAGGTTACAACTATGCCAATTTTCAGATTAGACAGTACGAGCCTGATGGAAAACACAGTTCTATCAACTCCCAACTGAACTCAGAAATGTCAAAAGCGGAAAACAATATCAGCATCTATAATGATTATGGTAAAGCCTGCAGTCCATAAAACCACACCCTCTGCTCTACACATCCATTAATGCTACTAATCTCAGAATTAGAAGGAAAATCAATAATGCTCTGACTGATCAAAACTTTACAATCAATGCATCTCAGAATTAACAGGGCATTGAAACAAAAATCCTGTCTTATCTCAAATTCCCACCCAAAATCCAAATAAAACAGAAGCCCTCCTCTCCTTTCCTCGAGATTCCTTATATCTGCTACTAAATCTCACAAATCTTATTATGGCATTGCACTAAAAGTTCTTGCACGTCAATTCAGATAACAATGACAAAGGGTGGAAATACCACTCGAACAAAGCAGCATCAAAGGAAATAATGCAGCATACAAAATTAAAATAACAGAATTCAAATAACTGAAAAAACAATCAAGAAAGACAAGGGAAAATCGATTATACAGAGAGGTCCTGAGTGATGCTGGAGATCTCTTCCTTGGCTTTCTTGGAAACCCAAAATGTACTAGCCTTTAAGCTCCCAACTGTTGTCAGAGCTTTCTCCATTTCTGCAGGCTGCAATAAGTCTATCTAATTTCAAGTGAAATTCACCTCACAAATCACAACTCTCTTCTTCCTGTACCTCTCAAAGCTGAAGGGTCGCATTTGTTGGTTGCTTATGTGAGTGTGTGTGTGTGTGTGTGTGTGTTGTCACTTCTATCCCAATCATCATAGGTGTCTGACAACTCATCATGTGCCTGTCATTGCAAGCAAAATAGCGGCGCCTCACAAAGAAAACAAATGATATACAATAAATTAATATTAATTATAATATGCACCACTGAACTATCACTAATTTGCCGTTTGCGCCACTAAACTATCGATTCTAGCACTCAATTAAATTAGTTGCGAACTAATGAAATTTTGGCAGTAATTTTTTGGATAGAAAGCCTTTGATACTTTTAAGTGATCAAAGTACTTAGTACAAGGTAATTAAGTGCTAGAATTGATATCAATTAAGGGTATTAAGCTATTTTAGTGAAAAATAGTGATACAAAAACATACTACATTAGTTTCAATTTATTAGAGCAATATACCGTAATTTGATGATATAAGATAATTAAGGATGGTATTCAAGGATGAAATACATATTAAAAGTAGTATCAGGATGCTTGATGCAATTAATCCAATAGCATATATTGGCAGAAAAAGCAACTTCAAGTATCACGGACTAATGAGAGTACCAGGTTTTTCTATTATCTGCATATCTGGCATAGAGTAAAACTACTGTAAAGATAGTGTGATTAGTCATAAAATTTTAAATTATTCCTTACCCTGTAAAGTGAATATATTATTCCATAATCCCTTGTTTGGTACACGAAAATGTCCCAAATGGGAAGGCCTTCCATCCAAAATACATTTCCATCCAGAATGATGTGGAAAAAAATTTAGTATTTCAGGGCTTGGTAGACAAGTCAGAATGGAATGTTTACTCAATTTTTAATATTTAATATAATTAATATTTAGAAGGGAGAATAGAATATACCGAATATAAACTTGACTTAATTGCCCCGTATTAATTTATAGGATGTAATATGTCTTATTATTTTTTTATTTATTCTATAATAATATTTGTCTATTTACGTGAAATTTTGATATTTTTACTTCAAAACTAAATGAGAATTGATATAAAAAATTTTCAGTTGTAATATTTGATTTCATTTTAATATATAGATTTCTAAGTTAAAATTTTAAATTTCTTAGAAATTCTAATCAGCAACGTAAAATATAAATTACATGAAGCCAAATGGTTATAAGTGTTTTTAATCTATTTTCAATTTTGATAAGATTCAAGAAAAATTCTTGCACAATTGTAAAAAAAAAAAATTCAAAGAATAAAATATCTTAAAACATTTGTTTCCTAGTATAAAAAAATTATTTTAATTACAAGGAGAATTAATTGTTATAAAAAATTACATTGAAATATTAATTGAACATAAAAATAAGCCAAGATATAATGATGAAGTATAAAAAATTGATGAGGATAAATTTGACATCCTACTATTTAGGCATTTTAGGATGAAGGTGGAAAAACCTTTCCCCAAATTTTTTTATGAAATGGGATTCTAGAAAAAAGTAGGAATAACCATTTTAGGATGAAAGGGCTTTGCAATTTAAATAAATCACACCAAATGTAGGAATGGAATGAACTAGTTGAAAAGGCCTTTTCTGATGCAATCCTCTCTAGCCATAGCTTCTTTAAATTTGTGAATTTTGTTTCATTTAAATTTTTGAATTTATTTATTTTCCTTATTAAAATCTGGCCAGCTTATTAGGTGAATAAGGCCGAATTTCTTCTTCTTGTTTAGATAGGATTTTAAGTCTTTTAGCAATTTCTTATTAGTTTAGGTTTAGTTCTTTTGTTAGTTTCCTAATTGAACTAAGGGAACTAGGTGTCGTTACTTTATTTGTGTCCAAGTAGCATTGGGTTTGCTTTGTAAAGACTATAAATAGCTTTCTTTTCATTCAATAAAGGGTAGACAAATTATTTCAGAAACAAGGAAGATGAACTTGCAAATGGGAGAGCTACATGAGTGAATGGATTGAATGGAGCATTCCCAAAGTATCTCCAAGGAAAAGCGGCCTAAACAACCAACTCTTGAGTATGATGAATCACACGGTGAATATGAGAAGTTTGGTCGAGTCTCAAGGTTTGCTCGGGGTAACCCTAACCAAGGAGATGACACCATTAAAGGAGTCAAGCTCAAGATTTCAGCTTTCCAAGGAAAGTTCGACCCTGAAGCTTATCTAGAGTGGGAGGGTAAAATAGAGATGGTATTCGACTGCCATTCCTATACTGAGGAGCAAAAAGTAAAACTTGCTACAGTTGAGTTAACTGACTACGCCTTGGTATGGTGGGATCAACTGAGAAAAAGTCGACGAAGGAATGGTGAACGTGCTATCTCATCATGGGCTGAGCTTAAGGGAATTATGAGGCGTCGATTCATCCCAAACTACTATCATAGAGAGCTACACCACCGTCTCCAAACTCTCACTCAAGGCTCTAAGAATGTTGAGGATTTTTACAAGGAATTGGAGATGCTCCTTATGCGGCTAGATTTGCAAGAAGACCATGAAGCTACTATGGCTTGATTTTTAAATGGTCTTAAACCTGAAATTGCTGAAGTGGCTGAGCTGCAACACTACCTCGACATCCATGATATGTTAGACAAGGCTATCAAGGTAGAGCAGGGCTCAAGAGGAGGGGTACCACACGACTATCCTCTAGTGCAAATTGGAGGTCTAATCCATTTCCTAAGGAAGAGGACAAGTCGCCTGCACCAACTCCATCACAAAGGCCGCGAGTTGATACACCACAACCCACCGTTCGAGAGCAACGTCCTAAGGGTGTGTCGCCATCATCAAGTGAGCCTTCCAGCAATCGTAACCGGGATCGTAAGTGCTTCAAATGCCAAGGATATGGACATATTCAATCGCAATGTCCTAACCAACTCATTATGATCATTAAGAGCATTGGAGAGGTGGAATCTGAAGATGAAACTGAATATGAAGGGAAGCCGCCATTGGTAGAAGAAAGTGGATCAGATGAAGAGATTGCCCCCATCGATGCACTAATCGGATGTCTAGTTGCAAGAAGAGCCTTGACCGTGCGCGTTAGTGAAGAAGAAACCCAACGGGAAAACATCTTCTATACCGGTTGTGAAGTCAAGGGGAAAATCTGTAGTGTCATCATTGATGGCGGTAGTTGCACAAATGTGGCGAGTCTACCTATGGTGGAAACATTGGCCCTTCCTACACTTCGTCATCCTCAGCCTGACAAGCTTAATTGGCTATCTAATGAAGGCAACTTTAGGGTGTACAAGCAAGTTCGAGTGCCTCTACATATTGGAAATTATGAGGACGAGATCTTGTGTAACGTGGCTCCAATGCAAGCTACTCACATTATTTTGGGAAGTCCATGGCAATTTGATAGAAGTATTACACTGGATGGACATGCCAACAAGTACACTTTTCTTCATCAAGGGAGGAAGATCACTCTAACCCCTTTGTTACCAAGTCAAGTTCGTGAAGATGTTGCCAAGTTACAAAGGGAGTATGAGGAAGCCCTTGCAAGCAAAAAGACAAAGCTAGTGGGTGCAACAAAGCCTAGTCTACTCATACGTGCACTATCTTGTTCCCATGCAAGAGATGCTTCTCCTTTTTCATAGATTTCGTGTTCTTTCATTCCTTGTTCCACATTCTTGCTAGTTGGGACCACTAGCTTATGCATTGAAATTCTGGTTCATTGTGTGGATGGAGAGGTTGCTCAAAAATTCCTCCAAATGGTCCAATGGGCGCCTATGGATGTTTCGCTACACTATCAAGTTGTTTCCTTGCCGCCAAGGGTCACAAGGGTTGCTGCCTTGATGCCGTCGTTCGAGAAAGTAGAGCTTGGTTACTTCTTTCCAGCAGCTGTGGCAATTCCAATGCCAGCAGTGATCCAAGTCACATTCATCCTTCGGCTACCTAGATGGCATCTCATGTGGCTGAAAATATGGACCGTCCGACCATCTATTCTTCTCCTCCTTCAAGCTATCGATTCGTGGACGAATCTTCTTCAAAAGGAGGGGAATGATGCAATCCTCTCTAGCTATTGCTTCTTTAAATTTGTGAATTTTGTTTCATTTAAATTTCCAAATTTATTTGTTTTCCTTATTAAAATCCAGCCAAATTGTTAGGTGAATAAGGCCGAATTTCCTCTTCTTACTTAGATAGGATTTTAAGTCTTTTATCAATTTCTAATTAGTTTAGGTTTAGTTCTTTTGTTAGTTTCCTAATTGAACTAAGGGAACTAGGTGTTGTTACTTTATTTGTGTCCAAGTAGCATTAGGGTTGCTTTGTAAAGGCTATAAATAGCCTTCATTTCAATCAATAAAGGGTAGACAAATTATTTCAGAAATTATTGAGATTATTCTCTTGGTTCTTGCGAGAACAACTTTTGAGTGCCTTAGACGTTTTCTAGGTGTTCAAAAAAGATTTTATCAGTCAAGAACGCATTGATTGTGGTGTCTCTACCGTCAACTTTGGTCTCGAGTTGCCCTTGATCAAGTTGATATTTCTGCTGCCAAATCGTGGTGAAATCATCCAGATCCTGTGAACTTGTTGTATTACGGGTTTCGTCTGAAACATGGTAAAGGATCGTATCATTTTCTTTCATGGTCATCCCTATGTACCAAATATGGGGTAAGAGTATTATTTTTGCAAAACTAAACTAGAAAATGAAATGAGGCCCTCCCTCCTTTTTATCCGTGTACTTGATGCCCAAAATAGAAAGACTCTATTTTAATTATTACTGGATTAGTTTTTGGATAAGGGTGTGTGAGGAACAAAAAGATGAGAAGATTTAAATAGAACAAAAAAACCGGGGGTGGATGAAGAACATGGTGAGAAAATTTTGAAAAGAAAAACATAGGAAGGAAATTAATACTATTTTGGTTTCGAGCTTTTCTTGTTTCAAAAACAAAATTAAAGAATTAGAGTTTTTCCTTATATAAGTATCAAACACTGGTATGCTTGCATAAAAATTATGTTTGCGTAAAAATACTGCATTAATCTTTAAAGGTTCTTCCTACCACAACAATTTTGTTTTAGAAGAACAAACTTTGGCAAACTTTTCTTCTGAAAGCAGTTTGAACTAACTTTGGAAAGAATTGGAAGCAGTTTTACATAATTGGCCAATATTCTACAAATTATAGATTATATCATTTGCCTATACTTTTATATAGTTTGATCTTTTAGTAATTTTAGTGATATGGATAATATCAAAAACCTCCCTTGAAGTTTTTTTAATATCACTTGGCGCCCCTAAAGGTTTTAAAAGTATCACTTACCTCCCTTATTTTTATCATTCGTGTAACAAAGTTTTTAAAAATCCTAAACTACCCCTTTGCTTACTAAATAAAAATACTCCTAAATCACTTTGTTTAATCCAGAAAAACCATCACCTAAAAAAAATCTATAGTAGTACTATAATATTACAATACTATAGTGCATAAATATAAATTTAAAAAATAAATAAATATTTACAAATATATGCACTTGTATCAATTTAACTCCATATGCTCGAAATTAAATTCTTATGAATCTTATATATTTTTTCTAATTATTTCTCTACTTGTACACAAGCATTTAAATTGTACTAATCATTATAAAAATTAACTCAAAATAAATAAAGAAACCATACCCTACTCTATCACAATCATAAAAAGTAAAAGATAAATAGAATTCAATTTATTATAATTTAAAAATTGCATGGTCATCTAATAAAAATGAGTAAGAGAAAATGTTGGAGAAAAAGGAAAGAGAAAAAGTGACTTTATTTCCTTTAAAAAAAATTTTTTAACTCCATTTTTTTGATTTGTGAATTATATATCAAGTGAGGGTTAATATAGTCTTTTTACAATTGTTAGGGGGAGGTAAGTGATATTTTTCAAACTCCAAGAGTGCCAAGGGATATTAGAAGATACATCAGGAGAGATTTCTAATATTATCCTTTAGTGATATGTAGTTTTAGTGAATTATATGTTATGATATACATAGGACCAAAGAGTTACATGAGATTTTTGAAAAAGATTGTTATCTTATTATTTTGTTGAAATCATTAATTTAGCTCATTAGCCCAAGTTAGAAACAATAAAAATTATTATTTATTAGAGGTGATTAATTTATCAAATATTAATTTATAGAGCTTTTATTTTATATTGAAGCAAATGCAACTTTAAGTTTCACACACCAATGAGACTACTAGGTTTCTCTAATATCTACATATTTGGCACAGACTAAAAATACTATAAAGATAGTCTGGTTAGTCATAAAATTTTAAATTATTACTCACCATCTAAAGTAAATATATTATTCCATGAAGTATTATTTTTGCAAAACTAAACTAAAAAATGAAATTAGGCCCTCCTTTTTATCCATGCACTTAAATGCACAAAATAGAAGGACCCCATTTTTAATTACTATTCAATTAGATTTTGGATAAGGGTATGTGAAAAAGATGAGAACATTTAAACAGAACCAAAAAAAAAAAAAAAAAAACTGGGGGTGTGTGAAGAACAACTAGTGAGAAAATTTTTGAAAAGAAAAACATTTTGAACAAACTGCAATTGAACATAGTCATTTTTTTTTTCCATTTGTATTTGTTTGGATAGTGAACTTTTTGTCAATATTTATTTGATTGTGTCGTTTACATTTTCTAATCACTTTTTTATTTCACATACATCACATCAAAGAAGTATCACAGTAATTCTTTTAATTATTCCAAATAATTTACTATCCAAACACACTCGTATGAGCATAAGTATACTCTTTCTAGGATGGAAATGAATATTTTGGTTTTGAGCTTATCTCGTTTCAAAAACAAAAATAAAGAATTAGAGTTTTTACTTATTTTCCTTATATGCAAGCATCAAACACTCGTACGCTTTCATAAAAATAGTGAAATTGCGCTATGTTAATCTTTAAAGCTCCTTTCTAGCACAGCAATTGTGTTTTAGAAGAATTGCTTAGAAGTTAGAACAAACTTTGGCAAGAACTGAAAGCAGTTATACATAATTGGCCTATATTCAGAAAGATTATAGATTATATCATTGGCCTATACTTTTTTATAGTTCGATCTTTGCTTATATCAAGAACATGTTCAATAGGTGTCATATTCAGTAATAAACGAAGAAAGCGATTTATGAACAAAAACGTTGTTCAAAGGTTTAATCACCAAAAAAAAAAAAAAAAAACAGTGTTGAAGTTAGTTAGGTCATACGGATCCTGAGGTTAATATGAAAGTTGCATTTCACCTCACACTATCTCATAATTAAGATTTGACATTTATATGGCCCATCAGCCTTTATCCAATTTGCAACCACATGTAGGCCAAGTAGGGAAAATGTACTGAGTTTTTGTGGATTAATCAAGTCTCATTACACGTGCTTCTCAGAGGGGAAATAAAAAAAAAAAAAAAAATTCTCACTACAGGTGAGTTTCGTCTAATTTTAGTGTTCATTCTAGTACTAGTCTACTATTCGTCTATTCGTGGGTAAAGTTTATCAGGGGTAGAGCTGTTATCGAGTCGAGCCGAACCCGAGCTCCTGAAGTTCGAGCTCGCTCGATAATGTTATCGAGCTGGCTCGATCTCGCTCGATAACGTTATCGAGCTAAAAATTGAGCTCGACTCGGCTCGTTAAGGCTCAACTCGTTAAGGCTCGGCTCGGTTCGATTAAGGCTCGGCTCGGTTCGATTTCGAGCTCGATTCGATTCGATTAACAAAATGAATTCTAAATTAAACTCGGCTCGATTTAAATTCTATAACAATTCTCCAGTTAAATGAACTCTATAACAATTCTTCCAATTAAATTTAGTTGCTATGGCACTATCTTTCATGTATTAAGTTAGCCAATGATTCACATATTCTTCATTAGTCCATAAGGCTCTAGCCAATTCTCAGTCACTTTAATGTTCAACAACTTGTAACTGTAAAATTGTTTCCTTGACAACAAACGGAACCTAAGAATGTTCAATTATTAATGACTTGAAACTGGAGTTAAATGAAATTCACAATTTGGAATGAACAATATATGCAATTGATCATTGGATACGAACAATATATGCAATTATCATTGGAATGAGCTAGTGTTAGTGATGTGTTTCGAAAATAAATGGAATCAATTATACCCACACTACATGAAAAGGGATTCACTAATACTAGCTTGACTTTATATTGCTAGTTGAAAAAATCATTGTCAGATTCTCTTTTTTACAATTAAAGACTAAAATAACAAATTCGAGCCTATCGAGCCACTATCGAGTCGAGCCTATCGAGCCCCTCAAAGTCGAGCTTCGGCTCGAGTATTTTTCGAGCTCGAGCTCGACTCGTTTACTCAAATAAAACGAGCTGCTCGACTCGAATAACAGCTCTAATCAGGGGTCTTCACAGGTCAGATATCCAATCCATGAACTAAAATGTTGACCCAACTTGCAAAAATTGGATCAGTCATTTTGTGATCCGTATATGAATCCGGATTCACTAATTCGAATATCTAGATATCCGCATTGTGTGGATCGGATCAATTGGATATTTGATCCATATCTGATTTTTAAAATTTCTTTAAAAAATTATAAATTCAAAAAATAAAATGAAATTTTAATGTATTAAAGGTTCAAAAATACCAAATAAGTGATTTGTTGCACTTATATATGAGTTCTTAGTCAAAATTAATCTTTTTGTGTTGCAATATAAAGTAGCTTCCGTATTTTTTTTTTATTTTGATTCAAATAAACAAGATTCAATATTTCAACTATAATTTTTTATCCACAAATTACATGACAATATATTTAAACACTTAACACCACATGCAAAGAAAATCTATTTTGACAGAGGACATAGATATAAAAATAAGAAATTAGAGATAAAACTATTATAAATTAGTAGATTTAATGTATAAAAAATTTAAAAATAAAAAAATTATGTGGATAAGATCAGATATTTGTGGATCACAAAAAGACTATATTCAAATCTGATTTGCATAACTTCTTGATCCAGATATGATCTATGATCATATATGATTCTGCATATCCAATATCCTCTAATTCAGATTGGATCCGGGTCGGATCACCAAGTTTTTCGGATCATCTGACCAAGATGCACACATCTAAATTTTATCATGCAATTAAACTGTAATTTATTTCTCTATTTATAATATACTTTGTAATTTGATTGAGCTATAACTTGTTTAGACTATTCACTATTGCAGATTCTTTGTAATTTTATAAAAAAAAAAGAAACAAGTAAATAAACAGTACTTTACCATGATATTTTTACAAAGGATAAAATGCAATAAAAGCATTTAGGAAATTTATTAATTGAGCCAATAACCACATTAAGCTTCCTTTGAGTTTAAGTACAATATTGGTCCTTCAAAACTTGTGTGGAAATAGTATATTTTCAATCAAATTATAGATCACAAGTATCCTCGTAAGCAAGGGATAAATTAATAAATTCCATTAATATCAGAACAAGTTGGCAGTAATAAGAGTCGTGGAATTCTTTAGGTAGTGGGATTGATAAAACTGATGCACATGAATAAATCTAAAAACGACTATTTTAAGTGTGTTCAAGAGAGTAATCAAAGGTTCACGGTCATGTGTCCTCAATTAAGAGAACTTAAAATTGTAATGCCCGAATTAATAAGCAAAGTAAAATAAAGAACTAGATAATCACATGTACATTGACAAGGCCATTTATAAGCAAATCAATTAATGATAGAAGAATTATATGTTGATAAGAGAAATCAACTTACTTTGACAACTAGGAGAGGGTTGGGTTGGGTGGTGGGGGGAAGTAAGTGTAAGTAAAAGGTTTTGAATTTGAGATCTCTTTACTTTAACAATTAGTGGAACACCCCAGTGACTAGTGAAGGTATCTTAGATATTTCCAATTGTTAGGTTTGTAATTCAAATTCTGCGCGTGACAGGTGGAGTGGAGAGGATATGGGGAGGGATGGGACCGTGGGAGGGTAAGAGAAAAAAAAATTACTATGCATCAATTACCATTGAAACATATATGTGTAGATCTGAAAAGCCTTAGTTGGCAGGCCCGAAACTATGCATATATGAGGGTTTTTTTGGGGGGGGGGCGGTGGGCAATTGCACCCCTCAAATTTTTAAAATTTCTTTTATATCTCATAACTATTGTTAATTATATTTTAACCTAGTCATAGTTTAATAGTTTGCACCACCTCAAATTACAAGAATTGTGTATTGCATTCCTCTCAAACACAATAATGGGGGGTACTTACTAGAATTGTGCATTGGCCAAATCAAAAGTCCTAAAATTAGTTGCTTTATGCTAACTATCAATTAATAATACAACACAACCTATTATATAAGAAACTAGGTCTTTTTGCACTTTGTAGTTATCCATATCACAAGGTAATCATTTTGAATCCTTAGCCAATTCCAACTACTGCCAATATAGTTGGTTCTTAATCTAACATTATATTGTACAACACACATGATTGATCGCCCTGACTTTAAGTCCTAGCTCCGCCACTATTAGTGGTTTTAATTTGTTTGAGCAACGTATCATAATTTGATAGTATAAACTAATTATTTTTTTATAATTTAAGGGTTAATTACATATAAAAAGTAGTTTGAGGGTGCATGCAATTAACCTAGTAACATACAGGGGGGAAAAGTGCTATTTTCACAATTTGTCACCAAAAAAAAAAAAGAAAGAAAGAAATCTCCCAAAAGTTGTCATGTTTAATTATTTGGCACGTTAGCGCAATTTTGCTCTTCAGTATAGCAAACTCACATCTCAATGATTCATTTATTTTTAACTAGAGGTGGCAATTTGGATTTAGATCCAGTTATCTATCCATATAATCCATAATTAAATGGATTTGGACTATCTAATTATAGTAGTAGTTTTAATCGGTTGACTAAAGTAAAACCATTAAATTAAATGGAGGATTATCTACAAAAAGCATATGCATCCATTTACTTAGAAACCAAATAAAATAAATGAGAAAAAGTAGCAATGTCAGATATACACATATCGAAATTTCAACTCTCTCTTCTTTGCAGTACCCTTAAGAACTTAGCAAACGCTCCAACCCCAAACTCTTTCAACCTTCTCCTCTCTGCAGTGCACTTAAGAACAGAGCAAACACTCCAACCCTAAATTCTTTATGGTTTCATTTGGATTGAGAAATTTAATGAAGGATTTGAAATCCATCCAAATCACTATAGTTGTTTAGATTATGTTAGAAACATTTGAATTTATAATTCATTAAAAATATCGTAATACATTTTAAACACTATAATAATTTGTGATTCATAAATTCAAATACTACTTAAATAATCTAAACAATTAGAATAATTTGAGAGGATTTCAAATCCTTTGTCAAATCTCTCTATTCAAACCAAGCCTGTCAAGATTTCAATTTCCCATCCCCCAACCTCTCAATACCCTAGATTCTTTTCTGATAGCTGATGCTCTTCTAATTATAGCAATAGCAGAAACAACAATTCAACTCCTTTCAACAATCATGATGGATTTGTAGTTGAAACTTTGCAAAACTCAATGAAATTTAGCTAGAGAAGGAGCTTTGCAACATTGTCCCACTAATTGACATTTACAAATCCTATCAAAATTAAGAAACTCATCTCAGTAGTTTGGTCTCGTCTTGTTGTCAAGAAATTCTAGATTAACATTGTCCGATACCACTTCATTACTCTTTTATTTGTCCTCAAATCCCTTTCAATTATGTGGTCTTCTTCAATCTTGCCAAGTTTGAATTGTTTGTTGGGGCCGGCAATTTGGATTCCCAATTGTCATTTAATTTTCACGTGTTTTTACATTAGTTTAGTAGAAACAAAATGATTAGATATTTAGGAGTGGAAGGGTTTCAACGAATCTGCATGATAAAAAACAATTGCTGAAGACATATGTAAAACCCGTAAATTTTATCACTATTTTATTACTATTATTATTATTATTATTATTATTGATTATCTTTTTATTAAATAGTAAGAGTAAGATGAGTGATAAGAGGGTAGAGGTAAAATCCCTGTACAAATGGATAATGGATAAGGTGAGATAAAAAAAATTATTATTAACGATATCAATAACTCCCCACTACATAGTCAGTTGGAGGAGAAGAGAGAAAAAGTAGGAGAAGTGCTATCAGGGATAACTTCCCCAAACACTCTAGAATAAAAGAAACTGACGTAACCTTCTTTTCCCCATATTTCCTTCTGTCAGAAAACACTACCGTAGAGAGTGTCAGAGAGGAGAATTTAGGTGATCAAGCAGGACGTTAATTAGACGCGACAAGCACACACACACAAGCCGGTAAGTTCTCCTAAACACACTTAAGATTTTGTTAGCATTGGTATGAATCATTTTATTAAATTCTTACGCTATGTCTGTATTTAGTCGATTCTTGTCTGACTTAGGAAGATTACGAGTATGAAGTTGGATTAGAAATGGTGAAAGTTGTATGTTACAAGCCATAAGAAATTGTACGATGTTGTTGTTTGGATATTGAGCAACAAAGGCCAAAATAATTGAAGGTATAAGAATCTGGAAAGGTTGGGGGTTAAAATGCATGAAAGTACTAAAATCTAGTCTAGATTGGAGGACAGAATTGTAGGAAAAGGTTGATTTTTAGGGCTAGAGCGCAGAATTGAAAACTTGGGGGAAAAAAAAAAAGAAAACGAAGCCAAACGCTGAAGCTTCAGCGTTTGGCAATGGAGGATGGAGGGTCACCGACCCTCCTCTGGCTAGCAAGAGTCGCCGGCAAGGTTGGCGATGCAACCTTGGAAGAATGGCCGGCCAAATAGAGGAGAAAGGCTAAGGAGACAGTAAGCCTGCCATCAGACCACTGCCGCCGCTAGGAAAGAGAGGACGGCGGTCCTCGCCGACGGCAATGGAGAGAGGGAGATGAAGGTGGCGGACAACTAGGGTTTCAGATAATAAAAAAAAAACCCGTTTTCTTAACGGGTCAAGAAACGGGTCAAGGTGACGGGTCAAAACCAGATAGGGTTTCTGGTTGGATCATGGGTCAAATAAGCTAACCGGGTCGGACTTGAGGTTGGGGCTGGACCGTCATCCTTGCGGGCTAAAACTTGGGTTTGAAGAATTAAATTGTTGGGCCGAATAATTAAATGATCTTCAGGTCTAGCCTGGTGAATAAGGAATGAATAAGGAAGAGGAAGACTTTGGGCTCGGATGGGCTTACTTAATCAAATAAACGTTGGGTTGGTCACTAGACCCAAGTCAAATAAACTACAAAGACCCTAACTTTAATTAGACAAGTCCAAAACTTCTTTTAGGAAAACCCATGTCTTATAACTGAGGGTAATTAAGATTTTGGCCCAATACAAATATAATTATAAGTCTAATGAGAAATATATAATAGCGATTAGGCAAAGGAGATATTAATCAATTATTAACAATAGATAATCAACTACTTGGATTAAATAGGTAGATAAATGATTAATTAATTAACTATTAGCAATGGCTAATCAAATTAAGTAATTAGTTAGTAATAATTAGGTAAATGAATAATTAAGTAGTCAATTAATAATAGATGACTAAAATAAATAGATAAATGGCCACCTAATTAATTATTAAAAGTAGATAATTAATTAATTAGCGTATGATAATTAAGTAAAAGGGATAATTAAGTGATTGTTTAGTTAATAATAATCAAGCATGAGAATGATTAATTAATTATTAATACTAGAAAATTAATTACTTCAATGGAGGTAAGTGGATAAATGATTAATTAATTAGTTAATAATTATTGATAATTAAATAATTATTTTAGTTAGTAGTAATTAAATAAATGGATAGTTAATTAAGTGAATAATTAGTAATCCAAAGATAAATGGGTAAGTAATTAATTAGATAATGGAAGCTAGATGATAATTGATTGATTAACTAATTCTTTATGTCAGACGGAGGGTTAATTAATTAATTAATAATGATTAGTTAAATGATCAACTAAGTAAATAGAAGGTTTCATTTTAGTGACCTCTCGAAATTTCATTGTAGATTGGCTAGAAGTGAATCAGGGATTTATTTAGGAATTTAATGCACGTAGAATAACAACTAATTAGGATGCTTATATACTCATTTTAGGTGCAACACCAGAGGTTGAGAATTAAGGTTGTCTTCACGAGCAGTTCATTTGAGGTAGGTGGTGCTTACCCTCTGTGTTTTCAAGATACTGTATATGAACTTTTCAAGTGCTGTTTATTTATTTATTTTCTAAAGTTCTCAAGTAAATGCTTTTCTTTTATAAATTCTAGTTTTACAAGCTCATGAATGTAAGTTCGGTATTCTCTTATGAAAAATGGATTGATGGGGATTTTCTTTACTCCACAAATTTTAAATAACCTTTATAACCCTATATTACCGCAAGTATACGGATCGTTTATTGAGTATAGGAAAATAAGGTGTCGATCCCACGAGAAAGAGTGTCAAGTACCGGTGATTTTCAAACTCCTCTATTATTTAGACTGTCACAAGTAAAATATAAAGGGAGAAGGCGGTGAACCGACCTAAGGAAAAAGGAATAAGCAATTAAAACTGACCGTTAGGTGTCGAAGACATCCAATTGGCGGTAGAAAGGAAATAACAGAAAGCAAGTAAAGAGTTAAGATCCTAGAGCTTTAGAATCCCTTGTTAAGTTAGATTAGAAGTTAGTCAAGTTAATTATGTCCCTACTCTAATGATTTGCTAAGGTAAAACTTCCTTTTTCATGCCATCACTTTCGTCAATGGTCATTTGTAGTGCAAGATCTCATTTAAGATAAGTTAGTCACTCGGAATCGCTTTCGCCAATTCCTTAACTCCTTGGAATCTTCCTTGACCTATTTTCATAGAGAAAAGAGAGAAACAAGTTAAATAAGTTCAATGAAGTTATAGTTTAAAACCAAAACCAACCAACTATATTCACTACTTTCGTGAGAATATAAGTTAGTGTTTAAGAACTTAGATCTTATTGAAGGCAAGTTTTTCATTGCTCATCAACATCAAATCATTTATAGTCGGTAGCTAATCAACCATAAAGCATAAGCACAAGTCTTAAACTAGCAAAATCAATGAGGACATAAATAACTCAACTACTTCATAATCACAACTAAAACAAGTTCATCCTCACTCTAGGATTTGAGAGGCTTAACTAAACATACTACTACTAACTATACTACTAAACTAATGAACTAGTGAAGACTACATGCCTCTTCTCTACATCTCTCTCTCTCTAATGACTACAAGAGGTCCTATTTATAGAGGATTGAGTTCACAAACATCCAAGATTTCCTCATGTGAATACAAAACAAGTTAAACTTCAAAAAGTTAAGGAAAGTGTCTTCATGAATCTTCTTGTCTTCATGCATTTAATCCATTGAATTTCAACATCAAATGAGTTGTAATGTTGAAGCAAATTGTGTTTTGGATTTGCTATGAGTTGTTTCTTCAATTTCACAAAACTCTTCACGCAGCCTTTATTGAAATTCTTCTAAAAATTGAGTTGGAAGTGAGCTGAAAAACTGGAATTCGGCTGCAACTTGCAGCCGTCACTTTCTGACGATCCGCGAGGTAGAGGATCGCGGATCACATCGCGGATCTGCTTCCCCTGTCTTCTGTGAGAGGGATTCGCGAGCTATTTGAAATTTCCACTTGTTGGTTCGCGTATTGACTCGCGAATCTCCTTGAAACTTGCAAATTCCGAGCTTTTCGTCGAGAAATTGTTGTGTTAATTGCTCCGACTTTTGACCTTTTGATTCCTTGATATTCCAATTGCATTTTGCATTTTTCAATTTGGAATTTCTTCACCTTCGGATAATTCAATTTTCCAACTTTTCTTCCAAGCTTCTTTGCAATTTTCCTCATTTTGTCCTCATTTGATAATTGAACAAGCAATCCTACAAAAACATGAAGATTTCACCACATTAATCCACAAAAATGCATTTTTCTATTTAAACCACAAAATGTAGAATTTCAATAGAAACCCTAGTTCATTAGCCATTAAACTAACAAAAACACACAAAAACTACGTAATTAATCTTACTAAAAACATGTAAAATATTGACTTATCATGGATCATGCAATTTAATTTGAGATATTTTATACGTTCTTTAGTTTGATGGAGTGGCATATTTTATGGAATGAAAAGAATTATGCATGTGACATGTGAAATGAATTTTTAGAGCTCTACACGGTCATGGAATTGACTGTAGGGACTATAGTCCTGATCATGTAAGAGGTCATGGCAGTTCGGTATAGAGTCCGACCGATTGACCTAGTCATGGCAGTTCGGTATAAAGTCCGGCCGATTGACTTATGTCATGTTATGTGACCAATTGGTAATCATGAAACCTATTGGTCGCCCTCCTAGAAGGGGTTTAATCTCTAGGCTGAGTACTCAGTAGCCGGACATTAAATGTACTTGTATGAGCTTACGTGAATGTTTTAACACCATGATTTTAAGCATGATTATGTCTCCATGTATTCCAAGTAGTGATTGCCACTCTCTTTTGTCCCACATGTACGTTTCTTAAGTTATTGATGATTTATTCTGCATGAGATGTGTGTGAAAATGTTTTACTATGAAAATAAAGAATTGCATGATCCGACAGAGGCATAATACTATCTACTGGGTGATTATCGCTCAACCCACGTTTTAACATTTTGCAGATCTTGAGGATTATGAGATAGAGTACGTTGAGGAGCCGGAGGATGTTTTCTACTAGTACTATGTTGGATAGGGTTCAGTAGTTTAATTTCATGTAATTTATGTTTCTTGTTTTCCGTGTTCGACTATAGTTGTCTTATGGAATGAATAGGTTGAACTCACTAGGGTGTGATGTATTTCTATTTGAATGTACCACACTATGGATGGTTGTTGATTTATCAATTTAAGTCAGTGGATAGTTTGTATATAGCCTTGTATTCTCTGAATTGTTGGGAGGGTACGGCGAATGTCTCGTGACTGGCATGTGCGGGCTAGGGGCGTGACAACATAGGAATTCATTAATGAGGTTAAATGATTTGGTTGAACTTAAGAATTGGAATTGAGAAAGACATTTTGAAATTAGTGAAGGACTCATGGGGAACTTGGTATATGGCTTTTTCTTGTCAATGAGAGGTATATGGCCCTTGATTTTTGTAATTTTTAGTTGATACAATGTCTCACAATTTTAGAATTTTTTCCACATGTCTAACTCTTATATGTATGTTTTGAATGGTGAATCGCAAGTGGCCACTATATTTATAACATTTGCTTGTAATTTTATGGGTTTTGTGGGTGTCCTTGACAATAATAAAAAGCTAGATATAATGTATGTAAAATTAAAATCTAGACAATAATAAAAACAAGCTACTGCTCCATTCAAGTATTTTGTGTTGGAGCTGGACTTCATATTTATGAAATTATAAGAGAATATAAACAAATAATATTGAACCAAGAAAGATCGAACAAAAATGTGATGACAATTTACTAGCACGTAGGACAATACACACTCTAGAAGTTTGCGATATTCACAAACACAAAATTTATAAGAAAAGAGATATGCTTGATTTACTAAAACTCTACGATGTATAAAGATGATAAGATTCCAAAAATAAAAATGCAAAACCAAAATTCAATATATTACACATTTTTCCTGCATGATGGTATCTCAAAGTGACTCCATATGTGCCCTCTATAATGAAATCACTCAACATATTTCTCTTGTTCTTCTTCTTTTTTTTTTTTTTTTAAATATGGTTATGTAGGCACGTGTTTATACTTCATAACAGAAATTCACCTCCAATTGTTTTGAAAACTTGAAAAGCGGAAATAGTACATATTCTCTCTCTTGTTATATGCTTTTTTTTTTTTTTTACTATTGCATGTAATAATATGACACATTTTCAATACAGGCTGCCATGTTTTCATGTAAATGAATATCTAATGCCTGACTAACCATGAGATGTAATTTTAGAAGTATGTAGTTATATATTTTTTATTATGATTGCTTTGGATTTAAATACAATTCTTATTAAGTCAATTAATTTGAATGCAATTTATGCATTGTGAATATTAGATATTTGTTCTAATGGAAGCAGAAAAAGAGCATGACATGGAACGAGTCTCATCAACAGATTTTATACCTCAAAGTGGAAAGGATATAGGAGAAAGTTCAGAGAAGTGAATTAGGAAGCAAACATCAATTGCTTGGGATGGCTTTGATACTTTAGCAATGATTGCTGATGGAAAAAGAAAAGTTAAATGCAAACTTGCATGCAAACATATTTGTTGGAAGATAATTCCGAAACGTTAGATATGTTTAAGCATTTTGAATCTTGCAAGTGGTGGAAGTTAGAATTTAACCCTTAGGGTTTCTTTGGATCAACATATGTATTGTGAGAAGATTATAATAGCTATTATAACATACAATTACCTTTCGAATTTGTGGAACATAAGAGCATCCAAAATTTACACAATTTCTTAAATGAAGAGGAAAACTCAATTTCAAAAAACACAATCAGAGCAAATTTGATGAGAATATACTCGAGAGAAAAGAAAATCTTAAATGTGCCTTAAAGAAGGTGAAGAGTATAATATCTATGGTATTTGATCTGTGGAGTTCATCAGTTTATAGATGGTTATTGGCCCTTACAGCTTATTATGTTAATGAAGATTGGATGTTCCAAAAATGGAGATTGAATTTTTGTCATATTCCTTCACCATATAATGGTGTCTCTTTGGCAACAAACTAATAGATTTACTTAGAGAATGGGGAATTGAAAGAAAATTTTATCGGTGATTGTGGATAATGTAGCTTATAATGATGTTTTGATGAATATTTTGAAGTGTTATTTAAAGACTGCTAGTCTTTTGATATGCGATGAAAAATTCTTTCATACGCATTGTAGAGCACATATTCTAAACTTGATAATAAAGGTAGGTTTAGAAATAGTTGAGGAACCTCTTTCAAAAATTTAGAAATCTTTCAAGTCTGTTCAAGCAAGTGAAGCAAGAAAAATCAAATTTACTGAATGCATTGCTAGAGTTTCTATGAATTGCAGACAGAAATTTCGGCAGGATATTCTAATAAGATGGAATTCAATATACCTTATGTGAATCCACGTTAGCGCATCTAGGAACATTTCAGTAGTTGCAGTCAGTTGATCCATATTATAAATGGTTTCCATCAAATTAGGATTGTAATAAGGTTTATCACATATTTGTTCTCTTGAAACTATTTTATGATATCACTACATTATCTTTTAGATCTCAATATCCTACTTCTAATTTATACTTTCATAGAGTTTGAAAAATTCACAGGCTAATTCATGAAGAGATGCGTAGTTTAGATGATGATTTCATGTAAATAGCTATGAAGATAAATGATAAGTTTAATACAGTTTTGTCTTGAGTTTTGCTGTAGTTTTGCATCCATATTTGAAGTTAGAATTTTGTTTGACAAAGATGTATCCAAGGGCTTTTTCTACATATATGATGGAGATTCATGAGAAACTATATTTGATGTTTGACAATTATATGCATTCATATCCCTCTATTATCACAAATTCATCACAATTAGCATATTCTAGTGAGGGAGTTTCTTCTAATCTTGCTGGTGAGATAGATGAGTTTACCATATATAAGAGTCAATATTATAATTTGAATAGGAATACATCATAGTTGGATTTGTATTTAAAAGAAAATAAGCTTACAGCAAAAGAAAATTTGGATGTTCTTTAGTTTTGGAAAGAAAATAAAAGTTGGTATCTAGTTGTTTCATTGATGGTATGAGACATTTTGAGTATCCCTATTACTATAGTGGCCTTAGAGTTTGCTTTAAGCATTGATAGTTCAATCACCAACAAATACTGAAGTTCGAGAATGGAGAGGCGTTGATATGTACTAAAGATTGATTATATGGTGAAAGATGTCAATATTTTATATATCATGATATTTTGCTAAAAATAGCTTTTATTATACATAATATTTGGGGTAGTTAAATTACTATCTTTCTTTGCTTAGAAATAATGTATTTGCTGTTTTACAATGTTATATAGTTTTCTAATAAAGTGCCAAGGAAGAAGCTATATTAATTATAGATTTTGCTCCATTGGTTACAAAACTTCCTGGCTCCAATAGAGAAGAGTATATAGAAGAAGCCGAATCTTGTGATTTATTGGATGAAATAAGTTTTTCAAAACTAATGCATGCAAAACTTACTGGCTTCAACTTCAGTTTAAAATTTGTTTTTCAGTATAGGAAGCTATGAATGACAAGTAAATATAGTTTTACATGTTGTGATGAAGAAATAAAAAGGCTTTATATAACTTTGGTCTTAATAATAAAAGTTTTTTATTTGTGTGATAGAAATAATCCTCAAAATGAAGCTGCAAAAAAACAAAAAAAAAAAAGCATTGAAGCATTTGAAAGAAGAAATGAAGGTTTGTTTTTGTTTCTCTGTCCTTTTCGATTAACCTGACCTCTTCGTATCAGTACTTATGCATAATAAGTTTATTGGCAATATTTCTTAAGATGGTAGCTACTAAACTCTAGAAGTATTTCTCTGAAATTCAGCTATTTACACTTCAAACTCTTCTTGCTTATTTTGATAATGATAGAATAGAATGTAACGGTTAAAGACTATTTTGACCCAAAATTAGCCATTAGATTATGCGTCTTTCTTTATAGTGCCTATTCTGCAAAGCCTACCTTTTCATCTATAAGATTTTAACCATCAAGCTATTTTGCAAGATTATATTTAAGAAAATGAGATATTTTGAGCATCTTTTGCCTACTTGACTATCTTTATATGCAGCGAGTGGATTTTGATGCCCTTAAAGAAGATGAAGAAAATGATGTATAGGATATTGATAGAGATTTGGAGAAACTGAGCATCTATAATGGTTGTTAAAAGGTTTGGTGGCATTTTTGTGACACACATAATTGTGGCCTATGTGCATGCAGTGACATTGCTTAATGGAATTTATAGTGGTAAAGAGTGAAGAAGTAGAATTCTTGTCCAAAGACAGAGGTTTCTGTTGGAATGTATGCCCTAAAACAATTATTTTGTTTAAATACATTCCTTATTAACAATTATTTTGTTTAAATACATTCCTTATTAAGTTTTGTATTTTATGAACTTCTATTTTATCTGTTAAATATTGGATATAACTGATAAAGTCCTTAGAATATTTATTGATGTGATGGTAGTCACAAGAGTTGATGACTATGAGATATCAATCACATTTATAATAATATTATTAAATTTCCCTAGTCATAATTAATGAGACAGGACATCATTAATATGGATAGACTAGTACACAGTTAGCCTCTACTTAGTGTAAGTAGTGGTTGTTCTCATCAACCATGGTATAGGGATACCTAGGCTAATGTGTAGATGAATTGTAAGGTACAAATTCATTGGAGTGATCCACAAAGAGATCCCATTAAGATATCTATCGAGTGCCAATGGTTGAATCTCTTATGGAAAATTGTGTAAATGATCCTAGACTTGAGATCATCATAGTATCTTGAGTGTGAATCACTGCCTTTTGACTCTATTACTTGTTACTCACCAAGAGTGACTTAAAGAATAGAGATTGGGGGTAATGTGAAGCATGGAAAGATAGTGAGTGATTAAGAGAGGATTCACCACTCTGATAGTGGGAGTTGATATCCAGGAAGGCCTCTAGTGGGAAATTAACCTTAATAGTCGACTACATTAGATTAATTGAAAAATGTCTTCAAGTTCACCTAATTTAGGGTTAATTCCGAAAACTAGCAAATTAATTAGTCATTAGGGAATTGGCACTTGTTTCTTATTCCCTGACTAATAGGATATCGATGGTGAAAGGATAATAATTACATGGTAATTTTCCATGGAAAGGTTAGGTCAAAATTCCCTTAACTAATTTCGAATACCTGGGTGGTTGTGATGTGTTGCTAGACACCGCTCACAATTTATAATTATGAATGATTAATTATTGTAATTAATGATAAAATAAAGTTGTTTATTTTATCTAATTCTTTTTGAGAATTATAATTCATAATTATTACCAGTGTATTTGGAACCTATTGGGTCACACGCTTAGAAACTGAATTCTGGATTAAAATTGTGTGTCCAAGTAGGGACTTGGAAATAAAAGCTTTTGGGGTCTAATTACAAGGAATAATAAATTCCGGGGCTATTTGAACGAATAGTATAAAATAGTTATCCTATATTTGTCAAATAGCAAAAGGATATGAGAGGTTACGGTGTTTTGATTTTGAATCAAAATAACTTCATCCTATCCCTTCTCTCTCTCCATCCTATCTATATAACAGACTATACGATACGTCTGTTACACTGATCTAGGTTTTCTGAAACCTTACATAGAGAGAAAATCCTGATAACTTTAGAGCTTGAGTGAGAAAAGGCTAGCACCTTCATCCCTCATACACACAGATCGTAGAGACGATCCAGATTCTCTCTCACGTGGATTACAGTAGAGGCAGGGCGCTTGAGCTGCTTAAGGGGATTTTTCGCCTTCTCCAACGAATCAGAAGCATCGTCTACCGGATTAAGGTAATCCTGAATCCTCTCTTCAAGTCATACGTAGAATCTAAGGTGATTCCTGATGGGTTTTGGGGTGTAAAATTTTAATTTTCTGCTACGTCTGCTACCCCAATTCCTAACAGTTTCTTGCTTCAAAGTAGTTTCCATATACTTAAATGAATTTGTTGCTGCAATTATAAAAGATTTGTAGGATATATCTATGTAATACTGGAAATTATCTTCCATTTCAATCGGAATGGCAATGAGCAAAGTATCTACCAATTTGCCACTGCCATTGAATATAGAGGTTTGCTTACCAGACCTGATAGCCATCAAATATTTGAGGCAAAATTTGTACAGGTATTGCAACCACAATTCATGAAGGAAAAGAGAACTGAATTAATGTCACATTATTCTTTAGATAGTTTTTGGTGAATGTTTTGACAGAATGATTGATCGAGTCTTTTAATGCATTCTTGACTCTTGAAAGGTTAAGCAATTTCTGTTATCATAATATTGCTAAGTCATTTTCCTCTTGCTCACGTGTTTAGCCAGATCTTTGCTATCGATTTTTACATTTCTACAAAATCTAGTACTTTTATGCTTAGTTAAGGAAACATTTTGTAAATGACTTAATTAATTGCATCTCCTCTAGAGATCAAACTCTGGTAATGATGTCTATGTCATTTAATGTTCCAATTTCTAAATATATCACTTCTTAATGATCTCTAAGGATTTGCTTTAGTATTGTACTTTTTCTTTTTTCTAGTTGCTCCAAAAATCATCAAGACGTTATAGCTTGACATAGATAATAGCCATGGAATGCTTCACTAATTTATACTTATTCTTTTTTCATTACTGAACCTTTTTTAAGTTATAAAGAAATAGTAGATACGTTAATAATATGAGTTTCACAACAATGAAATCCACACATGTATTAAAAAAAATCTTCATAGTACAAGAAAAGGTAAAACAAAAAATTTAAATATTTAAATGAATTATAAATGGATAATTGGGTTTTGTTTAATCCATTTAGATCTATTTATTAAATGGTTCTAAGTGGATTGTATACATTTCGTCCTCCATTCATTAAGTTAAGACTAATTATCAATCATTTATCTATATTGCCACCTCTAGATTATGTGTTTATTTCAAGAACTTGGTTTATTAAAGCTTTTAAGCCTTCGAACTTTATCAGTTTTATGATTTGCTTATTTTTCTAGGCATTTAGTTATATACATAAAGGCTGTGCCCACGTATGAGCAACTTAAGCTGTGTCAACATATTCACTGATTTGGACGAAGAGAAATAATTTACAATGTTTCAAGTTATTGTTAATCTTCAAAGAAATTTGTGCAACATGCTAGAATTTAAAAATGTCAAAAAAAAAAAAACAAAGCAGATGACAGATGCTAATCATAGAGATGCTCCACTATTATAACCATAAAGACAAATGTGTCAATCGGAAGAGACAAATTTGAACTTAAGCCATAGAAAAAGTTGTTAATTTCTTAATTTCTTAATTATTTATTCATCTTTTGGTCACTTTAATACTCAACATGTTTGCAATCTTTTCTTTATTAAACATTCAAACAATTTGAAAGTTTCTCCTTTTCTAGTTGTATAACTTAACTTTCTCTTTCACTTGTATAACTTAACTTTCTCCTCTTTTTGTTACTCTCAAGACTCCCCAACTAAACAAGGTCTAAATATTTATTCATTTGATGATATTTGTACCTAACCTTTAGATTCTATTAGAATAAATGAGAAACGTATGAGTCTCATCTATATATTTGGTGCAAATGGTATTTTTTAACTTAATCTAAAAAATTAAGTAAAAAGGCTAAAGTTAATGATTTTAGTTTACTAACATTAATAATAAAAAAAAAAGTTATGGCATTTTTTTGGTGCAGTTACTTAGCCTTTAACAGACTATATTAGATAGAGGAAAAAATTTCATTGGCCAGGAAGAAAATGAGTAAAAAAATATTTATTTTATTGATTCTTAAATAGAAATGTATTTTAGATTAAACTGAAATATATATATATATATATATATATATACAATGGGTAAAGAGTGAATCATAAGTGCGCAAATCTAAGTGATGAACAAGAAATCACTGATTATGATTATAGTGTAATTTACAAAACCTACTTTTTGTAGTCAATATTTAAAAACCACACTAATAAAACCTATCTTTTGTAATCAATATTTAAAAATCATGTCAACATGATTAACTTTCAGTAAGATTACTAATATAGTGGTGATACATGACAATATGACTTAGATGTTGAGGGAGTTTGACTTTGTTGCTCTTGTATTACAAGATCAGCTGAGCAAGTTGAGTCAGAAAAATTTTTAATAATCTTGCATTCAAGGATGCTGTTAAGTCATGCAAAATAATTTTCATCTAATGATAAACTAATAGAGGTGGGAAGGCCAATACCTAAAGTGCGCAATAACAGTGGCAATAGTTGTAGTAAAAAGTTGGCTAGATAATAGTAGAGGGTCTAATTCTAGGTTTGGGATTTTTATCAGTTATATTTTAGTTAATTCTAGGTTTCAGGATATGGAGATGTTTTAGGGATAGGTATGGAATTTTTATGGAAATTTTTTAGGTTTTGTTTATGGGTTATCCTTTTGGAGAATAATGAGAATTAGTTACTGGTTGTTCTACTGTGTGCTGCGTGCTTCATGGGTAGGTGGTGTTAAGGCAGACAATGAAAAACACTCTAGCTCGATTTTATCCTTAATAGTAGATATGGTGGTCCGATACAACTTAAAAGTGGTAAATATAATAAGATTGAAGGCAAAAACGGGTTGAAAATCAGGTTGATTGCCAATATATATACAACTGAACACATTTAGATTAATCATTATTATTTGCTAGAGACTTCTACAGGTATGTGGATAATGGATTTGACATATTGGGTTTGAAGCACCAATATTATTCATGTTTATATTGTTTTCTATTATTGAATCTTCATTCAATTCTTACAAAGATGTTAATTTTGTATAAAACTTTTTGTTTGAATTTTGTATAAAACTTGCTGTTTGAATTCATGGGGCAACGTTTAAGATCATTTGTAACAGAGTGATTTCTTTTTGGAATCAATTTGCATGATATTATTTTGTTTTGAATTGGGTGTATCAAATGTTCCATTGGTTCAATGGTGGTGTTTTTTAGTTGTGTAGAGGTAACATGTGTTATTTTACTTTTGTTATTTTTTAGGAAATTGAATGAACTTATGAGCATAGTTATTAAACCCAACCTACAGAGGAATTCATTGAAGAATGTGGGTCAATGGGTTACCCGTTCAACCAATGGGTGAGTGGTTGAGCTGGTGGGTTATTAAATATATTTAAATATTATATTTCATAATTTTTAATGTAGGATATATGGTTGTAAACATTAATAAACCATATTATAGTAGAGGCTCGTTTAAGTTAATTTGTTATAGAATAATTAATTCTTATAAGAATCAGTAAAATCTAAATTTAATTAATAATTCACCAATCTTCAAGTATAAACTTTTATCTACATTTGGTTTAATTATCTAATTTATTTACAAATTTTAAGTGTAAAACATTATTAAAACAAATATTTGTTTTAAAAATAAATTGTGTCATATGTTATTTTTAAAATTAATTTTATAATTCAGTGAGTCTAGGGAGTGATAAGTTTTATTAAAAAGTTACAAATAAATTTGATTTACAAAAATAAAAATAAATAAACAAATAGTTGACTAAAAAGCTCATATAATATAAAAGAAGCACCAATTCACATCTAGGCCAGTGGTTTGGTTATAAGTGTACCTCACTTCCATACATGAGGCCGCATGTTTGATTCTTGTTAGCACCATCTAAAAATTTTTCTGACGAAAATCAATAGGCCAGTGGTTTGGTTATAAGTGTACCTCACTTCCATAGTTATTAAATCTTGTTAGCACCATCTAAAAATTTTTCTGACGATGGTTATAAGTGTACCTCACTTCCATAGTTATTAAAACCAACCAAGTCATCACTGGCAAGAGGATTAGGTTGCCGGATCAATGGTTGAACCACCGAGTCATATGATATAATAAAAAAAAATATAATTAGATATTATATAATTATATATATATATATATATAATAATTACTTGAAGTTGTGAGTTTTATCACTTTCTCTTTCCAATAGAGTCTTTTTTGAATACTTGAGAGTTTTCTTAAGTTATTCAATTCGAACTTATTAATCAAGTAAACACCTATATTTTAATAAATGTAAGAATAATAATACTATACACGTAATAATATTAATATGTATATATATTTTATATTTATTAATTTATTTAAACAGGTCCGGGTCGGATACGGGTCGGAATTCCATATTCCGTACCCAGCCCATTTTTTACTAGGAAAAAATGGATCCGGATTCGGGTAAATGAAACTATGCCTAGTTTCGGATTCAGAAAATTTTAGCGAGTTCGGGTCGGGTCGGGTCTGGGCCAGGCCGGGCCAAGACCCGGTCCGATTTACTTAGGGTTTCAGTGTTAGTTCCACCATGTTCCTTGCCTCTCCTTGTTGCCCACCTCCCCTACCTCCATCACTTTCTTGTCCCTTCCAATCTAAGCTCCTTGCTTTCTCTAGCATTTCTGTCCCTTCTCTAAAGCCTTCCATCCTCCTTCCACTCACCAATCACTTTCCTTCCCTCTCCTCCTTCCACCTATCCTCCCCAAACCATCAGCCAACTAAATGTTTTGGTTGGAGATTGGTTATGAAGCCATAACAACTGTTTGCCTATAATATTCATAAATTCTGCATCCTATCTTTCCCTACAGCACCACGTCCACCTTTTACGGCTGGAACTGCATGGGCTATTATGGTTGGATGTATTGTTCTTTTTGACGTGATTAGATTCTTGCTATGGGTGAAGAAGATCAATATGCTGGAAAATTAGATGGAAACATTTGCAAAGAAGTTCAATGTTTCATTGAATTTTATGTGGTTGGTTATTACCACATTTATGATGGTATTTCTATTCCCTAGCAGTGACATTTTTATTGTTTTTATAGTTTCTTTTACTCTTTTCCCTTTATTTTGTGTGATGTTTTGTTTTGGTGTTTCAAAAATCAGGAAATAGTTCATCGGTCCTTATAGCCATTTTGTATTCAGATTTGATTTGAAAGATTGGAAGTTATCTGAAGATGAATGTTACTTTTGGTGAGAATTTTTTTCTTTGTGAATCTGTTGATAGGTTTTCCTTATGCCTGTTGACTATTTCATGGTTAGTGAATCTGTTGATAAGAATGGAAACTATATTGTGTCCTTTACTAGTAGTGTCAATATTGTTCGTCAATTTTTTTTGATAATAATGAAATTAGTTTGAAAAAGTATTTAAATACAAAGGAATAATAAATATTAGTGTATGCATGTAAATGATAATTAAGTGATAGAGACAAGTGGAGAAAGTCTTGAATTGCATGGGAAAAAACTAGCCGTATTTGCATATTGCATTTATTACAATGATGTATTGTTTCCACAAAGCTCACTATCTCTACTTTTCTTGATGTATTGATTGAGCGACTCTATATGCTTTATTGTTAGTTAGATTTATACTGTGAATTTTTAATATCTTGATTCCATTGGTTTCACTTGACTTTACGTTATTCATTTTTGGCTTCTCCCTATTGAAATTATTTGTGGTTCCAAATGCAAAATAGTACCTTACGATGCTTATATTTTTGGAGTTGAAAGGTTGGTGCTCCCATCAAATCAATTGGCACCATTCAATCCAGATAAGTGCTTCCAATGTTACATGGCCATAGGCGTCAGAAGGTTGGAAGTATGTAATCTTGCCTAAGTTGCATCATAACTACCCAATGAGTCACCGTGAGTGTCTCTAGCCAGGGAGTGCTTTCTGTGTTCATCATTTGCAGTTTCCTTAGACGGCTTGAGATGTAAGATGAAATGGATGGTAATCCTTGTGTGAAATAGTCTAAGATTCGCTGTAACATACTTGATATATAACTCGAATTTTGTTTCTCCCACAAGAATATCAAAGATAAGCTAGAGGGGGAGGGGAAGGGGGGCAGGAGAAAGAGAGAGGGGGAGGGAGAGAGAGAGAGAAAGAAGGTGGAGGAGGAAGGGAGGGAGAGAGGGGAGGGATGGTGGTGGTGGGGTTAGGGTGGAAGAAGAATGGGTAATTTTTTTTTTTTTTTTTGTATATATAAGTTGTTTTTGAAATTTTTGTTTGGATTGGTGTTTTTAAAATTGTTTTTTGTTAATATATTACTGTAGTATTTGAGATGTAAAATACAGTTTTTCAAAAAAATCCAAAAACAGGAAATCGAAACGGAACCAAAGTTATCTTCCATTTCGATAGGAATGTCAACGGTAAAGTATTTTTCAATTTGCGACTGCCATTGAATATAGAAGTTTGCTCATCAAACCTGATAGCAATCAACATTTGGGATAAAATTTGTATAGGTGTTGCAGACACAATTTATAAAGGGAAAGCGAACTGAATTAATGTCACATTATTCTTTAACTAGTTTTTGGGAGATATTTTGACAGAATGATTAATCGGGTCTTTTAATGCATTCTTGATTTTCGAAAGGTTAAACAATTTTTGGTATCATAATGTTACTGAGTCATCTTTCTGTTGCTCAGTCTTTAGCCAAATTTTTGCTACTGATTTTTGTATTTTTACAAAATCCGATGCTCTTATGTTTAGTTAAGGAGACGTTTTGTAGATGACATAATTAATTGCATTTTCTCTGGAGATCAAACTCTGGTAATGATGTTTATGTCATCTAATGTTGCAATTGCTAAGTATTTCATTTCTTAATGATGTTCAAGGATTGCTTTAGTAGTATATTCTTCTTTTTCTGTGGTTGTTGAAAAAATCATCGCAACGTTATAGTTTGATGTAGATAATAACCATAGAGTACGTCACTAATTTATACTTACTCTTTTTTCATAGAAAAGACTTTTTTTTTTAAGTTATAAACAAAACAGCAAGTACATTAGTAGGATAACTTATTTATACATTATTGTTGTATAAGTTTTTTAACAGTTGTAGATTTAGATCGTGCCACAAAATATAAATTCAAATTTGAAAATTCAGATCATGCGTATGTTGCATATATCCAAAACTACTTATGTAAAAAAAAAAATTTACTATATGATCAGTACATAAAAAGTTAATTCATATTAATAATATGAGTTTCACAACAAAGAAATTCACATATGTATTGAAAAAATATCTTCATAGTATAAGAAATGGTAAAACAAAAAAATCAAAATATTTATATAAATTATAAATGAATAATTGCTTTTAATTTAATCTATTTATATTCATTTATTAAATGGTTCTAAATGGAGTGAATACATTTCATCCACCATCTATTCAGTCAAAACCAATTATCTATATTGCATCCTCTACTTTTAACCAATTCAAAATTATCTAAAATCACTCTAACTCTTTTTTAAACCTTCCTAACAATAATTAGTGAGAAAAAAAAAACTAGGCATAATACTTGTAAACTTACAAGAAAAAAGAAAAGAAAATGAAGATGGAAACCATAAATTGCAGGAAAAAGAAAATGGAAAAGTTGAAAATGAACAATAGAAAAATGCCCCAATACATCACACTAAAGCGTCCGCTTTTTGTTGCGTTTTATAAAGTCGCCTACGTTTCTTCTTCTTCCTTTCCGGCTTTCCTTCAACCAGATTGAACGCGTCCATCATCTCCCTGCCTCCTCCAGCTTCCGCCGCTGGCCTTCTCCGTCGTCCTCAGCTCCTCATTCCCCGCCGCAGCCGCAGCCGCAGCCTCCCTCCTCCGCCACTCTCTCACTCCTTGACAAGGTTTGTTTTCCTTTTTGACTTTTTCCTCTATTGGTATCGTTTTTCAGAATTTTTTCTACTTTAACAGTAGTCGAGTATTAGTTATGATTCATTTCATTGGTGGTATATATCAATATTGAACAATTTTACATCAATAAATCTGCTTTAGCTCTATATTTATCCATCCCGCTGAGAGAAGTACTGATAACATACATGTGGTGTAATGGAGTCTGCCAAGAAGAAATTGTCAGTGTGTCCCAATTATGACCTCGAAACTCAGTGTATTCCTGTGGAACACATTTGTTTATGACCCACAACTATAATTTTAGTCATAGTTATGACATCCAATGTGATAATGATGATGAATTCACTAAACATTCAAGCATGAAAAGAAACTAGTAGGACTAATTTTGGATGCCTATTGTGGTCTAGGATCCAATAGAAGCATGGCCTTTTCTTGGTCAGGTGGTATCTTGAGGGTCCAGTTCAACCAGAATTATTTGTATTTAGAATTTGAGGCCAGATAAAATGGAAAGTTGCATGATGTTCCTTTTCTATGTTGCCTCTTGGGCTTCAAATTCATTCATAGAACCACTTAAAAGACAGTTGATCTTTGTTAGAAAATTATGTGTTTTTAAATGGTCATGGTGTAGCAGAAATTAAGGAAGGATTGGCCTTAGAATTTGCTTTACTGTGTCACTTTAAAATATTGTGATGAGATACAATTTTGTAATCCTACTACTGCTATTCTTGAATGGTATGTGAGGTAAATACTTAGTTTGGTACCTTCTAACTTCCAATACTTGCACATTTTATTTTTTGTTTAGTTGATTTCTATATTTTGTTATTACAGTGCAGCTCCTTTTTCATCTTTTTATTTACTTTCTGCGCTTTGGTACTTTCAAAACTCCTCTGGGTTCTTCACTTCATTTATTCTTTTGTGATTTGGAAAAAGTTCAAACTGATGGTGCAAAACAAATGCAACAATGCAGCACTTTTTGTTTTGGTTTTTGAAACTTGAAATTCAATTCTAGTACATTTGCATAGCATTAATATTTTGGATATTACATTTGGGTTTTTTTTTTTTTGAGGGATAAATGGGAGAAAGAACTTTGTTCTGCATTGGCTTCATAATTGCTTTCTGAGGTTAAGAGACCTAGATCTTGGTCTTCTTTTAGTTTCTTGAAGACAGGTTGAACATTATAGAACTATTACATGTTGCTCTAGGTTTGTCAAATTGCTGACATACAGTTTCCAAAACCTGTTACCTTGCAACATGGACTTTTATCACTTACCATTTGTCTTACATTAGCTATACCAACTCTGCTTTTCTTGTTTTGGGGTTCCACATCACTATAGAAACTTTTCACGTGAAAGATGGTGACATCTCAGTTTGACCAAAGGAAAGTATACTTATTTGCCAGCATAAACACACTTTTTGTGCAGCAATAGTAAACATATATTTTATTTTTTCAAAATGAGGAAAAAAATTGTACAGTTAAAAAAAAAAAAAAGGACGTCTTCAAATCGTTTATTGCAGATTTTTACTCACCCAAAGAATGTTATGATGAATTGGTTTTTGAAAGTTTTCTTTTAGCAAAAATTGAATAACTGATCATGACATTAGATCAAGAAAATTGATCATGACTTCTAAGTCTAGAATCATAAAATATATACTTTTATGGTTTGCCAGTCGTAATTCTATTGTATATGGAATAATGTCTCCATGACACTAGGAATACAAATCAATATCTGTACTACATGAAAATGAAAGAATTTACTTTTGTAATTGTCAACCGTGGACTTTGTTTAATGTAAATGCTGCTGGAAATCTTATCTATTAAGGTTCAAATTGATGTAGTATCCTCCAAATAAGGAAATACTACGCTTAGCCTCTAGAAGTTCCAACTACAATATTCCAAGACTATTTCCATTCACTCAAATTCTCATTTATGAGAACCATAGAAGTAAAAAAGCTTTCTGGTTACCAGAAATTTTGTATGGTAGGCACTTCATTTTGGTTTTGGTTGTTGAATAAATTTAAAATATGTTCCTTTTTTCTCCCCTGCAGCACCATTGTTTGTTTACTTGTTCAGACTGGAAGTTCATAAACTGCTGCTCTGTTGGAGTGTCAACTAGTAAGTTTTTTCCAAAATCTGATTCGTTACCACGGTATTGATATTGAGTCTCAAAAATTGTGCTACCTGTGTGAAAATTTTTATAGAATATGCTTGTCGCATGCAAATTGGATTAGACTTTTGCAATTTCTATTAAATTCCATTGGTTTTAACAATTTGATCCAATGTTGGTTGGAATGTTGTTATACAAAAATCATGTGGCTTTCTCCTTCTGCAGTTGAATTGTAAAACCACCCGTTCAGCTAGTTGCCGGAGAAACTCTGCGGGAAATTGTACATTGTGCATTAGTATTGTTTTGATCTGGTAAATCTTTCTAAAGTTGAGTCAGTTTATATTCGGTTGTTGATTTTAGAACTAGGTGATTGTGCAATTGTGTGGAAAAATGTGGAAGTATGACTTTGTGTTGTTTCTTCGAATATGGGTGTTCATGGGGTCATTTTTATGGTTGTTGGGTTACTATAAACTGGGAAAATGTTTTTCATGATTGATATGTTCATCATACGTTACAAACCAAGAAATTAGCCTATCTTGGTTTGTAATTTCTTGGCTATTCATAGAGGGAATTTACAGAACAAACAGCAACGGTGAATCTTCACACAGAGGCAAGTAACGATGTTAAGTCTGAAGAAAGTAACCTCAGCAGCAGCAGCACCTGCAATTCTTCACCATTCAAGAAGTCTTGTCAAACCAAGTTATATCTCTAATGACAAGCTGATGGGTTTTTTCATCCCTTCAAAAAATCCATCGCAGTGGACCTCCAACCGCTTCCTTGACATCTACCAGGTTAGTCCAAGGTTGTCTTCTTATTCCATGTTTGGCTTAGCAGAAATTGTACTCATTGACTGAAAGACAAGGGCTTGATTTGGTTTTATATGGGGTAAGTCTCTGTAAAATATTGATCTTTTTCTGATTATTGAGAACCTATCTGGTTTCAGCTTGCAAACAAGGCTGCAATTGAAAAAGAACGTGCTAGGCTGTAAGTTTAGTTTTTGTCTTTATGCTCTCTATACTTATATGGAAATATTTATACAGAAATGTGTACATGGACTGTTAATCTTTACACAAGTTAAATGTGATTTAGGGCAGTTCAGATGAGATGAGTAGGGGCTATTTTGCTGATTTTGGAGAGATGAAGAAACATGGTGGCAAGGTGAAATGAAGAGCTTTTAATTTACGGTGCTCTTAGAAGTGTGCTTGGCTTTGAAGTTGATATTTTGGTTGTGGATATGGGTTGTTTTTATGTAGATTGCAATGGCAAATAAGATTATAATCCCGGCAATGGCAGCTGTTAAGTTTCCAGCATTGGAAGTGAACTTTTCTGATGGTTCAAGTCTTAAGCTGCCCAGTACATCTAGTGGGAATGACTCTAGTGCTGACAAATTGGATGTTCCTAAAGCATCATTGCTCTGTCTTTCATTCCGTGCAAGCTCACAGGTTTGACCAGTCTGGTCTGATAGTTGTTATGAGCCTAGTTGATTGTTTGTTTCGAGTCATTGGCCTATAGTAAATCAAACACATTCTGTCTTTCACTTCATCCTGCTTATATTCAAAATGAGGCTGATTCACATGTAGAGTATCATAAGAAATAAAGAGGCTTAATTATATGGTATTTTATTTGGAAGAAATTGGAAATGGGCATACCTCGCAAATGAGATAATGGCAGAAAGAACATAACTAACTACTTCTTGCTTTAGGCATGGCATTGAACATGGGGTAGCATGAGCATATTGCTCAAATTACTTCTTGAGTACCAGCTGAACTGAAATAATCGTTCTGAATCTCAATGTACATTCTGGATTTTGTTATACTGGCATCCTTCATGTTAAAGACTCAGGGAGATTTTAATTTACTTCGTATAAATCTATGCTATATTTTGTGTTATATACCCTGACTGAGGTCCAGTTGCAGTATTGTTTTTATGGAGTTTTTTAATTATATCTTATTTTGAATGCCTTAGCACACTGATTTCATATGGACAGTTTTAGTATCAAACAGTCTGGTGGTCATTGAAGAATATCAAGGAACAATTCACTATAATTCAAATTTTGCAGTTTACAACATTCTTGTCTTCCCTGTTCCACAGCTGTTTTGTGGTCCTAATTTATTGTTGGGAGCTTGGTGGTTGTAAAGAACTTGATACTATCACATACTGTGAAACTGTTGTATGAAGAGAACTTTGCTTCTGTTGTAGCATCATGGGTTGCCTTAAAATGTAGTTTTTTAGATGATGAATATAGAAATAAGCAATTGGATCACTGGCATTTGTTGGAAATGACTTCAGATTCAGAGCAGACAATAAAGCTCAGATGCTATGTGTGGTGAAGTGGGATTGCTTTGTAAGTTTGTTAGTTTGTCTTGTAGGCATTTGATGTGGGCTTTTAGCTTGTATACATGTTATGATTTTGACAAGTACTAGTTTCTAGTAATGCATACTTTTGTTGATTAATTCATTTGTAGGTGGTTATTTCTTATTTATAAAACTATGCCTTTCTGCATTCAAAATTACTTCCCTTGGGTCTTTGGTTTGTGTTGTGAATGAATAAAGCTTATATATGAGGGGAAGAGAACTCGAATTCCTGATTCTTTTTTCAGAACAGGAGACCTTAATTAAGTTCTTCAGGATTTTGTTTTGATTGGATATAATGAGCTTAAAGATGTTTAAAATGGTTCCTGGAATTTGATCCTAAAAGGCTTCCGCTTTGTAGGCAATGATTAATTCTTGGAGCAAGCCATTCCTTGATGAGTTCAGAAGCTCCAATGAGACTCAGTTATTTGAGGTACATCATAATTTCTTTCCAATGAAGGTCTGCAAATTGCATTTAACTTCTTTATGTTGTTGTTTGCTAGAATAAGAGACCAGATGGGGTTTTATCTCTCAGCGTACTTGGATCAAAGGAAATGCATAGCTTATGGAAGCCATGATATAATCTGCTATGAATGTACTAACGAATCTTAAACACGTCCAGGTATCCTTGATAGAGTCATGGCTGCTGAGGTGCAATCCAATAAAGAGGCTGCTTCTGCGAATAATGAAGAAACCTAGCCCTGATGAGAAGAAGAATGTACTGCAGAGACAAATCGTGTCTTCTTTCGGTGACCATTATGACTTTAGAAAAGAGCTCAAAATATTGAACCTTTTAACTGGGTAGCACACATTTTCTTTTTTATTCTCCATTTCTGTTATTTTCCATCTGAATTATTTTCACGAAGTTACTCAGGCTTATTTTTTTCTTCGCAGTTATGTATTCTTGCTTGACAAGTTTGGTAGAATACGGTGGCAAGGTTTTGGACTTGCAACTCCAGAGGAGGTGTCTTCACTCTTGGCTTGTACTGCACTTTTGCTTGAAGAGGCATGACATTAACAGGAAATCGGATGCCCGATGTCAATATTCACTGGCAATGAGATAAAGAATGGATCCTAATTTTCTAGTTCCTCACTGCTTGTGATGACTGCATTTGGCTAATGAAATCGACAGGGTACTATGATCTTGAGCAGCTATGATATGCAATGCAATCAAATGCCTGGAAACTTTACTTCAAAGATAAGAAATTAACTTTGCAATGATCTTTTGGCAAAGCTTCCTAGCATAGATGAAACCGTTCATTAGTTTGCTGCCGCAGAAATCTATTGCGGTCGACGCAGGGTAATCTTTCATTTTGGAAAAGCATTACTATTTGAAGAAAGCTAATCAAACAAAAACATCCATTATACATCTGATTGCAAGGTTGTCAATACGACATCATTGTCATCTTTAATGTAAAGACAATATTATGTATTGTCTACACAATAGTGACGGTATTATTGCAAAGGTTCTTATATAATGGGTCATGAGGATGAAACAGAGAAAACGTTCAAGTAATATACTTTGTAATACTGTCTTTGGTTCAAAGTTTACATGTATGGATGGCTGCAGCACCACAAGCTCACAGATTTCTTTCCTATTTTCATATTTTCAAGGAGAAATTACTTATAACCCCCTTGTGGTCCTATATAATGCTAGATAATGCCTCTAAGGTTTCAAATAACCACCTAACCCCCTATGATTTAATGTAAAGTGGAAAATAGATAGAATGCACAATCAGTTATGGTGTTTGTACCAAACATGTTTCAAAAGTGCATGTGATGAAATCTTAATATCTATACAATTATCTTATGGTTCATATAAATATTCACTTTATCTCTCTGTGATTTTTGTAAGTATCAATGTAATTCTCCTATACTTTATATAAGGTGGTTAAGCCATTGATTGATTTAGCATTTAAATTAAGGTACTATTGTTATTTCAACTAACGATATTACATAGGTTATTTTCCGTCAAGTTTCCACTTTACATAAAATTATAGGAGGGTGAAATGGATATTTTGAAATGTTAGAAGGTCATGTGGCAACAGATGAAACTACAGGAGGTTATATGTAATTTATCCTATTATCAAACAGGAAAAAGGACAAGGCATAGAGGCATATGCTACATTTATGCTTGATTCTTTTTCTTAGGGAAAACTGGACGAAACAAATCTGGAGTTTTGCTTTGTCCCATAGTTGCAAGAATAAAAAAAGGTGGCAACTCTCTTCTCTATATTTTATACTTTTCAATTCATAGTTTTCTGGATTGGGAATATTCAGAACCAAAAAAAAAAAAAAAAAAAGGGAACGGTTACATTTAATCCACCTAAAAATTACATATGATGTTATGCTTGTTCTAATTTATAACTCTTGAACTACATCAAAGTCTTTTTTACTTAAATGTATAAATGACTTATGCTCAAATATAGAATCCTAACATATTTTTAATCAAAGATTAAGCTCATGTATATTGTCAAGTAACTCTCTAGACAGGGAAAAAAAAAAAGAAAAAAATTTAAACATGTGTAAACCTTTTCAACTTCCTAAAAGGTTCTCATACAGGCAAAATTTTACATATTCCCTTCAACGTTGGCAAAAAAAAAATGAAAATTAAAATATGTATACCTATAAAATTTGCTCTTTTTCCTTTTCTTTTAATGAATTGTGGTCTATTAATTAATGTGACATAATGCAATGGGCTGTATCCAAATGGTGGCCATGCAAGACAAGAGTTTTCTGGTAGTATATTCATATGGAATTTCACCAGCTCTTGTAGTAACTCCGTCTAGAGCTTGCCAGACATTTGCCTTATTGTTGATGGTAATCAAACAACAAGAAGACAGTTCAAAACTGCCAAGGATCCAAAAGACAGTTGCCAAACAGTTAAGAATTTGTTGTCTGGCCTGACCAAATACAGAAATCAGTAGATTCACAAGTACAAAAAGAGTTGTCCTAGGACGATTTTTACAATGTTTTTTGAGGTTTATCAAATCTTTAATTATTTGTTTCGATGCATGCATATGTCTGGAGTGTCCTATGAAAACAACAATCCGGCCCATTGATTCCTCCAGCATACAAAGAGTAGCATATCTTGGTACCCCGTGTAATGAAGACCTCATATATCTTCATCTGATTTCATCCTTTTTCCCAATAGCAGGCTTGAATTCCATTGCTCTCTCCCCAGCTTTATATATTCACTTTTTTCCCACATATCTGTTATCCATTCAAGGTTACAATTCTTCTATATTCGGGTTCCATCATGTATACTACCATTTGGATTCCAAAAGTGCATGTCACTTACCATATGCACCTTCTGTATTAGCAGATTTTTTCTGTAGTGCTGGTAGAAGTACATTTAGTCTAGTCAGTCTTGACAAATTTATGTTTTCTTGAATAACGATGCATTTGGATTTCAAAGCCAGACAAGCATCGAAATCCAACAAGTTTGATTTCCTTTGACTTAAATTCTTTTTCAGGATTATCAAGGACTAAAATGGCCGAGATTGATACAAAGCCGATTGAGTCGGTCCAAGCTGCAATTTCTTTATTTGGTGGAGAAAATGACCAGAGAAAAAACAGGTCCACAAGCAAGGATGTAAGTTAGTCTAGGCGCCTCTCAGATATTTTGTTTGATGCTCAATTTTGTGTTGTATATTTTCCTAAATCTCATTCATTGATTTCGCAATTGATATGATGATTATGACTGGATAAGTTTGACTGCAGATAGGATCATAGAAGGGAAATGAATTCAAATATTTCAGTTTATGTTGTATGAGCTTTATATCTGCAGAAAATATGAAGTGTGAATGTTCTTGTGGCTAGAAGTCCTTGAATTTGATTATATTCTGTGTTCTGTTAATTACAGGAACTGGATAAAGAAAATAAGCTTGAGGACCTGTTGAAAGAATTGGCAAATGTAAAAGTTCAATTGGAGGCAAAAGATTCTGCCTACAAGCAAGCCCTTCTAAAGTTAAATCACTATCAAAAAACATCTGATGAACTGTCTACCCTCCTAAAGAACTCTGAACTTGAGAAAGATACTTTAACAAATGACTGCAAAGAATCTAGAATCCGCATAAGTGAATTGGAATCAACAGTTAAGGACATGGTTAATCAGATTTCCGAGTCCTTCAATGTGCGTGAGCAGCTTTCACATGTTCTGATTGAGTTAAAGGGTACTCAAGGACAACTTCTGACAGTGGAAATAGAACTTGCAGCAGCAAAAGATGCAAAGTTTGAGTTATTGACAAAATTAGAAGTGGTGGAAACTGCCTTTATCTTGGAGAAATTAAAGACTGATGAACTTTTGAGGCATGTGTCAGAGCTCAATGAAACAATTATGCATCTGAAGATGGCGGCAGTTGAAGCAGAGAAGGAATGGAATGCAGTAATATCAGAAAAAGAGGAAGACATACAACTGGCAGAAGCTGAAGTAACTCAAGTACAGCAACAGCTAGAATCTATGACAGAACAGCTCGAACTGATGCATTATTTGGAGAACCAGCTCTTAGACAAGTCTGCATTCATTGATTCACTTCAACAGGAAATTAAAAAGGCAAATTCCCTTCACAGTTCTGAGAAAGTTGCTTTTGATGCCCTTAGCGAACTAAACCAGTTGAAAGCGGATTTGGAACTGAAGGAAGAAAAGAATATGGATCAGGCTATTTACATCACTTTGCTAGAGACTGGGCTCAAGGAATTAAAGGTGGAACACAGTAAAGCAAATGAGGGACTCTAAATCTGGTTAGAAATGCTGAAGAGATGAGAAGGGATTTGGAGAAGACAACAGGTAAGACGGCTGAGGCTAGTGAAATGGAGAATCAAGCACAAGTTGAGATAGCAAAGCTGAAAGCTGAGCTCCATAAAGGTAGGTCGAAAATCGCTGCCTGCTGAGGCTGCTGAAGAAAGGGCAAAGACTGAAAAGTCTGCTGTCTATGCTGCAGTACAACAACTAGCACTGGAAGCTGAAGAAGCCAAGCAGAAGTATCGACAGTTAAAAGCATCTGGTAAACTTACTGAAGAAAATGGAAGCTTTTCTCCTGCCAAAATCCAGCACAAAGATTTGACTCAGTCTAGGGAAGATTCGAATTGTGAGTCAAAAGCAGGCAATGAAGAAAGTGACAACATGAAGACAGATGCCTTGGTGACAATTCTTAACGAGGAATATGAAATTTTAGTGAAAAAGGTTGAACAGGCAGACACTTTTCTGAAGCCAGGGCTTGAAGAGAGCCATCAATCAGAAAATTTAAAGAAGGAACTTGAAATTGCAACAGCAAAGATTGCAGAGTTCAGGACGCGGGCCGAACAGGCAATAAGCAGAGCTGATGCTGCAGAAAGGGCTAAATTAGAACTGGAGGAACAGATAAAGAAGTTGAAGGAACATAAGGCCAGGAGAAAAGCTGCATTAGCAGCGTTGCGTGAGGTATCAGTTTCGAAAGAAATTAAGGAGGAATCAAGTTCAAAGGAAACTAGTAACACTTTCAGATATTACAGTAGTCCAAAAGTTTATCAGCCCCTTGGTAAGGTTCTAAATATGAAATTCTGAGTGAAAAAAAGGTGCACCCTGAGTCTCAGTGGAAAGAAGTTCCGTCTCATGTGCCGGTACATTGCTTAACCAGTTGTTTTATCAGTCTTGTGCATCTTGGTTGAACAATGTTAAGATGAATGTTGTTTGCTTGGAAATGTTTAGTCAGGAACGGTAAATATGTGATCTACTAATTGTACATGTAACCGATGATTGATTTTTTGTATGACCTTTACTTTGGCACTTCCATACTCTTTAGTGACACTGAGTAATTGTTCATCCTTCTCATATTCTGCTCCTAATTTGCAACCTTTGCCTTTTGGTAAGCCAAAGAGCAACATTAAAGTTCAAATAAATACAGCAGTGGGAAATCATTTCCCAACTCTGGTGGGAACATTTTCAAACAAAACATAAGAAGAAATCAGGCTTTGATCCCCACTAGAGCATCTGCACATATTTACCTTTCCTAGAAGGTTTATGGAGCCTGATGTCTGGGTTCCAAATTAATTGTCGGAGTCTAAATATCCTCAGCATTAATCTACACAAAAAGGTAACTAAAGTTAATAGAAGCTCCACTAACAAGTCCATCAAGTAAGCCCTAAGGTTCCATTGCAACGCTGGTTGAATATCCCAGATTTTCATCCAACACTCTTGATCCATTTAGTTTGACATAAGATTGAGGTACATGTTTCTGAGGCCAACTACCAAAAGCCTTCACCCTATCTGAATAACTGCCACTTCAATAATATCAAGTAGTAGATTCAACCAAGAAAAAGCCTAGGAATAGAATTGACAAATGGTCATTGTTTATTACATCTGATTGTAAATGCAGCTAAGCTTAGCACAACAACCAGACAATGTGGGAATGATACAAAGGAATCTGTGAGAAAAGTATGCTTTTGAGTCAGTTATTCTGGAGAATATACTGAAGAATTATACCTTTTTATTCAAATTTCTGTGACTGTTCAGAAAAGCAACGGTCCTATGTTTTTGTCATTATTGGAATACTAGTCATACAACACTAACTCAAGCCATTTGCAGAATATGCATTGCCCTTTTAGTTATTTGGCAAGCAATTCCCTTCTAGTTGGGTAAACAGAAACAGTTCCAAGAAAGGAAGCTTCCTTTTTCCAGTAAGGTACGCCGGTTAAATCTGCTGTTATCCCAAAAGTATTTTTGGATTCTCAAGCCATCACATAATTACTTTTATGGATTCAAAGGTGATATTTCTGAGGTCTGCAACAATAACCCTTTTCACTACGCATCTTTTTCCATCACATCCAGCACCTTGGCTAATTATCAAATGATTTCACAAAGAATAAAAAACAATAAAATCAGCTCCTGATCAGTAGTACTCTTTAATTTCATGTTGAGAAAAATGTTAAAAAGCCACTTTAAAAAGTTGCTTTCGTTAGTGCTGCTTCGGTACTCATTAAAAATTTAACGATCCTAAACATTTCAATCAGAGATAGAATCCAGCTTGAATGAATCTTTCCTAGTGTGTATATATATATAGTGGCATTGGTGGCTTTAAATGACATATAAGCCAATTGAAAAGCATTTCAATCGTCTTCATTATTTGGAGATAGTTCACAAAATTTATCAAATTTAAATCCTTAGGAATAACTTTAGAAATGGCACCATACCAATGCTGACACAAATCTTTTATTTTTATACTATTGGCAAACAATGGCAGCACATTAGAACTCTTCGTGACTGCATACCTTTTAGCTCTGATGGAAAATGATGATTTTTCCAAATGATTGTCAAATTAGTCCCCAATGTTTTTGTCAAAATAAATCTATTCCATAGTCAATAGTTTTGATTTTACATTTTTAGCCCTTAATGTTTGATTTTGAATCATTATCTTCCCCTAAATTTTAAATAGTGATATTAAGAGTTTCAGTAGTTGAGATGCAAATTGAATGGGTAATAGAAATTCTAATTAAATTTCTTTTCTTTTAATTTTTAGTTCATTTATTCATGCCAATAATATACCATATGTTTCTTTTCTTTGGCATTGTCAGTCTCAAACTTGGCATAATATATGTGTATTATTGTTTCTCACTATTGATAATTAATTTTAATGAGTTTTATTATTTTTTATTTCAATGATAACTAAAAGACTTAATTAAGTATCCCTTTAAAATGTAAAGAATAGATAATTTTTGTAAATTAAGTCAATTTTTTTTATTTTTAATAGGTTAGCAATTGAGTTTGAAATGAAATTTGTATTTTGTATAGATTATATGAACCATTAAATGATTATAGGAACATAGATATTAAAATAAATGCTTTAATCTGGAGCATTGGAAAGTTGAATTTTAATTGTAGTAAAGACAACAACAAAAAAAAAGAAAATTTTCCAAGAATTCTTAAAATCACTCCACAGATACTTACTTTCACTAGTTTTTATAAGTACAATAACTAACTACAAGAATTTGGAACTTACTACACAAGATCTGCAACAATTTGTATGGTAGTAACTATAATAAACTGACACTACAAAACTAGAATTTCTCCTTTTAGTCCACTACTTTATATTTTATTTATCATTGGTATATTGTCATGTAATTATAACTTATTCATCAAAGATATGCCACTTAGGCCGTAACGATGATGTTCTGTCAGTATAAAATATTTTCATAAAATTTTATAAATTTAGGAATCTATTTGTCATATATTTAATTCAAATCACATATCATTTTATTTTAAAATCCTAAATGTAACTACTTAAAACCAAAGGGACCACAATGATCGAGACTTGGAATATTAGGGAATAATACAAATTCAAGTCTTTTGACTAATGCCAATTTGATTTTGATTATCAGTAATCTTGATTTTTCATTAGTTGTTCTAAACTTGTATAAAATCATAAGGTTTGCGAACTAAATTTATTTTGACAAAAACATTGAAAATCAATTTGACACATAGGCGAAATCTTGGGGATCAAAACTACATTTCTTTCTTGATTTAATAATAATCACTCTAGTTTCACTAATGAAACAGTAAATTTCATGCTTGTTTATTTGCGTCTGCTTGTCACTTTCAATGTATCCTTAATTAAAATAATAAAAAAACTACATTAAAAAATGAATTTAGTATCACCATTTTATGTACTTATTTTTAGTATCATGTTATTCCTCCTTTTTCTTTGATTTAAAGTATACAAAAGTGAATATTAACCCAATAGGAAAATTTTTAAGAATATAAACTAAATATAAACTTTTTTAGTTGTTTCTTAGAGATGTTTGACAATTGATACGATAAAGCAGATGAATTTTTTTAACAATAAAAGGAGATACTATTAAGTTATAGATAATTTCATGAATAAAAAAGCAATAATGTAATCACACTCATTTTCTTTTTTGAAATATTTCTAACTTTGACTAGTTTTTATGGAAGTGTATATATTTAACATTGAAGAGGTAACTACCTACTAAATTTAGGAGGACAGTGTTATTAACCCTATTTATCACATGGGATTCATGCATGTAAAAGTAAAGTCATCTAGTTGATTAGTCTCGTTACTGGGTTCTTCTCATTATTGGGTTCTTCTTATTATTTGGATGAAGCAATGATAGATAAATTAATAACAAATAAGGATAGTTAGAGATATTAATTATATGGGATTCATGCATGAAAAGTGAAGTCATCTAGTTGATTTTTCTTATTATTTGGATGAACAAACATGATGTATTATTAGATGCCAATATTAATCTAAAAGTGATTGTTCAGTTAAATCAATGATAAATTATTAAATAGAATCATGGCTTGTAACTACTGCCAATGGTTGGCAGTCTAACTTGTTAGACACATTAAGAATTTCAATCATGTGATTAAAAATAATTTGAGTAAAACTTGAATATAAATATTTAGTACTGACAATTTGATTTATAAGATGAATTGAACTTTAGGGACTTGTGTGCAAATAATAAATTTTTCTAGAATGAGTTATTTAGAACATTGGAAATCTACTCCTTAAGGAAAGTGAACACTAAGAATTATAATTTGTTATTGCCTATATAAATTGTGTTTGTCAAAACTTTGAACATTTAATTTTCAATTGGTTATTGAGAGATTTTGAGAAAATCTTGAAAGAGAAAATAAGAAAGGTAACTCGCCAACTTGAGAGAGCATCACAACGCCTCTCTATATTCACTTGAGCCGTATTCGTCTAAGGTAAAATGTAGGGTTCCCTTTTCACTTTACACCACCTACTTGTGAGGTTTTGACCTTGGGAAGAGCTAAAAATCATCAAATTTGGGGAAATTATCCTATGAGGATCTTGTGAAGAAATTCATGTAGATCACTATTAGAGATTAGACATTTGGAACTTCAAGTGTATTATTGTATCATATTGTTTCTCACTAGTAATAATTAATTTATAATGAGTCCTATTATTTATTTCTAATGATAACTAAAAGAATTAATTAAGTACCCTTTAAAATATAAAGAATACATAATTTTTTAAATTAGTCAATTTTTTATATTTTAATATGTTAACAATTGAGTTTGAAATGAAATTCGCATTTATGCACATAATATGAAACATTAAATGATTATCAAGATACGTAGATATTAAAATAAATGCTTTAAATCTACACTATTAGAATGTTGAATTTTAATTGGTAGGAAAGACAACAAAAAAGAGAAGAAAGTTTTCCCAAACTTTCATAAAATCACTTCACATTGATACTTACTGTTACTAGTTTTTATAAGTACAATAACTAATTACAAGAATATGGAACCTATGTGCACAAGACGTGTAACAATTTGTATAGTAGTAACTAAAATAAATTTAGACTATAAAACTAGAATCTCCTTTTATTTCACTACTTTATATTTTATTTATTATTGGTATATTGTCATCTAATTATAACTTATTTAACAAAAATAAGCTACTTGGACTACAATTATATTGTGTCAACATAAAGTGTTTTCATGAAATTTTAGAAATTTAGGAACATATTTGTTATACACTTAATTCAATTCACTTATCATTTTATTTTAAAATCCTAATTCTAACTACTTAAAACCTAAAGGACAGTAATGATCAAGACTTGAAACATTAGGGACTATAAATGCAAATTCAATACTTTTGACTAATGTCAATTTGACATTGACTATTAGTAATCATTATTTTTCATTAGTTGTCCTAAATCTGTGCAAGGTCACAACTTTTAAGAACTAAATTCAATTGACTAAAACATTGAGAACCAATTTGATATATAGGCCAAACATTAGGGACAAAAACTACATTTCTTCCTTGATTTAATAGTGTCACTCTAATTTCATTGGATGAAATGGTAAATTTCATGCTTGTTTATTTGTATCTACTTGTCACTTTCAATGTATCCTCAATTAAAATAATAAAAACTACGTTAAAAAATTAGTTTAGAATAACCTTTTTTCTAAAATTTTGGCAATTGTATTTATTTTTAGTATTGTGTTATTTCTCCTTTTTGTTTGACTGAACAAAATACATATAAAGTAAACATCAACCCAACAGGGAAATTTTAAAAATATAAACTAAGTACCGGGAAACTTTTAAAATATAAACTACTTATAAAGTTTTTTTAGCTTTTTTAGATGTCGTTATATAGTTGATATGATAGAGCATATGTATTTTTTTAACAATAAAAGGAAATAATATTACGTTATCTATAATTTCATGAATAAAAGAGTAACAATGTCATGGTACTCACTTTTTTTTTATATATATTTCTAACTTTGATTAGTTTTAGAGGGTAAAGTGTATATATTTAATGTTTCAGGGGAATAAAGTGTTATTAACCCTTACATGGACTTTGCACATGAAAGTATATCTTGTTTGGATGAAGTGATAATAAATACATTAATAATAATAGATAAGGATAGTTAGAAATATTAAATATAGGATTAATCATAATTAATCCCCTTAAAGTATATCTTGTTTTTTACTTCACTCTCTAACATTTTTTTGTCTCACTTTATCCCTTATTAGATAAAATTACCCCTCTATTATTCTAAACTCTTAATTTTTTTCTCTCTTTTAGTTCTTTCCATTCCCCTTTTCCCCTTCTTTATTTCCTTTGTCTCTTTCTTCTTTCTATAATTCTTCCTCATTTGCACAAGGAACTTCATTTCAATGATTGAAACTTAAAAAAAGAGGAATTGCAGAGATCTATTTTCTTCTCAAATTATTACAAAATATTCAAACCATATCATTTTTTAACCTTTTAATTCTTTTGCCTTTTCTCCTTTCCATTCTAGTTCCTCATTTTATTCCCAAGAAAATAGCACAAGATGAAATTTGGGACCTGATTAATAATCATTAAATGTAATTTGAGACACATGGTATTGTACAAAAGAATGAAATAAGTTTTTAATGCCTTTTAAAGTTTCATCCAGAAATGCAATTATAATAAATTTTCATTTTTATGTCTTGTGCACAATTAAGTGACCAGCATACTTTGAAAAGGTTATGTAATTTCAATTGAACTTTGTGTTTTTCATGAATACTAGTCGGGTTTAGATTTTCTTGGTTTCATTTGGCATCATACCATGTCCTTCTTGTCCTTTAATTTTTCGAATTCAACTTAGGTTGCATTCAAGTTGTTTTCCACTTAAGAGGAACTTTTCTATATTATGTGATTTTTTTTTTTCTGATTTGCTATTATGGTAAACTGTGTATGTATTCCATTTAGTCTCGTGCCGCCATTTAGATGTTTCTATGCCTCTAGTAATCATGCAGAACTACTTTCTTTAATAGATCCCTTTCCATCTGCTTTTCAACCCTATCTTTGTTTACTTTATATAGTTTATTTCATTGTAATCACCGGTTGCAGTTATTACCTTGACCTATTTTAACTTTGCAGGTTAAGGTGTATGATATGCTAGGTTGTCCAATTTTAGGTGAACAGTTATTAAGAATGTATGTGATCAATTATGACATGATGCCCATGGGCGCTTCCCATCATTCATGTCAGTGCTCAAATCATGTACAAACAAATTATATGAAAGCTAAAATGGCTATCATGAATGACCATAACTTCTCATTTGTGTGTATATATGTGTCTTGGTACAAATGATCCATCATATTTAGGGAGTTAATTGACCAATCTTTGTAGCAAAATTCTAGCTTTGATAGCTAGATGATGTGCACCTGAGACAAGTTGCAATACTCTAGCAAAAGCAATGTTACAAATGAAAGGAAATAACTTAAAAAATATCATGAAGCACTGGTCAAACTTCTGGGTAGGTCTTGAGTTCTAAAAATACCTACAAATTTTGCATATTTTCTAGCAATTGGGTGTAATCTATTACAAATATGACTATCAAAAAAATTGTGTATACTTGAAGGAATATGAGCTATAAAGATGATCAATGATATATGCCTTCTAAATCAATTAAGAAATCTATTTTTGCTACATAACTACTTGCCAATTACACTTGAACCATACCTTTCTCAATTTCTGGTTGTACTTAACACAATAATTATTGACTCAAACTAGCAGCTGGGCACCCTTAATGGTTGACTCAAACTCGCAACCGGGTGTCCTTACACATGTTGTGAGGTCAGAAAGACTAGTAATTTTCAAAAATATATTGTTATATTTATTTTTTATTATGATTTCTTTGGATCTGGATGCAATTCTTACAAAGTTAATTAATTTGGATGTAGTTTATGAATTGTGAATATTAGATATTTGTTCCAATGGAAGGAGAAGAATAGCACGACATGGAGCAAGTCTCATCAATAGACTCTATATCACAAAGTGGAGAGGCTATTGGAGAAAATTCAGGTAAGTGAATTAGGAGACCAAAGAGTTGATATTGGCTAATCCATTTTTACTTTTTGTTTTTCCTTTTTCTTTGTTTTCTTCTTTATATGTAGCTTTATTATTTGTTTCTCTCTTTCTCTGATTTTCCACCACCTCAAATTTTTTGACATTCCAAATTAGCTACTCTCTTGCTAGCCTATTTCTAAACTCTTCCAAAACTTCTACTTTAATAATTTATCATCGCTAAAACTACCTCTGCACAATATTATTGTACCCCGTCTCAGTCACTGATTCACAGCATTTCAATAATTCAATGAACTTCTATTCCAATTTGAATTCTTTATGTTCCTGGTTACTAGATATGGGAGACAGCTTCCTGGTTATGATGATAGAGGCCCTCAAATCAAAACTTCTAATTTGGATTATCTCTAAAGAAACCGTAATAAAATAAGTATGCTTCTACGTTCATGGATATGAAGAACAAGTTTAGGATAGCAGTCGAATTTCAAGAACCATGCAAATGGAATACAAGGATCTGCAATATGAAGATGGCCTTCAAATAAAAACTTTTTGATTTGGATTATCTCCAAAGAAAACTTGATAAACTAAATCATGCTTCTGTGTCCTTAGGCATCAAGAGCGAGTTTAGGGTAGTAGTCAAACTTCAAGAAAACGGGTGGATGGAATACGAGACACTACAATGTAAATATGATTATATCGACATACAAGCAAACATCAATTGTTGGAAATGGCTTTGATACTATAGCAATGACTACAGATAGAAAAAGAAAAGTCAAAGATAAATGATGCATGCAAACATATTTGTTGAAAGATAATTCTGGAACATCAAATATACTGAAATATTTTGAAATTTGAATGTGGAGTGAGCTAAAGAATTCAAGCCTTAGGGCTTCTTTGGATGAATATATATATCGTGAGAAATTGTAGTTTCTATAATTAAACACAATTACCCTTTTGAATTTGTGGAACATGAGGACATCTAAGATTTATACAAATTCTTATATGAAGAGGTAAAATTGATTTCAAGAAACATAATCAAAGTAGATGTGGTGACAATGTACTTGAGAGAAAAAGAAAACGTTAAACATGCCCTAAAGAAGGTGAAGAGTAAAATATGTTTGACATTTGATCTATGGAATTCATCAACTATAGATGGTTACCTGATACTTATAGGTCATTATATTGATGAAAATTGGGTGCTTCAAAAATGGATATTGAATTTTCATCATATTTCTCTACTACATAATGTTGTTTATTTGGCAACAAGGGTAATAGACTTGTTTCAAAAATGAGAAATTTAAAATAAAATTTTTTAATTAACTATAGATAATGCAGCTTATAATGAGATTTTGATAAATGTTTTGAAGCATCATTTAAAGATTAGTAATCCATTGGTATGTGATGGAGAATTCTTTCACATACGCTGCAGAGCATATATTTTAAATTTGATAGTAAAAGCAAGTCTAGACATAGCTGAGGAACCTCTTTCAAAAATTCGAGAATCTATCAAGTATGTTTGAACAAGTGAAGCATGGAAAGTCAAATTTCATAAATGTATTGCTAGAGTTTCTATGAACTATTGAACGAAAGTTTGATAGGATATTTCAACAATATGGAATTCAATATACCTTATGTGTGAATCCATTTTGGAGCATTGAGCAACATTTCAAGTGTTGCTACTAGTTGATTCTCAGATGAGAATGGAATGAGTTTCATCCATATTTTTTTCTTGAAACTATTTTATGATACCATTACATTATTTTCTGGATATCATTATCCTATTGCTAATTTATATATTCATGAAGTTTGAAAATTCAATAGCTAATTTATGATGAGATACATAGTCTAGATTATGATTTTCTGCAAACAACTACAAAGATGAATGATAAGTTTAATAAATATCTTGTGTGTTATTTTTTTTCTCGATTTTTGAGGTGATTTTGGATTCATATTTAAGTTACAGAGAAGAAAATTTTGTTTGACAAAGATATATCAGAGGACTTTTTCTACATATGTGAGGGAGATTCCTGAAAAATGACAATTTGATATTTGATGATTAGATGTATTTATTGTGACAGCCCCACTTCCCCCTAAGGCTAACCAAAGGGTTGGCGGGCTGCCTGCCCAACTCTCGCCAGAACTCAAGCATTCAAATAAACTATCTTAATAGGATAAACACCCAACCATACCCATGATAAAAAAAAAATATATCAAGACTGTAAATTAAGGACTAAGCTTAAAGTACAAACATCTACTCAAAATGCTTAAAACCTCGAGTGATGGTATAATACATATCCATAAGTTCAAAGCATCCGAAACCAAAAGTTTATACAATTTGAGTTATCCATACTCGAGACAGGATACCAAAAGTTGTTCTAGACCTAGCTAGTCCTCCTGGTTCTCACACCGTTAAGGAAAACAAAGGGAACGGGGTGAGCTAAAGCTCGTGAATTTCCAAAAGGCATGCACATACATAAAGCGAAGTAAATCACATAATTAAAACAATTATATATCACAAATACACACATGTAGGATGGAGCTCTGAGCTCAATCCATTCACGAACATTTTTAAGTAGTCGACACTGACTTTCAATCAAGTAGACGACTCTTCACGCCACACTCCTTCCACCAAACTCCCCCTACCAGGCCCACACGCCAAACACTTAAACATTTAAGCACTTAACTACTCAAGGGACGCGGCCAAGAGTAGTTATATAACACTTTTCATCTCCACTTTGAAATACAAGCACACACACATAAATTCACCAACTCTACTTAGAAGGGAGCAATAAAGTATACTCTCCTTTAAGCGAGAGGTTCAGCGATTTCAAGTTTCAACATAAACATGTAACAAGTCACATAACACATTCACGCACAAAGTTCGTAAATTAAAGCAATAAACATGCATTGGAAACTCACCGATAAAGTGCAGGTCAGAATCCAAATTTTGGCCAAGTGGTAAATCAACACTTTGCCCTAAAATAATGAAAAGAGAGCGAAAATAAGTTTTCCTAGTTCACTGGCCAAATTTCATTCGAAAGAAAGTAAACTCGATAACTTCCCATTTTGAGATGAAAACTTTGAAAAATCGTAACTTAAGTTATACAAATCAAAATTTCATGAATTTGGTGCCATTGGAAACCTCTTTTAAATTTCTAAAACTTTGTAGAAGACACCCAGTTAAAATTCTGGGCAAAAATTGCCCAGATTTTCATTCAATGTAAAGCTACAGTATTGAGATAGGACACATCGGGCTGGCCGACCAGGCTACTTTGAAAATTCGCCATAAATTACAGAAAATTAGTTAGGCTCTGAAATTCATACACAATATATTAATACATAAGGAGTTTCAACAGCTACTAACGGAACTCAATTTCGACACTCGAGCATGAAATGATAACAGTTCAAACAGAGGGGGGTAAAATTTCTGAAATTTCTGATTTCCAGTTTGACAGAGCATAATTCACGGCTTAGTTTGAGTGGCTAATTCTTAGTCAAAAATTACCAAATTTGGTAAACTAATACTTCCATATATAGTCTAAGTTCATACCAAAATTCAACCAAAAATTCGAATGGGAAGGCAGTTTTCTACGGGCCCAAAGTTCGCTCATCGAAACTTCTCAAACCAGGAAAATTGAATTCCTCTTCTTCTATTCTTTCATAATCATCATATGCTACTACCATTTGACCTAAATTTCGACCCTAAGCTGGAATTAGTCTTCCTTAACCTGATGATGATCAAAAATGGTCACCACTTTTATCAAGAATTATCACAAAATAATCCCATAAAATCGGGCAACATGCTGCCTTAATTTTCCAGTTTTTCCTTATTTCAACTAACCATCAACTTTACTCAATTCTTGAAGGAATTTGTATGGGGTAATTTAACAGCTTAACCCTCACATTCAAGCCTCACTATCAACTTTTAAACTTGCCAAAATTTGCAGCCACAATATTAGATGAAAAACAGAAATTTCTTCCTTATTTTTTCTTCCTTCATCAACCGGTTCTTCTTGTGGGTTTTGTCCAAAAGTCCAACAACAATTTTCAACTCAAATTCATACAATGCATCAATAATCATGCTAGAACTCTAATTATCACAAGTGTGGGAGTCCAAGAGCCCACTCATACAACCAAAAATCAAGAAAGACAATTTAGTGGAATTAATCATCCAAAATTAAAAACTAACACATGAATCCATTTCACCAACAAATGTCAAAGTTCTAACAACCTCTCAACTTCCCAAACCTATCATCATGCTTAAAAATGGAATTTAAGAGACAAAAGTTCAAGCTCTAGTTTCATACCTCTTCCAAGAAACAAGCAAAGTTCACCAAGGAATGCTAGACTAAAGCTTCCAAGTGCACCTACTCCAAGCTTCTCCACCAAGTTCAAGTTCAAGCAAGGATTAATGGAGGTTGAGAGTGCGTTTTGGAGGGGATTTGAGGGAAGAAAATTGCTGAAAATTTAAGAGAAGAAGGGAAGGGGAGAGAGAGAGGAAGATGAAGCAAATTTGAGCAATTTTTTTTTTTTTTTGAAGAGTAAATGGGAAAAGGAAGACAAGACACAAGTCTTGTCTTATGCTCCAAAAGTCCAACCTTAAATAGTAACCTTAATTAGCTATTTGGAGGAAATTCAATTACCTCATTTGGCTTGAGATTAAGGAGTAAATCTCGATTAGGAGTGGGAAAGAAAAGAAAATTTTAAGTGAACTGGAGGAAATTAGTTGGAAGAAATAATGGCTAGTTAAAATTCTGGATTTGAAGAGGTTAATCTAATTCTTAATTAAGATTTAAAAACCCTAATTATAATCACTCATTTTAATTCACCCCTAGTCACCAAATTACATTTCTAACATTCGGGTGATCATCCTTACATTCCAGTGCCACAACACTCACTGCGCGAATTTTACCTCGTAAAACGTGTTTTTCACATTTTCGAACTAATTAATACAAAAATGGCGAACTTTAATATGGTAAATGAGAGGTCAAAAATTTTCAAGAAAATATGAGTAAAGTAAAATTGAGTCACTCCAAAATAAAATAAATAAATAAATCAATAAATAGATCAATTTAAATTTCCATTTAAATTTTCTGAAAAATATGCTTAAGAACGACCTTAAAATATTCAAACAAATTAAAGGGCAATATTAGCAATATTTAAAATAATAAATATTTACAATATTAAAAATAAATTTTGAGGCCCTCACATTTATATTCCTCAATTATAGCAGATTCATCACAAGTAGCATGTTTTAGTGAGAGAGTATCTCCTAATCTTGCTGATGAGATAGATGAGTGTATTATGTATGAGAGTCTACACTATAACTTGAATAGGAATATATCATAGTTAGGTCTGTAGTGAGAATAGGCTTTCAACAAAGGAAGATTTGGATATACTTCGATTCTGGAAGGAAAATAAAAGTTGGTATCCAGTGATCTTCAATTTTGGAAAGAAAATAAAAGTTGGTATCTGGTGATTTCATTGATGACAAGAGACATTTTGAGTATCCTTATTACTACAATAGCTTTAGAGTCTACTTTCAACATTGGTGGTTGAATTATCAACAAATACCATAGTACCATCTTAGTAGAGAATGTAAAGGCGTTGATATGCACTAAAGATTAGTTATATGGTGATAGATGTAAGTATTTTGTATATTATTATATTTTGCTAAAAATTAGTTTTACCGTACATAATATTTGGAGTAATTGGATTACTATTTTTCTTTACTTAGAAATGATGTATTTGCTCTTTGTGATATTGATATAGTTCACAAGAAAGTGTTGAGAAAACATTAAAAACATGTTTTGCTCAATTGTTTGTAAAACTTCCTGGCTCCAATATAGAAGTTATGAAGAGTAAAACATTGCTTAATGGAATTTATAGTGGTAAAAAGTAAAGAAGCAGAAATCTTGCCCAGCAATAGGGGTTTCCTTCTTCAAAGTAACTTCCATATTATTCAAAGAATTTGATGATGCAATTATAGAAGAATTGTAGGGTAAATTTATATAATACTAAAGGTTCTGTTTGGATTCCTTGTTTTGGATTTGTTTTGAAAAACTATATTTTACATCTCAAATGCTACAGTAATATACCAACAAAAAACAATTTCAAAACACCAATCCAAACAAAAATTTCAAAAACAGTTTATATACACCAAAAAAAAAAATTACCCCTTCTTCTTCCACCCTAACTCCACCACCACCGTCCCCCCTCTCTCTCCCTCCCTCCCTCCCCCCCCACCTTCCCTCTCTCCCTCCCTCCCTCTCTCTCTTTCTCTGTCCCCCTTCCCCTCCCCCTCTAGCTTATCTTTGATATTCTTATGGAAGAAACAAAGTTCGAGTTATACATCAAGTATGTTATAGCGAATCTTAGACTATTTCACACAAGGATTACATCCATTTCATCTTACATCTCAAGCTGTCTAAGGAAACTGCAAATGATGAACATAGAAATCACTCCCTAGTTAGAGACACTGACAGTGACTCATTGGGTAGTTGTGATGCAACTTAGGCAAGATTACACACTTCCAACCTTCTAACACCTATGGCCATGCAACATTGGAAGAACTTATCTAGATTGAATGGTGCCAGTTAATTGGATGGGAGCACCAACCTTTCAACTCGAAAAATACAAGTACCGTGAGGTACTATTTTGCATTTGGAACCACAAATAATTTCAATGGGGAGAAGCCAAGAATGAATAACATAAAGTCAAGTGAAACCAATGGAATCAAGATCTTAAAAATTCACAGTATAAATCTAACTAACAATAAAGCATATAGAGTCGCTCAATCAATACATCAAGAAAAGTAGAGATAGTGAGCTTTGTGGAAACAATACATCATTGTAATAAATGCAATATGCAAATACGGCTAGTTTTTTCCTGTTCAATTCAAGACTTTCTCCACTTGTCTCTATCACTTAATTATCATTTACATACACTAATATTTATTATTCCTTTGTGTTTAAATACTTTTTCAAACTAATTTCATTATTATCAAAAAAAATTGACGAACAATATTGATACCACCAGCAAAGAACACAATACAATTTCCATTCCTATCAACAGATTCACTACCCATGAAACAGTCAACAGGCATAAGGAAAACCTATCAACAGATTCACTAAGAAAAAATCCGCACCAAAAGTAACATTCATCTTCAGATAGCTTCCAATCCTTAAAATCAAATCTGAACACAAAATGGCTATAAGAAGCGATGAACTATTTTCAGATTTTTGAAACACCAAAGCAAAACATCACACAAAATAAAGGGAAAAGAGTAAAAGAAACTGTAAAAACAATAAAAATGTCACTGCTAGGGAATAGAAATACCATCATAAATGTGGTAATAACCAACCACATAAAACTCAATGAAACATTGAACTTCTTTGCAAATGTTTCCATCCAATTTTCCATCATATCAGTCTTCTTCACCCACAGCAAGAATCTAATCACGTCAAAAAGAACAATACATTCAACCATAATAGTTCATGCAGTTCCAGCCATAAAAGGTGGACGTGGTGTCGTACGGAAAGATTGGATGCAGAATTTATGAATATTATAGGTAGACGGTTGATATGGCTTCATAACCAATCTCCGGTAGACGCGGGGGCCGAGAGGGGCGGCAGGGGCTTGGAGAGCTCCATTGGAAGGGACTGCAACTGCCGAAGAAAGTGACGGTGGAGGCAGCAGGGGAGGTGGGCGGCAGCAAGGGAGACAGAACACAATACGAACTGCTGGTGCAACTAACCCTAAAACACCGGACCCTACCCGAACCTGCTAAAATTTTTCAGATCCGGAACTAGGTATAGTTCCATTTACCCGGATCTAGATCCGTTTTTTCTAATAAAAAAGGGGTTGGGTACGGAATATGGAATTCCGACCCATATCCAACACGGACCCATTTGGATAAATTAATAAATATAAAATACATATACATATTAATATTCTTACATGTATAATACTATTATTCTTACATTTATTAAAATATATATATACATGTTAATACTCGCACAAGTCTAAAATATTTATATATAGTAATACTTTTATAATTATAAAATATATATACATATTAAAATATATAAATATATACATAATAATATTTTTTGCCAGATAGATTCGACCAGCATCCGGACTCGGATCCGGATCCGCTACTATTGGACCCATCGGATATACGGGACAGATCCGAAACAAGTAGATATAAATGGGTCCGGGTCTGAAATATTCAATTTCGACCCGGACCCGACCTGTTGACAGTTATAACTATAGGTGTCATAATGGGTAATTTAGGTATATTTGGGTAAGTCATAATTGGGTAATGGAGAAAATTAAATCAACCCATTCATATCCATTAAAATAAAGGGATAATTTCAGAAACCTCCCTAGTTTCACTTGGCACCCATGAGCTTATCTAATTCATTCTTCTCATTATTGGGTTCTTCTCATTATTTGGATGAAGTGATAATAAATACATTAATAATAACAGATAAGGATAGTTAGAAATATTAATTATAGGATTAATCATAATTAATCCCCTTAAAGTATATCTTGTTTTTTACTTCACTCTCTAACATTTTTTTGTCTCACTTTATCCCCTATTAGATAAAATTACCCCTCTATTATTCTAAACTCTTTTTTCTCTCTCTCTCTCTTTTAGTTCTTTCCATTCCCCTTTTCCCTTTCTTTATTTCCTTTGTCTCTTTCTTCTTTCTTTAGTTCTTTCTCATTTGCACAAGGAACTTCATTTCAGTGATTGAAACTTAAAAAACAAAAAAGGAATTGCAGATATCTATTTTCTTCTCAAATTGTTACAAAATATTCAAACCATATCATTTTTTAACCTTTTAATTCTTTTGCTTTTTCTCCTTTCCATTCCAGTTCCTCATTTTATTCCCAAGAAAATAGCACAAGATGAAATTGGGTACTTGATTAATAATCATTAAATGTGAGACACATGGTATTGTACAGAAGAATGAAATTAGTTTTTAATGCCTTTTAAAGTTTCATCCAGAAATGCAATTATAAATTCAAGATAAAGTGTTTAGTTGAGATGGTTGGGAAGGACAGAAGAGACAAGAAAGAAGGAAGAGAAAAAGAAATAAAAGAGGGAAAAAGTGGAAAGACAAAGGATAAATGAAAACTCAAAATAATGGAGGGGTAATTTTGTCCTATAGGAGGTTAAGTGATAAAAATTAAATATTAGGGGGTAAAGTGAAAAATGAGGTGTATCTTATGAATTGTAATTAATCCTTAATTATATGAGATTTGCATATGGAAAAGTGAAGTCATCTAGTTGATTCTCCTAATTATTTGGATGAACAAACATAATGCATTATTGGATGTGAATATTAATCTAAAGTTGATTGTTTAGTTAAATCAGTGATAAATTATTAAATTAAAGGTATTTGATTTATACAACACTTTATTGTCACCTAGAATTATGGCTTGTACCTAGAGATGGCAAATGGGCGGGATGGGTGGGACTTGGGCGGGATTTATTTGGGATTGGAAAATATGGGTCATACCCAAACAGTCCCATATTAGCCATGGGACTAATATGGGCGGGACTAAAATGGGTTAAGCCCATTTGATCCTGCCCAAATACCCAAATTAATCCCATTTTATTTATTTTTTAAGAAACACTCTTTTTTCTCAATCAAATATCTCAATATTGTCTTTTCTTTTTATATTACTTAGTTTATTTATTTAACTTCGTTAAAATTTTACACTTTTCTTTATAAATTATGCGATAATTTTTCAAACTAAATAAAATTTTCTAAATATAAAATTTATAAAAGACCAACTTCATATAAGTGGATGATTCTTTTTGGGAGTTCGTGTTGATTAAATAAAAATCATTGATCAACAAAATTTAATTATCCCCAAAATTCATCTACTCATATACGTTATTTTATTTCTTAACTTTCAAGACCCAGTCTAAAAATTTTTCCAATTCTAAAGCCATCCTAATTCAATGAAATTCTATCAAGAATAGAATTTTGCAGTGATGAAATTTTGTAGTTATAAGAGAGCATTTGATGCATAAGTGCTAATTTACCTAACTTGTACTACAACCTTATAACAAGCTTCATTTGAATTGTGATTTTTTAGAAAAACTTTTTTACATTTTTAGTGAATATTTTTTTTTTACACAATTTTCAACAATTCTTTTAACTCATATATGTCATATTTTACAAAAGCAGTCCAATAACTCCCCAAAAATGCAATCCAAATGAGCATCCATACGGAAGGCAGGAATTTCCTATAATTATGGATTGTGGACATTGACTTACAAGTTAGAGTCTTACAGAAGATGACCAAACTTCGTGAGTCCTGCTATGATGCGGAATTTAACTATACAAACAAACCATTAATTTATTAATGTTGAGAAGAAAATGAAAAAAAAAGATTATTTTTTATTTTGTTATTATTTTAATGGATACTCATGGGAGTCCCAAATAAATCCCATAAATACCCATATTTTAAATGGGTATTATTGGGTATATCCCAATAAGGCCCAAAATCTATATTTTCGATACCCATCCCCCCCAAATTAAATTTGGGTATGGGATCCCAATGGGTCTTGGGTATTTTTGCCACCTCTACTGTACCCATTGGCTATTGCCAATGGTTAGGAGTCTAACTTGTTAGACACACTAACAATTTGAATCGTGTGATTAAAAATAATTTAAGTAAAACTTGAATATAAATATTTAGTACTTACAATTTGATTTATAAGATAAACTGAACTTTGGGGACTTGGTGCAAATAATAAATTTTTCTAGAATAAGAGTTATTTAGAAGATCGGAACTCTACTCCTTAAGGAAAGTGGATACTAAGAACTAGAATTCGTTAACGCCTATATAAATTGAATTAGTCAAAACTTTTGACATTTGATTTTCAATTAGTTACTGAGAGATTTTGAGAAAATCTTGAAAGAGAAAATAAGAAAGGGAATTTGCCAACTTGAGAGAGCATCACTTCTTTCTATATTATTCACTTGAGCAGTATTCTTCTAAAGTAAAATCTAGCGCTCCCCTTTTTTTTACTTTAAAATAGCTGCTTGTGAGATTTGATTTTGGAAGGGCTAGCAATCATCAAGTTTGGAGAAATCTATCCTAGGAGGATTTTGTGAAGAAATTCACGTGGATCACTATTAGAGATTATACATTTGAAATTTTAAGTGGAGAATGATTTTACACTGTCAACAGTAATTTTGATAAGGAAAACACATCAATTTTGAGGTATTCTATATTAACTCTCTCTTGTATTGCATAAAATTAATCAAGCATAATTAACTTTTAACAATTAAAATTTGAATTTTCACTACATATGCATGTCGATTTGTGCGTCAAAGCTTGATAAGAGATCCCTATGATTTTCCTCATCAGATGTCTGCATTCCAAGATGTTAGGAGCAAATTAACGAGTCAGACGGTCTACATAGAGAAGTAGCAATAAAAAGTTTATCTCGTAAGCCAAAGGTTCAATTGCAACATTGGATTGATATCCACATTTTCATCCAACGGCCCTGACCGGTTCAGTTTGACATAAGACATGTTTCTGAAAGCCGAAGCCTTAAGCCCATCTTAGATAGCTGCCCGTGTCACAATATCAGGTCATTATGGCCTTGTTTGGTAACTGAGTTTTTTGTCAGGTTTGTATGCTGCTAGCTTTTTACCTACTTTTACTACAGGAATCTTAAAAAATTTTCAAAGTTTTAATGCAAATTTTTAGTACGTTTGTATAAAACTTGTTTGTTTCCTACATTATCTGCAAGAATCCTCAAAAAACTCCCAAAGTTTTTAATATAACACCTCCAAAACACATAAAAAACTTCACTTCCAAAAATTTTTTCTACAACTTTTACAGTAAGCTATAGTAGAGTTTTATATCTACTCCCAAAAAACTCAGTTGCCAAATTCAACCAGGAAAAGGGCGACAAATGTCATCATTTACTATATATGATTGAAAATGCAATTAGGCTTAGCAGAACAACAAGACAATGTGGCAATGATACAAAGGAATCTATGAGAAGTTATGCTTTTTAGTTGGTTATTTTGTAGGTTTTTGCAAGAATTATAAATTTGCTTGGATTACCTCTGAATTAAAAAGGTCTCTTCGTAATCATTCGAGGTGACTTTCAAATAAAACAATGGTTCTATGCTTTTGTCATTATTGGCATACTAGTCGTACAACACCAACTCAAGCCATTTGCAGAATATGCATGGCCATCTTACGCATTTGACAAACAATCCTTCTTCTAGTATGGTAAAATGAAACTGTTCCAAAAATGGAAATCCTTTTCCAGTAAGGTATGCTGGTCAAAACTGCTGTTATCCCATTCATGCATATTTTCAAAGCCATCACATAATTATTTATTTGGATTCACTCAAAGCCATCACATAATTAATTATTTCGATTCAAAGGTAATATTTCTAAGGTATGCAATGATACCCCTATTCACTATGCATCTTTTTCCATCACATCGAGCCCCTTGGCTAATTAACAAATGATATGGCAAAGATTCAAACAATAAAGTCAGCTCATTATCAGTAGTACTCTTTACTCTTTTGGAGACTCTAATTTGTTTTTCTTGTGTCTTCTTTTTGCAGTTGAGAATGGAATGTGAGCACCAAGAAAATTAATTATGCTTTTATGTTGAGAAAAATGTTAAAAAGCCACTTTAGAAAGTTGCTTTCATTAGTGCTGTTTCAGTATATATTAAAATTTTAGCGATCCTAACATTTCAATCAGACAAAGGGAGGCCAGTACAAACGAATTTTTCTTAATATATAATAACTTTTGTGGCTTCAAATGACATAAAAGCCAATTGGAAAGGTATTTCAATCATCCTTTTACTTGGAGATATTTTACAAACTGTATTAAAAATTTGATTTTTAGGTCTAACTTCAAAAATATCTGCATAAAAATGCTAACACAAGGTCTTTTAATTTCTAAAGTTTGGCATCATAAATTTTGAAATGTGTACCCAGTTAGATCTAAGAAGGAATCATATAAAATGACAAGTCGCAAAAGTGATAATTGATGCGAGACCTTGTTACAAAATTTGTGGGGTGGGAGGTTTGAAAGTTTTAATGGTTTTGTGGTGGCCCATAGTCGAATTTACTTTTTGACGCATTTGATTGTTACAAAATTTCTAAAGTTAATCAATTGTGCACGTGGGTCACGATGGAACCATCTGCTGACCAATCTTAAATCGAAAGGTTAATTGCATCAAATCCCCATGATTTTTATGTGAGTTGCATTTTGCTCCCTCAATTTCTCAAATATGCACTTTACCTACTACCCTCAAATGTTCCTTGACTAGAATATCCTTGACTTACGTCTAATATTTCGTTGTGCCTTTAGTTTTTGTTATTTCTTTTCTTCATCTTTTTTTTTTAAAATCTTTTTCTTTGTTCCATCCTTTCCAATCTACACAAAAATCTCCCACCATCCATTATGTTAGGGGTTTAGATTTGGTGTCTTGACCACTAACTTATTTGTTGTTTTCTTTGCTCTCTGGCTTTACTATTTTGGCTCATTTCTAAAAGCAAAACGGATAATTTGAAAATAATTCATGATAGTCCATCTTACTCAGAGATCTATAGTGGTACTATATAAACTTGTGCTTGTGTGTAATTAAATCACTCAATTAAGTATGAAATGTATGTTTTGCTAGGTTTTAAATGTTATCATAATTATGAATAATGTTATTTTGTTTACAAGGCTGAGAAATATTAAGAGTAAGAGACCGGCTCTCATGATTTGTTTAACAGTATAGTGAAAGTAAAGGGTACCAAAAAGAAGGAAATGGGCTAAAATGGAAGCCAAAATTTAAAAAAGAAAGAAAGAAAAATTTTTGTGGGGAGCCCTAAATCGAATTTGATTAGTCGAATCTTGGACCATGAATTTGCATCAAAGATATTACATGTATATATCCATTTATTTCTTGATCACGAGGTGCAAGTCGTGATCATTAACTTTTGAAAGTTTCGTGTAGATTTCAAAGTTTGGTCTTAAACTTTTTGTCAAACTAAGACCATGCCTTGATTTAGTGATAGACAAAGGCATCAAGTTTGTAAGTGTCAATATTTTCAAGTATCGAATCGTAGTACAAACTTACTATGATTTGTGTATGATAATATGCTAATTTCTATGGTTGTCCATTTAAACAACAGACAGAAAAGCTTTCAATACAGTCCAAAGTTATTGGCCGACTTTGCTAGTTAAGTAGTTATAGATATTAACTTGGAATTGACTGGCTTAACTAAATGCTTTGTCTTCACCTCTTTGTATTTAGGCATAATTGCTGCATATAGTTGATAGAAAATTCATTTGAGTAAAAATCACTACAAAAGACTGAGTCATTAGGACACTATTTTTATGATTATTTTAATCATGGTCGATCGAGCAGTTTTTAGTTTTTTTGATTTTTCTGATTACTTAATGGTATGTTAAGCCTGAAAGAAGTTCTTGACAATTGAAAGTTTAAGCAAGAAAAGTTGGACAATTTGATGTTTTATACTATGCTTGTTAGCTTATCTTGTAGGAAATATTGATTAGTTATTTGCTTAAACGCCATTTTCACATTGTGTCTTTTCTACCACTATTCTAGCAGTTGTCCATACGACCGCTGTTTCATTTTATTCACTCCATCTCCGTGAAGTGAATGAGTTAAAGATGCCATGGATATATTTTACATTAGCAAGCTAAAAAATAAAATTGCAATTACATCAGTATTAAAGCAAAGACCAACAAATTAAAAAAAAGTTTTGACGATATCCAGATGAATTAGGGCAGGTAAGTTGGCTTTTGACAAACTTGGTGCTGTTGTTATACTTGTTTCAATATGTGTTTTGAACTTGTATATGGTACCCCATCTCACATCGGAAAAATCAAGTGCTATAGTCGATACTTAAGTAGAGTCTAGGCATTCAAGTTCAACTTGGGATATCCATTTTGGGTTAGCGAGGACGAAGCCCAAGTAGTTGGGTTTGGCTGCCAAGACTCTGGTCGCGTCTTGGGCTTGTGGGTCCGAAGCAAGACATTATGGTATCAAAGTGACCCTATGTGGTCTCTGCACGGGGTGAGATTGAGCCAGTGGTATTGGGCCGGACTACACAAGGAGTGAAGGAACTAAGTGTTACGTCGACTCAAGAGCGGGAGCCACCTCTAGAATCCACACAACTAAGTGGACAGTCCGCATCATGATATTGGATTGGGTTTTGTAAGAACGCAAAGTCCAAAAAAGAGGGGTGAATGTGATACCCCATCCCACATCGGAAAAGTTAAGTGCTATGGACCAATACTTAAGTAGAGTCTAGGCATTCAAGTTCAACTTAAGATATTCATCTTGGGCTAGCAAGGATGGAGTCTAAGTAGTTGGGTTTGGTTGCCAAGACTCTGGTCGCGTCTTGGGCCTGGAGGTCCTGGGCGTGAGATTGTGTACATAAATATATTTATACATTGATTTGATACACAAACAAAGTTTACGTGCACTCAAAATTATATGAGTGTAAACTGGGTTATGTAAGAAAAAAATTTGACAATCACACAACCGCACCAAATCCAGGTCCACTTTTGGACTAAGCTCTTGTATGCTATTGAAACTAAGTAACGTATTAATGATACTTCATTTCTTTCTTTTTTTTATTAAACAAAAGTCAATATTTTTAATAAACTAACTAGAAATCGTCCAATACTATTTACTTGACAAAGAAAACTGCACTAATAGTATAAAATACATGTTATAGATATATCTGAAAAATCAGTAGATTTAATAAAACTACAAAACATAAAATAGTACACTATGAATCACAAATCATCAATTCTGTCAGGTTGCAACTTCATAGAAATCTGTGCATGTCTATTCACTCAAATCTATTATCCAACTAGTTCAAATTTAAAATTGATATTGAGATCGAGTGAGAAGATCCAAGAAATTCTAGATCTAACATATAGATCTAAAAAACCTCTTATATTTGAAAAAATAATAACAAAAAACTAAATAAAACTCCCACTAGGATATCTAAAAGAGATGAAAACTCTCACTCGTAAATATTAGGAGAGAAATAACTCTCACTAGGATATCTTAGGAGAGATTTTATTAAACAGAAAACTAAAAAGAGTGGAAAGGAAGGGAGACCTTGGTTTGAGGCCAAGATCTCCCTCGTATGAAGAAAGGATTGCTGAGAGAAGGTTGAGAGTTAGAATGTTTGGTAAGTTGATTTCGTATTTTAATGCTACATCATTTATAGTCATCATTTTCTTTAGGGATAGGCAAAGTCCATACCCATTCATCCTAAATTCACAACTTCGATGCATTGATGACTTGTACCATTAACATTAAAACTTATGCGATATGGAAATTTAGATTGGAGGGGTTTGAATTTAACAGCTGCCTTTTCTTAATGCCAGAATCAAAACATTTATTGCTATCAATAAAGACTTTCATGTTGTGATTGTCTTTACAGTATTCCTATATTATGCAGGCAATTATGTAAGAAATTCTTTCAGCCTTATCATGGAATATTATATTTCATCAATACCAAAAAAAATCTACATACTCTTCCATGTGCTTTAACAGAAAAACACAATCCACTCCATTTTATTTTGTCACTCTCACTCATAGCTTATCAGAAATTTTAAGAACGACTCATTAGTAATTTTTTGTTTTAGTGTCAGTGTTTATGAAAATTGAGGTCGCCCAATCTATTTTTTTCACTTGTTGATTAGATCCAAAACAAACCAAAGACATCGATCACGTGAGCATTATTTTAATTTAGTACAATAATCAAAAGAATTGACATTCTCAAAATTGAGTTAGTTTCATTGCTCCTTAACAAACGAATTTCGGAAGCAGATTGCTGTTTAAATTATCACACTTGAAAATGTTTTTTAAGTGAAGTATTGAATTCATGTTCACCTTCATCTCCAAGTGACTAAATTTAATTTACAGCCTCAAATTATTACATTGCATTTTATATATGTCAGAAGGTTACCCAAATATTAGATTTATTGACTTCAACTTGATCTGTAAGTGAAAATTTACACTAGACTGTCACATAAATGAATGTCAGTACAGATCTCAGCCTTTCTCAAATTAGTCATTTATCAGCACACTACTTTCATCTGAAGTTAAACAACATACGTTGAATTTGAGCATATTTAATTAAGTGCCTACCAGATTATACACATTATATTGATTTGGGGTTTATATGAGTCGATTACTAAAACAAAATTTGAGTTGGTTTGTGCTTAGATATGCAAATGCTAGTCATCTATACTCTATATAAAAGTACCATGAGTCTTGGTACTCTGGAGTGTAAGTGTAAGCACTATTGTGATCTTAGTTTTACTTCTTCCCATTATGCCCTTATTATTTAATGTTGATTAAAGTATACTATATTATACATAATGGTTTAGAAGAAAATAATGGTGAAGGAGAAAACAAATAGTCATCAATCAATGGCTAATGAGAAGACAAAAAGTTAAATTAATAATTAAATTAATCATATTGCACCATTTTCATTAAGAAAAATAATATGCAAAAATGATTTCAAAATACGTGAATGCAAGGTTGACAAATATTGAAACTAATGAATATTTATTCGATGTACATTTTTTATTGTATTTAACTTTTCAATATTGTGTTTATATGCACATTCTCTCCCATTTTCCTCACTTCTTAATATTTAAACTCTAAAAAGTCATCAAAATATTGCTCGCAAATGTTTTTCTCAAATTTATCTTAATTTTTGATTTACAAATTATTTTTTTGAGGAGTATGTCATTGGCAAAAAGAATCATTGCTTCATTTTTTCTAATGAAATTTTATCAAGTCATCAATGAAGGCTTGCTAAATTATGCACAAATATAAAAGCACCATTAGTCTTGGTATTTTGGAGTTTAAGTGTAAACACTATTGTGATCTTAGTTTCACTTATTTCCGTTATGCCCTTATTAATTAATCATTAAGTTTTATATTGTGCCATTATTATTTAATGTTGATTAAAGTACACTATATTATACATCTTGGTTTAGAAAAAAATAATGGTGAAGGAGAAGACAAATAGTCATCAATCAATGGCTAATGAGAAGACAAAAAGTTAAATTAATAATTAAATTCACCATACTACACCATATTGATTAAGAAAAATAATATGCAAAAATGATTTCAAAATACTTAGATGCAAGGTTGACAAATACTGAAACTAATGAATATTTATTCTATGTACATTTTTTATTGTATTTAACTTTTCAAGGTTGTGTTTATATGTACCTTCTCTCCCATTTTCCTCACTTCTTAATGTTTTAAACTCTAAAAAGTCATCAAAATATTGCCCGCAAATGTTCTTCTCAAATTTATCCTAATTTTTTATTTACAAAGCTAAATTATGCACAAAACTTGGGAATGAAGTAGTCATATGGTTATAGGGGAAATAAAAAAACAAAAAAGGTTGTCCACGTGGAGTTATGAAGGTGATTAATTTAATGTAATGCACCAATCTAAAACCATTAATTGATTACTTCATTTCCTTTTACTTCATCCCATTTTTCCACTATTCCTAATTCCCTCCAAGTCCTCAGGCAACCGTTGCTAAAATGGAAAAATGGAACAATAAAGAAATAATATTAATCATGAATTGAGTCATTCATATCCCATAAAATCGCTTAAATCAAGATTTATTGGAGAACAAAACTACAAATATACTTTTCAAGTTGCATGAAAAATAAGGCCTAATTATGAAGAGAGCAAATATAATGAAGGTTTCGATTTGAAACTTTAATTTGCATATATACTTGAGAGTGGCCCGTAAAATATTTTTAGCCTTGTCTAAATTTTTTATGAAACTATACGAGTTTAAATTTAAGAAATTCTTGAATTCTTACGTCGATTTTAAAGGTTATGACTTCCAACACATTTTACTTGAAACTAAAAGAGGAGGTTATCCTAGATATCGCTTTTACAATGGCTAAAATGAGCATATTTCAATAAATATTTTGCTCAAGTATGATTGTATGCATGGGGTTGAAACATGATAGAATATTTCCTATCCTTAATGTTGTAACTACAATAAAATATACAGTAATTTAGTTTAATTATGATAACCTTCTGTTTTTAAAATTTTTACAATGGTAGAATGCAGAATAACCATTTAGTTTTTGCTTTAATGCAATAAAGATTGTATATGACTTGCAATTATAATATTTATTTGTCACAATTTTTTTTGTCAATATTATGTTATCAATCAAAATTTTTTGAAAAAAAAGTTAGTGTGTGTGTGTGTAATTTAAAAAGTTAGTATATATTAAAGATGCCATATTTTGAGAAAATATATTCACGTGCAACAGCACGTGACGTATCACTAGTGTACGAAAGATTCCCCAGTTTTTCTTGTACATTAATCTTAGAGTTGATATCTGACTTATGGGGTCTAAAAGCTTATTTAGGTCAAAAAAAAAATTTAATTGTACATACAATTTAAATCATATGAGTTCATTACCTCGTTTTTTTCTTGAGAGAATTCAATCCTTTCTCTAATCTGCTCATTAGCTGTTGCCTGGCAATCAAAGATCCCCAACCCACATAGAAGATATGTGTATAATTCCAGAACGCGTGCCACTTTTTCCGCTTACAGCTGCTTTGGAAAATTCAGTAGTCAAGCTTTGCAACTAATTTCAAGCTGAGCTATTACATTTGGAAGAATATGGGGTCCGGTTTCATACCCTGATTGGACAAAAAGTCTTGTTGGAAGATTCCTCTGACTTTGTATCAATCATGATATTGCTGAAAGCGTGATCAATTGTCCACAGGGGACAAAATTTTTGATGCTGATGCATGCTGGAATTATGTCTGTACAAAAACTAGTACTTATTCTAAGCAAGTAAACATGTTCAAGAAAACACACACACACACATACATATAGACACATAGAGAGTTGGAAAAAGGTTAAGAAAAAAAAAAAAATTTCGACTTGGGAGGCGTACACGTGAGTACAAGTAAGTCCATAAATTGGGCTATTTTATTTGGTAAAAAATGAGGTTAGTTTAAGAAAGCGATGGAAAGAGACTATAGGTGTAATTGTAGTCTGTATTGTTTAATTTGGGATGTCAAAGAAATTGTGTGGACAAGGACCCTAACTAACCACTCTTTGAAAGAACTTATCCTTTTCATTTGACCATTTTGTACAACGAAATACTATACACGCATCCAATAAAAGTTACAAACATTTTCCCTTGTGAGTTTGTGAATCCAAATATGCAAATTTTAGTCCCGAATGTTTGGAACATCGACCAAAATGGCCTTCTTTTTTTTTTTAAGCAAACCAACCTAATCTCTTAAATTTGAGAAAGGATGGAATTTATTTCTTTATAAGTTTTGACAACACTACTTGATCCTTAATCTTTGAAATTTTAACTAATTTAAATGAAACTAGCAGAGAATATGACTGTCACTAGGTTTAACTAACGGATATGTATTTGGAGTTGTTGAAAGCCTTCTCAAAATGTAGATTTCTAATGGGCCATTTTGATCCATACTCAAACATTTAGGACCAAATGTACAATTCCCCCTTTTCAATTTTCAGACCTATATACGAGCAATTTTCTTAGCTTAATCTAGCATTCTTTTGGTCAGCAACTACTTTCTTAAATGTCTTTTCTGCTCAACCATTCCGTAAGTTCTTTAGAAAAAGACGTTGATTTCATAATCAGTGATTGACTATTTTTATAAAATCTTCAATATTAGTTGCTTTCCTAGTTTTGCGTGTAAAAGGGTAAATTTTCTTCTTTCCACCCCATTTCTCTCAATTATAGTAAAGAAATATACATCTAAGTAGGTTTTGTTTTCACAAAAAGAAAAAGAAAAAAGAAAAAAAAATTCTTATCCTTTTACATGTTATCAGATGCATCAAGAGCTTTTGGTGTGCATAATCTACATACTCCTCTCTTAATTGGATCCACCATATACATTACCACTGTCAAATAAAAACTAAATCCGTTTTGAATAAAGTAACATTGATATAGAAAAGAGATATATGTAATAGTTCTACAACTGTAATTGAGAACGGCCAAAGCAGTAGCTATTAGAGAATAGTATATTTCTTTTTTTTAAGTTTGGGGTATAACGCAATTATTTGTGGCAATTAGCATAATTGGTACAACATTTGCCAGGTTAATACAGGGTAGTGATCATTTTAATTTAAGCATCAAAGTCTGACCTACCTAGTAACAAATTTCAACTCCACTTCTCTTCTATTTTTTAGATTTCTTGACAAATTTTCAAATATTATCTATTCATTACAGATTTGTAATTTCTAATGCATATTTAACCTGCCACTAGGGCAGTGATGTGATGTAAATCAAATCGTACCGGACAATTTCCAGCAATCTGTTAATGAAATTTTCTTTTATCAAAAAAAAAAAATTTCTGACCTACCTGTTAACAAATTTCAACTCCACTTCTCTAGTACAGAATCAATATTCATCTTCTTCCGTAAAATAAAAAATGTACTTATTTGCTAAACACTTAAAGAAATAGAGCAGGCACATAATCTTAGACTTGGTCAGCTCCATAATTCCTATCATAGTCTAGGCCTACATGTGTAATTACGGATTAGCTTCTCCAGAACCAGACAAATCAAGCTCATTATGAGCGTAAGCATTTCAAGTTTCTTTTTGTTAAATGCGTGTGAATTGGCAAGGCGTGAAGCTTCAAAATGTGATGTTCTTTGTTCGATTCTCTGCTATGTTTTCCTTCCTCTCGAGGGTCTATTGTCTATTGTCACAAATGCATATGTCCCCAAATTCTCCTATCTTTCTTTTTTTTTTTTTTGCCTTTTCATATTTTCTTTTTTTTTTCCCTGGATGGAGAATATAATGTAAAAGTCTCTTATGATATATCTGTCCTAGTTGATTCTGAAAGCCCCATCAACAGTAAGAACACTCATCATTTCTTGGCTTAGGTAAGATTGCCTGCACTCTTCGAATCATTAAATAAAATAAGATGAATGGATATGCTTCTACAATCTCACATGTCACCAAATCCATCAGTTTCTTGAAATTGCAGTCTATTGTACAGGAATAGATGATTCCATCATTAATTAAATCTACATGAACGCCTTATTCCAACAAATATAATTTGACAGTTTAATTCCCTATTGGCACAACTTACACGTCTTACTTCATAGTAGGGACCATCAACTCGATTGTGTTAAGGTTGATGAAATTTTTACCATTGGTATGGATTGTAGTGATGTATATAGTTTCAATGGTTATTGCATTGGTAATGCATGAATATCGCACAATCTGTGAGGCCACGTTTTCATGGGGAAATTTTGTCTCAAAATTTAAAGTTCTCTCAAATCTTCAATCCAAACGAAGTCTCAATATTAGGCTTTACAAGTGTAATAGATGCAAATTAAAATAAAAATGCACTTAAGATCGTTTGAGACTGTAGCTAAACCATGATCAGTAGTTGTTGAAAAGTGATCTTATGCAGTAGTAGTTAATTAAATTGCAAATTTGGTGTGATGGCATGAGGAATTGAGGATGTGTGTAACTCCACGATCTTCTACTTACAAAATGCAAGGAGGGAAAGAGTATTCTATCCAATTTCATCTCTATTTAAAGCTCGACGGATGTGACTTGGAACCTGTGTATCTCCAGCCCAGTGTTGTCTTTAGTCTTTTACAACAAGATCTGGAACGTACTTTATGTTATCTTGGCAACACGGAAAGATACAAACCCCAACCTAGAGACAAAAAAATGTGTGAAAAAAATAACCACTCAGCTTTAAAACAAATTGTGAAAGTGATCAATGGACACTTGGGCATTGATATCCTTCCTAAAAATTCACTTTGGCGTTTGATTATATTCATGCGAAGCATAATTGAATTAAATTAGGGATTATATGCAGTTGCTGATTAATGATAAGTTTTACTATTGAACAATAATACATAATTAATGTGTCAAACATTTTCAAAATTGAGACCTTGCTCCAGTAATAATTACTATCAAGGTTATAGTAATTGCTATTTTCGAGGTTTATAAATGCTAAATTGATATACTTTATTATAACTGTAAAGAAATATTAATTAGGCATGTTTAAGCAAGATTGAAATAATGGATTTGAATTTGGGATACTTAGTTGGAATTATCAAAATCCCAAGTCGCTAGTTTTCTGAATAGAATTTAGTGGTGCCTCCCCTCCTATAGCCACCAAAAAGCGTAAAAAAGACTAGGATCATGTGGTGTAATTGGATGCAATTGTATTACACCTCTTATAGCATTTGGAGGACTAAATTTCGAACCATCAAATTCCTCAGCATCTTAAAGTGAACTTCCCTTGACCATATTTTGGTGGTATACTTTTTTTTTGTTTTAAATTTTTTTCTAACAGGAGAAGGATGGGATTTAAGAAGAAAATTAGAATCGAGAACCTATGCGTCTAGTGTTAGTACTTAATGTTCAAGTATATTTCTAGAAGCCATATATCTGAGACCCTTTTCTATTCTTTCTTTCTTTTTTTTTTTTCTTTCTGGTTTCTCCTATCTCTTTTTATCTTTTTATTTGTGTCTTTTCTATTTCAAAATTTTAATTTGCTCTCTTTTTTGGATATTGAAAGAGGAAAGGCTTATAGGAGCAAGAAAGAAAAGAGTTGAGAGACATGGAAGAAAGAAAAGATAAGAAGGTGGAAACCCACTGGCAAGCAATTTCAATATCCAAAATTACACTTCACCAAACCAAAACAGAGGGTGGAGACTCTGAAAACAGATCCTCTGACTTCAACCGAAGCCGGTAAGGCACAAACAAATTTGTTCAACTTTGGGCGGCTCTAATCACTCGTGTGGCTTCCAAATTCCAACTTCTGAAGAAAAAACACCAAACCACCCCTTCACCCCAAAAAAAAAAAAAAAAAGAGAGAGAGAGGAGAAAAATAGAACTTTTGTTTCTTTCTTATGGGGTGGTCATGGCCCGTGGGAGGAATAAATTTTCAAAGCACAGAACAAATATTAGAGCAACAAGACATGTATATGCTAAACAACCAATTGGATTATAAAATTGAGCAAGTTAATTGCCCTGATTAAACAATTGCAAGAAGAAGAAGAAAGAATTGATAAACAAATATTGGTTAGTATTAAACTCTAGCGTACGTGCATTTCTTCTATGTTTGGTTTGGTCCAATCCAATTTTCTATCTGCAGGCGCTCCTAGTTTCAACACCTTGCTAGCTTTCATTTCATGTGTATTCAATAGCTTCTGAGTAGTACTAATATATTTTGCTTTCTTTCTCTCAGCTCTGTGAAGCCACAATGTCCATTGTTGTCCCATCATTTTTTTCAACATGGTCCTGCAAATTCATCTAACATAGTCCAGAAACAAGGAGAATAAGTAGAAGACAAAAAGAAGAAGAAAAGAAGGGAAAATTCGCGTTGATCATGTCTGAAGACGAAACTGATCATCTGTTTTATCTAGCATTGCTTAGTTTCTTGGTCTTGATTACAGGTAATAACAAGTTTTTTCACGGCTATGATCAGAACCTTTTTGTTAAGAGTCTGTGTTTCTTTTTATGTTGGGAAGATATTCAAGATTTAGGACCTTTTTCTTTTCTTAGACAAAGAAATTGTTGGAATTTGTGGCAAGTTTTTGAGTTTTCCAAGGATGATTACGAGTTGACTCGATGAAGTAATTAGATTCTTATTGTTTTTTACTTGACATGAATTTATTGCAGTACTAAATACTTATGTTGAATATTCCCTGAAATACAGGTAAGCTTGTTGCTTCAGATTCTCTAGATACAGACAAGCAAGTTTTACTCAACCTAAAGTCATTTCTTGAAGATAAAAATCCCGTTAACAGAGGAAGCTACAATCTGTGGAATAGTGCAGGCACTTCTCCCTGCACTTGGCCTGGAATTTCATGTGATGGCCATGGAAACCGTGTAATTGGAATCAACTTGTCCGGCAATAACATAGCTGGAGAACTTTTTGGAAACTTTACAGAATTGACACAGCTAAGCTATCTGGATCTCTCGATGAACACAATCGGTGGGGTCATTCCAGATGACTTAGGCCAGTGTCAGAACCTTAAGTTCCTGAATTTGTCACACAATCTCTTTGCTGGTGAGATTAACCTGACAGGCCTCAAGAGCCTGCAAGTTCTTGATCTGGCCGTCAACAGAATTGAAGGCGATATCAGGTCAGCTTTTCCTGAAACTTGCGCCAGCTTAGTTGTTGCAAATGTTTCTGAAAATGCATTTACTGGCGATGTTGGAAATATGTTTGTTGGATGCTCGAATCTGAAGTATCTTGATTTGAGCATGAATAAATTGACTGGAAGCTTATGGTCTGGATTTGATAGGCTAAAAGAGTTAACCTTATTTGAGAACAAATTCACTAGCACCGTCCCTTCATCATTTCTCACACGAAATTGCAGTTTGCAGATTTTGGACCTCTTTGATAATCAGTTCTTCGGGTTATTTCCAAAGGAGATTTCAAATTGCAAAGATCTGGTGATATTGAACTTAAATAAGAACAATTTCAGTGGACTTATTCCTACAGAGATTGGTTCAATTTCAGGCCTCCAAGAACTTCACATGGGAAGCAATAATTTCTCAAAGGATATTCCAGAGTCTCTAGTAGGCCTGAGCAGCTTAACCTTTCTAGACCTAAGTGGAAATGGCTTTGGAGGAGATATACAAGACACATTTGGGAAATTTAAGCAGATAAGATTCCTTGTCTTGTATGGAAATTCATATACGGGAGGTTTATACACGTCAGGAATTCTTGGTTTGTCCAACATCTATCGGTTGGACTTGAGCTACAACAATTTGTCTGGTTCATTACCTATTGAAGTTTCTCAGATGCCGAGCTTACGATATTTGATTCTTGCCTACAACCAATTTACAGGACAAATACCTTCAGAATATGGAAGTTTCCAAGCAATTCAATTCCTTGACCTGTCCTTCAACATATTGAATGGGTCCATCCCTTCAAGCTTGGGAAAGTTGAGCTCCTTGCTGTGGTTGATGCTTGCAGACAACCAATTGTCAGGTGAAATTCCTCCAGAGTTGGGGAACTGCAGCAGCTTATTATGGTTGAATCTAGCAAACAATCAACTCTCAGGCACAATTCCTCCCCAATTGACAACCATTGGTGCAAATCCAACACCAACATTCTTATTCAACAGACAAAATAATAATATCACTGTTGGCTTAGGGGAGTGCTTGCCAATGAGAAGGTGGATACCAGCTGATTATGCACCATTTAGCTTTGTCTTTTATCTCCTGAATAGGAAGAATTGTAGGAATCTGTGGGACAAGCTGCTCACAGGTTATGGCCTATTTCAAGTGTGTGTACCTGGTTCTAATGTTCGAACATCAGACATCTCAGGCTATCTTCAACTAGCCAGTAATCAATTAGCTGGTGAGGTCCCTCCTGATATAGGCAATATGCGTAACTTCAGCATGCTGCATTTGGGACTCAATCAATTCTATGGTAAACTTCCTTCAGAGATTGCACTCATGGGACTAGTGGTTCTCAACATTACAAAGAACAATTTTTCAGGAGAAATTCCAACGGAAATTGGAAATATCAAGTGCATGCAAAACCTTGACTTGTCATACAACAACTTCTCTGGCACCTTTCCTGATAGTTTTGACAAACTGAGTGACTTGAGCAAGTTTAATATCTCCTACAATCCATACATCTCTGGTGTAATACCTGCAACTGGACAGCTGGCAACATTTGAGAAATGGTCATTCCTTGGTGACCCACTCTTACACCTTCCATCTTTCATCGACAATTCTAGTGGTAGTGGACAGGGAACCAAAAGTGATAGTGCCAAAAAGCCTAGAAAGTTGGGTGCATTTTTGGTGTTCTTAGCACTGATACTGGCTTTCTTACTCTGTGGAGTCATGACTCTCATTGTTTGCCTCATCATAAAAAGTCCAACGGACTCACCAGGATATCTGTTGGAGGAATCAAAGGGCATGCATGAACTTGTGTCAACTTCAAGCTCATCTTCCCCATGGTTGTCAGATAGGGTAAAGGTAATCCGCTTAGACAAAACAGCCTTTACTCATGCTGATATTCTCCAAGCTACTAGTAACTTCTCAAATGATAGGATCCTTGGAAGAGGAGGATCTGGAATAGTTTATCGTGGGGTCTTGCCTGATGGCACAGAAGTGGCAATAAAAAAGCTGCAGAGAGAGGGTGTGGAGGGAGAAAGAGAGTTCCAGGCTGAGATGGAGGCATTGAGTGGAAATGGTTTTGGTTGGCCACATCCTAACCTGGTAAAACTTTATGGATGGTGCCTTGATGGATCAGAAAAATTGCTGGTCTATGAATACATGGAAGGTGGCACTTTAGAGGACCTTATCACTGATCGAACAGGATTTACATGGAAAAGGCGCATTGAGGTAGCAGTTGATGTAGCACGCGCTTTGGTATATTTACACCATGAGTGCTATCCTTGTATCGTGCACAGAGATGTGAAGGCTAGCAATGTGCTTCTTGATAAGAATGGGAAGGCAAGAGTTACAGATTTTGGTCTTGCTAGAGTTATTAATGGAGGAAGTCATGTCAGCACAATGGTGGCTGGGACAGTTGGCTATGTTGCACCAGAGTATGGCCAGATATGGCACGCCACAACAAAGGGTGATGTCTACAGCTATGGGGTGCTTGTTATGGAGCTAGCAACAGGGCGACGTGCTGTGGATGGAGGAGAGGAATGTCTTGTTGAGTGGGCAAGAAGGGTAATGGGAGATGGACGTCAAGGATTTACTAGAAGCCTGATTCCAGTATCCCTTTTGGTATCCGGGCTGGAAAAGGGAGCAGAGGAGATGTGTGAATTACTTAGGATTGGAATAAGATGTGCAACAGAGACACCACAAGCCAGACCTAACATGAAAGAGGTGCTAGCTATGCTGCTTCAGATTTCAGGCAGAGGAAGCAGAAGGCATCAAAGTTATGGATCTTCTCCTCCGTCTGGATGAGCAAGAAACTGGATTATTTGAACTATCTCAAGTGTTCATACTTTAAGCCTGAACATATTTTAGTTAACAAACATATACATATCAGGTATAGGTGTCCATGCTATAATTCTTCATGTAAACAGATACTTCACATTCATTTTTTTGTTAAAGGATTTACAATTTTGTCTGCAATGTATATATTATAAGAGTCTAATGATTAAAGAAACATTCTTGGGTGTCCTTTTAAGATAGCTTTCCATCAGATCATCAAAGCAAAGTTGAAATTTGAAAAGCAGTATTTCATCCCATTAGAAAATCGTAATGATCTACTAAATTATCCAATAAAGAAACTTTCAACTCACTCATGAATCCAGTGACAACTTGAGAAAACCTGATCTTTGTTATCAGAAATTTTCAGCCAAGAAATCGGAGATTTCGTTATTACAAAATATGACCACTTATACAGATGGCCTAGTATATTCTACTATGCAGAACGATAGATTTGACAATCCTGCTTCTCGAAATCGAGGGCCTAACTCATCCTTTAAGAACTGTTTCCAAATTTGGAACTTGAACAAAGTTCTTACCATTTCCAAATCTGAGTTTCGGTGCTCCTTTGGACTGATTATAGTCACCTTGTCCTAGCATACCTTTCTCATGGTTTTACCTTCCAATTCATTTGTTCATCTTTTTTGGTTCTTTGGGGAAAAAAAAGTTGGGTGAAATAACGAATTTGATCTCTTAACAAGAGAATGTATCAATCTGGATCTTCTAGAATGCAAATGGAAATTTTGGCATTGATTGGAGGATAGTAGTACTGCTGCATTGAACTGCACGACTTGTGCAGTACAACTGCTGTATTAAGAAGTTTTCAACAATGTCTACATAGATAGCTAGAGAGTAATGGTCACGCAAATGCAGCAGACAAGATTGACCAACCATTTGAAAGAAATTGCGTGTCCACCTAATTATAGAAGTTAGAGGGCTGCTCATGAAGAGTTGACACCTAAAATGGATTACAATGATCATCTCATTTATTTAGCACATTGTTAATTTGAAGAATCTTTTGAATTGATTGATATTCTTTGAATATCATTGGAAATTTGGGACCGAAAATTGCATTTGAGAATCCGATGTACTTCTTGCATTTTATAATGTTCAAGAAGTCAATGTGAATTCCAATGTGGCATTGATTTGGTGGAAAAGAAAAAGGAATATGGGTTATTTTGTCAAAAATACTTATTTCTTCATTACGACAAATGTAGATTTTCCAAATCTACCAGTGACCTTGGAAAGCTTCCATTGAAGTTATTGCTGTTCTGATTGATGTATCCCATGAATAGGTAATTCATCCAGCAATCAGGAATTTCTTCTGATAGAGAATTCTCTTTAAAATCCAAATAAGTAAGATTTTGTTCCTCATTCATCACTTCACACAAAATGTGAGAGATGCCTCCTAAAAACAAATAGTTCACAGAATGAGAAATTAATTGTTGTAGTAGGTCATTGAATCTATTTGACTATAGGGTACCTACAAACCTTTAACAAGTTCAGATATATTTAAACTCTTACCATGATGTTGATTGCGAGAAAGGTCCATAGAATATGTTGATGAGTTGAATAACCAAGGAGGAATGGTATCTGAAATTATTGTAGAGAACAAATTCAACTTTTGATTTTTTTTTTTTTTGGGTACTAGAGCCTTGTATGAAATTGATGACCCTAATTCTAGGAAATCAATTCAAGTGTTTCAAATTGGATACAAGGAATCCAATTTGTACTTACATACCGTGGAGAGATCTAAAATTTCTGGCTTCAACCTTAAAGCGTAAGAAGGACAAAATATCAACACAAATCGATATCTTTTCGTGTGATCATACGAAATACAAATATTCCCTCCAATTCCAACAAAATGAAAGGAACAAATTTTGTACGATTTTTTCATGTACGGAAAGTAATGCAAATTTCTGGGCTTGTTTGATTTATGGAATTAAATATTTATAGCAGTATAATTTTTAGTTAGTTTTTATATGAAATTGATAAATTTTGATTTCTATATATCAAGAAAAAAATGAGACAGAATCTGAAATAGCATATTGTTCCTAGACAAAAACAGAAAAAAGAAATAAAGATAACTTCCAACTGAATAAGAATATAACTTAATTTCTTTTTCCTAACCATATAAATTTATATTCAGTTATATAAGCAGAGAGAGCACATATGCAGCTTTTGGTGCAACAATAATACAAAATGGGATATTAAATCAGAAAATTTTTTGCACTCTTCCTAGAAGTAAGAAAGCGGGGGTGGGGAAATTTTTGTACTCAATTCAGTACTCTTAAAAAGCAATCTTAGTTAAGAAAAATTTTGGAAATAAAAACTATTTTCAATCAATCTTATCCTTTTCTTCAAATAAATTAAAAAAATAATTGTCACTCATTTCAGTGCTTTTATTTTTCATAAGGAAACAGCACTCTTATTTACGGAAAAAACAAAGGATTTAAAAAGAATTTTCCCACTCAAATCTTATCTATACAAAAAAGAAGCTCTTTTCCATTTATTTTGGGAACCATATAATAACACCTTCAGGAATAATTTCTGCCCACTGCCAAATAGGGGCAATCACAGCATAATTTCAAAACATTGAGCCAAAAATCTTTTTGCCTAAAAATGTAGGGCACAAATCATTCCTTATGTACATTCTCCCACACTGATATCGATCATGACATATAGTTGTGCCAAATGTACATTTTATTCATCAATTTGTACAACAGTAACTTCTTGGTGCATAATCCGTGCATGAAATAGTACATTTTTTTGTCATAATAATCATTTTTGACAATTGTAGAGATCCCATGCAAGTTCTTCCAATTATCAAAAGAGCAAGTCCTGCTTTGACAAGAAAAAGGAAAAACAACAAGAGAAAAACAGAATGAAAGAAGAAAGAATACTGAACAAGTGAAGATTTGTACCAACACAGGCACATATTATTACACATTGTCACACTGTGAGGGTGAAAAATCAAAGAACTCCACAGCCCCATTTCCACTGAGGTATATTTCAGATTCATCTTTGAGCTGGAAATTGTAAATTTACATGGTAATTATAGTTTCAATTAATTTTCTTTCTATGTTGATTATGATCCATTCCACCACCAGTAGCTGATCATGTGCTGTTTTTTTTTTTTTTTTCTCATTTCAACATTTCAACTTCTCATTATTAGGATATATTAAGTTGAAAAATTCAAAAAAAAATTCTTTTCTCAGTTGCATTGTCCGGATAACTAATTCTTCTTGTTATTATCCTTACTTAGGGCTTAATCAGTATTGGTTTTTATTTCTTTCTTCCTCTGTCAAATATTATTCAGAGCCAATCTTCATAGCTAATAGCTGTTGGGATGATTTTGCTTTACTTTTCCCTTCTGCCAAAACTTCTCATTATGAGTACATCTCTTGTTGCAAAAGATAATATGTGAAGTCCATTATTTGATCGACTTCATGGTCTTGTTGAATCTTAACATTCTGAAATGAGACCTTTAACCTTTGGTCATTGCAGAGCTGTGCCTTTTCATTGACTAACATATTGCATAATTGACTGCATATAGTGTTCAGCTTTGTATTTACTCAGATAGTTTACCTGTCCATGCAAATGCAGAAGATGTGAAAATGAAATTTGTGCAAATTTGCTCTGTACCATCAGTTATTTTTTGGCTTAATGAAATTAAAACAAAGAAAAAGTTCTTGATTGTGGCAGAAAAATGTAAAAAACTAGCAGAAATGTTATAATTGCTTGCAGAATTAGAATATTCTTATCGAGCCACCACTTGATATCTGGTAAAAGGTATTGAAATATTTAATCGAGTACTGACGGTGCATATTTCGAATTCTTGCATGTATGTTAGAGAGAAATGGCTGAAGAAAGGAAGGAGAAAAACATGTCTGTGGAGCTTGCAATTCAGAGGGAATTAGCGTACAGGAAAAAGATTGCTAGCTTCCTGTCTGATAAAGAAAAAGAAGAACTGCTGCCTTTGAAGGTGAGATTCCCCATAGTTTATCTTATCTCATCCTGTTTCTTGTCAATGTTTATACTTTAGCTGTCTCTTCCAGCTCTGATTCTTGTTTGATTCAGAGTTACTGAGAGTTTCAACAGTAGAATGTATCATAGTTTGAATTGACCATAATGCTAGTAGCTCAATGAAAGTCCGAATGCTAGTCACTTTGGCACCATTCACATTTCAACTAACTAAACTCTGTACTTTTCTGGGAAATACTTGAAACAATTCTAAGCTGAGCAGTCCATGACGTTAACCAGTTAGTCAACCCCTATTTGCCACTTGTACAATGGAGTGTCAGCCCCATAAGCAACAAATGCCAGTCAGAAAACATAGAATTTTGATTTAGACAGTATAGCTTTTACTGGTGATCAAGCATCAGGCTTTAGACAGAGGCAACAAGCGGGAAGATGGAGAAGCAGGTCGTTTTCTCAAAATTCGTTCTTCAATTTTCTTTTTTCATGCATAGATGCTTCATGTTTCAACTTCCTAAGGAAAAGGGAAAACATAAACTGAGTGCAGCTCCATCAATATCTAACTTTTTTCAATGAATATTCTCGAAGAAAGCTCTCCTGACAAATTTCCAGTCCAGCTAAACAACTTTTGCAGCTGCTTTTGATGGTGTTTTCTCCTGCATTTTTTTAAGCTTCCAGATCAAATCAGTTGACATTTTGCCTCTGTTTATATAATATCCTGAACTAAATGAACTCTGATATAGCATTCATGTCCTACGACAGTCAGTCACTGATGTGTAAATAAGCAATCTTCACAACTTGCAGCCACTAGAAGCAACATAGCATTGCCCTAAAAACAATGGTCTTATGCCTTAAAGATCTTTCACTTCTTATGTCAATCATAAAAAGCTTTCAAGAGAACGGTTTTAAATTATCTCTCACCTTTGAACATTAAAAGATATAGAATAACCAAGATGTTTCACAGCAAACTGAAAAATCATATATCACAATGTATGTAATCAGTTGAGCTGAGAAGTACAGCCAGCTAACTACATAAGAGAGTAGGTTTTTTCTGTTCCATCCCTCTTTTCTTTTTCTACCCTAACTGTCAAGCCCTTTCTTGATTAATGTTTTTGTGATGAAGCAACTGTAAAAGAATAGGTTAGTCATATATCCAAATTTTTTGTCCAACTTGTTCTTCAGTTGGATCCTCAGATATCTTGAACTCATGCTTTCAAAGCCAGTTTCTCATATGAGCACATTGCAATTAATAATTCATGACACAAGAGTCATGCCTGTTTCCTCTTCTGCTTGTGTATCTCTCTCTTTTTAATGGTTTACTATTGAATATCTTGTTCTTAACTTTAGGTGCCATGTTCAACTACATGTACTAGTCCATATCCAAGTCCAATGCAATATGTTGGGCAGAGTTCAATCTCAACTCCAAGACTGGGGCCTGGAAGATGCCCAACTTCAGCCCCCAGAAATCAATCATCATACCAGGGCAAATCTCCAACTCTAAGTCCAGGTCCTGGACGTGGGAAAGCAGGTCAGAAACACGATAACAGTAACAGGTCCAACAAATTCTGTAAAACCTGCAAAGTGAGCTGCTCAAGTCCTTCCAATTACGAACAACACATCAGAGGTGAGAAGCACAGGGCTATGCTGCATTCCCCAAAACTGAATAAGAATGCAACTGTTGGACTGACTAAAAATCAGCAACCAAGATGCAACATGTGCCAGATTGTATGCACAGATGAAACTGGTTTGCAATTGCACTTGAATGGCCAAAAGCACAAGGCGAAATTGAGGATGAATGAACTTGGGAAGAAGGGGCAAATGTCCCAACAGTTCTGGTGTGAAATGTGTCAAGTTCCTTGCAACAATGAAAAGACCTTTCAGCTGCACCTTAAGGGGAAAAACCATGTTGCTCGCAAATATTCTTTGGAGGAAGAGAAGAAGGTCAATTGAGATGATGAAATACTGCTCATGACTTATCAAGTCGTCCAAATTTGTGAATTATGAAACTTCTTCAGACCTAAGATATTTATCAGTTGTAATTTAAGATATGGTAACTTCTGATCATTTTAGATTCAGCTTAACTTTCTACAATATTAATAGGACATCTGATGATCGTTTCTGCAGAAATCCTAATGACAGCCAAGATGCTGATTCTTACTCTTTGCTTGACAAACTGTGTTATCTAGGCAGATTTATAATGGACTAATGGATGGATCACGGATCCAACCAAGTTATTCCCTGGAAATAACCTCTATTATCAAATTTTCTTATGTTTTAAACAAATTGACTAATCATCAAAGTCCACATTTCTCATCTCTATGTGCCATTTAAGACACCAACAATCTTTCCACAGAAGCATCAGCATATATGTCTATTTATCCCAAGATTAGTATATCATTATCCCCTCATATAGCTGGCTAGTCTGTTTATATTACCCGTCAAATGGTATGGTGAGTCTTGCTTGTTAATAATGTAAACAGAAGCAGGTCTTAGTTTTTATAGTAACAAAATTACTCTTTGTACCAATAATTGGACAAATTGCATTAAATTTCCATAATAATTTATATGAATTATGCTCATAGTTGCAAAAATGAACATTCCCCTGAGTTGTGGTAAATTAAACCAAAAAAAAAGAACAAAAAGTTTACTCCATTTCATCACAATTGATATCAATTATGCCAAGAGTTACAAAAATGGAAACATTCCCTTGAGTTATAGTGATTTAGACCAAAAAATGAAGAACAAAATTTTATTTACAAACCATTCAAATTTAAAGAGTACTCCAAACGTGAAATAAAATATAGTATAAATTGATACCCTAAGTCTCCTAAAAAGTACCATGTCTTCTGTTTTTTAGATACATGTAGAATAAGGCTGTGAGGACCCAAAATTTCTTGAACTATACACCCAAAATTTCTTGAATTACTGATAGGAAGATAATTGTGATGAAGTTGTTGAGAAAATTTGACACTCGTGTTAGTTTATTGTGCTATGAAGTACTTGTCATCTTGGTTGTGATAGTGAATGCTTGAGGACAAGCATTGTTTAGGTGTGGGGGAATTTGATAGGAAGATAATTGTACACCTTATTTGTTGATATTTGATCTTAATTTTGGCCTTTTATTGCATAAAGAATTGGAGTTCTGCTGATAAATTGTTTCTATGGCATTTGTAGGCCTTTGGTGTGAAAATTGGTGTTTATTGGCAAATTTCCAGAAGACTTGCACTTCCAGGGCGTGCTTGTGCCTGAGGAAGGGGAACTGCATGCAGGTTGAAGGCCCACGTGGGACCCAACTCGTATTTCCTGGTTTTATGGGCTTACTGGAATAATTGGGGAAGGTTGTAGAGTCAATGGGAAAGTCTAGTGGGAAGTCAAGGCTGTTTCCGATTGATGAAAGAATTCTCATGTGACTTGGATTCGGAGTCTAACATTCCTTGAAGGCTCGGGAAATTGAAAACCGAGGACTTATAAATAGAAGAAGCGAAGGGCGGTGGAGGGACATCTCTTTTCTTAGCCTCGTTTTTGTTAATTGCTTTTCCTTGGTTTTTGCTTCAAACCGCCAGAAGCTTATCATCACAACTCTCGGTAGCCTAGCATTATTTTAATTTTCCTTGTTTTCCTTTGGTGCACCGCCGTCAGTAGGAGAGCAAGAGATTAGTCTTGCTTTTGTCTTTTAGTTGCTTTCCGCCGTTTAGCATCCAATTTCCTAGACAAGAGTTTGCTTGTTGTCCAGGCTTGGTTCGTAGTTCTCGATTAGAGATTTCACTTTGAACAATTTAATTGCTTTTTCTTCTAAACCAAGAGCATGGAATCAACGACTTGCATGGCTTCAATGTCGAGGCGTGGCTAATTCCTTTTCTAGTTGAGGAATAATCAAGGCTCGGGGCACCATAACTGTGAGATCGTTTTATTTATTAATTTAATTTATATGTTCATGGGTATTTAATTATTCTCTGTTTTCAATTAATTATATTATTTGGGTTTATTGGGTAATATGGCCAGTTATTCAATTGTCTAAATAATATACAGTCAATTAGAGTGTTGGCGCGTCGCTTTTAAGCAACCTAATTAGATGCACACGAGACAGTTTCACCGCCTCGCAAGTGGTCTAATTTGTATTGTGGGAGTAATTAATCTAGCCTAAGTAAACCCGCATGTGTGTTTGCCATCTAGAATTGAGTCTTGGTGGGTGTCAAACCTCCAAAAATAAAATACCTACTCTAAGAATATAAATTCAAGTATAATGGTGAGTAGGGTCGTATCCACGGGACTGGGTGATTTATCTCCTGAGAATTTGGGGGTTTTGGAAAATAGAGCAATTAATTAAAAGGAATAAAAACTGAAATTCTAATTAAGCAGGAATGCAGGAATTAAATTACACAAGGAACAATGAATTAAAACAACCTAGTCAAGGAATTAATCTTAGCACCGGTGCATAACCCGATCATAGATCCAACAGATATTCACATGTTCATGAATAAATTGGTTATAGTGGTCAAGCGTTTACTACCAACCACCAATCTTTCCTTAATTTTATAGTAGCCAGACGCTCATAGACTACCCTCTTGTAAACTGGACAACCCTAGATACGCTCATAGGATTTAATGCACAGCATTAGGAATTAGAAAGACCCAATTCTAGATGGTAAACACACATGCGGGTTTACTGAGGCTAGGTTAATTATCCCCACATACAAATTAGACCACTTGCGAGGCGGTGAAACCTGTCTCGTTTGTTGTCATTAATTAGGTTGCTTAAAGGCTGGCCAACACCTAATTGACTATATATTATTTAGACAATTGAATAACAGGCCTAATTATCCAATAAACCCAAATAATAATTAATTGAAAAGAGAATAATTAAATACCCATGAACATATAAATTGAAATTAATAATCAAACGATCTCACAGTTGTGGTGCCCCGAGCCTTGATTATTCCTTAACTAGAGAAGGAATTAGCCACGCCTTGACATTGAAATCATGCTACTTGTAAAATCCATGAAACTTGAACGCAGCAGACAACGTAATTAAATAAGCAAGGGAAGGTGATCAACTAAACTAGCGCTTAACAGCTTAACAAAGCTAGGCTTGTCCGCCAAGTAGCACGTGAAGGACGGAAAACAAAAGCTAGCTAAAGACGAAAAACAAGGAAAACTCAAACAGCGTCTTCTTCTTTCACGGCTACGGAACGAAAACTAATAAAGAAACAAAACAAAAGTTAAGCTATTGTTCACCCTACTGACGGCGGAAAAAGACGAAAGTCAAAGCTAAAGTAATCCTAGGCTAAAGATATATCCTCCTCAGCCCCTACAAGTTACGAATTTATATATGTGAAGAGGTTCCCAATTCCAATTCCACTTGGGAAGTTAGCCGCCACTTTCTCTCCTAATCGGTCTTGGATTTTGCAGGTGCGGAAACCTTCCACCAAAGTTTTCTCCGGTCTTCAATTTCCACAATACAAAGCACGTGGGTCTCCACTCCAATTGCTCCCAGAATTTTATCCCAATAAGGAAATAGATGACTTTCCAAAATAGCTTGAACACCAAAAGGAAATATGAGGCCCCATGAGAACTTCAAATTTGCCTGCACCATCCCTCTCTCAAACACAGGCACGTCTTGGAAAAGCTAGTCTTCTGGAATTTTTTCCAATAAAGTCTATTTTCACACCAAAGGCCTACAATTACCACAAAATTCAAATATAAGCAGTAAACCCATTCTCGATGCAATAAATGATGGAAATTAAGCCCAAATAACCCCAATTAACACACACAAATATCTTCCTATCAAATTCCCCCGCACCTAGACAATGCTTGTCCTCAAGCATTTCAGTATCACACTCAAGATAGCAAGTATTTCATAGCACAATAAACTAACACAAGTATCAAATCTTCTCAACAACTTCAAAAAAATCAGGATGTAGAAGATTCAACTCTCACATGAATATTAGTGTATCTCTCAGCACTCAAAAGTGTTTAAAGGGACATATACGCTCAAATCACCAACATGGAAAGATATTACCATAGGCTTGCTAATATATCATATCTCCACCACTCAAAATGAATTCAATACAAAAATCAAAGGGTCTTGATGCGGGTTGTAATGGGGTTTAGGTAAAAGGTTGGATAAAAAAGGAAAATTTAGGCTAAACACATCAAAGGAAATACCAACAACCCATTGCATGAATTCAAATACCTTTCTTCATCCAGATGATCTTCCCAAGACATACCCATAAATTTTTTCCAAAAATTAGCAAGTGCAAGAACAACCAAGGCTTGACCCAACTATCACAACACACCACATATTTAAAATAACACTTCATAACTCTTTTTGTTTTCTTTTTCTTCCTTCTTCTTTTTTTCTTTTTTTTTCTTCTTGCTTTTTTTTTCTTTTTTTTCTTTTTTTTTTTGATTTTTTCTTTCTTGTTCCTTTTTTTTTTCAACAACACATAACTACATGAAAATATAAACACACTTGCTAATTTCAATCATGCCCTTACATCACAATTTGAAACCATCATGCAATAAAATTAAGGCATTCCTTTGACATAGGGCTCAAAAAAAAGAGGGTTTAAACAAAAAATGGATATAGGGTAACATAATAGGTTGTTAAACAAAGAAAAGGCTTAGGCTCAACATGGTCAATTAGGGGAAAATATAATTGGGACAGGTCTTTAGAAAGTCAAAAGGGGTAAACCTAAGTGCCCTTATCATTTTCATGCATCAAATTCAACAATGTGATCTCGACATGCATAATAAAGCAAGTTCTAGAATAATCTAACCATGTGTGATAGCACTCAATGAAAGAAATTAGAGCAATTTATGAATGAAATGCTCATTAGGCTCAAAAGCTCACCAATCGCTAAAAATTTGTCAAATCTTACACATCCATCAATTGAATCAATTGCAAGAAAAATATAATACTCATGCTAGCAAAAATTTCACTAATCATACTTGCATCTTTCTTACGTTTCACAACAAAACAAAATCCAAAGAAATTGCAAAAAATTGTGAAAAACTAAAAATTTTTGAAAAAATATATATATCTGAGAAAATATCCTCTCCCCCACACCTAAATCAGACATTGTCCTCAATGGATGAAAATAAAGAGTAAAAGGAAAATAAGAGGACTTCCCTGATTAGAGAATTAAGCACCGGAGGAGATTGAAGGATGAAAATGCTTGAGGTGATGTCCAATCATCAATGAAATTTGGACCACAGGAGACCGAGAGTCACAGTAGACAATGAATACGAATACTAGATGCTGCAAGGAATAAGATAAAAAGAATTAGAATAAAAGAGGAATTTTTTTTTTATTTTTTTTTTTTGGGTATACACCCTATCTGTTGTAAGGCGTGGGCACGCTTTAGAAGCATGAGTTTTCTGCCCATTGCTCCCTTGCACTGGCTTCAAACGGGCCTGTAAGACGTGGGCACGCCTTGCAAGCTAGAATCCTCTGATCCTTGTCCAAGCTTGAGCGTCTGACATCTGCTTAGAAAGCGTGGGCACGCCAGATAAGCAAAAGTCTTCTGATCATCACCTTTTTGCTTTTGCCTTCCGACAGACTCTCTGGCGTGGGCACGCCAGAGAAGCTGATGTCTTCTGCCCATTACCACTACAACATAATCAAAGATAACTGAAGAAGAAAAAAAAACTATTAATAAAGGCAAACCTAAAGATGAGAAGAACAAAAAATTAAATTCTTGGGTTGCCTCCCAAGCAGCGCCTTTCTTTAATGTCTTTGGCTAGACATTTCCATGCTTGGTCATGGAGGATAAAATCGTATAGCTCTTTTCATTACATCGTTCTCATACTCATGATATTTATCATAAATAGAGAAATCTTTAAACACGTGAGCTACTTTCTTCTTTTGACTAGCAGATGGCTGCAAACATACAAGTAATGCTTTCAATTCTTTATTTACTCCTTCATCACAATTAATTAATAACCTAATAGTCTTTGCAACTCCTAACTTATCTCTATCATGAAACTCAAAAATTTCTGGTATAACGAAATCAATCTCACCAACAGAAACTATAGAATGAGAGATAAGAGTTAGGGATGAAGGAGATGTCACCACAATTGGGATTTCTTCATTGGACTTTTCGACTGGAGAGACTAGAGGCTGGGATCCCTTTGTTTCTTTTTCAGCTTGCTCTTCAACCACAAAAGTAGATTCTTCCCTTTGAATCTCTTGCCATTCGTCACCACTGCTCAAGGTAATTGCACTCATATCCAGTTCGGAATTGATAATGGTCTCTGAGTGCAATTTTTCAGAATTTTGAGACGCCAATTGGCTCACAGTAACTGCCAGTAGACACATTTGATTCTCCAAATTAAGGCTTGTCTTTGTCTCTAGTTGAAATTGAGCAGTCTCAAGTTGGAGTTGAGCAGTGCTTGTTGCCAAGCTCTTAACAAGATCTTCCAAGGAACTCCCCCCACTAGAGAATGAGGATTGACATATTGGACTCACACCATAGCTATAGTTGGGGTAATCCCACCATCCTTGACCACACACATTTGAATAAGTATCAAACATTGGTGTTTGATAAGTATCAAAATTTGGTGGAGATGGATTTTGGAATACTCCAACATCACCAATTGGATCATCCACGTCAACTTGAAATAGCGGGCACCTGTCAGTCAGATGATCCAACTGACAAATTCTACAAGTGTTGACTTGTGGTTTCTGTTCATCACTCAATTGTTGCATAGGAAAAGCCAGATTATCTGAATAAGGATCACTAAGACAATAGCTCTCATTAACCCAATTAGGAACAAAGTCCAATCTATCACCAAAACATTGAAAATTAGTAGCCATCAACTAGTAAGAAAAATAGAGGAGAAAAAAAATTTTGAGAAAATAATTCAAGCACCGGTCCAACGGCGGCCAAAATTTGGTGGGTGTCAAACCTCCAAAAAATAAAATACCTACTCTAAGAATATAAATTCAAGTATAATGGTGAGTAGGGTCGTTATCCATGTGGACTGGGTGATTTATCTCCTCGAGAATTTGGGGGTTTTGGAAAATAGAGCAATTAATTAAAAGGAATAAAACTGAAATTCTAATTAGCGGGAATGGGAATTAAATTACACAAGGAACAATGAATTAAAACAACCTAGTCAAGGAATTAATCTTAGCACCGGTGCACAACTGGCGATCATAGATCCAAGCAGATATTCACATGTTCATGAATAAATTGGTTATAGTGGTCAAGCGGCCAACCACCAATCTTTCCTTAATTTTATAGTAGCCGAGACGCTCATAGACTACCCTCTTGTAAAGGCTGGACAACCCTAGATCGCTCATAGGATTTAATGCAGTCACGATTAGGAATTAGAAAGACCCAATTCTAGATGGTAAACACACATGCGGGTTTACTGAGGCTAGGTTAATTATCCCCACGATACAAATTAGACCACTTGCGGTGAAACTGTCGTTTGTCATTAATTAGGTTGCTTAAAGGCGCCCAACACCCCTAATTGACTATATATTATTTAGACAATTGAATAACAGGCCTAATTATCCAATAAACCCAAATAATAATTAATTGAAAACAGAGAATAATTAAATACCCATGAACATATAAATTGAAATTAATAATCAAAACGATCTCACAGTTGTGGTGCCCCGAGCCTTGATTATTCCTTAACTAGAGAAGGAATTAGCCACGTCTTGACATTGAAATCATGCTACTTGTAAAATCCATGAAACTTGAACGGCGGAACAACGTAATTAAATAAGCAAGGAAGGTGATCAACTAAACTACGCATAGCAGTTAACAAAGCTAGGCTTGTCCGCCAAGTAGCGTGAAGGACGGAAAACAAAAGCTAGCTAAAGGCGAAAAACAAGGAAAACTCAAACAGTCTTCTTCTTTCTACTGGCTACACGAAAACTAATAAAGAAACAAAACAAAAGTTAAGCTATTGTTCACCCGTGATTGGAAAAGGCGAAAGTCAAAGCTAAAGTAATCCTAGGCTAAAGATATATCCTCCTCAGCCCTACAAGTTACAATTTATATATGTGAAGAGGTTCCCAATTCCAATTCCACTTGGGAAGTTAGCCGCCACTTTCTCTCCTAATCGGTCTTGGATTTTGCAGGTACAGGGAAACCTTCCACCGCCAAAGTTTTTCTCCTGGTCTTCAATTTCCACAATACAAAGCACGTGGGTCTCCACTCCAATTGCTCCCAGAATTTTATCCCAATAAGGAAATAGATGACTTTCCAAAACAGCTTGAACACCAAACGGAAATATGAGCCGGCCCCATGAGAACTTCAAATCACGCACCATCCCTCTCTCTCAAACACGCGTCTTGGAAAAGCTAGTCTTCTGGAATTTTTTCCAATAAAGTCTATTTTCACACCAAAGGCCTACAATTACCACAAAATTCAAATATAAGCAGTAAACCCATTCTCGATGCAATAAATGATGGAAATTAAGCCCAAATAACCCCAATTAACACACACAAATATCTTCCTATCAAGTCTTTCTATTTCCTAATGCTGTGACTACATTAAATCCTATGAGCATCTCTAGGGTTGTCTAGTTCACAAGAGGGTAGTCTATGAGCATCTCTGGGCTACTATAAAATTAAGGAAAGATTGGTGGTTAGGCGCGTCGCTTGACCACTATAACCAATTTATTCATGAACGTGTGAATATTTGTATGTATCTATGATCAGTTGTGTGCACCGGTGCCAAGATTGATTTCTTGACTAGATTGTACCAATTTATTGCATTCTTGTCTAATTAGAATTTCAGTATTTTTGCATCTTTAATTATTTGTTTCCTTCTCCAAAACCCCCTAATTTTCTATAGGAAATAAATCACCCAGTCCCTGTGGATACGACCCTACTCACCATTATACTTGAATTTATATTCTTAGAGTAGGTATTTTATTTTTGGAGGTTTGACACCCACCAAATTTTGGCGCCGTTGCCGGGGACTGGTGCTTGAATTATTTTCTCAAAAAATTTTCTCCTTTATTTCTCCTCTATTTTTCATACTAGTTGATGGCTACTAATTTTCAATGTTTTGGTGATAAATTGGACTTTGTTCCTAATTGGGTTAAGGAGAGCTATTGTCTTAGTGATCCTTATTCAGATAATCTGGCTTTTCCTATGCAACAATTGAGTGATGAACAGAAATCACAAGTCAACACTTGTAGAATTTGTCAGTTGGATCATCTGACTGACAGGTGCCCGCTACTTCAAGTTGACGTGGATGATCCAATTGGTGATGTTGGAGTATTCCAAAATCTATCTCCACCAAATTTTGATACTTATCAAACACCAATGTTTGATACTTATTCAAATGTGTGTGGTCAAGAATGGTGGGATTACCCCAACTATAGTTATGAAGTGAGTCCAACATCTCAATCCTCATCCTCTAGTGGGGGGAGTTCTTTGGAAGATCTTGTTAAGAGCTTGGCAACAAACACTGCTCAACTCCAACAAACCACTGCTCAATTCCAACTTGAAACTGCTCAATTTCAGCTGGAGACAAAGACAAGCCTTCGTAACTTAGAGAACCAAATGTGTCTACTGGCACCTACTGTGAACCAATTGGTGTCTCAAAATTCTGAAAAATTGCACTCAGAGACCATTGTCAATTCTGAACTAGATATGAGTGCAATTACCTTGAGAAGTGGTAACAAATGGCAAGAAATTCAAAGGGAAGAATCTAAATCTGTGGTTGAAGAGAAAGTTGAGGAAGAAACAAGGGGATCCCAACCTCTAGTCTCTCTAGTCAACAAGTCCAATGAAAAAATCCCAACTCTGGTGACATCTCCTTCATCCCTAACTCTTATCTCTCATTCTATATTTTCTATTGGTAAGATTGATTTTGTTATACCAGAAATTTTTGAGTTTCATGGTAGAGATAAGTTAGGAGTTGTAAAGACTATTAGGCTATTAATTGATTGTGATGAAGGAGGAAATAAAGAATTGAAAGCATTACTTGCATGTTTGAAGCCATCCGCTAGTCAAAAGGTAAAAGTCGCTCATGTACTTAAAGCTTTCTCTATTCTTGATGAATATCATGAATATGAGAACGATGTAATGAAAAGAGCTATACGATTTTATCCTCCATGACCAAGCATGGAAATGTCTAGCCAAAGACATTAAAGAAAGGCGCTGCTTGGTAGGCAATCCAAGAATTTAATTTTTCGTTCTTCTCATCTTTAGGTTTTCCTTTATTAATAGTTTTTTTTCCCTTCAATTATCTTTGAGTATGTTGCAGTGGTAATGGGCAGAAGACTTCAGCTTCTCTGGCGTGCCCACGCCAGAGAGTCTGTCTAAAGGCAAAAGCAAAGAGATGATGATCAGAACACTTCTACTTATCTGGCGTGCCCACGCTTTCTAAACGGATGTCAGATGCTCAAGCTTGGACGAGAATCAGAAGACTCTAGCTTCCAAGGCGTGTCTACGTCTCACGTCTCACAGGCCCGTGTGAAGCCAGTGCAGGGAAGCGATTGGCAGAAGACTCATGCTTCTACAGCATGCCCACGCCTAACAACGGATAGGGTGTATACCCAAAAAAAAAAAATTCCCTCTTTTATTCTAATTCTTTTTATCTTATTTCTTGCAGCATCTAGTGTCCGTACTCATTGCTTACTGTGGCTCTCGGGTCTATTGTGCTCCACATTTCACTGATGATTGGACATCAACTCAAGCATTTTCATCCTTCAACCTCCTCCGGTGCTTAATTCTCTAATCAGGGGAGTCCTCTTATTTTCCTTTTGCTCTTTATTTTCATCCATTGAGGACAGTGTCTGATTTGGTGTGGGGGAGGGGATATTTTCTCAGATATATATATATTTTCAAAAATTTCTAAGTTTTTCACAATTTTTTGCAATTTCTTTGGATTTTGTTCTGTTGTGAGAAACAATAAAGATGCAAGTATGATTAGTGAGATTTTTGCTAGCATGAGTATTATATTTTTCTTGCAATTGATTCAATTGATGGATGTACAAGATTTGACAAATTTTTAGCGATTGGTGAGCTTTTGAGCCTAATGAACATTTTATTCATAAATGGCTCTAATTTCTTTCATTGAGTGATATCGCACATGGTTAGATTATTCTAGAACTTGCTTTGTTATACATGTCGAGATCACATTGTTAAATTTGATGCATGAAAATGATAAGGGCACTTAGGTTTACCCCTTTTGACCTTCTAAAGACCTGTCCCAATTATATTTTCCCCTAGTTGACCATGGTTAAGCCTAAGCCTTTGCATTGTTTAAAAACCCTTTGAATTACCCTTAAACCAATTTTTGTTTGTACCTTCTTGTTTGAACCTTGTGTCAAAGGAATGCCTTAATTTTATTGCATGATGATTTCAATTAGTGGTGCAAGGGTATGGTTAAAGCTAGCAAGTGTGTTTATGTTTTATTATTAGTTATGTCTTGTTGAAAAAAAAAGAAAGAAAAAAAAAGAAAAAAAAGCAAAAAAAAAAAAGAAGAAGAAGAGAAGAAAATGAAAAAAAGAAGTTGTGAAGCGTTCATATATATATATATATATATATATATATATATATATATATATGTTGTATTGTGGCAGTTAAGCAAAGTTCAGATTGTATTATCACTTGCAAAGCTTAACTTGATATGCTTTGGAGGACTCGTGCAAATGAAGAAGACAATTGACTCATGCAATGGGTTGTTGGTATTTCCTTTGATGTGTTTAGCCTAAAATTTTCCCTTTTATCCAACCCTTTACCTAAACCTCATTACATCCCATGTTAAAGACCCTTTGATTTTTGTATTGAATTCATTTTGAGTGGTGGAGATATGATATATTAGCAAGCCTATGGTAATATCTTTCCATGTTGATTTGAGCATATATGTCCCTTTAAACACTTTTGAGTGGTGAGAGATACACTAATATCAATGTGAGAGTTGAATCTTCTACATCCTAATTTTGATGAAGTTGTTGAGAAAATTTGACACTCGTGTTAGTTTATTGTGCTATGAAGTACTTGTCATCTTGGTTGTGATAGTGAATGCTTGAGGACAAGCATTGTTTAGGTGTGGGGGAATTTGATAGGAAGATAATTGTACACCTTATTTGTTGATATTTGATCTTAATTTTGGCCTTTTATTGCATAAAGAATTGGAGTTCTGCTGATAAATTGTTTCTATGGCATTTGTAAGCCTTTGGTGTGAAAATTGGTGTTTATTGGCAAATTTCCAGAAGACTTGCACTTCCAGGGCGTGCCTGTGCCTGAGGAAGGTTGTAGAGTCAATGGGAAAGTCTAGTGGGAAGTCAAGGCTGTTTCCGATTGATGAAAGAATTCTCATGTGACTTGGATTCGGAGTCTAACATTCCTTGAAGGCTCAGGAAATTGAAAACCGAGGACTTATAAATAGAAGAAGCGAAGGGCGGTGGAGGGACATCTCTTTTCTTAGCCTCGTTTTTTTGTTAATTGCTTTTACTTGGTTTTTGCTTCAAACCACCAGAAGCTTATCATCACAACTCTCGGTAGCCTAGCATTATTTTAATTTTCCTTGTTTTCCTTTGGTGCACCACTGTCAGTAGGAGAGCAAGAGATTAGTCTTGCTTTTGTCTTTTAGTTGCTTTCTGCCGTTTAGCATCCAATTTCCTAGACAAGAGTTTGCTTGTTGTCCAGGCTTGGTTCGTAGTTCTCGATTAGAGATTTCACTTTGAACAATTTAATTGCTTTTTCTTCTAAACCAAGAGCATGGCTTCAATGTCGAGGCGTGGCTAATTCCTTTTCTAGTTGAGGAATAATCAAGGCTCAGGGCACCATAACTGTGAGATCGTTTTATTTATTAATTTAATTTATATGTTCATGGGTATTTAATTATTCTCTGTTTTCAATTAATTATTATTTGGGTTTATTGGGTAATATGGCCAGTTATTCAATTGTCTAAATAATATACAGTCAATTAGAGTGTTGGCGCGTCGCCTTTAAGCAACCTAATTAGTGGCACACGAGACAGTTTCACCGCCTCGCAAGTGGTCTAATTTGTATCGTGGGAGTAATTAATCTAGCCTAAGTAAACCCGCATGTGTGCTTGCCACCTAGAATTGAGTCTTTCTATTTCCTAATGCTATGACTACATTAAATCCTATGAGCGTCTCTAGGGTTGTCTAGTTCACAAGAGGGTAGTCTATGAGCGTCTCTGGGCTACTATAAAATTAAGGAAAGATTGGTGGTTAGGCGAGTCGCTTGACCACTATAACCAATTTATTCATGAACGTGTGAATATTTGTATGTATCTATGATCAGTTGTATGCACCGATGCCAAGATTGATTCCTTGACTAGATTTTGTCAATTTATTGCATTCTTGTCTAATTAGAATTTCAGTATTTTTGCATCTTTAATTATTTGTTTCCTTCTCCAAAACCCCCTAATTTTCTGTAGGAAATAAATCACCCAATCCCTGTGGATACGACCCTACTCACCATTATACTTGAATTTATATTCTTAGAGTAGGTATTTTATTTTTGGAGGTTTGACACCCACCAATTACTTGCTTATATTTCTTGTGGAAACCCTAAATTTTTCATGAATTATTTGTCATTGTATTTATTTAAATGCAAATCATTTTCTTTAAACATTGGTAGCATAAAATTTTCATTAAGTGCATTATTTTCCTTTAAGTACTCTATTTTGTTTGCATTGTATGACATTAATTTGGAATTGCATTTTACATGTTTCATGTAGCCAAATGCATAAACTTATATGGCATTAAATGGGTTATATTTTAAATTGTGGGATTAGAAGACAATTGCATAGATTTTTTATCCAATTCTTGGTCCAAATTTCACCACTTGTCAACCATCTACTAACATCTTGACTTAAACTTCTTATTTAATCTCTTGTCTTCAAACTTTGAAATAAAACTCGCTCCCATTTTCTCTCTCTTGGCCGAAATTATAGGAGCAAGAAAATACCAAAACCCTAAGTTTGATTCTAGCAATTTTAGTGAAGGAAAACATCTTCAAGTGAAAACCCTAGTTAGGTTGATACTTGATCATCAAGCTTTGTTGGAAAGTTGGAGCTTTTGGAGTGGATTTCTCTCTCAACTCTCAAGGTACTCAATCATTCATCTATGCTTTAATGATCTTTAAATTCCAAGAGGATGCATGTTGGTTGAGTTTAAAGTGTTTGAAGTGGTTTAGGAGGAAAAGTTATGGAAGAATTTCTTGTGTTTGGAAACTTGAACTTAGGACTTTGTTTATAACCTCCAAGTGTTTGATGAAATGCCTAAGAATTTTTGATATTTTACTAATGGTTTTCTTTGATGTTTTGACATGTTTAACACCCTACTGAAGGTTAGAAATAATATTGAAAGGTTATCTATAGCAATCATGTAGAAGAAGGAATTTTTGACATGAAATCAGAAATGGAATTCAGCCAAATTCTCAAACTTGCTGGTGATTATAGGAATTGAACTAGAGTCTTACCTTTATACCGTTAGAAAGATCTATGAATCTAGTTTTGAACGCCGCTGACGGAGTTTGATTTTGATTATCCTACACCAAGTTATAGCCATTCTTCCAAGACTGTTCAGTCAACCTGTTCTTGATCCGACAGTTTTTTGGTGTCTCTGATTTTGCAATTTCGACCATGATTAAGTGTGATCTGGGGTTCGACCTCTTCACGAAAATTGTAGGTCTATGTCTTATCTTCGAAACGCTATAAAATTTGTCTCAATCTGATAAACGTAGCACTAATGGAGATCAAAACGCCGAGAGATATCAAAACTGTTAAACCAAAGTGTCATTTATTTGTTGCTATTAGACACGTTTAGCACGTGCATTTTTGATTCATCTACGTTTGAGTGATTCTTCTACATTTGAGCTAGTTAAACCTAAATATTTCTTATTTGTTTACAATTAGGCGTTGACGGTGGAAACGGAAGGAATTCCGAAGCGAATACCAAAATTTGCTTTATTTAAATCGGTGAGTGTTCCAACTCCTTTTCAAATGAAAAATCTTGCTATTGTTTGCAAAGGAATGATTTGTTGAAATGATTTACTATTATTTATAAGGAAGTAATTTACCACTATTTCCAAGTAAAATTGCTTTTACAAGTGGAATAATTTATGAAGGATTTGTGAGTGTTTCTTGCATGTTGTGTGAATTACATGCTTATGTGATTTAATTCTTGATGTTACTTGTCCTCATGAGTGTTAAATATTTGTTCCTAGGCGAGTATGTACTTTATCACACTCGACCTAACTCTTATTATACTGCTCAACTATGTATTGTTCCACTGTTTTTATATTATTTGCGCATGATGTAGGCCATGTGTACTTTAACACATTGGCTGAACAAGGCATTTTCCCCTTCGTTATTGGCCCACTCGAGTTAGAAACAGACTCGGTCGGGTAGGTTGGTAACCTAGGGCACTGATTACGGTGTACTCGAGTATTACCACTGAGTGTTATAAGGAGGAGAAGGGTTGAGTAGCTGATAAGATGGACAACAACTGCTCCCAGATGACACTGTATTCTTTCAATATTTAAGCTGAATATTTATAAAATTACTGATTACTACATGTTGTTTGTTAAATTAAGTGTTTATGGAACGATTCTTTAAGGGATTACTGTTTCTTGTATCCTTTTAAATGAAAAGATTCTTAAATATTTTTAATATGAATGTGTGACCATGTTCTCGACTTACGCATATTCTTTTAAAAGACTCAAATGTTTTACAAAAGGTATTTAATTCAAATATCCATGAATTTGATAAAACGTGAATTTTCTTGTCTTCATTGAACATTCACTGAGCTTCTAACTCACCCCAAAATATTTTATTATTCCCCTCACAGGGCTCGAGATGAAGGAAAGCAGGATAGTGATCTTTCTTAGGGTGACTGGTCGGATTATCTCTTGTACTATTTGTAATCTTGGACTGTTGGACTTTTGGTGTATTTGGACTAGATGGAAATGTATTTATTATTTTGGAGATTTTGGATTGTAATTATTTGAGATCTGTAATATGATTGAGGAACTGTAGGGAGTCCCGACGAGAGTTGGGCAGGCAGTCTGCCGAATCCTTTCATTCGCCTTAGGGGGAGATGGGGTCGTCACAAAGGCCCCATTTGATAACACAATTCAGGTCTTAATCTTAATGACTTCAGATCTTAATTGTGTTAAGACTGTTTGATAACAAAAAAATGCTACATCTTAATGATTAAGTAGATCCGAATTGTCTAGGCAAAATGGTGTCCAAAAAATAAGTGATAAGTTTATCACTTATCAACACTTAATAAAAAGTACGCTCAGATGTTAGGGTTTCAGTTAGGGGTGGGCAAAAAACCCACTGACCCGAAAACTCGCACGACCCGATCCGACCCGACCCGAAATTTAGGATACCCGATCCGATTTATCTCATCGGATCATATTAGGGTCGGGTACCCACAAATACCGGGTACGGATACGGGTCAAAAAAATAAAAACCCATGGGTACCCGACCCACAGGGTATATTGTATAAATATTTTAAAAATTAGGGGTAAATATATAATTTAATATGTTTTAAGTTTTAATCCTAATTGAACACCCAAGCAGTAGTAGTACATTTAATTCTTATCTTCACTCCGTCTCTAACTCCAAACCTCCATCTTTTTCTCTCCAAAACATCGACCGACGACCACCGTTGAAATTCTAGTAAAAGTTCAACCTATTGTTCTCCTCTTTCTCCAACTTTTCTATCAAGTGTAACAAGAAAAGTTTGCTCTAAGGTAATTTATCCTCTACTATCTCTCATTTATTTTCAAACTTTTGATTCAACCTAATGTTCTGAAGTGGCTATTTTTAGATTGAAATTTGTTGGGGGTTAGCTCAGAATTTTGTTATTGCTATTGGCTTCAGGGACATTTTTATTTTTTTTAAATTATCATATTAGCAATTCATTTTTATAGACTAGTAGTAGTGGTAGAATATACTAGGTTGTGTGGCTGTTTGACTTTTTCTTTGTATTTGAACATCTACAATCAAAACTTTTTAGCTTAAGTTGTATTCAAAAGTGTAATGGAACTTTATTTTGTCTATTAGATATTGTAACTTTAATTTGTATTGGATAATTGAAAGTTGAGAGACTGGTTTTATTGTTGGATGAAATGTGTGATATTGATGTGTGACCTTTGAAATGTGTTGATTTTGAATTCTTAAATCTTGGATGAAATGTGTTGGATTTTGGATTGTTGAAATGGATTGGTTTTAGACTGTTAAATCTTTAATAAAATGTGGTCATTTACCAATAGGAAATTGAAAGTTAGGGGCGGGTACCCTATATCCCGACCCCTTTTTTGTGGGTACCCGAGAACATGCGGGGCGAGTAAGGGTTGAAAATTTGTTGACCCAATAGGTTAGGATCGGGTCAGCCAAATTCTGTTAAGGGTGGGTACCCGACCCGTGCCCACCTCTAGTTTAAATACAGTTTTTAGGACATAAATAACCCTTGTCAAATAAAACACAATCACCTTATTTTATCCTGTTCTCTTTCTTTTACCGTCTTTCTTCTCTCTCATTCTTTTCTTTCCATCATCATTCTCAAATTATCAACCTCTTCTCCAATTTTTTTTTTTTTATGGCCAGCCTTCATTCTTAAGAAATTTACCCATTGAAGCATTCAATTTTTTAGCATAAAGGTAAATATTAACTTTATGCATATGCTTTATTTCTACTGTGTAGTTTTTGTTCATACTCATATTCAATAAAAATCTATGTTTCATCTATGTATTTGATTTATACAGTTAATAGAAAAATAATCTTCCATGATAGAAATAGAAGCGTAGGCAATACAAACTAACTTCATGGAAAAAAATAATATCTGTTAATAGCAATAGTAAAGAGGAGGCGGGTCAGCTTGTTAGTTTCGTGTTTTGAGATGGAAAGAGTATTGATTAGTTGATTTGAATCACGGGGTTTCTCTATTCTTTGTTTAAGCATGTCTGTGTTTTAGCTGTAGAAGGATTGCTTAATTGATTATAACCAGGGTTTTTCGTTGGTTTTGTCCCCTTTTCATTGATATGGGTGTGGAGAATTATTTCTATCAAATTGATTATAGCAGTTGTTTCCCTGTACTAGTCAAACATGAATGCTCTGCCGATATTGCTCGCATCCTTGAAAACAAAACACAAACAAACAAACAAACAAATAAGCAACATGCTAAGAGATTGTAATTGCATGCATGGCCATCCACAACTATCTTTGAAGAAGTGGTGTTATGGATACTTGGTTTCATGATTTTGAGAATGAAGAAATTGTGGTACAAAATGAGCAACATGCTGAATATAACCCAGAAAATGCAGAACACGGAGGAGGATCTCGACAAGCTGATCAAACTTTTATGATTAACTTACATGAGCAAATTAAAAATCAACATTTTTAGCATTTTTGATTAATTGTATTTATAACATTTGATAGACTAGCACTTATATTTTATCAAATAAATTTGTTATATTATAATTTTATTCTCATTTTTAGCTCATTCTTTTTATTTTTTTTTATAATAGTTCATTCTTTTTCTAATATATAATTCTTATTTTTTTGATAATAGTTCATTCATTTTTAGTTCATTATTTTTCTAATAAATAATTCTTATTTTAAATAAAATTAAATCACATGTACTACTAGTAAAATATACCAATATAAATCATTTATAAACAAGTCAATATAAGGACAAAATTGTAAAATATAAGAAATTCAGCATTTATTCGTCTATAATTATCAAACAGGCATAATACGTCCAGTGTTTAGATTCAGACAAAAGTTGTATTAGATTCACCACTTAACAATTCAGTGACTTAATGAATTCAGACTTCAAATTTCAGATTTCAGATTTCATATTTCAGTTTTATCAAACGGGCCTAAGTCTTAAGAGCACCTTTCAATACGTATGTATCGCTAATGAATAAAAAATTTTATCACAAGATACAATAGGAGATGGAGTGTAATGATAGGCAAAGAGTTGTATATATTGGCGATTTTTATTTCAATTGCCACAAAAAAATTAAATTTAATGAACTTTCCTATGGATATTCCAGTAACAATTGACAGCATTAAACTACACACAACAAATATAGTATACACATAATAATAGTAACAAAAGTGAAACATTCCTTTAAGTTATGGTGAATTAAGCCAAACAAAAAACTATTATTTTTACAAATTATTCAATTTAAAATAGCACTTCAAATGTGAATCAAATTATATCCAATTTTCTTATTAGTTTCACTCAAATGTGATTTCAAATTATATCCAATTTTCTCATTAGTTTCACTGTCATATAATTTTCTCGTTTGTTTTACTATTATATAATCTAAATTGTTTACAGTTTTTAATCATATTGCTCTATAATCATAAAACATGTTATCAATGAGTAATACAAACAAGATTTACCAAATCAGAACATTTCTATGCAAAGTTAAGCTAGTCAAATTTGGGTAATGGAATTTCAACATAATTAAATTGCATCATAAGTTTTATAGCACTACGAATCATTTTAAAATCCATCATCAATAGAAAAAGAAAACTAAAGAAAAAAGTCACTAAACTAATAAAAAAATTCATAGAATGACGTAAAGAGGAACAACAAATTAACCAAAAAGACGAACGTTTTACTCAAATGACATAAAAGAGAATATTAGGATCACACAAATTCAATAAAAAGACAAAAATATTGATATTATTATAAAATAAAAGTGCTTTCGAGACACAGGATGCTTTGATACTTTTGTAATTGTGTTGGTTAAGGCAGGCAAGTTCAAAAAATATATATAAAAAAATATAAATATTACATATTACATTACTTTTGTTTCAATAACATTTATACCTTCAGATCAATTGATTTTCTCAAAATTTTGAAGAACCAAAAAAGAAAATCAGGAGTGTCATGTTCACGTGTGAAGCATGTGCTTCATTACAGTTATGTTGAAGATGGTTGAAAAATATTAATTAGGAAGCTTGATTTGTATGTTTGTGCTAACTTTATTTTCTTTTTGTTTGATGGCCTTTATACAAATAACTAGACTTCTGCTTGTACAAGCTGAAGAGCAAGTTCTAATCATAGAGAAACTAATGTGATGTACGGAACAACGGCCTCAAATTAGTTGCTGGGCAATAGAGCTGTTAATCCAGCCGAGTCGAGTCAAGTATTGGATTTTCAAACTCGACTCGAGCCTCTATCGAGTCAAGTTTGAACTCGCTCGTTTAAGTTAACGAGTTTTGACATTTAGTCGAATTCGACTCGAAAAAGAGGATAAGTAACTCAAACTCGAGCTTGACTTGTTAATCATAAATGAGCCGAGCTCACATGAGCTCAGGTTCGAGTTTGAAAATTTATATTTTGTGAAATGACTCCGTTTGGATTAGCTGTTTTTGGAGTTGTATTTCAAAAGCAAGATCAGAAAAACAATTCAGAGTCTTTCAAAAAACTCGTAGTTGTCTTTCAAAAACTTTTAGCATGTGTTTGTTTTGTGGTATTTTTAAAGTAAAAAATTATTTGGGTCAAGGAAGCATTTTAAATTTAAAAATTTATTTGAGATAATTTTAGGGCATTTTAAAATTAAAATTAATTTTAGGTATTTTGGGATTCAAAATTAAAATTTATTTGGGATAATTTTTGGGGTATTTTAAAATTAAAATTTATTTGAAGTAATTTTGGGATATTTTAAAATTAAAATTTATTTGATTGGTGGGTGGTGGGTTAATTTGAAAAAAAACCCAAATAAATTATTTTCAAAATACCCCAAATAAATTTTAATTTTAAAATGAAAATTACTTCAAATAAATTTTAATTTTAAAATGCCCAAAAAATACCTCAAATAAATTTGAATTTTAAAATTGCAAAATAAAATTTTAATTTTATGCCCCAAAATTACCCAAATAAATTTTAATTTTAAAATGCTTAAAATACCTCAATATATTTGGCATTTTAAAATGCCCAAAATTGCCCAAAATAAAATTCTAATTCTATGCCCCAAAAAATTACCCAAATAAAATTTTAATTTTAAAAATGCCACAAAAATTACCCCAATAAAATTTTTAATTTTAAAAATGCCCCAAAAACTTACCCCAAATAAATTTTTAATTTTGAAAATACCCCAAAAATACCGAAAATACCCCAAAAATACCCAAATAAATTTTTAATTTTGAAAATACCCCAAAAATGCCCAAATAAATTTTTAATTTTGAAAATGCCCCAAAAATTTCCCCAAATAAAATTTTGAGTTTAAAAATGCCCCAAAAATTAGTGCAAATGAATTTTTAATTTTAAAAAATAAATTTTTAATTTTGAAAATACCCCAAAAATTACCCCAAATAAATTTTAAATTTTAAAAATGCCTTAAAAATACACCAAATAAATTTCTAATTTTAAAAGTGACTTAAAAATACCCCAAATAGATTTTAAATTTTAAAGTGCCCAAAAATACCCCAAATAAATTTTTATTTTGAAAATGTTAAAAAATTACTAATAAAATTTTATTTTAGAAATGTCCCAAAAATACCCCAAGTAAATTTTAATTTTAAAATGCCCAAAAATTATCCCAAATAAATTTTAATTTTAAAATGCCTCAAAATTTACTTAAATAATTTTAATTTTAAAAATAAAAATAATCAATAAATTTTAATTTTGATGAGGGATCTGGGAGGGAGAGGAGGGGAGGGAAGAGGGGAGGGAGAGAGAGAGGAGAGGAAAGGTGGAGGGAGGAGAGGAGGAGGAGGTGGTGGGTGGGTGGTGGTGGTTGGGTGGAAGAAGAAGAGATAATTTTATTTTGTATGTATAAGTTGTTTTGAAATACTTGTTTGTTTTGGGATTGTTTTTTGTTGGTGCATTACTGTAGCATTTGGGGTGTGAAAAACAGTTTTTCAAAAACAGGGGTAAAAACAGTGAATCCAAACAAAGCCAAAAATTAATAAATCTAATGTGAAATGACAAATATACCCTCACTAACCAGTCTAATCGAGTTACTCGACTAAGAAACTAGTTAAGTTTAACTCGGCTCGTTTATTTGTGTATTTTTTGAGTTCGAGTTCGGCTTGTTTATTGAAATAAACGAGCCGAGTTCTAACATTGTCGAGTCAATTTTATTCGATCTTTCGCGGTTCGTTTCGATTAACAGCTCTACTGGGAAACAGAGGACACGTAGATTGTTGGTGCACACAAGTTGGTTCAGGTCACTGCTTGATTGATGAATGAAAAGTTTGTAAACCAAAACATGCTTATGTTTGGATAACGTTCTTAGCCGCATATTTGAGCATAATCAATGCCGTCCTAACGTGATATTATCCTTTCGGCAAAGCCATGTATATCCTTTTGGGCACCAATTACTGTTGTTTGTTGTCGTGTATGCAAAGCTTTCTAGTGGATACTATTTTGATTTGACAAGTAGTAACCTTTTTTCCAAGAATTAATTTTTTATTTACCAGAATACGGGACTCATATAATACAAGATCTTATACATACATTGATATATAATATATAAAAATTTTTAAAATGTATAACTAAAAGTTTTGTATATATCCAGAAATTCATATGTGAATAGTATGAATAGATTTGAAAGTCAAGAACTAAAAATACAGTTAACTCCATTTGGATTCTTGTTTTTTAAGTTGTTTTTAAAAAATTTGTATTTCACATTCTAAATGGTACAATAATACACCAACCAAAAACAACCCCAAAAATACCAATCTAAACAAATATTTTAAAAACAACTCACACATACACAAATAAAAAAAATTTTATTTCTTTTTCCTTTTCCTTTTCCTTTTCCTTTTCCTTTTCCTTTTTTTTTTTCTTTCTTTCCTCTTCTTCTCCCCCAACTCCCTGCCCTTCCTCATCCCCTCCGCACCGGCTACCGGCACCTTCTTCTTCTTCTTCTTTTTCCCCTTTCTTTCTCTCCTCTCTCCCCTCTTCCTCCTCTCCTCCCTCCCATCTTTCCTCCTCTCTCCTCTTCCCCACTCTCCTCTCTCCTCCCTCTCCCCTTCCCTCGATCTAGTCGTGTGGGAGGGAGAGGGAGGGGAGAGGGAGAGAGAGAGGGAGAGAGGGAAGAGGGAAAGGGAGGAAGAAGGGAAAGAAGGGGAAAAAAAAAGCCATCACCCAGGAGATGATGACCGTATCAGCAGTGAGTGTATGTTTAGCACGGATTGCCGGTTTGGGGAGGTGAAGTACAAGAAGGAAAAAAGGAAGGAAAACAATTTCTTAGATTTGTATTTTTTGTGTAAGAAAAAGGAAAGGAATGAAGGAGAAAAGTTTCTCTTTTTAGTGTTTTTGGGTATGTATGTTAAAAATTTTAGAAGTTTTTAGAGGATTCCTATAGGTAAAGTAAAAAAAAAATTTTTATACAAATTAGTCAGAAAACTCGTTTGTCAAACAAGCTCATAATCCCAAAAACACTCTAAAAAATAATCCAAAGACATCTACAGGTATTGTATTTCATATTCCAAATACTACAGTAGTATTTTTGAAAAATAGACCCAAAAACAAATAATCCAAATGGACTCATATTTTTCAAAGACTGTGCTACTGTTACTCCAATTTTACCTCTTATCCTTGTGTACGAAATGTTAAATTATCAAAATTTTATCACATTATTACTTTTACATTTATAAATCTACCGAATTATGTTACATATCACTATTATTTTGTATGTAGCTGTGAAGATAAGTCATTGTCTTTTTTGAACTCTAAAATTTTTGTAAAAACTAGAGTATGATTAGTGGAGTATAATAGGTCAAAAGTTTATTACGAGTTTCATACGGTTTATTGAAAGGTACAAGTATTCTTAAAATATTTTTGAAATGTATGTAATATGAAAGTTTTTCAAAATTACAAGTATTATTATATGAGTACAACGCGAGTCTTTACAAGCTAGGTAAAGAATACATTAAATCTTTTAAAAAATAACTATAGGTAAACTGAATCGGATAAAACACAACTGGACCTCTCCATTCACATCTCTAACAACCCGCTCCAAGGTAGTTTACGCCTTATTTACGCACACCAACAAATTTTAGGAGAAATGATATGTGTCACCAGTTTTATCATCAACAATGTATCACCTCCTATATTGGACTGATTACATGGAATTCCCATTGTTATGGAGCATTGGTGTGGCAACTTTTTGTAATGAATAAAAAGTATTTTAATATGATGTTAATGCTTAATATATACTTGTTTCCAAGCTTACCGAAAATACTTCATTTTTTTATACAAAATTTACTATGATAGAACATCAACCTCCATCAATTAACAAAAATAAGTAATAAAAAATGGATTAACTTTTTATATACTGACAGTATAGTGATTTTTTTACACTAACAGCTTTGGATGCGTGCCATATATACATGATTTGAATTTTAAATTTAAATTTGTATTAAGTGGCATAATCCAAACCTACTACTATAAAAAAAAATTATACACTAACAGTGTATAAAAAAGCTATCATAAAATATAACAATCAAAATAAAATATTTTCTTCTTTTTCATGATTTTTTCAGGAGTCCTCGAAGATAGGTACTAGTTGCTACATTACTCACTATGCCTTTCTGCCTCTTGGTGCTTAAACTTTGAATTACGACTCGTTCAGTTTCTATATAAGGTAGAAGAATGGTTGCATTAAACTGTAAATTGCACACACTTCTTTTATTGTCTGTGAAGTTACATTGTCCTCCTTCAATTTCCACACCATCCTTGTATATATATAAGGAGTTTGGTTTCAAGTTGTTTCTTCTGCCTCTTTAGGAGTAAAGTGGTAATTTTGTAGTAGTTGTGTACATATTTACTACATTAGGTACAAGTGATTAAAGCTCCAATGTTGGCTAAACTACTGTGATGCCCCGTTTTAATTTTAAAAAACGTGTTAAAGATAAGTGCATCAAAGATTTGACGGTTAGATATTGCACGAAATTACTAAAACATCCTGGAAGCTCATTGAAGGCTAAGAGATTATCTAAAGTTGCTAGGGTTGTTTTCTGCTAATCTCCTTTCCCATATTAATGAATGAATTTCATGAGTGTTATTATAGCAGTTACTGTCATTAATCAATCCATTGAACGATTGATCTTTCTGCTTCTTCCGTTTTTTTCCCCTTCCCTTTACTTTTTAATTTAACTCTTTGGCTCTGGCATTTGTTCATTTTTACTATTGTTGTTTGATGAGGTATGTTGATTTTCTTCTCCTGCTTTCCTTGAGTTCGCTTCATATGTGCTTCTTTAAAATTATTTGTTGTTGTTCAAATTTCGTGAGTACAATTTCACTGAAATCTGATGGTTCTTTGTATTGTTAGAAAATAATCCCTGAGAATAAGTCTACTGCTAAGCTTCAAGGCTCATCTGATAATAATTTCCGTTTCTTTTTATGGTTATAAAACAATCTCTAATGACAAGTAGATGCGGTTCAAAATCCATCACCACTTGCATTGTAGTGGAACCGCTGTGCCCAATTCAATCTAACCTATTGATCTCTTGATCCTACTTGGTACAAATAAAACTCAAACAATCATTTTTGTTCTATCTTAGAACTTCTAATTTTTTTTCCCTTTGTCTTCGTCTTTCTTTTTATTTTAGTTGCATAGGGATTATGAGTCTTTACTAATTGATCCAGGTATGAATTTGTTCTATTGTCTTTGGTACGGTTTTGATTTTATGTTCAAGGCAGAATTGCGCACACAACCTATTTGATTATATGTTTTTCCGGTTTTACCTGTATAGTGATCTCGATCAATCTAGATTAATTGGTTGTGTTACAAAGAAGTGACTATCGAGAGAATATTTGGGCCACTGCATCCTACAATTGCTTACGTGTGGGCATGCATTGAATGTCTTGTACTTTTTAAAGAAACATGTCTACGTACGATTGAGTTTGTTGTGGTCTATCAAGAAAGGAAAAGAACAATGATGAATTAGTTGGATTTGGATTTGGATTTTGAAACTGAAAGTTTTTTTTGGTGAATCTGGTTTTAAGATGATCAATTTAACTGAGTTTTTGTAAAAGTAATTTTCCTTTAAATAAAGTTAATTTGTACTCAAGAAGGGAAAAAAACTTGTCCTCTCAAAAAAAACACGAACATATATCGTGACCAAATTTGGATTATAAGTCAATCAAATTAATTTTGTCCTTTGTGCGTTTCAATTAAATGGTGCAACATCGAATCCTGGACATCAAAATAGAGCTTCTCAAAGAGCTATTTCCTCATCGTACATGAAAATTCAGCATCCGAATGCAAATTGGTAGAAAATTGACATGAATTTCTATTTCCTAATGTTAAGAAAATGAGGAAAGTTTCTTGCTCTAAGGATATGTATTTCTATTTCCTACCCATTCTAGCTGCTCTATGTTGGCATTCTTTCCAAATCATTGGCATGACTCTCTCTTCAGTTAACTTTTGTTTGGATAAGTGTAATGAAAATTTTCTACATCACTATTAGCATCTGATCTTCAAGTATCATTATATCCGCAGGCGTTTTCTCCCCTAGTGTTGTATATGAATAGGACTTGAATCGAATGGTTGCAAACTTGCTATTGCAAATGTTCGAGCTGGTCAATGCTAGATCTAAGTCAATTTTCAGAGTTTGAAGAATTTTCTGCACAAATCACAGTGTACAACAAGTTTCACGTGATTTGCGAGTCACGACTAACCTTTGCAAATGTAATATATCTGCGGTTATCAATGCTATTGTTCTTACTCGAACTCATCCCTAATATGTCGATCAATAGCCAGCAACATTGTAAACATATGTAAGACCTTGCTAAATTCTTGAATGAAGTTGTCAATGGAGTCTTAGTGGAATTCACGTAATTAGAAAGTGGGGTAGATGGAGAAGATTGAGATGATAGACATGAAAAAAGAAACATAATTAAAGTTGAAATTTACCTTTACAATCATTTTCCATGTGTATATAAACAGTAGTTAGCGGGACCCCCTTCAAATTCAAGACAAAATACTGCTATTTAAGACTAGTGTTCTGCTCAAGATTCATATCTCCAAAAAAGATATGAAGAATTTTATGTCAAAACTGGAGCGGAAAAGGACAAACATGCTTATGATTACAAGTCTACCAAACTCAAATGACACATCCCATGCACGATAAAATAACTGTTGGAATAATTTGTAAAATGAAATAGAAATGAGACTTGTTGAAACTCAAAATCATGGACAAAGGAAATGTACAATTTGCGAACGAATTTTAGTGAATGCGTCCACGGATTCTAGTTCAGCCGCCCATTAATAGTTTCATGAGCCGGATTTTGCAACGGATTAAGTCCAGGGAATTTGCTACTCTCGGGTCACAATCCAGCGAGAGAATCCAACCTAAAGATAGGAGATTCCGTCTACTGATTTTTTTGTCGCCGGATTCATAGCTATGGTAGTGAATCCGACCACGGATTTTGTGTCGAAGCTAAAAGTTTTTTGAAACATTTGAAGTTTATTGTCCAATAAAGAGCCTAATTTACTCTCTTAATGACCATAAAGGAGACAAAACAATGGCTGAACAGTTTGTGACTCGTGGGTTGTGTCTTCCACTATAAATAACAAGTCTCTACCAATTCAAAGTAACTAGAATCTTGATATTTTCTTTGTAAGAGAAAACTTGACATTCACTACCGAGTTTTTCTAAATTTTATTATATTCTAGAAGTAATTTGTTATACCCTTATAACAAATACTTTATAAAGTGTGTTTGGATAGTAGATTATTTGGGATAATTTTTTAAAAAAATATTGTAGCACTTTTTTGATATGATGTATGTAAGATAAAAAGGTGACTAGAAAATGTGTTGATGATGTAAGCAAATAATTTTTAACAAATAAAACCTATCCAAACAAACCCGCCTCAAGATCATCATTTTTAACCTCAATTTCTTAGTGAAATTTGCATAATACAAATTGCTATACTTTTTGTGTGGTTGTGTATCAATTACATCAACAATAATAACTCTGTAAGATTGTTTCACTTCATTCATTATAGCTTGCCTTTGTCAATGCAATGGCTCAAAGACCGCAAGAAACAGTAGCTAGAATATTGTTTCATGGGATAAATTTTTAATTTGGATCCATAAACTAGAGACGGACTTCCATTCTAGTCTATAAAATTTATTTTTGACTACGTACTTGACGCCTTAAAATTGAAATTCATCCTACTTAGCGTTTAAAATTTAATTTTGAATAGGACAACAAATGAATCAAGTCGAATCAAGTTTTGCGCTAAATGAGCCGAACTTGACTGAAATTTGAGTAGGCATGAAATCAAGTTCAAGGTTGACAAATTTTCAATCTAAAACTCAAACTTGATTTTGAACTCCAAGTTGAGTTTGAGTTCAAGTCTACTTAAACTCAAATAAAATAAAAAATAATTTTTATACATTTTTTGAAATGAATAAAATTGATATTTCACCCTACTAAATAATAAAAGATAGGGGAGGTACACGCAATTTCACCATTAAAAAAAATAAGGGATAATCTCAGAAATCTCCCTTGAGGTTTCCTTAATCACACCTGGCTCCCCCAAGATTTTTAAAATCACAGTTAACACCCTTAATAGGATAATGTGACATCAGAAAATTTTGAAAGGACAATACTACCCCTGATATTTTTATGAGATAATTTCAAAAACCTCCCTTGAGTTTTCTCCTAGTCACACCTAGCAACCTTAAACAAAATTATATAAACAAGAAAATAATAAAATGCCATAAAAATTGGGCACATTTGGCTACCTTTTTATTCCAATTTTTTCTTTTTATCTTGATTGAGCGAGAAGAGGTGAGGGAAAAAAATAGGCCAAAATCATTCATTTGGTAAGCAGGTAGTTGGTGATGCAATTGAAATTGTGAAAAAAAAAATGCATATTAAGTGTTCCTATAATGGTATTTAACTAATAAAAATAATTTTTTAAAAAATTGATTAACCAACGGCATTAAGATGACAATCTTATTTCTTTTCAATATAAAATTTTCACATAGTTAGAAATGATGACCCTCTCCTAGAGATTTAAGAAAAGGGAAAAATTATTTTTATTTCTTAATAATTTGAGGAATGGAAACTGAATATCCATTTGGTTCTCCTAGATGATTTTTTTTTTTTGCTTGTAACTAGGGGCTAGAAATAAAAATTACAAAATTTAAAAAGACATATTTTCAAACTCTAAAATTTTTAAAGGAAAAAAATTACTTCTAAATAATGGTGTTCAATTATCGAAAACAAAATTTTTATAAAATTAGTTAACCAACAGTGTTAAGATAAAAATATTATTTCCTTCCCATCCTTTTTTTTTTTTTTTGAGTTTTTTGTTAAGGAGTTGAAAACAAAAGTATAAAATTTAAAGAGGCATGTTTTATAACTCTGAAAGTTTTAATAGAAAAAAATTACTCCTAATTGTTCTTCTAGAAAATAACCTTCATTTATTTTTAAAATTCATCTTCTAAAACTCAAAAATCAACTTGTAGAATAGAAAAATTGGAAGAAATTATCTCTCTCCTAAGAGGGGTACCAATGTTACAGAAGTTGTTATTCTAAGGGTGCTAAGTGTGATTTTAAAAATCTCAAAAGAGCCGGTGTAATTAGAAAAATCCTCAAGGGAGGTTTCTGAGATTATCCCAAAATATAAAATATTAAAAATATATAAATTGGAGCTGCTAATGAGTTGAGGGTGTATATCTCAGCTTGATTTGAACAATTCACCAAACCAACTGGAACGATACGAGCTCGCGAGCGCTTATAAGTCGGCTTGACTCATTCAGTCATTTGCATCCCTATTTTGAATAACTTTACGGCCGAAATGTTTCCTCCCTCGTCAAGTTCAATAGGATTGAGCTCGTGGGGAGACTTTTATATATCCAACTTCACATGCATTTGGATCCTCAAAAATCCTCACCCATCCCTTCATCCCTGAGCATGTGAATTGGAGGGCCTTGGTTGCCCGACAACCGTCCGCATCAGAGCCGCATAAGCCGGGATTTATAGCACTCCCAGGAAAGCAATCATGTTTCTTTGTCGATTTGCATCCATGACCAAAAAGGGACTTTTCTGATTATTGTGTTATCCTCAAGGATCCATTAATTTGCGTTTTTTTTTTACCTCAAATCGAGTTGATTAGAGATTAGATAGATGAAATTGACTGTAAAATTATTATGACTGAGCTCAAAAGTTATTATGTTCCTTACATGTTGTTATTTTAGTGCCTACATTTATTGGTTTAACGTATACATCTATTATGTTAATACAAAAATTATATCGTACAATCAAAATTGTCAATTGTAAAGTTCCGATGGACTCCTCCAACAAACCCATTCGTCTACCCGATAAGTTACTTGCTGGACCATCAATTGAGCAAGTCTTTGAAGATTATGGGAGAAGAAGTGATTTTTGTAGCCACGAGGCAGTCCTAAAATTGAACCTCTAGTACAATAATTCCCTCAAAAGAAAAAAGGAAAATCTCTAGCAAATTATCACCTCACACATAAGGAAGGCATATCCAAATTGCCTAAAGGGAAAGAAAAAAACGAGAGATTCCATTGTCAATGAATGGAGCAGACTTTTGGTGAGATTTGAGAGTGATACCAAAACTATAATAGGAAGGACCAATTGCAGCCTATACAACATAGGTATTGGCAAGAAAGATATATTTTGCAAGAAAGGTTGGCCCAAGTGGTATCAAGTCATGTGTGGAAACCTGCAAACATATTTGCCAACCTCACGTGAATACTGTATTGGCCCCTCCACCACACAACACAGGTATAATTGGTGTCTTATGCACCCTGTTAGGAAATGCTTTTTGGATGTTTGTATAAAATTCTATTATAATTTATTATAGAAATTGTAGAAAAACTTTTGGGAATGAAGTTTTTTGGGTGTTTTGGAGTTGTGTATAATAAGAATTTTGAGGAGTTTTAGAGGGTTCTTATAGGTAAAATAAAAAACAAACAAATTAGTGAAGTTTTTGGATGTTTTGAGGATGTGTATATAAAAAATTTTAGAGTTTTTAGAGAATTCCTGTAGATAAAGTAGGAAAAAAATAAGTTTTATACAAACTTGCTGAAAACTTGATCTTACGTTCCTCATTGTAGATATGCACATACTTTGTTGGTCTTTAAATATGAAATGCAGCAAGCAAAGAAAAGAGCAAGCACAGAAAAAGAAATGGAGATCTCCCAGGAGTTCTCCAAGAAATCCAAGGATGTCTCACTTCAAGAGCTTAGAGATAGGCTTGTAGAGTTTGCTAAAGTTAGAGGTTGGGAGCAATATCATAGTCCAAGGAACCTACTTCTAGCCTTGGTAAGTTTGATATATAAATATATCCCAGAATAATGCTATCCGTCTCTTACTCTTTTGGCATAAACTCTTGTATTATCAGTTAAAAGAACATCAAAAGCTACGTAAAATTCATTGTTGAAAAGTGGTATCGCTAAAAATCTAAATCCGCACATTGGATAGAGTAAAAGATGGTGCATAATAATGTGACATATATACGATCTAAAATATTATTTGAGGCTCACAATCGTCCTTACTCTAATTATTTTTCGAGGTTGACAATTGTCTGTACACTTTATGCATGAAAAGAGCTTCATTTTCACGTAGGAAATCATATCTTCGTTATTATAGTAAGACATACTATTATTTGTCTACTAATCACAGAAAGTTTTACATCTGTTACTACTGTTTCTGCTACGATTTTGGACATTAATTTTCTTTACAACCTTTTTGTGGTTTCATATTTTGTCTTGTTTGAGCTGAAGGTTGGTGAGGTTGGAGAGCTATCAGAGATATTTCAGTGGAAGGGAGAAGTTGCAAGAGGACTACCAAATTGGAGCCCTGATGACAAGGAGCGTTTGGAGGAGGAACTCTCTGATGTATTACTCTACCTGGTCCAGCTAGCTGATGTCTGCGGGCTGGACCTTGGCCGAGCAGCTCTAACAAAGATAGTTAAAAATGCCAAAAAAGTATCCTGTTGCTAAATAATCAAACTACTTCCTGCAACTAAGTTGAACTCCTTTCTACTGGAAAGTTGCTGCTCGTGCAACAATTTTGTCGCTCCTTATATAATTCTCCGTACTTAATAATAAGAGTGAATTTTCTTTACACAGCATGTGCTAAATCCACTCTTGTTTCAATAATTTTCAGAAATCTACTTTGATGTGTCATGATCTGATGTTATTCCCACATAGACAATTTGTGCTGGCTGGCCATTAGGAAAATGCCAAGAACATGAATCAATTCGTAAGAAAAGTTAAGTCCCAATCGTCAAAAGTTTTAGTTGCCAACGAATTGTGAAATGCATAGAGTTCTTGGGCGTGGACTAATAATCATGAAATATTCTCATGCGAGATGGAGGTTCTTTTGCTCTTCTCAGTTCTGGCCAGAAAGTATGGATTATTTATCCAAAAAAAAAAAATATAGTAGCTCATTTACCCTGTATTAAACTAGCTGGTAATGGAAAATGGCACAAACGAATGGCTCTGATAATTGCCAAAACAAATTACGAGACAAATAATTAGAGTAATTGAAGGTTTGATTTTAGAGGTTTCAAGTTTCTGAAATTTGCAGCCATTGTATTCTCAAAACTATATCAACGCGTCCATAATTTATCCAATGTTTTGGTTTGCGTGCAGTATTGTTTTTGATATAGTTATTGATACTTTTAGGGGGAATATACACTTAATCCCCTGTATTTATGGCTAATATGGTTTTGTCCCTTGATTTCGTTATCAGCAATCAATTTACTAGACGATTAGTACCCCACTATTATGTACTTTTCCTTTCTTTTCTCTTTCCATTTATCTTTCCTTTTCTTCTTTCTAATTCGTTCTTGCTCTCTCCTTTCCTTGTGCTAATCTTTTCATGCCACCACTTTCTTCCCTTTTCTCTTTTTATTTGGATACACTTTACAACCTGGGGCTGGCAATTCAATTAACAAATGAAAGAATTGCAATTTTGGTACCAGATGTTTGGAGTGTAAACCACTTCTAGTCTTGAAAGTTTGGAAAAAAGCAAACATTTAGTCCGATTGACTAATTTACCAATTGGTAGAAGAATCTGGTCATGCGCTATTATGTACTGATAATTAATTTTTTAAAAAGAATTAAAAACTTGAAAAAATATTGTGACCATAATTTGTGGTAAAAGAGGACTAGTTATTTGCATGGTGATCATGTGAATAATTATTCTTTAGCCCAAAAATACAAAAATTCAGTTGGTAAAAAAAAAATTAAGTTAAAGACTAATTGTTCATGTGACCGGCATGTGAGTAATTACTAATTAGTTATCTTTTATAACAACTTATGGCTTGTAACATTTTATAAATTTTTAGAATTTTTTTTTCAACAACTAGTTGCTCGCGCATGGCCTGATTTTGGTAGTAATTGGTAAAACTTAATCACTAGGACTAAATGTGCATAGAAAGTGAAACATTTTGGACTATATTTGGCTTCATCCACACTTGAGGAACTAAAAGCATTCACAGCCAAACATTTGGGATCAAAATTTTAATTCTTTTTAACAAGTTATACATCTCTACTCAAACCACTTATTGATTTTAATCCATCTAACATACGTAAAATCACTGCAAAAGGTGTCTAAATTACATAAATAGGCTTTTAGGAGAACAATGTAAATGAAAATCTCGCACTTTGAGTACATTAGAGGACAAGACAAGTATGTCTTGCCCTCCAAAAGATAACAAATGTGAACTGCAAACCAGGCAAAATCAACCAAAGGTAACGTAAAAGAATGTTAATGGATACATTTACAAACGAAATCATTATAGTTTTTTATCAGTGTTTTAGTGCTTGCTTACCTAGACATGCACACTAAAATGAAATATTCTGGACATCACAATGCTTGTTGTATTCATGTTTTTCATCTGAGGAAAATTTCTTTGCGACATAGAAAATGCTACAAATTTAATTGTCACAGTAAAGTGGTCAGCCCAAATGCAACCTTTGGTTTTGTATTAGGATTAATTTCATCAATTTTAACCCCCTTGAGTATATCAAAATTTTCACTTTAATCCCTAAATTTTGAAGTAGGATGATACATAAGTTCGTAAACTATAAAATCTTTCACCCCTAGGTAAAAACCCATTTCACTTTAGTCCATAAAGGATAAAATCTTTTACACTTTAGTCCCTGAAGTGAGATAGATTTTATATTTGAATGGGATAGATTTTATACTTTAAGGACTGGAGTGAAATATATTTTATTTAAGCGAGATAAATTTTATGTTTGAGGGACTACAGTAATCTACTTTCAAGTCTAGGGATCAAAGTGAGAATCCGAGTAATAGTAGAAACTTCAAATTTACCCAAAAGACACACACACACACACACAGAATATATAACAACCCGGAGTTTCAAATGTTTTGGTGATTATATATATCTTAATCATTTTGCTAAGTGAAAACTTATAATCATGAATTTTTGCATTGATTATATGTGCAAGCAAATGAAACCCCTTATTTGTGGAGAAATACATATATCTGGAGATTCCGCAGTGCTAAGTTTCAATTTGTTTGCTTTCTGGATGCTAAGTCTCAATTTTGGCCCTTCGCATATCTGAATGGCAAGCATTTAACAATCCCTTGAATCAAACTGATGAAGGACCACACAATTGCTAGAGAGAACATTTGGCCAGTGTACAAGTCATTCTATTTGATTGCACAAATCTATTCTGCCAATGTAACAATAAGATCAGATACTTCTCAAGATACTAGTACTGCATCTCAAGACAGTTTTGTACGTTTCTCCACTAGGTTATACAATTTCTGCCGTCCCTATAAGCTTGAACAATTTTAACAAATATTTTCTTGAAATTTTGTTTCAATTATCCGTAAAGAAATGCTAATGGTATTTCATTATTTTGTAATGACACTTCCACTATCTTAATTTCCAGAGTAAAAGTAGGAGTCAATCTACACATGGATACGAATCACTCGTGTTTCCAGAATGTTAGCGGACATTCCTTTCAGAAAAAGATATGAAAAGGTCAAAGATGAAAAAAGTGCTGCCTCAGTCAAAGTGGTTGGTGCAATTCAACAATACTGCCATGTTGACACTAAACTTTTCTGTACTGTTATTATTTGCCAAAATTCATCATTTTCCCTTTTGCCTCAGCCCTAGCTGAGCCAAGTTCAGTGACCCAGTATAACACTTCAATAATAAACACTACTATGCATAATGGAAGTCAGTCTCATTTCCAAGAAAAGGAGAAAAAGAAAGCAATGTGCCTAAAACACTATTGATTAATTCACTGGTCCTCAAATTGCTAAATGCTATCGAGATCAAATCAACAATTAGCGATTCTCAACGATTTCACTACATGGACAGTAGTAAATGTTGAGATTAAAGCCAACAAGCAGAAATTCCATAGAAAAACACTTGCAGAAAGAGCAATAGAGCAAGCACCTGACACAGCCCGAAAGACAAATGTGGCTCAGAGGGGGAAATAGCCTAGAAGAGAGAATCACAACATGCTAGCAGAAAATATGATATAAGTTACTTGAATATGTAAATTCCAGAAGGCAAAATGTAGAATTTTGTCCTCGACACAATGCTCAACTGCATATCCAAAAAAAGGAATTACTGAGAAACTTGAAACTCACTAACGCAGAACCTCCAAAAATTGCAAAATGGCTTCATTTAATAGTACAAATCTAGTTCATTCTCCTGATAAGTTCATTGATATAATCTTCACGGTTTCCAGCATCTCCACCCTCAACATAGTGATTTCTCTTCTTCTTCAAACCACCAAGAGGGGCCTTAAGCTTAAATGGCCAGAGAAAATTGTTAGCCTCCTTGAAATGAGGTCCAACTGTGAAGATCTCATGAACAAGGTCCTCAATGCAGATGATGCCATGCTTGCCCAGAGTCTGTCACATAAAGGCAAATGTGATACAAGCTCAGTACATCAACGAAATGTAACAGCAGAAGTGGCATTTATAGGGGAAAAAAAAATACCTGTTCAATGATTGAGTTGTCAGTCAATGCTATCCTCTGCTTGTTTACCTTCCCGTAACCCCTCTTATAAATTAGTTCCTTAACAGTCTTCAAATTGGGGTACCTGAGAGCAAAGAAAACCAATTTTGATGTTAAATGCTCTCAGAAGAACCAAGATCACAATGCAGGATACTATCAATCAGGTCCTCACCCATATGCCACATATGGCTCAACTCGGTGAACCATGTTGAGTGTTGCCTTGTTAACCTTTAAGAATACACAATTGAATATCTGCAATTGAAGAAAACATTGAGAAAGAAACATTAAAAGCAAGGCATGCAGATAAAAGGATCATGTGCTTAGCTCAATAGAACAAAAAGAAGAAACTAAATAGAGAAATTCATCTAGCACGTATGCACAGATAGGCACAGGCATAAACATCCCATATCTTTTCCCTTTCTGCAGTCTTTTCTCAAACACATCCTCTAATTCTTATCAGTGTCTAACAATACTGAACTACAGTGGTATCATCATCATAACAATTATCACATAGAAACCCTTAACAAATTAAGGTAACAACAATAGATATTTAAAGCTTATAATCTGCTATTTGAAATCAAAAGACTATTAGAAGGAAAGAAGATGATGATAGCAATCTTAACTAAATGCACTGACAAATTTTGCTTCCGTGCCACTATTTCCCACTAAACCCGAATCCAGGTGTTTAAACTTCAATGAAGTTAAAATGCAATTAAACTGATACAAAACTAAGACACCTTCAATCTTCCCACCTATTACCAACATGATTGTAATGGAAGATGCGTGAGCATCAAAGGATCTCAATCAATCAGCCAGTGGAACAAGATAATTGATATTAAAATAGATAGCATGAGCACTCTCAACCATCAGAATACTCCAAGAAGCAACATGATCTTAAAATTCAGTCTAGAGCTGGTACAAAGAACAGTACTCCTAGTCAGAAAATCTAAACATGTGAATCACCTGTCTCAAACGCAAAAGCTGCAGTATCTTCTTGGTCCTTGGATGCATGGCATTGATACTGAAGAAACCAAGTACAGAAACTGTTACCCATGTATGAATACAGTAAGCAACCTTGATCACCAGTTAAACAAATTCTTTAAGACATACCCACGGATGCGCACAATAAACAGCAGTTTAGCTTCTGGGTTAACATAGAAACCTCCTTTCAACCTTGCCTCGCGCTTCAATCTGATGAGCTCTTTTTGCTACATCACAAATCAAAAGGTGCTTTGAATGATGTCAATAATTCCCGAAAATCAGCTGTAGAAGTTTAAACATGGCTATAAGCTAAAATAAGAAGTCACCTGCTCCTCATACTCCTTAGCATATTGCTTTGCTCTGTTGTAGATGAGCTTGCGATTAGCAAGATTCTTCTTCTTAGCAGCATCAAGTTCCTGCTTCTTGGCCAAGGCCCATTCTTCATTTCTCTTCTGCTTCTTCAGAACTGACTCCGGGATTACCTTTGCTTGTTCTTCAGCCATCTCTGTGTACACATGAGACGGATTCACATAAAGGAGGACAAATATTTTGCTAAAATGAAGTTTAATAGTTTCGAAACATAACCCAATTCAGCAAACATATTTCTTGAACAAAAAAGGGTGATAAGCGACATAAATTATCAAGGAAAGACATGTTCAATCTCCAGAGAAATGCATTGTCATGCACAGCAATTGAGGTGATGAAGCAACAAAGTTTCATTGTATTCAATTTCAGGTATAGCACTGCAAGATTTTATACCATAACCAATTGGAAAGAGAAGGAAACCAAGGACCAATTTAAAATGAAAATGCAGATGTTGCATTTCCCACAACGACAATCACCAGACCCTGTTTCTCACCAATTCAATTTACTATTATTATCAAATGGCGACAAATTCGACGTGCATTCTACATAATCACCTATGACGAAAGAACAGAAAAAATCAGATCTAAGACTAATCATCTAATCACCTACACAGTTTCAAAAGCCAATATCCATTTTGTCAAAACTATAACTATAAAAGCTGGCCCAAGGAAAAACCAACTTAATCATATCCCACATGACAATCATGCTCAAGACTCAATATACTACTCCAATTAAATTCCCTGCTCTCGTTCTCATCCCATAAAGTACACTCATCCAAAACCCACAAAATCCATTCCGTTCTGTCAAATATTTTTAAGTGATAGTTTTTAAAGGGAAAAAAAAAGCATAGTTTCACCATTTTTACTTCTTAGAAGAACTAAATGCCCACTATAATCCAGACCCATATGATTTAATTAACTAACCCAGAAAATTCACCCTCATATAAAAAGCATATACTGGAAAATCCCATCTTACAATTTGATAGAAAAACTGCAGTAGATCTCTGACCACTAAAATATTGCCTTATACTGCAAAAGTTTCAATAGATTCATGACAACATCAAACTGATGATATGAGAATATGAACTTACCAGCAAAGTCCAAGCCCTGAAATCCGTTGCACTTAACAAACTTTATGCTATGAGATTTCTTTCCAAGAACAAGGGTTTACGAAATGTAAGAAAGAAGAGGAAGGTATGAAAGAACGGAGGCGGGTTTTTGTGGCTGTTTACATCCAGCAAAAACCCTAATGGGTACTTGCAAACTCTGAAATGACGAGAAAAGCCTTGATAAGGTTTCGCGCCCAGAGTTGCGTATGGGGGTCAGAACAGTCATTTTGTTGTAAATCTAGTTTGCTAGTGTTTTGAAAACTTTGACCAGAACCACCAGGGTCAAGCTGCCGGTTCCGGATCCAAACAAATGCTTCGTTTGCTCAGTAAATTTGTAGGCACTAGGCAAAAATCTCCGCGCATCGCGCGGTTATAAAAGAGTAGTGCTCACTAAACTTTAGAATAATTATATAAAATAAAGGCGCATTAGCTATGTAAAGGGAAGTAATAAGATGGTGGGAGCTCTAAGATAAATAATAAGTTGATCTAGTAATACTAAAAATTTTGGGGCAATTCAATAAGCGGAATTTGGGCTGCACAAAAATACATTTTTAAGGATGTTTAAGTGGAAATTCTAAAGTTGCTTGATTGATTTAGATAAAGCAAACAAACTCTGCACATCAAGAATAGCACAAACATGGAGAGAAAAAAAATAGTTTTTTATGGAGCAAAAAAGAAGGTAATAATGGTGGAAAAGGAAATCCTACAGTAAACTTGCTTAATTAACTTAGTAAAATAGGAAAACGAGATAGGATAGTAAAAAGAAATTGTAAATAGTCGGAATGAAAAGATCACGGTATTATAGTGCCTAAAAAAATTCAAGGAAAATGTAACTATAAATATGTGTAAAAGTTGGCAATGATATATGGATATATATATGTAATAATGTACTATTATAATAACAAGTATATATGGATGATTTATTGGGATTGGCAACTTGGGAAGGAGGGGAATTTGATTAATAGCATATAAGAGTAATAAAAAGAAAAAAACTGAACAAATTAGCGTGCACACAATCACCACTAAGGTCAGAACACCGATACTGAGATGAAGCTGGATAGCCTGATTCTGGAAAGCAAACTCCAGTTTCTACATGGGCAAGGGCTGTCCTAGTAATATAAAATTTTTATTTATTTATTTTTGCCAGATTTTATTTCCCTGCAGAAACAGCTGGCTGAGGTTGGTTTGATGAAGAAGCTCCTTTTGATGCATAAGACTCGCGCCGGCGGCACAATAACTCATCTTTCTCATGAGATGACATTCCTGCATACCGCTGACGGTGGCGTGCATTCCTATCCATCTAACTTAAAGGAGTAATTCAAGAGTAAACAGGAAATTAAATCCATCAGGAGATGTTATTGAATGAAGCAGTAAAGACAAAAAGAGGAAAAAATATTTAGCAGCTAAATACAGCGAAGCAAGTCTAAGCACAATAAGAGCAAAAGCTAAGAGAATGCGTCTAAGTACAAATTCAGAAGGATTCGCCATAAGAGCAAGCAACTAAAAGCAAAAGGGAAGAGAAAAATTAAATGAGAGCTTATTATAAAATAGCGCATACAAAGAACATAAGGGGTCCTAGCTAAAACAATATAGGCATATAGGCACTTAACAAAGGTAGAAGCACTGAGCATGTTGGCAGGAGAAACAAAGAAGGAAAAATGAAGGAATTGAGCAAATGCGCCGGTATTAATGATAATAAAAAAATAAAGAAATGCATATGAGCCGAGCTTTCCATCATGAGCTCTAAGACCAGATAATTTACTGTAAGAGGATTCTGCAGACATCGCAGAATCACCAAAGGAGAACCAGTCCTAAAGATAAAGGCTAACAGCTATTTTAGTTTGGATCCCATCAGTAACAGGTACTGACCAATGGATAATCCTCTCAACAACTTAACTTCCCTTCTATTTTTTACTATTCTCCACCAAGTAACTATCCAAACGAAATGACCACCCATCTTCTAAACTGCATTTAACTGACTTTGTCACAAATTCCCCTCATTCACATTCAAAACGACTACATTTTTTAAATTTATTCTGTGCAACATTAAGAATTATTTGTGAACTTCAATTAATAGTAGAGATGTTATGTTAAAAGGCTAGTACAAGTCCCAAGTAACAATGAGAACAGAGGAATTGATAGATCTAGATTCACTGCTGGAAAGAATAAATAAAAGAATAAAAAGGTTCTAGACAACTATACATTGCTTTTACTCATCCCCAAATTTTAGATCTTTAAAAGATAGGGCTAGTGAAGAACACCAACTAACCTTATAGTGATTCAGAAGGAAAAAGGATGCAAGAAGATTCTGCACCTATAATATCAAAGAAAAACTAAAATAATCATTTACTAGACTAACATATATCTATACCAATGAAGGAATGGAGAAAAAAACTCTATAGACGATTGATTAAGAAATAATAGTAATACATGATCAACGATGAACTGGATTGCAGCTCCCTGAATGGTAAAACAGAGGATCAACAAATCATGATTGAAAAAATTTAATTTTATCAAACAGACAACCGAGAAAGCACTGTTAAGCCATCATGGGACAAAAAAAAAAGATGAAAGGATTTTTTTTTTATTGAAACACATCAGTGGCCACCAGCACAAGGCACAAACAGAGAGGTACCTAAACATCTTATTCTTTCCCTACGAAGCCATCTCTTTTGTTTGGCAGTGAAGGTGTGGAAAAAAAAATTCATTTAGTAAGCAGAAAAGGTACTCCTTGCATGGAAAAGAATCAATAAAAAAATGTATATATATATGTATGTATATTCATGTTGTAGACAGCCAAGAAAAACAACAATTAACTGTACAAACAACTATAGCTCATTGCTTTTACTCATCCCAAGCAAATTCGTCGGCCAAAATAACAAGGCCACGAAAGAAGATACTGTGAAAAGAGAAGACTAATCATAATAGGAGCAATGAAGAATAGCAACTAACCTTACGATGAGTCAGAAGGAAAAAGGATGCAAGCAGTTTCTGCACCTATAATATAAAAGAAAAGTGAAAAGAATCATAACAGCAACAGGAGACCTTATTAGACTAACATATATAGCCCATACACATTAGTATATCAACTATCAGTCAAGGAAGGGGGAAAAAAACTCTGTAGACCATTGATTAAGAAATAATAGAAATGCATTATCAAGGATGAACTGGATCACAATAGACTGAATGGCAAAACAAAGGATCAACACATCACGATTGGAAAATTTTAATTTTATCTAACAAACAAGCGAGGAAGCACTGTTAATCCATAATAGAACAAAAAAGCAATATGAAAGGAGTTCCCCCCCCCCCTCTCAAAGAGAGAATGTACACATGCAGATGGACCAAGAAATATCAATGGAAAAAAAATTAAAGGTAAAATAGTAGAAACAATACTAAGTATGAAGAAGATAGAGAATCAATTAGTAACATAGAACAACACAAAGAAATGGCTGGAAAAAATCACCACGAAATTGATGAGAGAAACACACAAATCTATTTGTAGGTGAAGTTTACAAGTACAGAGTAGCGTGTTATATACTACTGAGAAAGATAAACAAGGAAGTATCTATTCAAGGGGCGGAGGAAGAAAGCAAAAAATTCATGAAACAGAAGGAAAATAAAAAGAACAACTGGAAGGCCAGAGGGTAGTATAACAAAGAAAAGGCAAAGGCAAAACAAAAGGACGCACAGCAAGAACAAAGAAGAGCGAGAAAGTGAAAAATTTAGATTTGAAGGAGGAAAGGCGCATCGGGAACTATTACCCAAGCAAAATTAATAAACGGTTCGGAGACAATAGGCGCCATCATCAATCAGAAAGCAGGAATCACAAGTAGGAGAGCTATTGTAAAAGATTTGGTGGCACAGTTCGCATCACCTCTGGGGCAAATTACCTACATGGCCTTCTCATCAGACACGGTAGAACAAGAAATGCGTGAGAGTAAGGCAATTAAGCGAAAGGCAATTGAAAGACAGAAGAATACATCATCCAAAGATGCAAGCAAATAGATGATTGTGACAAATTGGCGGCGACAAAGCATGGTAACAACAGGAAAATTCAGGCACACAGAGGAGAGATTAAGAGAGAACGGCTAATTAATGAGGTGATGGGCTAAACATAGTTAATTGAGCGGACAAAAGACTCATAGAATAACCGGTGAGATTCTTTGTTGAATCGAAAGTTCAGAGCAGAAGAGCTAAACCTGTCTAAACTCTAAAGGACAAAGACCAAGACAAGTTCTTTTTACCAGCAACATAAAGGATGCATCTGGAGAAGAAAAGACAAAACAGCGCGTGAAGATGCAACAGCTATTGGACAATAGCACAAGTGAACGCCACGCGCATCAAAATTCTTGAAGACAAGAGAAGAGGAAAAAATAAAGATAAGAAACTACAGCAAAACAAAAGAACCACGTGCACGGGAGCGGCTAAGAACGATGCGGAAAAATTTTTGCAACAACAAGAAAAGCACAACTAAACAATCACATGCACGGGAGCACGGCAGCACAACGAAGACAATGACAGCAGCCCCAAGTGGCTTTTATCTGTATGTATTAATAATTCGTTAAACTAGTTTGGTCTCAACGGTTCAAACCTGTCCACATAGTGAAACAACCAAACTGATTGAACAAGGATAAGAATTGTCGTCATTTAATTGAAAAGACGAATCGAAGTTAATTTTTAAAGGAACTAACTAAGTCTGCCTCAATAAATAGATGTTTAGGAGGGGTTTTTTTTTTTGGTAATAAAAGATGCAAGAGGGAAAAAGTTCATCCATTCTAAGTTGTATTAGTACATTAGGCAGATCACAATGAATCTTACAAACCATCGAACTATAATGAATCTTACAAATTGCCTATCAACGATGTTCTAATGAACATTAGGAGTTGAATTTGAGTGGCTCCAAAATGTATACCAAATCCTTACCAGTTGAACTACAACTAAGTTTTTGAACTTTGTAAATAGATGACACGTAAATACATCTCGAAACACTATATCACATCTAATGCACAAATACTTTCAACTAGTTCTATATTGTAGAATCATCAGTAGTGTCCAAACCTGTTATCTTGGTGGAGCGAATATAAAACTATGGTTTATTTAGTTAGAAAGTTTTTCTAAAATTTAAATACAGTTCATATCTTCACATAACATTTAAAAATGCCTATAAGATGCATAAACTTCAATACCCATTTTCCCATCAACCACCACCCCATTGCCCCCATCCGAAATACTTCCACCCATAGTTACTAAACCCAACTCGGGAAGAAACTCATAGAAGGAACTGGGTCAACGGGTCACTAGTTCAACCTGTGGGTAAGTGGTTAAACCGGTGGGTCATTAAAAATTTTTAAATATTACGTCTTATAATTGTTGATAGAGGGTATATGATTAAAACTGTAATAAACTAAAATCATATTGAATGCTCATTTAATCTAATTTATTATAGAATGATTAATTCTTATAAGAATCATCAAAATCTAAATTTAATTAGTAATCCACCAAAGTATAAAATTTTATCTATATTTAGTGTAATTATCTAGTTTATTTATGAATCTTAAGTGCAAAAGGTTATTAGGAACTATATCTACCTTTAAAATGAATTGTTTAATATATTATTTTTGAAATCCATTTCATAACTTGTAACATTTGGGGAGTAATTAATTTTACTAAAAGATTCTAAATAAAATTTATTTTAAAGAAATAAAAAAAGAATAAAACTTAATATAATATATAAGAAAAACAAAAAGCTAGCACATGGATTGGTGGTCCTTAGTCAACATGCATTCCTCACTTGCATGAGGTCGTGAATTTGACCCTTGGAGCATTATGTTAAAATTCTTTTCACAACATCATCCTATATCTGGTTATTCACAAGAAACTGGTTGGATTTCAGATCTAATCCAGTTGAACTGTCTTTCACTTTATTTCTCCAATTTAATTCAAAACCGAATCCGGTCCAATAGTTGATTCACTGAGTTGACCGATTTACCCAATCCAACCGATTGAACCGTCAAGTTAGGGCGGGTTTAATAACTACGATCCCACGAAATTGAAGAGACCAGCTATCTTTTCACTATTTACACAAACAAAACGATGAATTTTAGACACTTTCCATGAGGTTTTTAACAATATCACTATGTATTTTTGAACCTCTAAAATTATTACTTACCTCCTTTATCTTCAACATGTGATCCAAAGTAACAATCACAATGCACAAGTTGAAGACATTTCTGTAAGGGCTTGTAAGCAAATTTTATTTGATCGGTACTCTTAGGCACACCATAGGAGGTGGATTCGATACTGATGTCCGCATTGAAAGTTTAAATTTGACTAGGCAAGTAATCAACTCAAGCTCCATGTGGTACACCAAAGAGTTTCCCCCGGCATCAGCCCATTAATGCAATCTGTCCCTCCAACACAAGTAAAAGTTGAAATCATAATGGTAAAATGAGGAATCCATAAACGGCTGTCCTCTCAACTAAATGAAGAAAGCACAACAACGCTCATAATCTTGTGAAGTTATAAATCAACCAAAATATATATTCAGCTTTTCTTTTTCCTTAGTCTAGAAGATAACACAGGATTTAGGAAACAATGTTTTACCCTGCTGACAATGGTTTCCAAACGTATTCTACATTCCAATCACCTGCCCTACACTTGAGATGAACATCTCTAAATCCCCAGACACATGATCACACTTGAAATTTTCGGACACTAATAAATTCTTTTAAGTTCTGTCAAAGATTAATAAAGATGGTCAACCCTTGAAACAATATCAACATAACTCTTAATTTTAACAACAGGACCAAAAGTGTCTCCTCAAGAGAAGCTACAACATAACAAGGGCGAGTAGATTAACCACTTAAAGATCTACAGTAAATAGAATAGAACTCTGGGCAGTAATTGCAGACAAGCTCATAATATGATCAGGATCAACTTAAAAAGATGACCTGCTTAAAGTTTCCATCCTCTACTACAATAGCAAGCTCACATTCTTTGCTTGCAGTTGGCTTGAAAGGTAGCTCGCCAGGTATACTGATCTGAAGTTTTGTATAACCCATGAAAACAATCTTATGCACTAAGACAACCTAAGTCAGGAATAAACTAGAGCACCCTCTTAGCTATGCATGTGTGCAGAAACTAAAGGTCTGATTTAGACATTCCTATGGTATCCATGGAGCTACTAAAGTTTTTTCTTTCCCTGCTGTAGAGATAAAGTCCAATCAGCAGGCCTCTTTTTTGCAAATGCTTTTGCTTTGCTCTCTAGTTCCTCGTCATCACTGTCTACATGAGAACTTCCATGCAGTAGAGTCCCTGCAGTTTCCTCAGCATTCTTGACAACTTTCTTCTTATCAGATTCCAATTTAGCATGTAATCTTCTTTCAACTGGGTCATTTGACTGAACGACTTTAGATTCACGGAGAACTGCTGCACCAACTCCAAGCCTGCAGGATCCTAAGACAGTTAATATATTCTCAGCTCAGTTGATATAGAAATGGTGGTGTTTGATAACTCACCTAGGAGGCCGACCCTCTACTTTAACAGATTTGTCATCCTCCAATTTACTCATACTATTAACCCATTGTTCAGCCTGCATGTAAGCAATAGCTTAATCACTTCAGGGTCTTAAAATTCACGTACATAACACACAGTAGCTAATAACTAATAAGTGAGCCATGCTTTGACACCTAACTACGTTGAATCAGGAAATCATATATTTTCAATACAAACAAGGAACTTGGAGCAAAACAGGTAAAATTACATTTGTGAATGTCATGGCTTAATAGAAATATCAAGATACAATCATTTTAATATTTTCCCTCGATAAATAATTAAAAACATAAATTTCAAATGCCCATGAAAATGCAAGAACGAACAACCCTATTGCCTCGTTACAAATGGAAGACATATGCCAATGAATTTTGATTAACATAACAATATGTTAAAGAGTTTGAGAAACAATTACCAATTTGAATGCCTTATTAAACTTCACCAGCTGAGGGAGTGATGCTTTTCTGGAAGCTTCATCTGACTTCATGCTACCCTTCCCACCAACCTAATTAAAGATAAACAAGGAAATAAGTGAACCAACACATCAAGAGTACCAAACCTTTAGGTATTAGAAACTTAATGACTACGAACAGCTAGGTTTCACGTCTCATACAAATATATTACTTTTAGAGCTCAATAAGAAGAAAGAATTAAAAAGATACAGGCTACAAAAGTATGAATGGTTTGAGAAAAGATCAAAGTAATGGAAAAATATAGATGACAGGCAAAACTCATGCATTCAATAAAGAAGCTCATAACTATACCATATACCAAATTGACTATGTGGTCATCCATTCATTAAACCTATCTACAACATTCAATCAAGCTATCAAATTTGATGATTTAGTACATTATTTCAAGAAGTAAACGCAAAAATATATATCTACTTGAAGGACTATTGAAAGTTAAAATTTTCATACTTCAAAAGAAACTCTCAAATACAGCACTAACTCATAAAATATTCCAATGTTACAATGCTGGCAGCTAACCACGAAACTGGCTTATGACTATACATGACCCTGATCAACCACCAAATAAATACAGAATTCCCATGTTCAAACTTCGTAGGCAAGACAATATGAGAAAGAATTGAAGGCTCTACCACAAAGCAACACATAACTGACCATGACACTGCCTCCCACAAGACTGAGAGCTGGATGCTCTACCACACAAGATAACCAACAAACAGAATACACAACACCACCAGCTTGTAAATATTTACCACCCCTATTAATCGCCAAACTGAAAAGCATCAGTATCTGTCAAAATTTTCGAACAACAGACATGCCTTTTGCTCTCCAACCGCCAAATGCTCATTTAGGCAATACACACCTACACACACACACACACTCGCTTACAGTTTTTGAAATTTTCTAAGCATTGACTTATTAGGGTGCTAATCTGAAGAGAACTAGATCCTGACCCTAAAATAAACACTCTTAATGCAGTATATTACAGTTTCAAATTTGAATTAGTTCATTCCTTTTTTAAGTGTACCTATTATCATTATTTCCCCAAGTTAAAGATTCTAAAAGAAAGTAAATGAGACTGCACAAATTGAATCTCAACTGAAAGTACAAACCATATAATCACATGTCAAATAAACAAATAAAATTTGAATTTGAAAACTATCGCCAGTTCGTTTTCCATCCAACAAGTGCATTGGACCTTTATTGTTCAGCAGTGGTAGGTAACAGTCAATTGGTGATCAATGGCTACCAATAATTTAAAGAAGATGCAGCAACAGATAGCAGGAACAAGGAGCTGGTGCAAAGAAGGCTTGCCTGGAAGTTATTGTAAAGGAAGTCATAAATAAAAGAGGCTTCAAACAGAAGTTGACAGTACATAAAGTTAAAGAAAATACGTAAGATGTGGTACCTAATACTCTAGTACTTTATGCTGATTAAAAAGGATAAATAAATCACTCATGAAAATTTTCAATTGCATTATTTTTTACCATTGATAGCTAAAGTAGTTTTAGCATAAAAAGAAATAGAGAAAAGTATAGATACAACCTTTCTTTCCCCCATCAAATAAATAAACAAAGAAAAATAAAGTTAAGGAGACTCCATATCAGAAGTTATATTTTCTTCTTCTTCTTCTTCTTCTTCTTTTTGGTTATAACAGGAGTCAAAATGTTCACCATATTCCCCTTCCATTTTAATTATGGAAATTTGTAATGCACTTATTAATAGAAGAGAAAACAGCAACAACCAATACCCTAAAGAAACTAACATTACAGGAAGACAAAAGTAGTGGCAATCTCCCTACTCGTCTCAAAAGATTCTTTCCACATCTCCACATGCTCCTTCTGAATTTTTCAAATTTCTCTTCTTTTCAAAAACCTAAGTTACCAGACTATTTCACTCTAAATTCCAATTTCTAGTGTCATGGTAATAATATAAGTGTAGGAGTGGATTGGCATTCTATGTTGCACTTATAATGACAAAACTTCCTTGGGCTAGATGATTTTTATCCGAAAGAATAAGTTGGAACAGTTAGTGAGTAGTGTTCATCTATAAAAGGTAGGGTCATTCTTATTTTGTCTTGAGTTGATCGTCTAAAAATTTGTTACTGGAATTAGCTCAATCCAGAGTTCGTTTCTCTTTCAACCTTTCCCTCTTAACTAACCTACTTCCTACACATTTTCTTTCTTTTTTTTCCCATTTAATCTGTCTTCTTGAAGTGCTGTTATTCCATATTATTAAAAGAAAGTTTATTGGTAAGAGCAGATTACTGTCCTATGCTTCTTGCTGCTAAGTTTTCATCCGATTTATATTGCTGAATATGATCACCTTGACAGTGGTATAAGAAGTGACTGAATTGAGTGGGCTAATCAAGGGAATTTCCAGTAAGCTAGATAAGACTGAATACACTCTTAGACATGTGGAAAGTAGACAAGAATCTGTTTTAAAAAATTTTGAAGGAATTAAGTGCAACATTAGTGGCTATGAAGCCTGATGCACTTGCAAAATTGAAGCCATTATCCAACAAGAATCAAATTCACCTACAGTGACTTCAAAATGTAAAGAACCTCATGATACAATGCAAGACGGGCAACCAGAGGTCGTCGTATTTGGAGACCCATTAGGTTTGAAATTGGTAATCAAATCGGGGACCAAATACTGGATGTTGATGGTGAAAATGTAGGAATTTATTTGAATCATCAAGATCTGCATGCAATCTTCATGCACTACTTACTCCAAAACAACAGTCAAATATCAATCATAACATTGCATTTATCCTCAAACTTTTGCTGCCATCCTTTAGGAAAAGGATGATTAAAGGGGCAGATGTTGTCATAATGATGGCAATATAAGTTTAGGATATGACAGGTAGCAAAACTTCATTGGCCAGATGTTATTCATTTTGATGGATGAGCTGGAATAGTTAGTGAGCAGAATTCAACTACAAAACATGGTGTCATCTCGCATTTTAACATTGTGATATTTTCTTGAAAATTTGTTAGTCGAATTGGCCCAATTTTGAGCTCTTTTCTCTTTTCCTCCTTTCCCTCTGCGAATTTCCTGCTGCTTAAAAATTTTCTTTCCTTCTTCCTTGTTTGTTATTGCAGTCAAATATCATCATTCACACATACATTATAAGTAATACTAGCTCATACACTACAAAAACTGACTAATGAATATGAACAGCAGAAGGAAAATGTTTTGCCACTTGAGACATATACTGGATGATATGTCGCTTCTAATGTATGGAGAAGGTTCAAGCTTATAAACATGCAAAAGCTCATGAGAACGATACTTACTCTGACGATGCACTATAAACATAATGTACTACCACAGCATTGAGATTCTGATAGATATCATCATCTAAATCTAGAAAGCCATACAAATTTTGAGAAGCTTGTCTAGTTAAAGGAACGGATTTTAACGACAACCAAGGATTGAATTTTCCCTCTACAAGTTGCTTTAAAACCTTAATAATTGATCTTTACAGTACTCATGTTAAATAACTTCGACTCTTTACTGACAACTGTGTGGACTGTTGTTCCACCATGGCAACTGCAAGATTAATACGTCACTAAATGTAATGATGACATTTTTACTGAAGATAAATTTACTTTCTGCAGCAAGATCTCAAACTATTTTCCACGTCTTCCATTCCACCCGAAAGATAAAGACCTTGGAGAAATTATTTGAATTAAGTACTAATTTATTGCCGTATATAAAACCAAATGATGAGGGGAACAAAAAGCATTTCCTCTAGCAATTAAGGAAAGATGGATATATTATGTGCATGTATTTTGCCCACGGGATTTCCTCTTTACCATAAATGAACATTCATAAGTGCTTCTTGCTTGAAGAATAAACAGATTTGTGTGTTTAACAGGAATAAGTGAGATTCTAGATGTAGCTAGCTATCAATAACTAGCAAAATCCCTGGATGCAATAGAATGTGGTGGAGCAACAAAGGAAATCAAAGTTATACACCACGTCTTCCTCAAACAAGTACTCAGCCAATATTTCAGATTCTCATTTAATATTCCTAATTCCATTCATTAATTGTCTAAAGGCCATCAAAGCTCTATGCTAGTCTTTCTCAAAAAAGTACTCCGCCAATATTTGAGATTCTCATTTGTGGCATTCCTAATCCCTTTAATTTATTGTCTAAAAACCAATCCATACAGCAGAACCTCAATTTACTTTTTACACCACAATAACCTATCTAGCTCAAGAGATACGAGTTAAGTTTCAGAAGATAGTAAGAGAAGTGGAGCTCATTAAAACCTATCTGCGTTTCAAGGTAATTCTTTGTTAACAGCACTTTCTTGCAACTGATACAAACTGCATTTTTATTAAGACAAAAGTATAACACATCTCTACATTTGTGACACTTTAATAACACAGAATAGTTCTTCAATGACAACAATGTCATAAACTAACTTGAGACATTCAATCATGTTATACAGATTTATTTACAAATTTCTGTTTTTTCTCCTTTGACAACCATAATCAAGGTTCAAAATGCTTCGATTTAAAAGACAAGCTAACAGCTTAATTTAAGAAGTCTTGATCACAGAAACTAATCTTCGCACAGTTTGTGGTATGTTAGGCACATTTGAGACACAATTACACTAGAAATCTGCACATTTGCCTGAATCATCTTCACTACTCATTTGTGATAGGTTGTAGATCGTTCAAACGAATTCATCAGATTGTTCAAATGAATTCATCACTAGTACTATCAGATTTACCCAATCTCATATCCTTGCAGTGTTCCTTCTCAATCATGAACTGCTGTATTTTTTATTTTAATTCATTATTCTATTCTTTTTTCCTTTGCAGTTGTTTCATTCAGGTCAGGGCTTCTAGTACATACATCTTCAAGTTAAATTTATATGCCTGACTTTGAGCTAGAAAACATAATTTCCTTTCCTAATCAGTTATATGCACTATATATGACTACTTCCCATACTACAGCAAAAAAAATTATAAAAATTTGCATGTTTGCATCTTGAAACTCTCCAATTACAAAATTCAGATTTAATGTCACACAATTAACTAATGTAGGCTTACAGTATAATTAAAGCTCTAGAAGATAATAAAAAATGCTAACATTTACTGGGACTCAAACATCCCATCCTCATAATCAAAATCTGAAAGTAACAGGCAAAGAAAAAAAGCACTGGTAAAAAGGAAAATGTATCACTTGCCACAACGACCCTTAAATTCTAATTTTTTACATATTTCAGGAAGGAAGGAAGATTGAAAGCAATTACCTACTGAAGACTGCCAAATGAGAAAATGTTTAGTTATTGGCAATTGTTCACTTTTGTTGAAGGCAGGCTGCAAAATAAAAGTATAGAAGGATCAGAAAAATCAGAACAATAGAGGATAACAAAATATGTGACAACTATCAGGAAGAAAGCCAAGAAAGTTCATACATTAATCACCTTACTGTGAAGTAACCTTCAACCCTACTGAACTCACTTGAGTGGATTCCATTTCTTAACAATTTGCTTTGCTTGACTGCTGATATCTTCTGCTTTTTGTTGAATGACATGGCAGTTTAATTGATTTTTCTTGATTTAAAAGTTAACACCCTAAAAAAAGGCATAATAAAAGGCTGAGGCACTAAAGGTGGCTAAGGTTGTCAAATATGTGACAACTATCAGGAAGAAAGCCAAGAAAGTTCATACATTAATGACCTCCTGTGTTCCTAAGACATTGAAAATGGATGAGAACCCAAAGTATCCATACTGAAAGGAATGAAACTATTATCAGATTCTCTAATATCATTTGACTTCAGAATTTTCCAAGAAGAAGATTGAAGATAACACTACATTGGTTTCGATAGTTGACATGTGTGCTAACAGGGAGATTAAAGATGCACTGAACAAGATGTATGACATTTAAACCAAGAAAATGAACCCTTTGATCAAGTAACAATTGCATTGAAGGTTGTAAAAGCATTTTAGCATGTTCCTTTCCAGAATGCTAATAAAGGAAAGACATGTTTCTTGAACCCAATTCAGCAAACATATTTCTTCAACAAAAAAATGGTGATAAGCGATATAAATTATCAAGGAAAGACATGTTCAATCTCCGGAGAAATGCATTGTCATGCATAACAATTGAGGCGATGAAGCAACAAAGTTTCATTGTATTCAATTTCAGGTATAGCACTGCAAGATTTTATACCAAAATCAATTGGAAAGAGAAGGAAACCAAGGACCAATTTAAAATGAAAATGCAGATGTTGCATTTCCCACAACGACAATCACCAGACCCTGTTTCTCACCAATTCAATTTACTATTATTATCAAATGGCGACAAATTCGACGTGCATTCTACATAATCACCTATGACGAAAGAACAGAAAAAATCAGATCTAAGACTAATCATCTAATCACCTACACAGTTTCAAAAGCCAATATCCATTTTGTCAAAACTATAACTATAAAAGCTGGCCCAAGGAAAAACCAACTTAATCATATCCCACATGACAATCATGCTCAAGACTCAATATACTACTCCAATTAAATTCCCTGCTCTCGTTCTCATCCCATAAAGTACACTCATCCAAAACCCACAAAATCCATTCCGCTCTGCCAAATATTTTTCGAAGTGATAGTTTTTAAAGGGGAAAAAAAAAGCATAGTTTCACCATTTTTCCTACTTAGAAGAACTAAATGCCCACTATAATCCAGACACATATGATTTAATTAACTAAACCAGAAAATTCACCCTCATACAAAAAGCATATACTGGAAAATCCCATCTTACAATTTGATAGAAAAACTGGCAGTAGAACTCTGATCACCAAAATATTGTTTATACTGCAAAAGTTTCAATAGATTCATGACAACAACAAACTGATGATATGAGAATATGAATTTACCAGCAAAGTCCAAGCCCAGAAATCCGCTGCACTTAACAAACTTAATGCTCTGAGATTTCTTTCCAAGAACAAGGGGTTTACGAAATGTAAGAAAGAAGAGGAAAGTACGAAAGAACGGAGGCGGGTCTTTGTGGCTGTTTACATCCAGCTAAAACCCTGATGGGTACTTGCAAACTCTGAAATGACGAGAAAAGCCTTGATAAGGTTTCGGGCCCAGAGTTGCGTATCGGGGTCAGAACAGTCATTTTGTTGTAAATCTATAGTTTGCCAGTGTTTTGAAAACTTTGACCAGAACCACCGAAGTTTGGGTTTCTGGCTCAAGCTACGGGTTTAACCGGATCCAAACACTTGTTGCTTCGTTTGCTAAGTAAATTTGTAGGTATAATTGTTAGGCAAATAAAAGCAATCCAAACAAGGTACTAGTTTGCTAGTGTTTTGAAAACTTTGACCAGAACCGCCAGGGTTTGGGTTTTCTGGCTCAAGCTGCGGGTTTAATCGGATCCAAACAGATGCTTCGTTTGCTCGGCAAATTTGTAGGCATAATTGTTAAACCAGTTTGGTCTCAATGGTTCGACCTGTCAACATAGTGAAATAGCCAAACTGATTGAACAATGATGAGAATTGTCGTCATTTAATTGAAAAGACAAATCGAAATTAATTTTTAAAGAAACTAACCAAGTCTGTCTCAGTAAATAGATGTTTAGTAGGGATTTTTTTTTTTTTTGGTAATAAAAGATGCAAGAGGTAAAAAGTTCATCCATTCTAAGTTGTATTAGTACATTAGGCAGATTACAATGAATCATGCAAATCATCGAACTATAATGAATCTTATAAATCGCCTATCAACGATGTTCTAATGGACATTAGGAATTGAATTTGAGTGGCTCCAAAATGTATCCCAAATCCTTACTAGTTAAACTACAACAAGTTTTTGAACTTTGTAAATATAAGACACGAGATATGCCTCGAAACACTATACAACATCCAATGCACAAATACTTTCAACTAGTACCACATCCAATGCACAAATACTTTCAACTAGTTCTATATTGTGGAATCATTGGTAGCGTCCAAACCATGTTATCTTATTGGAGCGAATAAAAAACTATGGTTTTTTAGTTAGAAAGTTTTTCAAAAATTTAAATACAGTTCATATCTTCCCATTACATTTAAAAACGCCTATAAGACGCATAAACTTCAATACACATTTTCCCATCAACCACCAACCCACTAGTCCCCATCCAAAACAGTGCCAGCCATAGTTATTAAACCCAAGTCGGGAAGGAACTCAACAAAGGAAGTGGGTCAACAGGTCACTAGTTCAACCAGTGGATGAGTGGTTAAATAGGTAGGTCACTAAAAATTTTTAAATATGATGTCTTATAATTGTTGATAGAGGGTATATGATTAAAACTGTAATAAACTAAAATCATAGTGAATGGTCATTTAATCTAATTTATTATAGAATAATTAATTCTTATAAGAATCATCAAAATCTAAATTTAATTAGTAATCCACCAAAGTATAAAATTTTATCTATATTTAGTGTAATTACCTAGTTTATTTATGAATTTTAAGTGCAAAAAGTTATTAGGAACTATATTTACCTTTAAAATAAATTGTTTAATATATTATTTTTGAAATCTATTTCATAACTTGTAGCATTTGGGGAGTAATTAATTTTATTAAAAGATTCCAAATAAATTTTGTTTTAAAGAAATTTAAAAAAAAGAATAATACTCAATATAAGATATAAGAAGAACAAAAAGCTAACACATGGGTTGGTGGTCCATTAGTCAACATACATTTCTCACTTGCATGAGGTCGTGAATTTGACCCTTGGAGCATTATGTTAAAAATTTTTCCACAACATCATCCTATATCTAGTTATTCACAAGAAACCGGCCGGATTTCAAATCTAATCCAGTTGAACCACCTTTTCATTAAAAAATCAATAGGTGCTTTATTTCTCCAATTTAATTAAAAACCGAATCCGGTCCAATACTTGATTCACTGAGTTGACCGATTGACCCAATCTAACCGATTGAACTGTCAAGTCAGGGCGGGTTTAATAAGATGATCCCACGAAGTTGAAGAGACCAGCTATCTTTCCACTATTTACACAAACAAAATGATGAATTTTAGACACTTTCCATGAGGTTTTTAACAATATCACTATGTGTTTTTGAACCTCTAAAATTATTACTTACCTCCTTTATCATCAACATGTGATCCAAAGTAACAATCACAATGCACAAGTTGAAGACATTTCTGTAAGGGCTTGTAAGCAAATTTTATTTGATCGGTACTCTTAGGCACACCATAGGAGGTGGATTCGATACTGATGTCCGCGTTGAAAGTTTAAATTTGACTAGGCAAGGAATCAACTCAAGCTCCATGTGGTACACCAAAGGGTTTCCCCCGGCATCAGCCCGTGAATGCAATCTGTCCCTCCAACACAAGTAAAAGTTGAAATCATTAACATATATAGTCTATGTGGGAATGCAAAAGTTCCCAATTGATTTGCTATGATGATGTGTCACTCTCTAGTTGGTCAATTTGTGGTAGTCCTCCAATTACTTCTACCACTCAATTTCATCGAAATTACGAAAAAGCCAATGATCCTAAATGATTTGAATTGCTGACATGATGCAATGTGATTGGCCAATTTCACCATTCAATTTCATCGAAATTACCAAATAACCGGTCCAATTCTTTACAACTCTCCATTTCCCATTTTATCTTGCATCTTTCCCTGCTTATCCTCTTTTTCCTTCCAAATCACGATGGTTAACAATAATTTGGCATTTATTCGTAATCTTATTTTTTATGAATGATGTTGATTAATAGTATTTTTTGCCATTTAATGATAACATTTTTGTTGATTAACAATAATTTAGCCTTAATGATAATCAATTTTTTACAAGTGACATTTGATAAACAATTGTTCCCCATTTGATGATAATTTTTTTTGATAAGCAGGAAAGGAGACGTTTAGTTATTATTTCATATTCGATTTCACATAACCATTAATTAGCAGCATTTCATAATTAATTTTTAATTAATTCATTTCTTAACTGCGATAACTCTTTTTTTCAAATATATAGTATTAAGTTGAAATTTTGATTTTTTTTTTGTTTTTTTCCCTCTTGCCCAACAATTTATGTTGCCCAATAGATCGTATTTAATTTGTCATTTTTTTCAATTATTAACAGCATAATTATCTTTTTCTGATTGGTATGAAAACAAACCTTGTTTTGATGTTGTCCAGCAATTTAAGTTTACTTGCCTTTTTTGGGACTTAATTAATTAATCAATAGTGATGTTTTTCCTTTTGCTTCACGCATTATGCTTAGTTGTTTGCTATTTTCGATTAGCAACTTGCTTTTTATTATCGTTGGTGATTTGAATTTAATTAATGATTCTTTCTTAGTTATCTACTTGGTTAGAAGAAGAATATGAGAAGGAGAATAAGCAGATCAGAGGAAAAGTGAGGATCTTCAACCTGATCCGATCTATAAGTTTTTTTTTAAATTTAAACAGTTTTTGTAACATTTTGTTTTATAGTTCAACAAAAAAATTTCCTTATCTAATCTTTGAAATGAAATAATTAGGTGAACAACTAAGCTCTGGTCTGATTCAGTGCTGTAAGTTTCTCTGTTAAAATAGGAATTTAAAGAAGAAAAGTGAGATGCAACTCTCCATCTTTTGGAATGTTTAGAAAAGAAAATATGGGCATTACTGAGATTACTTTGTCAGGGTATAGAAATGGTGGTATGCACCATAAGAGCTATGCAAACCAGGTAAGTGACTCTTCTCTCCCCATTCATCTTCCATGACTTTTTTTTTTTATACCAAAGTTACTGAGAGATCATTCTCCAAAGTCGGTGGTTTCTTCCCACTATTTTGTTATTTTTTTAACAAAACTTTCATGTGAAATACATTTTTTTTTGCAAGACAAGTGATTAAGATCTATAAAGATATGTACCTAGAAGACAACAAATGTGTTATTCAAAAGGTCTGGTGGTCTCTTTGACTTGTCAAATCATTTTATACATTTTTCTTATGAAGCATTAATATCAAATGTTTAAAAAATTGTTGTAATTGATTTTACTTTTATGCATTCCTTTTCTTTTGGACTTAATTTTGTTTTAGATTGTTTTTGCATTTATAGTGTTCTCTCCCCAGCCTAATTGTTACATTCTCTACATATGGATACATGTTGTAATTGTGTATATTATGCAGTCAGTTGTTTTGTTAATGTATAACATCTAGGAGGTTAAGAAATGATGACTAATGAAAGATTAAAACTGTTACTTCTCCTTTGTATGCCATATTATATTTGCATGTTAGCAGAACATGACATTTTTTGTAGTTTAATCTCTGCTGTTAGTTTCTTTACTTTTTGATTGAGAAGATAAATTAACTTCTTTAATCTTGCAAAATTCCAGGTTGAGCATATGATCTTAGAAGTGAAGGTGATAGCAGCTTATGATCTCATTGACATATTTTTAGAACTTATTGTCTCACACATGTCAATCATTTCTTGATATTCATGGTATATAAAGATGCAGTCCACCATGTATGGGATGATCAGAAGTAACTTTGTAAGTTTTTAAGGGCTCAATTGTTTAATATTTTGAGTTTTAGGTCCTTTGTATCTGATGATGTTACAAAATAATCTATTTTGCTTGAAGAAGTATTGCATTAGTATGAACTAGATGTGAAATTTTCAAAATGCATTCTGATGTTTAATACTTAATGCTTGGTTATTGTTTGGGAGATAAATTTCTTCACTTCCTTCGAATTCTCACGCTTTGTTATTGTTGTTTTGTCTCTTATTGCTCTCTCTCACATCTCCTATGCTTAGATTTGATGGCCTACTATATTAATTTTCTATGCTTTAATAAGATTCAAATGTTTGTTTCATTTATCATCTTTGCATGCTATTGATAAACAACGCACATCTTAATCACCTTCATTATGTATTTGCCTCTGCCTTTTCTGATTCATTTCTTTTCCTCATTGTGTTAAACAAAAAATTTTAATCTGTTCATATTTCCTTGCCGCATTAGTTATTTCAATTCCTTAATCAAATTATAAATAGATAAACATATTGTTATGGTTAACTACAGTGCATACTATCCCAACTTAAATGTCTGGGCATTTTCTGGGCAAGTTTGAAAGTCACACAGCGCATCTCGCGGTGTTCACCTCCTAGTAATGGTAAAATGGGGAATCCATAAACGGTTGTCCTCTCAACTAAATGAAGAAAGCACAACAACGCTCGTAATCTTGTGAAGTTATAAATCAACCAAAATATTATATTCAGCTTTTCTTTTTCCTTAGTCTAGAAGATAACACAGGATTTAGGAAACAATGTTTTACCCTGCAGACAATGGTTTCCAAACGTATTCTACATTCGAATCACCTGCCCTACACTTAAGATGAACCTCTCTAAATCCCCAAACACATGATCACACTTGAAATTTTCGGACACTAATAAATTCTTTTAAGTTCTGTCAAAGATTAATAAAGATGGTCAACCCTTGAAACAATATCAACATAACTCTTAATTTTAACAACAAGACCAAAAGTGTCTCCTCAAGAGAAGCTACAACATAACAAGGGCGCCACTTAAAGATCTACAGTAAATAGAATAGAACTCTGGGCAGTAATTGCAGACAAGCTGCCTCAGGTTCAAATTCATAAAATGATCAGGATCAACTTTAAAAGATGACCTGCTTATAGTTTCCATCCTCTACTATAATGGGATAATTTCAGAAACCTCCCCTGAGTTTTCTCATAATATCACTTAGCTCCCTTGAACTTTTTAAAATCTCACTTACCTCCCTTGTCAACTTGATAAGATTAAATATTCCTATCAAAAGTTATAAATTCACAACATTACCCTTGATCTTGATAACTATTTAACTAAAAAGCCAAATCAAAAATAAAATTCTCAAACCAAAAAATGTATATTAAAAAATTGTTATTTAATAATGGTCTGTATTTTTCTACATCGATATCATGAAAGGATAACAAATGACATGGATAAATTAAATCTAGTCAAAATCAACCACTTAGAAGCATTTTAGTGGCTAACTAACATCTTAAAAAATTTCATGGATGGTTATAATTAAGAAATTCAAAAAAACAATTCATGGAAAATATGTTTTAATACATGATATAATTTAAATTGCATTGAAAACTAAAATAATCTCTTTAAACGTCTAAATTTTTCATGGTTTAATTTTTTTCAAGGTGTAAATTTTCCTTTTGTTTCAACACGACTAAAATAAATAGTTTAAGTCAAGAAATTTACACCTTATAAAAATTTAGTCTTGATTTATTTTTTTATTATTGTTGTAAACTTAATAAGTAGGATAATACAAGGTTAGTATTGGAATAAAAGTTTTATCTTTATTGTATTTCTTTGAACAGGATTACAATGTTACAAAAAATGTCAATTCAAGGGAGGTAAGTGAGATTTTGAAAATCTCAGAGGAGCTCAGTGATATTATGAGAAACCACAAGGGAGGTTTCTGAAATTATCCCCTACCATAATATCAAGTTCACATTCTTTGCTTGCAGTTGGCTTGAAAGGTAGTTCGCCAGGTATACTGATCTGAAGTTTTGTATAACCCATGAAATTAATAAAATCAAGTCAAATTGATTAAAACAATTTTAAACAGAACTAAGAGTCTGTAACGCGTTTATAATACTTTGTTTAACTTCAAGTTCTCTTCTTAACAGGAATAAAAAGTTGAGTCTTATGTGTGGGTGAAGATCATCATGAGCTAGAATAGATTCAATTCTTTGAATTAATCGATTGGTCAAATCTAATGCAAGAACTAGATTACGTCTTCTAAGCATAAATTCTGGAAATATTAATATATTGAAAACTTACAATATGTGTAGACAAAAGTCTTCACTTGGTAGTACAAACTTGTAACTTGAGCACACCGTTTACAAAGAAAAATATAAAAGCTGAGAGGAGAGAATAATTTTTGTAAAGAGCTAGAGGGAATTTTTGAGAGCGAACAACTTCCCATCCTTGCTTTGTCTTGAATTGTGTCTATTTATAGCTGAAGATTTGCAGCTGTAGTCTTTGGATTCCTTCTTGATGGACGACAATCCTTTTTGCTTTTGAGCTATTCTTGATAAGCCATCATGTTGTTTTTGAATTTTGGTAAGTTGTGGCCAACATACTTGAGTAGTCTTTTGACTAAGGAGATAATGCTTATCTTGCTTTTGTCTTTTCATGCATGAGAGTCACGGGAAATTCTTTGAGAGTTGGATTCACAGGAGTCTTTTGAGTCTTTTGCCGACAGCTTTGAATTATTGCACTGGACTGTATATGCCATAGTAATCATCTTCATTTTCTTGAGTTGAATCTGGATGTTCTTCTTCGTCATCAATCTGAGACAAAACTTCTAACAAATTCTTCTTGAAATCAGTTTTGCTTGAGCTTTCCTCCATTAAACACTGGAATCTATTTTTTGTTGCTAAAAATTCATGAATCTTTTCTGCTTCTTTTGGAGTTGACACCTTTTCCATTGGAAATTTTATTTCCTTAACTGAATCCCACCATTTGACTTTGAATTGTCTAGTAAATGTATAAATACCTTGGGAATAATGCTTATTAAAATTCCAATAGAAAATCAATCATCTAAAAATAAAAATACTAAAAAATTTTGTTATCTTTTGACTAAGAATTATAAGTTTATAAATCCAAGGAAAAGGTTTAAATTTGGTTCACATATTTTATCTTTTGTTATCTACATGATGGCTTTTTAGATAATATTCAATTAACTAAAAATACTGATTCAATCATCCTAAATTTGGTTGTTGCATTTTTTGTATTGAGTTTAGAACAAATACATGATTGTTTTCGGGTAAATTATAATTTGTCCCCTTAAGGCACATATATCATTAATTACAAATCAATTTCTTCCACTCTCCAATTAAAAAATTTTAAAAATTAAAAAATTGAAATCTATTTGCTTATAAATAAAATTTTGTAAGACTTTTGTCTACACATATTGTAACTTTTCAATATATTAATATTTCCAAAATTTATTATTCAATATCATATTATCATGCTTAAAAGACGTAATCTAGTTCTTGCATTAGATTTGACCAATCGATTAATTCAAAGAATTGAATCTATTCTAGCTCATGATGATCTTCACCCACACATAAGACTCAACTTTTTATTCCTGTTAAGAAGAGAACTTGAAGTTAAACAAAGTATTATAAACGAGTTACAGACTCTTAGTTCTGTTTAAAATTGTTTTAATCAATTTGACTCAAGTTCAGATTCATAATATGATCCGGATCAACTTAAAAAGATGACCTGCTTATAGTTTCCATCCTCTACTATAATGGGATAATTTCAGAAACCTCCCTTGAGTTTTCTCATAATATCACTTAGCTCCCTTGAACTTTTTAAAATCTCACTTACCTCCCTTGTCAACTTTGTGACAGCCCCACCTCCTCCTAAGGCGAACCAAAGGGGTTCGGCGGACCACCTGCCCAACTCTCGCCGGGACTCACTACAGTCCTCAATTAATTATAATTTAAAAACTCCAATAAATATTAATTACAATTCTAAAACTCCCAAAAGTATAAAAATGCTAAAATCCACAAGTACGTCCCAGTAGTAAATATAATTCAGGTTCTTCAAAATCTCAATTACAACTTCACCCAAAATTACAGTTGTACAAGAAATACTCCAAAATACCCTAAACCAACGAATTCATCCATTAATTTCATTCTTATACAAAATGAGGAAATCCTACAAAAGTACTAACGTCCTCGATTCATGTGCCTCACCTTGAAACCTGTTAAGGAAAACAAATTGGGGTGAGCTAACGCTCAGTGAGGCCAAGGAAAAGCATGCAAGCACGTAATCAAGCAAGTAGGAAAGCCAGTAAATTCAGATATAAAAGCGTGTAAATCAATCAATCACTTGCACTATTACAATTTTCACCAGGAGACCGTATTCCCAAGGAATCACTACTCGAGGGCTTACATTAGACAAGAGTCTTGGAGCTGGGTTCGGAGAACCCTCTTCGAGTCTCTCTATCTATAGTGAATATGCGCAAGTACAGTGAACAGGGCTCATACAAGAAAAATACATAGAAATAGGTAAGGATACTGGGGCTCGTGAGCCAATCCATGCCTTGGCCGATTGATCCACTTTTAGTTGACCCTCCGTCAACCCAAGTAACCATGTCCGTAGTACCCCACTTACTTCCTCCAACCACCATGACACCCTTTCGGATCCGTAACCAAACATGCACTTAAATGGCATTACTTAACAAGTATGCCTAGCAAGACCCCAATTCTGGATCAAGCTATAACACTTCCCATGGTTCACCAAGCTTCTCGACCAAGCCCTTGTCGAAGTTACAAGGCTAGCCAATGGGTTGGGGCGCGATGGTCGATGAGACAAAGCTCCAATCGACATACTCGGTCATAGCATGGGGACGGGAGGGGTGGTACCCTGCCACTCAATGCTCACGAGAAACACTTTCATTTACATGCACAAGTAACACTTATCATTTATCAAGCAAGCAAGCACATGAAAGAAAGGACAAGGGCGATAAAGTACACCCTAACCTCAATAACTAGTAAGTACGAGAAACATTTTATTTAAACATTTAACATGCACTTGGCACTCACCCAGTCAAAAGAGCGAGAAATCAGTCGAGCAAGTTTTACTTTTCCACGTATTCTCCCCTGATGACTTTAATCTCCTGGAGAAAAATCTCAATCACAAACTAGTCCAAGCAAATTGACATGAAAACATTTGTACTTGAAGTTCTTGGAAATAGCTCAAAGAATCACACTTTCAAGAGAAAATTCATAAATAAAGTTACACGTCTCAGAAGTGGGTAAGGCTTGAGCCGTTGGAAACTAGGTTCAACCCTCTAAAAGTCATGAGAAAACATCAAACGCAAATTGCCAAAGTAGGGAAGTAAATTTTGGAGTTTAAGAGGCTGCTGAGACAAATCAGGTTTCCAGATTCACAGGGCCAACTTTGGTAAATCATTTGGAGGTCGAATACACATTGGATTGACACCAAATTTTGGTACACATACTCTTCTATATGTAGACTATAATCCTGTCAAGTTTCAGCCATAGACTCCCACGGGAAGGTTAGTTTCCAAGTGTATAAAGTGTGTCCAGGTTTTCAAGTTCAAATCTGGAAATTTGTTCAACTTCCTACTTGGGCAGAAATCTTTGAAAAATCGTAACTTGAGTTATATAAGTCCAAATTTCACACACTTGGTACTGTTGGAAACCTTTTTGAAAGTTCTAAAACTTTACAGAAGAAACCTAGTTAAAATTCTAGGCAAAAATTGTCCATATTTTCGAAAAAGAGACTGCTACAGTATCAAAACAGGGCACGTCAGGTTGGTCAACCAGCCCTCTTTGAAAATTCACCAGAAATTACAGAAAATTAATTGGCCTCTCAAATTTATACAGTTTAAATTACTATGTAAGAAGTTTCAAACGCCACTAACGGCACTCAAATCCAACTTTCGAGCAAGAAATTATAGCAGTTCAAACAGAGGGGGTTAAAATTTCTGAAATTTCTGTTTTTCAGTTTTGCAGGGTACAATTATAGGGTTCATTTGAGTGACGAATTCTTAGTCAAAAACCACCAAATTTGGTACACTAATACTTCCATATATTGAATAGGTTCATACCAAAATTCAACCAAAATATCCCTCAGGAAGATAGTTTTCTAATCGCCCAAACTTCGCTCAGCGAAATATCTCAAACCAGTGAAGTTTTAATCTTCTTCTTTTAATCACTCCTAACCGACATAAACTACCACCAATTGACCTCAATCTCGAACCCAAGATAGTATTAGCCTTCCTTAACCTAATGATAGTCTAAAATGATCATAGCTTTTATCAAAAATTAGCACAAAACAGGCCCATAAAATCGGACAGCATACCTGCTCCAATTTCCAGTTTTCCTTGTTCCATTTAAACCACCAATTTTGCTTAACCTTTGAAGGGATTTGTGTGGGGAAAATCATCAACCTAACCCTCACATTTAAGCCTCACATTAAGTTTGAAAACTTGCCAAAATCACAGCCACAACATTAAAAGAAAAACAGAAATTTTCTTCCTCATCTTTCTTCCTTTCCCCACCGGTTTTCCTTGAGATTTTTGCTCAAATGTTCAACCACAATTTCCAACTTAAATACATACATTGCATCAATAATCATGCTAGAAATCACATTATTACAATTGTGGGAGTCCAAGAGCCCACTCATTCAACCAAAATCAAGAAAGGCAATTTAATGAAATTTAACATCTTAAAATTACAAACTAACACAAGGCTCAATTTCATCAACACACATCAAGGTTCTAGTAATCTCTCAAGCTCCCAAGCCTAATGTCATGCTTAACAATGGAATTAATAGACAAAGATGCAAGCTTTAGTTCCTTACCTCCTCCAAGGAATGAACAAAATTCACCCAAGAAATGCTAGACTAAGTCCTCCCAAGAGCTCCCTCCTAAGGCTTCTTCACCCAAGCTCCAAACTTGCCAAGATTGATGGAAGTTTGTAGGTGGTTTTAGAGGAGGAATTGGAAGAAGAAATTTGATGAAATTTCAAGGGAAGAGGGGGAAGGGGAGTTCGGCCAAGAGGGATGAAGAAGAGTGAGGTTTTGGTGCAATTTTTGGAATGTATTAAATGAGAAGAGAAAGACAAGACATAAAGCTTGTCTTATAACATAAAAGTCAACTAATGAATAGTGATCTTTGGCTCACAATTTTGGAGGGAAAATAATTATCTCACTAAGCTAGAGATTAAGGGGTTAATCTTGGTTAGGAGAAAGAGAGGGAAAAAAATATTAAAGTGGAAATAAATTAGGGTGAATTAGGTGGAAGAAACCATGGCTAATTAAAATTCTAATTCCAAGAGGGTTAGTCCAACTTAAACTAAGATTACAATCTCTAATTATTATCACCCTTTTTAATTCACTTCTAGTCACTGGATTACATTTCTAACTTACGGGTGATCATCCTTACACTCCCAGATTACATCACTCTCGGTCCAAATATTTACCTCGAAAAACGTTTCCATTTTCGTTTTTCACAATTAAGTGACAGAAAAATCAAATTGAAGTTTAAAAATAGTTTTTTTTAAATAAAATGAGGTAATGTATGGGGTAAATACAATTAAAATGATTTAAAACAAGTAAAACAAGTATTCAGAGAAATTATATAATTAATTAGATAAATAGGTCAAATAAAGATAAAATTTTCGGGTCCTCACAAACTTGATAAGATTAAATATTCCTGTCAAAAGTTATAAATTCACAACATTACCCTTGATCTTGATAACTATTTAACTAAAAAGCCAAACCAAAAATAAAATTCTCAAACCAAAAAATGTATATTAAAAAATTGTTATCTAATAATGGTCTATATTTTTCTACATCGATATCATGAAAGGATAACAAATGACATGGATAAATTAAATCTAGTCAAAATCAACCACTTAGAAGCATTTTAGTGGCTAACTAACATCTTAAAAAATTTCATGGATAGTTATAATTAAGAAATTCAAAAAAACAATTCATGGAAAATATGTTTTAATACATGATGTAATTTAAATTGCATTGAAAACTAAAATAATCTCTTTATACGTCTAAATTTTTCATGGTTTAATTTTTTTCAAGGTGTAAATTTTCCTTTTGTTTCAATACAACTAAAATAAATAGTTTAAGTCAAGAAATTTACACCTTATAAAAATTTAGTCTTGATTTATTTTTTTATTATTGTTGTAAACTTCATAAGTAGGATAATACAAGGTCAGTATTGGAATAAAAGTTTTATCTTTATGGCATTTCTTTGAACAGGATTACAATGTTACAAAAAATGTCAATTCAAGGGAGGTAAGTGAGATTTTGAAAATCTCAGGGGAGCTCAGTGATATTATGAGAAACCACAAGGGAGGTTTCTGAAATTATCCCCTACCAAATATCAAGTTCACATTCTTTGCTTGCAGTTGGCTTGAAAGGTAGTTCGCTAGGTATACTGATCTGAAGTTTTGTATAACCCATGAAAAAAAAAATCTCAAAATGAGACAGAAGGGGTATTTTATTAGAATATGTTATCTTCAGTAACATCATTTGTATGCACACTAACAAAATTGGATATTGACACTATGAAGGAAAATGATTACTAGGGCTTTAGTTTTTATAGATTTCAATAATAACTAAAACATGACACCTGGAAAATTTCACAATCTATTTTATACACAATGTATGTGCAACTAATAAAATAAAAGATTCAAATTATTTTTTTGTTTAAAAGTTGTAATTTAAAAGACTTAAATATTTTTGTATCTTTGTGAAGTTGTAGCTTTATGTTAAATGATAGTTAATTGAGCAAGATGATGAGTAATTCCATCAATTTTCAGCATTCGCACTCCCATGCATCAGGATTAGTCTCAGATCCAATTCCTTTCATGGGTTAATTTCACTTTCAATTAAAGTAAAATTCAAACATATATACATATATATAAATATATATATACATGTATGTGTGTATATGTGTATGTACGTATGTGTGTATGTACTATAGAGTGACGTTTTACATATATGTGTTATAGAGTGACATTTTAGTAGAGACCCTCTCAATACCTTCCAAACCTTGCGTTCTTTTTTTTTTGGATTTTTATTTATTTTAATAAACAAAATTCATTTAAAAACTTAAATAGTGGGTTATAACTTATCCTATCACTAGTCAAGCTTAAAGTTTAAAACTTCCCTACTATCTCCATGTTGGTTGCATCAATAAAGTGTTTCATAAACCGTTTATAGTTTGTTATTTAGGTTTTAAGCTCTTTTTGCTTCTTAATTAAATAAATTTATCAAAGCTAATTCTAAGGGATAATTGATTAGTCCATTTTAAAATCTTATCACTTTAACCTATTTTACCCCTTAATTAAAGAATATTGGCTTGTCAAGCTAGATTCTCGGGAATGATGTGATTATTCCCATTTTTAAATTATTCATCCAATTATATTTCTATCACTTTCCTTCTAGATACAATAATCATTTTTCATGTCCTCTACTGATATGTTCAATTACTCCTATTCTTTAGTGATCCACCCTATATTTTCTTATCTTTTTTTTTTTTTTTGAATTTAACGTGTATTCAGTGAACTTAGGGTGCTTTAGTAGGTTTGCTTTAAGTTTTATGTTTTTTTTTTGTATGTTGGACTTTATTTAGTAGGTCTCTTTTTTCAAAATTCTAAAGTTAAAATTTATACTCTAACATTAAATTTGGAGTATGTAAATAATACTCATGACATTTTACTTGCACTTAGAGTAAACTTAATAAAATTGATATGTTAGGCCAGATTCTCAGGAATAATGTGATTAGTCCCATTTTTAAATTATTCATCCAATTATATTTATATCACTTTCCTTCTGGATACAGTAGTAATTTTTCAAGTCCTCTAATGTTATATTTGATTACTTCTATTCTTTAATGATTCAACCTATAATAGTTAAATCAATTTATTATGGGCTAAAATTTATCATTTTTTATTTTTTGTATTCAGTGAACTTAGGGCACTTTAGTGGTTTGCTTTAAGTTTGATGGTTTTTTATGTTGGACTTTATTTAGTAGGTTTCTTTTTTCTAAAGTTTTAAAATTTTAACGTTAAAATTTATACTTTGATATTAAATTTAGAGTATCTAAATAATAGGTATGACATTTTATTTGCATTTAGAGTAAACTCAATGTTAATATCATACAAATATCTAGATGATTTTTTAATAGTAAATGTACATAAAAAAATGCATTTAAAAGAAAATTCATGTACAAATTTTTAATAAATAAAAGGCACATTTAGATGGTTGTTTCTAGTAGTGTTTTAGCAAAATTTTTACAGTAAACATTTGTTTAAAAAACAATCAGTAGACGGCTATTTGTAGAGAACCACCAGAAGAATGTAGTATTTTACCAAACTTATACCAAAAAGCTTATCTTTTCTTGATGACTACAATTCTAAATTTTTATTTGAATAAAAACACTTGAAAAGTAGGCAACAAATCCTAAATAGTGAATGGAGTGTAAAGATAATTATAGCTTTTTATATGACCAAAGGCACTTAAAAACTAAAAGATAGGACTATAGGTTTGGAGAGGAGGGTAGAACTTAGGAGAGAGCTTATCAAACTGAATGATTCATGTAGGATTGAACAAGTTATAATTGGGTAACTTATATATACCTCCTTAGTTAATGGATCAAAATGAATGAATCATAATGAATATAATTCTAGATGGTTTTAGTTATCCAATTACCCATTCACAACCCACTACTAAATTTTAGTTATTTTTTCTTTCACATTTTGTTCAACAACAAAATAGTAAATCATTGTAATAAAAAAATAAAAACATATCAAGTTAGTAAATAAATGTTTACCCAAATCAAAAAGAAAAACATAAAACATTGTATAAAGAAATCTAAAACGGTGATTATAGTGAGTTTCATATTTTGTCACTCAACAAGAATCTAAAAATAATAGAAATCAATTAACAATCAAGAAATTTATTAGACTTTTATAAAAGGAATGGAAGAAGTAGAATAAAATTTAAAAAAAAAGAATGGGAATTAAAGAAGATGAAATATGTAAAATATGTCTTTGCAGAAATTAGAATATAGTAGTGATTCAGATTTACCTACTAATGATTGAGTTTGAATCTACATCTAATTTAATCGTGTCAAAATAAGCGATCCAAATCTGCTAATTTAATACCCACTATTTGGTAGATTTTACTAGATTGTGTCACCTATTTGAACCCAATTAAATTATATACATAAACCCGTTTGTTAATAGGTGAGCCAAATAAATAGCTTACTATTTACAATTATAAATGAGTAGAAAGAATAATAGAATAAGAGATAAGTAAACTATAAATTTAAGTAATATATAGGATAATTGGATGAAAATGGGGTAGGATGAAGAGAAAATAGGGTTTGGAAAAAGGGCAGAAGAATTGCAGAGATGTGAGAAAGTTGGATTAAGAAGATGAAGAAAAAGATAGTGGAGAGTAGGGAGAGTATCAAGTAGAGAGGGTTGTCAGGTAGGGAAAATGCCACAATGGAAGAGAATATAGGAGGTGATAATCCTGTGTTTGGTGTGTTTTGCCCTTTTTTTTTTTTATATTTTAATATTTTAGATAAGATACATAAATAAGATATAAATTAGATACTAAAATAATATTTTTTAAAATTTTAACCTTTTTTATGTGGCTATTACAAATAATTTATTTATTATTTATTATCATCATAGGTATGCACGGATCATAAAAGTAAGTTATATATATTATTAGGTGTCAACAACAAATTTTTTAATTATAATAAAATAAACCCTTTTTAATGATTTTTTCTGAATTTCTAAAGTAGCAAAAGTTTCAATAAATTGCTATTAAAAATTCAAATCAACATATTGGAACAATGAGAAACCATGTTTTAATAGCTTTTTTCTTGTTTTTGAAAAGGACAAGATTTTCTCATTATGACTTTTTGGGCTTCTGAAATAGTGAAATAGTAAGTTGTAACTAATTCTATCACCAATCAAATTTAAAATTTAAAATAGTGAAACAATCGCTCATAACATTAAGGATGTGATCGTGGCAAATCTCATCATCATTCTCCTACTTTTGACGTCTGCCAACGTCCTCAAGAATTTCTTCATCGAAATTGACAATTAGGGACTTAGGAATGGTTAGAATATATACCACTTGAAGAGCAGTAAGAAGGAAATGAATATATTTTTGCCATTGGATAAATTTTCCTCCATCAAATCTCTCTAACTTGACAATGTTGGATGCTAATTTTTTTCAATGTATTAGCCATTGTAGAAGAACAAATTAAAGCCTAAAGATTATTGGGATATTACAAAAGATAATGGCTGAAGAATACAATATAAAGTATACAAATGAAGATTTCAAATTGTGCTACAAATTACTTTCCTTTAGACTTTATTTATCCAGTATTTGTGCACAACAAAATTTGGACAAATATCCTTTAGAATAATTTGAAATTTGTTTGTTTTTAACTCTTGCACTAAGTAAGACAAATCTACATGAACTATGGAGTGTTTTTTACAAAGAATTTTAGAGTCTAGGAAAGTAATTTTCTACAACAAACCTCACTCTATTTGATCTTTTATAAAAGAGGTTGTACTATGTCAATAGTTGCAACTTATTTTCATGTATTTTCCTTGATCAATTTGTGTTAGCCAAGAGGTTCCTTTATATTAACATACAAGGCAAAAAACCTTAGTAGCTATTAAACTATTCTCCACATTTACTTTTGACCATCAAACCATTTTTCGTCTCAATTCAACCACCCAACTAACTAATCAGTACATCCATGGCCATTTTGTTAGATTTTGCTCTTAATCTACACAATAAATCAACTACGTGTCAAATTTTAAGGGTAAATATGTCCATTGAAATTTTAAATCTAAGTATAAAAATTCTAATGGCCACTAAACTATTCCACTTTTATATTTTTGGCCACTCAAATATTTTTTGTCTTGATATAATCACTGAACTCTTAAATCGGTATACCAGTGGTCATTTCATAAAATGTTTCTATTATGCTAACGAAATGAGTTCCATGTGCATTTCACCTACAAAAAAGTAAGGACAATTTCGTATGGTCAATTTTTTCAATTTTTTCCATCTAAAGTTTCATATTTTTAGATTAATAAAAATAAAATTTAGAATCTAATAGTTGCTTTAATATATTCTAATTTATAAGTTTTGACCAAAAATCTAAATTACATGCTTAAGTTCTTGTGAATTATTTCCAAGAACCCTGAAAATACTATATCTAATAACAAATTTTGAATAAAAGCTTACTAATATACTATTTTGGTGAGCAGAGTGGCCAATTTGAATGAAATATCACTAAAAATATATTGTATAGTTCAATGACTATTTAAGATTTTTATCACATCCATTTGGATGAATTTACCTATGATCTTTAGCATGTGTAGTGCACATGCAACTCTAAGAATAATTGAGTGGTTAAAAGTGTACAATCAGAATAGTTTAGTGGCAGTCGAGATTTTTTGTAGTCAAAAAGGTCAATGGACATATTTGCTCTTAAAAATTGACATGTGACTTGCACATGGTTAATTTATTTTGTAAATTAAGAACAAAATCTAACAAAATTGCTAAATGCATACTGATTAGTTAGTTGAGGGCTAAATTGAGACAAAAAATAATTTAATAGTCAAAAGTAGATGCGAAGTATAGTTTAATGGCCACTAAAGTTTTTTCCTCTAATACATATTTTCAGTAGTTTTCTAGATGTTTTAGACATTATTTGGAAGGTTATTAACGGCCAAAATATGAAAAGATGCCAAAACAGAAAAATTATACTTTTTGACCATTATTGAGGATCCGCCTGCAGGTCCTAGTGGATTCATCCGCGGATCCAAGTTGACAGGTTTGCACAACTCTTTGAAGTGAATCCTTCTTTAAATCCAGTTCACTTTCTATAGAATTTGGGATGAATCCTGAATCTGTTAACAGGTTCTCAATAATTCATGGCTGGATTCTGAATTTTGAAAATCTTCAATGCTTCCTTTGTATACAATTCCAACAATTGTAGTCGCTGAATGTACAATACAATGCCTATAGCTTCTGCCACAGATTTTTGTTGTCTTAAGCTTACAACCGTAGACTATTTTCCTTTGTCTATATCCTTTAACTAACATAAGAATTTCATACTAAATTAATATGTGGGACAACAAAAGGCAATTTGTGCAATGAAATTATCTTCTCCCTCTTTTTTTTTTTTTTTTTAAATGGGTACTTTATTAAACAACTTGAACGCCTGCATGAAAGAGGGGGACATAGACCTTACCTCTTTATAACAAACCTAAAGTTGCATACTTGCATTTGATCTAACCGTACCAAACTACGGACATATTAAGTCTAACATTCAAGAGGTCAGTGAGCTCTAAAATGTGCTAAATACATCAAAAGAATTAAAATTGGGAATATCAAATGAAAATTTTAAAACTCCAGAGGTGGTTAATGATATTGTAGAAACCTCAATAGCTTTTCTATAGGGCAAGCGATATTGTGCATTTTACTCAAATGCCATGATTACCCTTAATCAATTGATCTTATATATGTTCACTGATTTTCCTAAGATTCGTTATGCATTAGTTACCCCTATTTTCTCTATCTAAATAAATATTTTCTATTAAGATTTCTCACTTTTCTTTCTATTATTCTCATTTCTCTCTTCCTCACTTACACACTAATAGATCTATTCTTTTATAATTAAATAATATAATTTCTGTCTTAATATTTTCTTGTATACTTTCGGTTCTATATCCTATTTTTTTCGATTCTAAAACTTTTGTTTATTTTTCACAAATAGAAATTCATTTAACTCCAACAAAATTTGGTTTAAAATAATAATTATTATAATGTTATTGTAACTCAATACTTTAGCATAAAATTTGTTTGACATGTGACATGTATTTTTCCTTTGAAATTTGCTTGTTTATCATGTTTTTAACAATCAAATACTATTAAATCTTTGCCATTTTTCCTCTTTTATACTTGTCATATAAATCCTGACTTTTATCTTTTATCAAGTATTCATATGTATCATGTAAGACTTGATTTCTATCAAATATTTATATTCTCTAATAATTAGATGAAAGTAAGTTTAAATTACATTACGTTGTATATTCCATGAATATTGAAGGGAAAGTAATGCTATTTTTTGGGATAATTTTTATTTTAAAACATTATTTATTTTAACTTAAATTATATTGCATCTAAAAAAGGAACCTTTGGAGTAAAATTATTAAAAAAAAAGAAGCATGTAAAACTAATATACAAGAAATTATTGAAACCAAGATCAATTTAGTAAATCATAAAAATAATTGATAAATTAATGTGTGTGTGCGTGTTAGAGAGAGAGAGAGCAATGTGAGTAAATGAATAGGAAAAAACTATAATTGGAGAGAGACGAAGGGGAGTAATTAGTGCTTAAAGGATAAAAAAAAAAGAATATATGGAGTTGAGTGATTAAGAGTAAATTTGGCATTTGAGAAAAAATTGCTCTGGCAGGAATATTATTGTTCTGACAATATCACGAGCCTTTCTAAAGTTACTGAAATGACCCCAAAAGCAAAACCGATTCGGGGTGTATGCTTTTGCTTTCATCCTTCGAACACCTTAAAATACATTTTGACCAAGACCCCGAGAAGGGTTATTATCACACTTATAGGCTTGCAGCTTAGATTGACAGAAATGGATAAAATGATCCCAGCAGATATCATCTCAAGAAAAAAATATTCCTTGAAAATGATTTGCTAGATCGCACATTACTACCTTTACCCTATTATAATGTAACTTTGTTTGAAAGCGAAGGCAAGAATTAGTTTGCGGTCTATTCTTTTCCCTTTCTAAGCCTTTTCAAATAAATGGGCTTCAAGAAACTGACGACATAAATTTAGAAAAATATAATTGACAGTGGGATGCATTGATACAATTGAAAAATTTTGGAAGTGAAATTATGACAATGAAATTTACCAAAGTTTGCAATCTAATCTTTTTCCCTTTCTACGCCTTTTCAAATAAATGGGCTTCAAGAGACTGAAGACATAAATTTAGGAAAAAAATTATTTGTAATTGGGTACATTGACACAAATGAAAATTTGGGAAGCAAAATAACAATGAAATGTACCAAAACCCTAACATCTGCAAGTATACTAAGAGTGACCAAATAATGCCTATGAAGTGCAACATTAGTTGTCGCAATTAAGAAATCAAAGCAAATGAGTAGGACCTGAATTTGACTATCTCATGCTAATTTTCAAGAGGAAAGGTTGGTAATGTGGATAATTGTTCATTACAATAATGAACTAATCATGCCTAACATAACGGCTAACAGCAACATGCCAAATAAATACTCCATTATGGTTAGGCCATCATAATTGAACCAATTATATATTGCAATTGAATTTGATAAGCCAGTCCTATCTTCCTTTCAAAACCACCTATCCAACCGGCAAAATTGAACTTGTTCATTGGTTGTCAAAATATTAGACTTTTGTCTTCAAGTTTAGTATTAATATCAATGAATTCCTTCAAAAATTATCTTTTGATGACAGAAATGACTACAAGGAATTTAGTTCTTCGTGTTTGGTCTCCCTGAAATTCCGAATTTTGTATCACAATATTTGGTCTTTGAGATTATCAACTTATGGTCTTTGAAGACAGTCAAGTACAACAAATTATATATATTGAAAGGGTATATATCATGACAGAGTTAAGAATATATATATATATATATATATATATAATTACAACACATAAGTAACCAAATGTATTAAAGCAGAGAATTAATTAAGTTAAAAAATATAAATTCCTATAAAATGTCATCTCTTTCTGCGTCAAAACATTTGTTCGGTAAAAGATGATACAGTTGCACGAACATGCATTCTTCGTCAATTTTTCTTTGTATCCCACAATTTAGTGCAACTATTGTAAGCATTCGCTTGAGCTATGCTATGAGTAATTACCAAATACATGACCGTTGTTATTTGCATCCTAAAACTTTTATATTTTGGAAAAAATACTTTTATATTTTGCCCCTCTGTTGTCTAAAACCTAGACCATGTTATTAGAGGGAAATGACAATTTTAACGTATGTGGCATTTCCTCTCATTTTTTCTCTGTATTTGCAGGCAAGTCCTGTTTATGAGCTGAATACAATATGGTATTAACACCTTCAAGAAAGAAAAAATGGGAAGCTGAATACAATGGTTGATTTTATTCCCTTTTTTTCCTTCCCTAATCTAGTCTTGCTTATAAGCAAAATAGAAATGTTGATTCTAGCAATGTTAATTTTTGTGTTTGCAGGGGAGATTATTTGAAATATATTTGTAATAATTATTGCAATACTTCTTGTGATGTAATATATATGAGATAAAAGGTGATTGAAAAGATAGAAAAATGTATTGAGAAATGCGTGTGTGATGCAAGCAAATATTTTGACAAATAATTCCCATCCAAACATAAAGAGTTTATTGAAAGTAACTACTGTTTTCTATACTTTCCAGTTACTCAATAACTACAGCACTCATTATTGAATGATTCCACTTTGTATTGGTAAAATTCCATATCTACTACCCCACTGGATTGGACCATCAACTTCAATTATAGATATTTCCTATCCTAAACTTTCTAAGCTGTCCCACTTAGTTTGAAACTTTGAACAGTAAAAGGGCGTTCACAAGAGTAGATGGAAACAAGACGTAGGCATCATGTTTTCTTTAATTAGTTTCAGTCTGCATCCTATAACTTCTGGTTGATTCCAGCATTGCGCCTCAAGCTTCAAGTTAGGACATTTCTGCACTTTAAAATGCTTTAACCTTCTCATTCTTACTGAATTGTTTTAATGATGTTAGAAAATGCCTAGTGCTATTCACATACGTCTTTTGAAAATCTTTACATTACCCTTTTCACAAGAGCTTTTGAGCAAAAAGTCTTTCAGTTGAGTGGTGTGTAAAATGCTTAAAAAGGGTGTACGGACACTATTTTGCATAAAAACAAGAAAGATTCATGCACACATGAGCATCAATTTCAGCTTTGGCAAGAAATTCAAAACGAGACAAAAAAATAAATACAAATACATCCAAGATAACTGCCAACTAGAGGAATATTTCCTCTATTTGTCCTATTTAGTAACTTTTTTCTTTTAACCAATAAAGGTTCTAGGAAGAAATTACTCATTTGTTGATGTTTCCATTAGTGTAGAGGGCACGGTAATCATTTGAATAACCAAACTCAAAGAATGCATCTAGTATATCCAACGACAAAATAATTGAAACATCAAATCTCATTCACGGTCGTTGGGAAAAAGTAAGCAGTTTGTGTTATTACTTTCAAGTTTCAAAGAAGATATTCTTTTCAATTTTCTATTACCTTGAATTGGCCAGATTGACCCAAAAAAGTCAATAAAGGAGATATTCAATTGTAGTTGAAGGCTACACAAAGGAGATATTCAATCCAAGGTAGAATCAACAAAAAATTTGTTAGAGATCCTCCACCAATTATTCCTCTTATAAAATTGATTCATCCACCATTTTCCATCAAATTTCAAGATTATCAATTTCTAGAAGTAAGTTAGAAACTATTATCCATGAGAATTTCTCAGATTTGAAAAGTTAAGAAATTAGATTAATATTTTTTGTACAATAATATAAAATTAGATTAGTTTATAGTTTATAATATGTCTTATTACTTTTTATTTTATTTGTTCTACTACAATAGTATTTATCTATCTACATGAAATTTTGACATTTTTAGTTAAAAAATAAATGAGGATTGCTATCAAAATTCTTCAATTATAATACTTGATTCATTCTAATATATAGAATTTCAAGTTAAAATGTTGCATTCACTAACAACATAATTAGCAACATAAAATTTAATTTACATGAAGTCAAACAATTATAATTTATTTTTAATCTATTTTCTATTTTGATATGAGATTTAGAAAACATCCTTGTACACTTGTTCAAAACCAAAGTGTAAAGTATCTTAAAACATTATTTGTTTCCTAATATAAAAAGATTATATTAAATACAAGGAAAATTAATTATTATGAAAAAATGCATTCAAATATTAATTGAGTTTACAAATAGATTAAGATATCGTCGTGTGGTGTAGGATAAATTTGTCATCCTACAAGTTAGGCATTCTAGAATGAAGTTAAAAGTGCTTTCTCTATTTTTTATTTTTTTGTTAGAAGAATAGGATTTCATGAAAAAGTTGAAATAAGTATTATAGGGGGGAAAAATGCTTTTCATTTAAATGAACCATACCAAATTCGAAATAAAATAAATAAGTTAGAAATGTCTTCCTCTTCCTGGCCATTCCTACGTATGAATGAGAGGTGATAGTATATATATTAATGAGTCTAAATGCATTGATAAATAAACAAAATTTAGAATCGGTTGAATTCAATTATCATTATCACTATTGGTATCATAAAGTGGTTAATGATAATGGGTTTTGATGAAAACCATAGTGTGTTGTTAATGTGGAATGGATTTTATAATTTATAATTTTTCTTTTTTATTGTTTCTTTTTTTCTTTTCTTTTTCTTTCCATTTGTTGAAACAGTAGCATTTTATTTTCTTATTTTTGTATTCAATGAGAATAAAAGGGTAATAAAGATGATTTAAGAAGAATAAGATGGGCAGCTAAGATGATTCCCTAGTAACAGGTAGTTAATCAAAAAACCCATAGAAGAGGCCTATCATTCGCATTAATTTATTCCTATTGATCCCAACCAAACATTTTATATGGGTATAATTGAATTTGAACCCATAGTGGGGGTTCAAACCTATTTACCAAACACCTCCTTAGAATCAAATTTAAATTGAGATAAGGCTTTGTTTGGATTAGAGTTTTACACCAAAAAATTTTTACATTTTCCATGACCATATTTTCATGAAAAATTCAGAAAAATTTTCATGACTACATTTTCTACATATTTTTTTTTTATCTCACATACATCATATCACTACAGTATATTTTTTCATGAAAAATTCAGAAAATGGCAATCTAGACATACTTTAAAATAACTAACCAAGTATAGTTCACAAAAAAAAAGGTAAAGAAAGAGGGGCTAATTTCTAAGAAAAGTGGCAAAATTAAAAATCGTTCAAAAAGTGGGGTTCCGGGAGAATGGGTTACAAAAATAGGGTCGCCGATTTTGAGACATGCGGTTTCGGCATGAATTTATTTTTCATTCTAATTTTTGTTTTACTTGTGAGGGGGCATTTAAGGAAACCGCATGTATGAAATCGCGGTTTCTTCATTGAAAGAGAAACCGCATTTCATACATGCGGTTTCTTAATTTTTTAAAAAAAAAAAATTTCAAGGAAACCGCATATGGGCATTGCGGTTTCCTTGAGTTTTAGATTCCTGATGCCGACCGGGAATCTAAAACCTTTTCAGTGAATCTCCGCGTTTTCAGTGCTGAGCCAGTCTGTTTGCAATGCTGCGTGAATGAATAGCAATGGAATGAAGCTCGGATGAGTTTTGACCACAAAGGTTCCGAATAAAGACAAGGTGGCATTGATAAGTCTGTTTGCAAGGTTTCATTTCAGAGAGTCTGACCACAAAACAGTGAAGATGCTCGCGTGCATTTTCTTCCCGCCACAATGCATGCATGCAGTAGTACGTTAAAGCGTTATTCAGATGAAATGACCGATACCTACTCCATTCATCATTCAAGCATAAATACAATTGAATCATCCACAAGTTCACTCACGACGTACTCAGATCCTCTCCCTCTCTCTCCCTTTGTTTCATTCGTTTCTAATCTTCTTGCTCATGCCTGAGCAAATTTGCAGCTTTGAAAAACAAGCTCTGTTATCATCTAATTGACAGTGCACTGTGAAGCACTCTCAAAGCCCGAAGTAGCCGGCAAGCAAAGAAGAAAAAAAGAACGAGCTTCCTCAGAGTCGAGCGAAGGGCCAGAGAGGAGAAGGAAAGCTGTCAAGAAATTCTGGAGAAGCAGTGAAGGTCTATCCGCTTTGCTTTGATTTGATTTCTATAAATGATAAAAGAGAAGAAATAAAGCCTAAGTTATTAATAAAAATTTTGGATTCCTCGAAGGTTTCCTGTGAAAGTATTGAAGCCAACTCCCGGGGCTTAGATACACAAGGAGCTTGCTAGTGGAGAAGACGAGGACTTCAGTGGCCTGAACCACGTAAGTAATTTGGATGGTTAATATTAATTCATATGAAGTAGTATAAATTATTTTGTTAAGTAGTTAAAATGATAAAATGTTAAAATGTTAAATGCTAATGAAAATGTGTTATGTCATTAAATTTTTTTTATTACATAATGATTAGTTTATATACATTTGTGTAAAGCTGTTGGATTTGATATATCACCGATTAAAATGTAGAAATTTTTTCTGTTTTGTTTTAAATTTCTTAAATAGGGGCTTTGACATTGTAAATCTAGTTAAAATGTGCGATGGGTTGGGTTTCACATGATGCACAATCTATCTAAAATATGTCATCCACTGGACGTATAAGGAAAAGGTAAAAAAAAAAACTTGTAAAGAAAGAAAGCAAACAAATGAAGCAGTGGTATATTGTAGCATTTGGCCACGGTAGCAGTAGTTCCAAGTGCACTTTCCGTTTAGGCTTCTCATTTTTGCGTTAAGGCATTAATTCTGTGTAAAGAGTATTTGCATGAACATTTATTATTAGTAGTAGTTGCTTCTCACTTTCCGTTTTAGGAGTAGTTCCAAGAACAACAATGCATGGTAACAAAAACTATTAAATTATATAAACCTTCCTTGAAATTATTATTTTGGTAACAAAAATTATTAAATAATATATACCTTCCTTGAAATTATTATTTGGGTAACAAAAACTATTAAATGGCAAAAGATTTGAGCGGATTATCGTAAACGCCCTCTTGAATTTGTGAAATTCAATTTACTTGTTCATTAAATTGTTTTAAAAAATTTTGCATATGCACAACCTCACAAACTTAGTTTTAACCAGAGCTCTACTATTTTAAACCTTGTATATTTCGACACCTCAAAATTAGTACCATTATCTCAATTACCATCATTAATTCCTAAATTGTAAAACTTACAAGAAAAGGAAAAAAATCATTTTAAACTTAGAAAATAAATTTAAAGTTATCGGTTGGTGTGGTTTGTCATATTTACATTAGGTTAGTGCGATGATTGGACCTAATATATTTGTCTAAACCCTAAACCCCAAGTGGCGTCGGAATAAAGTATATTGGACCAAAACCAATTATGAGACTGAATATAAGCGTATTAACCCGGATAAATGGTTTGGAAAAAAAGCGTAAATGGGCATTAAATTATCGAGTTACTCATTTAAGCATAAATGTATAGTATTTGCCATAATTATACGTTTAATTACCTCTTCCCATCAGACTTAATTTCACTAGGTTGTTATATTAGATTTACTGTATTCATTTGTTATATGCTACTGTTACAATGGTATGCTAGATTCACGTTGAGTTGCATTGCATCAATTGTTCTAAATTACTGCCGTCTATATACTGTATGCATTATTGTTTTACCATATGCAATGATCTACTCTCTTAACGTACACAAACTATTTGTTAATTTAGACAAGAGATGTCGTGAATCTTGCCCTAGTGTTTCAATTTTATTGGGAGGAAAAAATAGTTGGTATTTGGCGGATCTTTTTTAGTATGACCCTCAAGGTGTAAGAAAGCGGTGGTGGCCGGATCGAATAGGTTATCAAGAATTGGTTGATAGAGTGTACACCTACATGGGGCTACATAAGCGGGAATTCAAGTTGCATTTGTGGTTTAGAAATTGTGTAGGGGTAGGGGCCTTTACTGAGTTAGAGTGTGAGAATGACATTGACTTGATGTACCACATGAAGTCAATGACACTGAATCAGTTGTGAATTTATGTGGAGGTCGAACGTCTCCACGAGCATGACTATGTTGGTGGTTCAAGCCGTGGACCTGATGCCGAGTATTCTAGGCTACAATTTCAATCGGAATACGAAGGCACCATGCACGAACAAGCAGTCCGTGACCGTTCTAGAAGCTCTAGGAACAAACAAGCGTGCGAAATTCCTGTTGCATTACATAGTGCTTGTGAATGCGGTGATGGATCGTCGATACTTATAACACCTCCGGTGACCATAATCTCGGAAACTTGCCATGGATCGCGGATCCCTTTTTTGATAATGAACCCTCTCCCGAACCAGAAGATGATGCTTTAGGGCATTACAATGAAGAAATGATGAGCACGAAATCCAGCCAAGATCGTCACACAGAGATGAGCGAATTTGGTCCAAGCGGACCGTCATCTATTATTTTGAGCGCGTCGCATTATAGCGATGGTGTCAATGCAGCCATGAATTTTGATCCACTCATAGGGGATGTCAGAAAGCTGAATGTGTGGGATGATCGAGAATGTGAGTTGCGGTTAGGAATGGTTTTGAGTCAAAGAAACCGCGTTGGCCGTTAAGTTGTGGTCGATCAAGCGGAATAGGGAGTATAAAGTGAAGGAAAGCAAACCAACGACACTGGTATGTCCGATCAAAGTCGGCGGCGGGGGAGACACAGTGCAATTGGCAGTTGAGGGCAACTTTACGATGCACCCAGAACATGTGGAAGATAGTTACCTTAAAGACACAGATGCATCCATGTGTCCAACGGCAATGATCATCGTCGGTTGAGTCGCGACATCATTGCTGATTACATCATCAATCACATTGAAAATGGGCCTATTTCCGATAAAGGAAATTGGGGCAACAATTAAGCACCACTTCCACAGCGATGTCTCATACAAAAAGGCATGAATGCGCCCGACGACATGCCATTGACATTATGTCTGGCGGCGGCCTGCTTCTATTGCTCAACTCCCAACCTATATGCGGGGGTTCTGGCGAATCACGGAGCGATTGTTGTTTGGGAGCACCATCCACAAAGTACAGCCTCAGCGGTGATTTTTCACTATGTATTACGGTCATTGGACCGTGATTGAGGCATTTCGACATCTTAAACACATGCGATGCATTGTGGATGGCACATTCATGAAGGGCAGTACAAGGCAAAACTCCTATGTGCCATCGGTTTCGATGCGTGCAACCGTCAGTTTCCGTTAGCCTTTGCACTTGTTGATGAGGAGACCAATAGCAGTTGGTTGTGGTTCATGCATCAATTCCGGCAAAATGTGTGTAAAGATGTTGAAAATATTTGTATTATCTCTGATCGGCACAAAGGAATAATGCATGCAATGAAGACCTTGCCGGAGTGGAAGGAACCCTTTGGAGTGCACTGCTTGTTTGGTCCATGTACAAACAAATTTCAGAAATTCAAGAATGGAAATGCGTCACATGTTAACGACTCTTTTCATATAATAGCTCACCACTAAACCCTTTTTCATAATATTTTTCTTATTTATGTCTATTAGGCTTAAAGATCTCATGTGAGCTGCCGGCTCTCAAAACCAACCACGTAAATATGAGGCATTCATGGAACAAATTTGGTTGGCGAGCGAGGCGTTCAATTGGTTGAATGGTGGCTCTGTCAAACCGGCGGATGGGCTCTATGTAAGGATGGCGGATATCGGTGGGGCCATATAATCGACTAACATGGCGAGTGTTTTAACAATCTCGTCGTAAAAGCCGGTTGTTACCTATCAAGGCATGCGTTGTACACTTTCAATCGGACCGTGGATGCATTCATCGAGCATAAATTGGCCATCGGGGTTGACAACGTCGTTGCCGAAATGTGGGACATTTTGTGGCAAATGAGTTGAAAGCGAGGGCGCATTGGTTCAAATGTACGACCGGAGAGCGGTATTTCTTGCATCACTACAGGCGCTGAACCAAATCACAAAGGTTCAAGTGCACAAATCGTCCATTTTAGTGGAACACACGTGTAACAAGTGGATTGAGCCGTTTCCCATGTTACGTCGGGAGGCGAATGATGTGGTACATTTGATGATCTAGGAGTGGGCCATCTACCGGGATGTCCGTCTGAACACAGCCGATCCTATTGGCGTTTACAGGAAGTGAGTGGGCGTGGGCGGCGGCGTCGAAGGCCGGAACGCGAAGGCGAGACTCTTCATGCGAAGGGCGCCCTATCGTGCGTCTCCTCACCATACTGCGATTCTCCATACATTCCACGGTTGCCACCGATTCTCTTACACACCTGTTTCATGCCTTGATGTACCCAATGAGGGTGACACATCTTCATCGGTGGAGGACATACATTGTTCCGTCCGATGACCCGATTAATGTGGTGACAATTATGGAGATATTTTTACACTTTTTTGGATCGTCGATGGCGAACTTCTCTACTCGATCCGACTCTTTTCGGCTATATGCGATTTCTCTTGTCCTAGGTGTGGAAAGCGCCGGTGGACCTTATTGAAGGCTGAAAACGGGTGGCTTTGGATGAACACATGCAACCAAGGAGATCCGTCCAGTCTGACAAAATCAACTGGCGGGTCCATTGGAGGTGCGGCATTGCTCTTCTACCTACATGATAAGGAAAGGCATGTCCATTGATGAAATTCATGACTTCGTACTCATTATTTCTACGTTTGAAGCAGTCCACTTCTATTGTACTATGCACCCTTTTAGATTTTTGTTCCTCGTTACTAATCATTTCTCGCATCATCAAATTTAAGCGCATTAAATAACATAAGTATTAACCTTAATAATTTATAGAAAATTATCAATTTTAACAAAGAGGAAAAGTTGTCATGTGTAAGTATGTTACATCAAAAAACGTCCATATATCTTTTTTTTATTTAATATACAACCTAACCTAACAAACGATACTACCACAGTTCAAACATGATATATTTTTTTGACATTATTAATTTTTTTCATATAGAATTTTTCGTATTACATTTTTCCCCTCACGGTTTCCTTTATGTGCACTTCATTTTCTCATTTACTTGCATCAAATAATTGTTATTCTATAAAATTTTCCAATTTCACAATAATGAAAGTACTCAAATACTTCCAAAATTTGCCAAATTTCATCTAAATCCTAAACCCTAATCCCTAAACCCAAAAACCCTAAACCTAAACAAAAACCAACCCTTAACCCTATTCCTTAAACCCTAAACCATAATCAAATAACAACCCTAACCCTTAAACCCAAAATTCCTTTTTCAAGTTTTTTTAAACTTGAACAACATTAAAAGTATCTTGTTTCTTTTAAAATCAATTTTTTAGCATGACAAGTACAATTCAAAATTGAAAATGAATTCATTTGAACGAGAAAACAAATACTTGTCAGATAATGCGTCAATTAAATCAACAATATGTCAAAATAACCTAACCCAAACCCTAAAACCCAACCCTAAACCCTCGGACCTTAAATCCTAAACTTCAAAACTAATTTAAACCCAAAATCATAACCTAAATGCCTTAAACAATAATTCTTAAACCCTAATTCCCAGGACCCAACACCAAATACCATAAACCCTAACCCTAACCCTAAAATTTTAACCCTAAAACCTTAAATCCTAATTCCCAAACCCTAAAAGGACCAAAATGTCAAAATAACTGGCTGAAACCAAAAAAAAAAAAAAAAAAAATTACCAAAGAGCCAAATGGAGTTCTTGGTTTCTATATTAAAAAGAAACCGTAACTTACATTTCGCGGTTTCCTATAATTTTAATTAATTTTGAGAAACCGCAATCGTAAATCGGTTCTATTTTCTGAAGAAACCGCATCTTAGCATTCGGTTTCACATTAAAAAAAAATTGTCGACAAGTAGAACAAAAAATTATGAAACAAAATAAAATTCACCGAGAAACCGCGTTTCCGAAAATCGGCGACCCTATTTTTGTACCCCATTCTCCCGAAATCCCACTTTTTGAACGATTTTCAATTTTACCACTTTTTTTAGAAATTAGCCAGAAAGAGGACGTATCCCTGTGGATTGACACATATTTCCTAACGGAGAATTGTACGCTTCTAGCTACCAAAAGAATACGATGTCTCAAGGACAAGTATATGTACATAGCCAAGCATATGTACATACTGGACTAGCTGGAACGGGAGAATCTATTGAGTAAATGACATACAAATTTTCCAACAATATATCAAAAAAATCCAAAATGAGATATGAATCAGAGGCAGAAGAAGATAGGACCCCCTATGTTGACAAATCCTATGTCTCTTCTCATGTAAGTTATTCTTTTTCCCTTCTCTCTCCTTCTCTCCCTATCTACATCATCTTTGTAAAGGGTGGGACCCATCAGATCCAAACAAATATTTTCTCACAGTTGTTGAGCTTATAGCTGTGCTATTAGTACTACCTGACAATCAAAATCCCTCTTTTTTTCTTAACTTTTCTTACAAGTCTGCCATATCCCATTTTCAGCATTAAAGTGCTCAGAGAAAAAGGGGAAAAGCAGGATAGATAGTAGAAATTTGAGCTTTTTTCTTCCGTAAGCTTTCTTGTTTTCTGGGCTGTGAAAGTAGTTAATGGGTTCTGCTTATTTCTTTGCTTTTGCTGGTTGTTGCTCTTATCATTTGAAAAGTGGGATAGGAGATATGAGTTGGGGTTGGATTAATGGGTTGATATTTCAAAAGGGTTCTTGAAGGAAGAGGTTTTTATGCTGTAAGATAAGGTAAAGTTTCATACTTTCTTTAATGTTGGAAGAAAATGGTAATGGGTTTTGATTATTTTGTTGTTTTTTTTTTCATCTGGGATGCTCTGCTTTTCTTGAATCTCTATGATTTTTCAGTGGCGTGTATTTTTATGGTTATCTGAATTGGTGTGCATGAATTTATAAATATGTGATGTATGAATGCATACTTGTGATTTTGATGAACTGATCTGCAGAAAGATGTTGGCTTTGATACGTTGAATTTGTTCTGTGCATATTCTCCACTTCACCTTTTCGTGATTTTGTCTTTATTTTTTGGAGCGTCAATGATGTTCTATGTTTACCTTGTCGATGATGGCAATATTAATGTATTTATACTGGGTAGATGAAATCCCTAAGTTTTTTAGACTCACAATCGCAATTTCAAGTTTTTTATGCCAAAAGATCTGCAGTTTCAAATTTGAAATGATTTTTTTTTTTTTTTACTAACTTCTTTATTAACCATCAGACTTCAAGGGATTTGATTCTTGTTTTCCTCACAATTCGTGATCCTTGTATATTTTTTTCAGCTTTTGGTTTAATGCATATATATTATATGTTTGAAGTGGATTTAGTCTAGCAGCTTATAGATTAATCTGACTAATTCCTGGGATATTAGGTAATTGTTACTTTCTGTGACTTTTCGATATCTGTTCTTTCCATTCTCTCTCCACCCACAGCCACTTTTGATCTGATGTACACTGTTGCAGTGCAATATTTATTCGTGTTTCCTTCCCCTGTATATCCTAACCATCTTGGTTGTAGTTGACGTTCGATACTGAAGATTGCCGTATGCTCTTGGTATTTGTCTTTGTATGTGAGTTCCAACTTCAAATGCCTGTACATCTTGTCATCGTTGATTATGGAATTTGTTTGTTGAAACAGGAAAATGATTGAGCTGGAATAGATAATTGAACTTCTTGCACTTTAGTTTGGTCAACTTCTAATTGAATCTAAAAAATGTACTGAGTTTTATCTCCCTGAGTCAGTGCATTATGTACTTTGGGATCAGTTCAATATGCTGGTACCATGCCAGGAAAGATATCAAAAAATAGACAAAGTCAAATTGGATAAAATCTTTGTCGTGATGCAAACTTCTTTATTTGAATTGACTTTTGAATCTCTTGGTTGAGTAAATTTAGATGATTACGTCAGTGTTGTGGTATGCTAAGCTTCATTCCAAGCCTGTGAAATTTCTGTTTACATAAAAATTGAGTATAAATGTATCATAAAGTTCTTCACTAGATAAGTACACTGTCTTTCATTTGTCACCAGCAGCGGTTGAAACAATATTATTTCTGGTATCTTGATTACATATCTTTGGTCGAAACTGACTCCTTTCTTCATGAATTGCTCATAGGAAGTGGAGCAAGGATGCAGTGTACAAGCTATATTTCTGGTTATTATTATACTAGGGAGCAAAATGTTGATGCTAGGGGGAGCTTATGGCAACAACTCAACAATGGTTTCTTCTGTAGAAGTGACGGGGACTACAATATCTTGTCTCAGCCACCAATGATTAATCAGTATTTCGCTTATAACAAAGAAATATTAAGGCAGACAATGCTAAAGCATGAAGCATTATTCATGTATCAGGTATAAGAATTCAAAAATTGGTTTTAAATGCTTGCATTGGACTATGGTTCAGTAGATGCTGTTTTGATGATCATAATTTAGGTTATTGGATCCTGGAACTTGTCCATGTTCTATTTTCTTTAGTTTTTTGTAATGGTTTCGTTTATTGTTGGCTGAGTTGTTGTGGTTGTTCAAATGAGATTTTATGTTGTAAAAGGTATGCCTTATATAAATGGCATAGGATGTGGAGTTCCTGTACCTTTATCGGTGGCTATTTTATTCGAAGAGTTTGTCTATGGCTTTTGAAACAGGGCAATTTTGTCTACAGCCTTTGAAACAGAGCAAATAATTACTTGTGTTTCTTTACCAGGTTCGTGAACTACATCGCATGTATGGGAGGCAAAGGGAGTTGATGGATGAAATGAAAATGATGGAACTAAGTAAAGATCATCTACGGATGCAAACTTCCTTGTCAAATTCTTTTGTATCTGGAATGCTGTGTGATACTTCTAAGAAGGCTTTACAGCTTCCAGGATGGCTTTATCAAACCCAGGAGATGATAAGCCATCTGTACATGGAGTGGAAAACCTTCAAAGGCCCTCAAATTTTGTTTCAAAGAAGACCATCCATGCTGGTTCTGATGTTTATCTAGCAGAAAACCTTTTGAAAGAACTTGAAGTCTCATCAGGTGGAAGGAACAAATATGGGAAGAGAATGTTGAATCTGGAACTGCCACCTGAGGAATATACGGATAGTGACAGAGGTGAAGAGCTAGAGAAGGAAAAATCTTCTGAAGTCTCTCCAGTTCAGCCGGATCCATCTATAAAATTTGTAGACCCTTCACCTAAGAGTAATTTAATGCTCAGAAAAGGAGCTTCTTCCAATATTAATTCGAGTTGCAGGAATACGAGTTGTTTGCTTGATTTGAATGCACCTCTACCTTCTGATGAACCAGTCAGTACAATTTCCACCAGTTTAGTTGACTCTAACATGAGCAGCACAGGAATCATGCAACAGGATCGGGATGTATCTGGAAAGCCAAGATCAAAAACCCCTAACTTAACAGAAATTGCTTCTGATGTTCTGGAAGGAAAAGGTTCTTTGCTTAGTGTCTATTTTCATATTTCTATTTCCTTTTTGTCTGAAGAGAGTAAATTAATGCTACCATGTTTATATCTTGCCTTTGATGAACCCCCTCTTGTTATCTAAATTTAATAAATTAATTCTTAAGTGGTTTTAGTGACTATCTTGTCATTATCTAAAATTGCAGGGAGTACTGAAGCAAATTCTCAGCTTGAAGTTCAGTCTGCTGTAAAGTTGTTCCTGCCATGCAATGATAAAACAATTTTGGGTTCAAAATCAACCAAAAATGATCAAGACTTCGATATTAACGAGCCGAGAATGGTGAACTCTTGTGTAACAAATGTATCCCAACTTGTGCTGTTGTCGGATCAAACCAATACAGGAGAATCAACTTCAAATTCTTCCTGGAAAACATCATACACTGAGGTTCCTATAGCAATTCAAGCACTGCCATGTTTCAGTACTACACAATTCTCCAGTAAAACTTCCAGATCATCTAGCGGAAGCTCTGTGATTAAGGGAAAGTATTCAAATGGAAATGCAGCACTCTCTTCGAATCTGAGATGTGTTCCCTCCCATATGAGCTGCAACAGTAATAATCAACCCACTGCTGAATATCTTGCTGGTTGTGTTGAGGACCCAGTTCATCACATTCCAGTGGATATGGATCTGAATACTATGCCTTCTAGCTTGGTGCCTGAAATAGAAGATTCTCAGGATAAGGACAGGAGTATGGATGGGGAAAAAAAGTGTGACAATTCTGTAGGGCCATTGAATGGACCAAGAGTTAAGCCAGATTCTGAAGATAAGATAGGTGGATGTCCACAATTATTAGATCCTCCTATTTCCGGAAGCCAATTTTGTGCATTTACTGCAATTGATTCCAATTCAAATTTATTTGAGGAAAAAGACATCCAGAATGTTGAAAAGATTGATCTCCCTGCTATCCAGATGTCTTGTGATTCTTCACACAAGTCAGAAAAATCTCCAGAAGATGATGAAACTGGTCCAGCTAATTATTGTGGAAAACAAACGTCCCAGTCGAAGACTTGTATTGATTTGTGGTTCTCCAACACAGATCAAAAGCATTCTGAGGTACTGAATGAAACAACTGTAGTAGGGATAGATTTGCAGGCACCTATCAGCCCAGACAACAAAGAGCATTCTCCACCCAGAGAAGAGTCCGAGGACAATCAAAGTGAGAAGCTTGAAGGTACAATAAAGGAACTCGACAGGATTGCAGCAGAGGCTATTCTTTTGATTATGTTTTCTGGGAAAGAACAAAGTCTCAACACTAGCGTGAGTCGAACATTGGAGGTCTCTGTTGACTGCCTAGATTGGTTTGCTGGGATTGCTTGTACTGTGGCAGGTGCTGCAGAAGATGAATTGGAAGATCTTCCAACTGATGCACGTGTTGGCAATTGGAGTGATCTTGCTCCTGAAGTGCTTGAAAATTTGGAAGCCATGACATTCAAGTCCACAGGGATCAAGGTCGAAGATCATTGTAATATGATCATTGACCAGAAAAACAAGTTCAAAGGTGATGTTCTACTGGCTAGTCAGGGACAATCTAGAAAGACAAGGGGGTGGAAGGAATTTCAGTCACAAGATCTACCGTGTGGGTCTTCTCTCAGTTCACATGCCGCGCCTGAGAATCTTCGGCCCATTAAAAAGCTAAGAGCTGCTGCAAGAACGGCTCATGAAACTGTCAAAGTCAGGAAGAAAGCCGGGAGCGTTGGCCGTGTTAAAGGGAGGCATTCTAAAAGGTTCCCCCTCAATGCAATCAGCAGAAGGGGGTGCTCGCTTGCGAAACAGAATACTTGTCAAAGTGAGCAGAGCTTTCTGCAGAGTTGCTCCTTTGGATGGGGAAAGACACACAGACGGCAAAAGCATTGGAGGGCTCGGACTTATTTTGATCTTGGTTTCACTTAACATGGCGTCTTTGTAAATTACATGGATAGAACTTACTTGTCTAGCTATAGGAAGATTGTTAGAATGATAGGAAGTTTATTATCCTAATTTAGCTCTGAAGCCTTTTTGTGCAATGAATGTTTTAAGCTATGAAGTTGTACTCAGCTGCTTAATGCATGGAAATACTCTTGGTGATTCCTAGAATTTTTGAGATAGAAAAATGTTAAATATCCTTTCCGATTCTGGTTTGCCTTGTGTCTCTTTATTGTAGTAAAGGTGCATTAACACACTTCTGGCCTTGTGCACAAATGTTCCATCATTATCAGTACTATTATAAAAGTAGGTTAAGCCCTGGTGCCTTGAACTGTAAGCACAATATTGTCTTAGTTTTGAACTTTCTATTATTCCCTCCTTTTTAATTGTGTAATTTATGTATTTCATTTACGATGGCATCTATTAATGGGATATTTTCAGAAACCTCCCCAGAGGTTTCTCATACTATCAATTAGCTCCCCTTAGGTTTTTAAAATTTCACTTACCTCCCTTATCAACTTGATAAGACTAAATATTTCTATCAAAAGTCATAATTTGACAACATTACCCTTAATCTTAATAACTATTTACAAATCCAAACCATAATAAAATTTTTAAACCAAAAAATGTATGTTAGAAAATAAAATTACCATCTAATAATGGTCCATATTTCTCTACATTGAGATCATGCTAGGATAGCAAAGGATGTAGATAGATTAAATCTAGTCAAAGTCAACTACTTTAGAGGAATTTAGTGACTAATTAATAGCTTGAAAATTTTCATGAACAGTTACACTTAAGGAACTCAAGAAATTTTTTTTTTTGGAAAATATGTTTTAAAACATGATGTAATTTAAGTTGTATTGATAAATAAAATAATCTCTTTATACATATAAATTTTTCAAGGAATAAATTTTGCTTTTGCCTTAATACAACTAAAATAAAGAGTTTAAATCAAGAAATCTACACCTTATAAAAATTTGACCTTTATTTATTTTTTATTATTGTTGTATACTTTATAAGTAGTATAATACAAGGGTAGTAATGGAATAAAATGTTTATCTTTCTTGCATTTCTTTAAAAGGGCTAAAATGTTACAAGAGTTGTCAATTCAAGTGAAGTAAGGTAGATTTTAAAAACCTCAAGGGAACTGAGTGATATTATGAGAAATCTCAATAGAGGTTTCTAAAATTATCTCTTTATTAATAGAAAACCACACTCTATTATATTTGTACTATAATGGTAATAAATATGAAAAACTTCCTACCAAAACTCTTTACTTATGATTGGTTAAAAATAAAATAATAGTGAAATAGATTTATAATTACAAATACCAAGAAAATACACATCAAAATAAAAGAATAATACCTAAAAATAAAATTAAAAGAAAAGAAAAATAAAACTAAAAACAAGAATAAATGAAAAGAATAAAAAAAGAAATAAACTCATCATCTCTACTAATAAAACTTTAATTACTCTATGAAAATCAACAACAAACTAGGAATAATTATGATAGAATCTTTACATCTCCATGATTAACAAACATAACACTTAAAAAGAATACAGAATGTTCATATCCAAAGAATCAAATCTAATATTCATATCTACTTAATTAAAGTCATTAATTCATTTTGAACAATTTCAACCAACAAATTCAACTCATATAACATGTTAAATTGGCATAGTAAAACATGTGCATAATATCAATACAAAGACTTAAGTTTTACTTGGCATCAGAATTTAGGTCACTTAGATCTTTGGAAACAAATAATAAAAAAAAAACTAGTCCTATATTCAATTTATAAATAATCAAACTATTACAACTGTACTAATACAATTTTTAAGAAAAGATACAGGGAGTAATCAAAATTTATTGAATTTATGTCAAAACATTGAGTATTTTAGTTAAAACACCTTTTTTTCAATTGTTAAAATTAAATGATTTCATTGAAACTTCTTCCATTAATTTTAATTCAACTACGATATATCTAAATTCTGACTCGTAAATGATTTTTTCAGAAGATTGAAGTTAGGAGATGAGTGTACAACATTAAAAGTATCCTAGAATGATAGAAATAAAACAATCCAATTTTTAACTCTAATACCTTTTTTGAAATCGAAGCTATCTTTTAAATATTTATTTTATAGATAATTATAAACTCTATTAACTGCTCTAACTTCTAATGCTAGAGGTATGGTCCTTAGTTAACAATATCATTTTATTTATAACAAATCATAATATTATGATTTTGTGTAATGACATCATGGGTATCAATATTATCTAAAAATCTCAAAAACTATTTTGACAAATATTAGATTCATGGTTTCAACATAAATGATATTTTCAAAAAAATCACTTCCAAAGACAAATGGCAAATGTGGCTATGAAAATCTTTGTTGGGATGGATCTGGGATTTAGTAAAGATTTTAAGTTATGAGACAAAGTAACAAATATTTTTCAACAAATTATAGGTCTGCAACGAATCATTTCTCCTTTTACACTTAGCTTATGGAGAAATTGTAGATTAGTGATTTGTTTGAGGGGGTGTTTGAAGCAAGGTAACAAATGCTTTTTAATAAATTGAAATTGCGTTAAAGTACTTTTCCACTTGGTGAATTCTCATTTAACTTTGTTTTGATTAAAATTTTTTTTAATTAAAAATGGTTATGATTGAAGCAAAGGTAATGAATGTTTTTTAATAAATTGAAATTGTATTAAAGTACTTTTCCATTTTTACCCATAGTGAATTCTCATTTATCTCTGTTTGATCGAAAAAAGTTAAATTTCCTTTACATTTCTGTCGTGCCATGGATATTCAATATTTTGCAAGAAGTTTCAAAGGAACTAAATGATTGATGGAAATTACTTTTGGATTCTTTAATACTCCAAATCTATCAAATTATAAAATTAGCTATGGGTATAATTTTGCTTCTCAACTAGTTGGGGGTGCAAAAAGAAAATATATTCTAGATTATAGTAGTAATAGTCAAATTTCTTGGGGGCAGTGTGGGCACATGCCCCAAAGTTCTTAGAGAGACCCTCCACCATGAACCTGTGGCCCTTACTAAATCTATCATTGTTTTGAATTTCTCAAGTAACTCATTTATGCTTCTATTTCTCCATGTATCTTTTCATTAAATAATTAACTTCTCCGATTAAGGATCAATATAAGTACTTAAGTTTCAGACGGATGAAGTTAAATAAAAAAAAAGTAACTAAGCTTTAGATTTTTTTGGAACTATACAAGTTTTTATCATAATATTCTAACTATAATTATTATTTAGATTGTAATGGAAAGCAAACCAAGTAAATGAGATGAGTTTACAGGCCAAATGAATAAAAAAGAAATAATTTTTTAGAGAAAAATAATGGATGAATACCAAAATTTTTTTTACTGGTTTGGCAAATAGGAGATTCAAAAAACAATAATGATGATCATACGAATTATAGTAAACCAACACTACAAATTACATTTACAAAAAAACGTTCCATCTATTTTTTTCTTCAATGTTTTTCCTTCCTAGTATATTTATTCAGAATTCAAAACATCATTTAGGCTTCTTAATCTTAAACTCTCAACAAAATCTAATTACTTTTTTGATGACTCATATTGTTACATTTATAACATTGTTAATGAAGTAACTTAGGCTCCAGGACTTAAAGGTTTGGGTTCTAATCCTCTTTCCCTCTTCCCACTTCTTTAATCTCATTCATTTTTCCAAAATTCCAAACCTAGTAGAAAATTTTTTTTTTTTAAAATTGTTGAAACTGATTCACATATACAATGACCTTAGGCAATGCGAAAAGTGCATTTAGTGTGTATTTTAAAGGAATAGGAGTTTTAGTTTTAGGTGTATGTTAAAATGAAGGAAGTTTTGAGGTTCAGAAAAGTTTATACAACTCACAAAAATGGTGCCAAACAAGCCTAAGTTTTGGAGGGAAGGGAGATTTAAGGACATTAGTAAGTTGAAGGATTTAGTAGGCAAATTGAAGGTTTGAGACCAAATTTGAACTACGCAAGTAGTTTTAGACCATTGAGCTGACAACAACTACAATTTGTTGGAATCAGACAAACTAAAATACACCAATAGATATTGGTATAAGTGGAAGGGGTTTGTATCCCTTAACTATAAGGTCTTGCGTTCGAAACCCATAGAAATAGAAAGAACAACGTTCAGAGAGCTTGCACCTCTCAAGGGGCTTGACTTGACTCGAAAGGGGTTAGTTGCAAACAATAAAATGGATGTGGATACTTGTGATTTATACAAAAAAAAACACTAAAATACAATAACAATTGGCATTATTCTACTAGTTATAGTTTCTTCATGTTTTGTTACAATGCTATTTTTTTCTTCATGTCTTGTTATATAATCAATATATTAGAGGATGTAGAACCTTTCCACCTAAAAAGTTATGGGAGATAAATTTTATCAAATTAATGTATATGGGGATAGCGAGGAGAGGTAATTTACACACATACAAGTATGTGTGGGAGAAAGAGGGGTAATATCAATAATCTATCAATACTCATGCATAATAATAAGACTCTCAAATTTCACTCTTCTCAACTAACAATAATATTAAGACTCCCTATTTATAGAGTAGATGAATTGGTAAACAAGTTTTACAACCATAAGAAATTTCCTAATAAAATACTAATTTCTAAACAATAAAACTATCAGAAGTTGACTCTAATAGAATTACTAAAACCTTCGCTTGACTAAAACATTACTAATAATAATATAGAAATTTCTACTTTTGAATCTTGATTTAGTATGCCAACATTACTTCCCTTAAATCAAACTCTCTTGAGTTGGGTATTGTTGGCATATTTTAAACCAAACATATTTAGAAGTTTATTAGTTTTAAAAGTTGATTTATTATTTAGTAAGTAGGTTAGAATTGGGTATCAAAATTTGTTTAGGAAATAGGGTTGAGCCATGTTTTGGTATCATAATTAGAATATAATTCATAGTTTTGTTTATCTAATTAAGGACTTGAAATCCTACACTTGTAGTTGAGGAAAATCAGCTTCTTGGAATAAATTTCTTTTATCCTCCCATGGCTTTCTTATTCGTGAATTTTAGTATTATTTTGCTACGTGTTTTTGTGCAACAAGTGATATCAGAACCCTAGATTCAAAAATTTGATCCTGGAGTATCTGTGGTGTAAGGAGAGTTTACAAAAATTTACAATAGATAAACCTATACCATAGAAAGGTATAGAGGTTGTGGTAGAGCACTCTGTATGAAAGAATTAGATACAAGGGTTGGTTTGGAGTACTCGTTTGTTGATTGGATTAGGAAAAAATTGACTCTAATTGGATAGAAATCTAAAAAGAGGGACTCTGTCAAAATTGTTGATGGTATGCAGTAATCAAGAAATCCTGCCAAATTGTTATGGTTGATTCTACAGCATAATTTGATCAAGTCAGAAGTCAAGGATGTCAAAAAATTCAAGCAGGGAAGAAAAATATTATTTGTAAAGGTATATAAATTATTTTGAGTTGATTATTTTGAGTTGCCATGGAGAACGAATTTGTCAATGTGAAAATTATTGCTATGAAAAAAATTATGAAAGGCAGTTTTTTAGTTGAAAATTATGTTGATTATCATTATTCAAGAAAATATGGTGGCTTTAATTGTGAATGGGTCAATATGGATGACTTTTTTGATCGAGGAGAATTAGTAATAAAATTGCATCCAAAATACAAGTTTTATCCACTTCAACAAATGAAGAAGAAATTGAAGATTTGCTACAAATTGGAGTTGCATATTAGTTATACTGCTGCGGAGGTTACAAAGGTGATTCAAGCTCATAATGACATTGGAGATGACGAGATCAAGAGTTTGGTTTAAGGGAGGTGGAAATGACGAGATCAAGAGTTTGGTTTGAGGGAGTTTTTGTTGGCATATTTTAAACCAAACATATTTATAAGTTTATTAGTTTTAAAAGTTGATTTATTATTTAGTAAGTAGGTTAGAATTGTGCACCAAAGTTTGTTTAGGAAATAGGTTGAGCATTAAAAAAATACAAAAAGCAAATTCAATGAATAGATAGAGTCAAGGGTACGACAGACAGCGCTGCCTTACATGTGAATCAACTTTTGAGATTGAGCAGTTTCAATTTCAGGTAGCGAATCAGCTTCGAGGTTGAGCAATCTCCATTTCACTAAACGATTTGCGAATGAATTCTGGACTGGGCCACCTCGAATAGTGTGAGCCATATGCGGGGAGACCCACAAGTATGGTTTTTAAGAGGATCTGTCAAAAGACCGGTCAGTGCCTACCCGACTAGAGGGACTAAGAAGTTATGTTTTGGTTTCATAACTAGAATAGAATTCATAATTTTGTTTCTCCATTTAAAATTTAAAATCCTACACTTGTAGTTGAGAAAAATCAACTTTTGAAATAAATTTCTTTTATCTTTGTGACGGCCCCACCTCCCCCTAAGACGAACTAAAGGGTTTAGCAGACCGTCTGCCCAATTCTCGCCAGGACTCACTACAAATCCTCAATCATATTACAGATCTCAAATAATTACAATTTAAGATCTCTAAAATAATAATACAAGCATTCATTCTTAAAACATTAATTGAGGTCCAACAATAAATAATAATTAACTTACAAGAGTAAATCCTTAATAATTTCTATTAAAATTCTGATAATATCAATTTCAGGTACAATAAACCATTAACTTCACAAATTAATATTAAGCCTACACAAAAGTATGAAAATCCTACCAAAGTAACTAAATCCTCGATCTCTGATCCCCACTTCAAGACCTGTAAGGAAAACAAATTGGGGTGAGCTACGCTCGAGTGAGGCAAGGAAAAAGAAACATGCAAGCACGCGAGCAAAGAACAGAATGAAGCAAGAAACTTGAATAACAAGTAATTTCGAAACATTTAGCAAATAGGGAATTTAAACACAATAAAAGGATATTGGAGCTCTCGGAGCTAATCCCGTCTTGGCGATCGATCCACTTTTAGTTGACTCTCCGTCAACCCAAGTAACCATGTCCGTTAGTACTACTTAATTCCTCCAACCACCATGACACCTCTCGGATCCAGTAACCAAACACGCACTTAAATGGCAATACTTAACAAGTATACCTAGCAAGACCCAACTCGGATCAAGCTATAACACTTCCCATGGTTTACCAAGCTTTCGACCAAGCCCTTGCGGCTTTCGAGTTACAAGGCTAATAATGGGTTGGGCGTCCCCACTATGGTTGATGAGACAAAACTCCAATCGACATACTTCGGTCATAGCATTGAGGCGGGATGAGCGGTTGCCTTCCACCCTAAAGGCGTGATACACTCTGCCGCTCAATGCTCATGAGAAACACTTTCATTTGCATTCACATATAACACTTATCACTTATCAGGCAAGCAATCACATGAGAGAGAGAACAAGGGCGATAAGGTACACCCTAACCTCATTAACTACTAAGTACGAGAAACATTTTATTTAAACACTTAACATGCACTTGACACTCACCAATGGTGGGGTGAGAGAGAAAGTCAAGTAGTTAAGTGAGCTCCTCGAGTCCTTGTAATTACCTGAGACATGTATGATCACGATCATTTAAGTGCACAATCAAGGCCAAGCAAAATTTTTAAGTCACTTTCAGGTTTATTGCAATATGAAGAAACTTTTGGGTTTATGGGCAGAATTCTTTGAAAAATTGTAACTTGAGTTATATAAGTCCAAAATTTACATGGTTGGTACCGTTGGAAACCTTATTAAAAGGGCTAAAACTTTAAAGAAGACACTTCAGTGGTATTGTAAACCAAAACAGTCCATAAATTCGAGTAAAATAACTGCTACAATGAAATACAGGACAGCCCAGGTTGGTTTTTCTGTCTACTTTAGAAATTTGCCAAAAATCGTAGGAAATGAATCAGCCCCTAAAATTTACATAGTCCAAATCCCTATGACCCTAGTTTCAAACGCCACCAATGGCACTCGATTCTGACTCTTGAGTAAGAAAATATAGCTGCCCAAACAAAACAGGTTGGCATTTCTGAGATTTCTGGAATTCCAGATTTGCAGGGCCATTTTTAGAGCACCATTTGAGTGACAAATTCTTGCTCAAAAATCACTAAATTTGGTACACTAACTCTAATATATATAGGCTAAGTCCATACTAAAATTCAACCAAAAACTCTCACTGGAAGATAGTTTTCTTAACTCCCAAAGTGCACTCAGCAAGTTTTAACCCAATCTGTGAAGTTTTGTCCTCTTCATCCATAAGCTTCTAAGATATTCAAATCAATACCAAATGCCCTAATTCTTGAAACCAAGCTGGTATTAATCTTCCTAGGCCTAATAATGATAAAAAAAATGCCATAAGTTTAGATCAAAACTTAGCACTAAGACAATTCAAGAGTTCGGACAGCATGTCCTCCTACATTCCAGATTTTGGCTTTCACCAGGTCACCAATTTTTACACAACTTTTGAAGGGGTTTGTGGGGGACAAATTACCAGCTTAAACCTCACCATTTACACATCACCTTAGGTCTTCAAGCTTGCAAAAACACAGCCGCCAAACAGAGGAAGCATAGCAAGATTTTCAGCCAACATTAAAGCTTCCAAAGCAGAATTTTCTCTTGCCATTCTTACTATAACTTTTGAGGGGCTTTTGTAGGGAAAATTAACAACTTAAAGCTCATCATTTAGACCATCATCTCAGAAATGAATAACCACAAAATAATGGTGTCAAAACAGGGCAAAATAACCCCAAAAGACAAGTAGTAATTTTGAACATTCAAATTCCAGATTTTAAACTTTCTTGGAAGAAATTTCAGTTTTGAGCAGTGTTCTTTGGAAAATCATAACTTGAGTTCTATACGTCCAAAAATTATGAATCTTATACCTTTGGAAAATATATTCGATGTACTAAAACTCTCAAGAAGGCACTTATACCATATTTAAATTGAAAACCAATTAAAATCCAGTTTAAAACTGCTGTCACAGTGAAACCGAAGCCTATCAGTCTTGATTTTCAGTTCATTTTGAAAATTTGCCAAAATTCATAGAAATTGAACTAGCCCTTGAAATTTATACTTCTAAAAGAACTTGTATTCTAGTTTCGAATGCAACAAACGGAACTCAATTTCGATACTCGAATAAGAAAATATAGTCATTTGAACATAGGTCAAAAGCTGTCCTGTCACCTGCGTTTTTTTTTCCAGATTTGAAGTACAACTTTAATACATTATTTGAATGATGAAATGGTACTAGAAAAACACCAAATTTTACAGGAATAAACCTCAGAATGTAAAATACATTTTCACCAAATTTCATCCAAAAATTCGCATAGGAAGGCTGTGATCAAGGCAATCAAAAACAGGGTAGCAAGCATTTTCTATCCTCTCGGTTTTCTCCTCTTCTTTTCCCTCTTTCATTTTGACAACAAAAAACCACAAAAACACCTCACACATACACAATACATCATCAACAGCCCCAATTCATATATGGTGGGATTTCATAGAGCCCACATTCAACCAAATTCAACAATAAAATCTACTACAAAGAACCATAAGTTTTCCTAGCTAAAGAATGAAACAATGAGCAAAGTTGATGGTGTTGAGCATTACTACCTCTCTTCCAACAAGAAGCTTGGCTTATGGTGGATGATCAAGCTCACAAAACCCTCAACTTCCAAGCTCAAAACCGGATATCCTTCCCTCCTAGCTGGACCGAATGCATCTCCAAGAGTTTCAACCAAATTCCCAAACTATTGATGGCTTCAATGGTGGCTTTGTGTTGGTGGTTTTGTGTTGATTATTGAGGAGGAAATGGAGGGAAAATGGAGAGAGGGGCTGCTGTTTTGGAGTGAAATTGGGGAAGAAATGAAGAAGAAGAACCGCCAAGAGATGGAAGGAAGAAAGAAATGAGTGGTGGTGGTTTCTTTGACTTTTGGGGCTTTTGTGTTATATGGGTGAAATGAGGGAAAATGAGTAATTTTGACGTGAAAATCCTTTTGTCGTGATCGGATCAATTCACACATGACACGGCACTACTGATCCCGTTTCTCTCATTTATATATCCCAAATACACATTCTAATATTCAAACTTACGTCGAATAGTCGATCCTAGACCCGAAAAGTAAAGTTAAACATTCAAACAATTTCATCGAAACATAGTTTAAGCGCAAAATGCATTTTAAAACTTTTCGCACTCTTACCCGTTCAGTTGATAAAGCGTCATTCAAATAATTCAAACTAATTTAATGAAGTAATTTTTTTTTATGAAAATATGGAATTTTGAAATTTTATGAATTAAATTGATGATTAAACAAGGTTTTAAAATAAAAGGAAGTAATGTATGGTGTAATTGCAATTAAAATGATCTAAATCAATTATTCAGTGAAAATAAATAAATAATTAAATAAATAAGCCGAATAAAATAAATTTTCGGGTCCTCACAATCTTCCCCCCTTAAAAGAATTTCGTCCTCGAAATTTATACTTGAACTATAAAGTAATTCTAGGTATTTCCTCCGAATTTCTTTCTCTAAACCTCAAGTTACCTCCTCGACACCATGCTTCATCCACAATACCTCCAATAGAGTAATTTACTTGTTCCTCAATTTCTTCACTTACGGTTCACCAATTGAGAATTCCTATTTACACTAGAAGTTGTTTACAAGGATTGAATCTATTATAAAATCCACGAAAATTTAATCACTCCAAATATATGTATTCCATCTTTTCATTGTACCACAAGTAATTCAAAAGAGACCATTATGTCAACTATGATGTCAACCTTAATTGAAATGACAAACGGTATCATAACCTAATCTCGTTATTTGAAACAGCCCTTCTTATGATGTTTAGTCTTGCCATATCTAATACATATACGAATTAATACCACCTAAACTTCTCTAACGGCATCCATAATTGTGATTTTCTATGAATCATAATTGAAATTTCTAAAATTTCACTATTCTACTGATCGCAACTTATTCTCATCCATTCAAATCTTACATTAGATACACTAAAGCTCCTGGGTTCATTCTTTTCCACTAAAGATGAATATAGATTTGTATATCAAAATCAAAATATTTGAACTTTTAAGAAAATGGTATAAGATTATCAAAATAACTTTCACAAGAATGATTTCTCACATCTTTAATTGTTTGAAAAAGGTACTTTTAACTAACTTTAAATTGAAAAGAGTAAGATATTGAAGGTATAAAAGGCTTAGTTAAAACTTTCTCTTTTCCTTCTTTTCTTCTCTTTTTTTTTCTTTTTTTAAAGGAAATCACTCTAATAAACTCAAGCCAATTCGCAGCGCGTAAACAAGAAAGTCCAAAACTTAAATAAGAAAAACAATGTTACAAATACTAAATTATTTCCAAACACGTTTATATTGAATCTAAATACCAATATCTAAAAGGATCTAAGAAATACAATATTAAATTGAAAACTTTTGAATTCATTCTTTGAGTTAAACTTCTTGAAATTGACAAAACTAAAATATAAGGCTTAAACATGAAACATTAAATATTATTTTTTTTTCAAAGTCAAGACAACTGTGGTTCCATTATCAATAGTGGAGTAAATTTCTTCCATACATGCTATTTAGCTTATATCTAAAACTTAAAGAACCATTTTACATTCCCTTGATCATGGATGTTGAATCTTAACTACTAATAATGGGGACAAAATCTTTCACCTTCACATGAATAAAGTTTACAACTCCTAAACCCAAATTGTTTTTTTATGTACGGATAGAAACAGTCGTATACCAAGTCATCATCACTAATATCTAGCGTCTTTAACTAAAGGCAAACCATTAATTTACTTCACATAAACATGACTAATTCACCTCTTACAAAACTTTATCCTTCTTTTCTCTTAATTCTTAAACTAGTTCACTGGTGTAAGAATACTATTCTAAAATGTCAATCCTCGATTAGTGATGGTAGTTACTAGGTCTCCACTTCACCACCTATCTTCATTTCCATTCGGTCTCGAACATTGGATTATTTTTGGAGGTTTGTCTACCTAAGCACCGTCCCCGATCCATACATCTCCAACCGTCCATAGTTTAATTACATCTAAATGCAGAAATAAAATTCTTGAAGAATAATTTAAGTACAAAATTAGCTAGTGAAAACATTTGAAATAGAAATGGCATACATTTACATTAGCAAGTTCACACATAATTAGAAAATCATGGTGTGTTGCAAAATACAACACATATACAAATGCCACAAATACAAGCGATCATGTAGTTACAGTCATGGGCCTCTAAACCTTACCCCACTAATCCATTTACAAAACATTCAAAGACTAAGACCTCATAGTCTAGTTCGCAACTAAATTCATCCTACATCTAGGAGGATTAAGACCAAACAATATCAACATTAGGTTGTACTAATCAATACATCAAGTACAAGTCCAAACTCATAGAATGGATACAACCCTAGGTTTCACGACAGTTCCTTATTAGGTGTTAGGCTCCCACGCTAAACGTGCTCCCATCTTTCTCAGTACCACGTCAGGATGAGGTTTGTAGTAATCACTTAAAACTCATTAATACATAGCGATTCCACTAATTTTTGGTTTCTTTCCTTTGCATTTCAGTATGTTCATCTTAGCTAATCTGCTGCGGCTTTCTGCTTTCCTTTAAGATTGAGGAGCTTCCTTCCGATTTCTAACTTGAGTGTTAGGGTATCTCGAAATTCAATTTGGGTAGTTGAGTACCCGGATCAAATTTATCTGCATCTCACTCTAGTCACGGCTTCATATTTCTTCTTCATTTCCGTCTTGCTTATTAGCTGGTCTTTCCTCATATTCTTGTTCCGTAGTCCTTCCGATATTTAGCAAGTTAATGCGAAACCTAAGTCCTTTCGAGCCTACCCATCTTAGCGTGAATCCTCTGGTTTGCCATATCACTTGATTATTTAACAGAATTTAACACAATGGAACAGCATTTAAAACTCAACTCTTTGAAATCTGATATAAGGACTCTCATTGACTGCGTTGAATACAGTCGTGTCTTTGCAACTACCTATCACGAGAGATCTAAACACAACTTCGTCCATTTGGAGAAATTCAAAACCTAAACACAAATATAGCAATAGCTAGTGGTGCTAAAACACTTGACATCATTCCTACAAAACAAACATAAATTCTAAGATAAGAACTTAAAGTCCACTAATTCACTTAAAATACCACATTTAAAACATAAGGTTATCCCAACTTTACATTCAAGAACAATATCCTTAAAATATCCCAAATAGATCTTTAATCTAGGCTCGATACCACACATGTGACCTAGCTCCCACTGGAAGACCAGGGTTTAGCGGGACGTCTGCCCAATTCCTCAGGACTTACTACAAATCCTCATCATATTACAGACCTCAAATAATACAATTTAAGATCTCTAAAATAATAATGCAAGTATTCATTCTTAAAACTATTGAGGTCCAACAATAAATAATAATTAACTTACAAGAGTAAATCCTAATAATTTCTATTAAAATTCGATAATATCAATTTCGGGTACAATAAACCATTAACTTCACAAATTAATATTAAGCCTATACAAAGTATGAAAATCCTACCAAAGTAACAAATCCTCGATCTGATCCCACTTGAGACCATTAGGAAAACAAAGCTGGGGTGAGCTACAATGCTCAGTGAGGCCAGGAAGAAAGCATGCAAACAAGAAACAAAAGAACACTTGAATGAAGCAGAAACTTGAATAACAAGTAATTAATTTTGAGCAGCAGCAATACATGAA